>OX465428.1:14044080-14732860 GCA_950005045.1 Agrotis exclamationis
TTCTGTCATCATTGAATTTTTTGTTTCTTCAAATGAATCATTCTACACAATCAGGGGCAAATAGGCAGTATCCAGCGTAGGATCGGAATAGAACACGTTCTTTTTTAGTAATTGTTGGTGGTATTACACTCTGCTATCACCCTGTTCTTTACTTCAGGCTCTAAGACTTTAACTTTGGCTTTAAGCAGAAACCCGTTGGCATGCTATGAAATTGGGCATGCGAATGGTGAGTAAGAGGTGACTCGCCGTACGATCAAGGAGCGGTCGACGGCTCAAAGAGCGGTGAGCAAACTGACGGGGCCCTTTAGAGGGATAAAGCCTGCCGGGACCACGGGACTGTCTCATCAGGTAACCTTGACACTGGAACGTAAAGGGCTATTGAAGGATCGCCGTTTTTAGTCACTGCAAGTCTGACAGTCCCTCCAGCCCCGCCCTGGGTAGGAGGAAATGAGTCCATTTGATGATTTACCACGACAAAAAAATGCTAGCAAATTGTGTTTTCCGCAGTTAGTTCTATCTAAACGGGAGGTCGTTTTTGTACCTACTAAGAAAAATCGTTTCTCGCTTCGAAACTCTAATTGAGGTTTCGGAATGATATAATCATACCTTGATGATATTAAATATCAGAAAATACATTTAATAAACTTCACGTGTATCCGAACGCAATTTCACGCTTCCGAGCGTATTTATACGTGTGTCCTTGTAAGACATCTTTTTAGGCTTCCGTACCCAAAGCTGCAAAGGGTAAAACGGAACCCTATTACTAAGACTTTGCTGTTCGTCTGTCTGTATGTCTGTCCGTCTGTCACCAGGCTGTTTCTCATGAATCGAGATAGTAAGACATTGGAATGTAAACAAAAAAAACTGATACTGATACTGCTAGCCCACTTCATCCCACTGCTGAGCAAAGGCGTCTTCCCATGACTTCCAGTTTTCAAGTGGACCGGGTACGCCGTAATTGCGGCGGTAAGAGCCCTCTTTGAGAACTGGCTGGGTAGGCGCCACGGCAACCTTACATTCCGCTTGACGCAGGTCCATACCGGACACGGAAATTTCGGGAGGTTCCTGTGTCGGATATATAGATAAGGAAGAAACGCCTGGGTGTCACCACCGCGAGGATCGCCCAGAGGACACGGTGGAGCATACGGTGGAGGACTGCCCTGCTTGCCAGGGCACCGCCGTGTCCACACGGCGGCGGCAATAGGCGGCGATGTTTCTGTTTCTGTGCGTGTGCGTCACATATATTTTCAAATATATTTTTTCTATGCTATTCTATTTCTATTATATTCTATGTCTCGCGCCTAGTGCTGCCAGGCGTCCGGATAAAGCCGGACACAGTCAGGCTTTGGTTGTGTGTCCGACCAAATTAGGCCCTAGCGTCCGGGTTTTGTAAGTTGTTCAAATTTGATCATTTTTTATATTTGTCATGGTTTGGTTTCCACTCCGCTCGCTTCAACTAATGTCGCTAGAGCAAGCGATCGGCCTAGCACTAGCCAGTTACATGGCGAAAGGAACCGTTTAAATGAACTTTTCATCATCATCATCATCAGCCGGAAGACGTCCACTACTGAACATAGGCCTCCCCCTTAAACCGCCACGCTGAACGACAATTCGCCACTTGCATCCATCGGTTGCCCGCAAATGAACTTTTACTAAAGTGGACCACTGGTCGTTGGTTCCTTATCCCGCCATCTTCTACAAGGTCTGCCCCGACGCTTTCATGCGAAAAAATGAAATGATGTAGAAAATAAATATCTAAATAATTTTTAGACTCTGAATTAACTGACTAATTTCCATGTAACTTCAAAGCAACAAAACTTTGTCTCTGACGTGAACTTCAATTTACAACAGTGAACGAAGCGTTCACTGATTTACAAGTATTTGATATTTTCATTAAGTTCATGTGTAGGTGCTGTGTTCTTGGGAGGTTTTGTCGATTTATAAAACACAATTTATTATTATTAAAGCAGCACATTATAACAGTTTTTTCTTGTCTTATAATGCCAAAAAGTTCTTTGAGTCTACACATTTTTTTTTATTGTAAAGAGAAATAGTTTGTATAGGAAACACGGGCAGAGAATTCCACTCCTTAGCTGTGCGCACAATAAAAGTATTGACAAAACGTTTTGTACTTACCGGAGGAGGGATCTCCTTGTCTACCATGTAACGATGACACATGGCCCAACGTCTTGTAATCCGATGATGGAAAGAGCCAATCGGAATCAAGTTGTACACACTCAGGGTGGCAACTCGGCGTCAATGTTCAAGATTATATTGGATGAATTATATTGGATCATTTTTTTTAGTTTTTTAAAGGGGCTGTTAGACTTCAGCATTCACTTGTAACAGAAATTCCAGTATTCGCCGTTTTTAACTACTTCATGAAGATGTCAGACTTGAGAGTCGCCTTGGCAAAATATCGCCACAAAGCTCGTTAGAATACTCCCTAAAACACTATCTTAAAATAGATCCCTGCCACAGAACCCTCAAATGCCTTACGAATAGTGAAATAATAACCAATATTATGAATCTATGATACCCCAAAGTTAGTATGATATAACTTCGTCAGTCTGTCAAGTTACAAAGTCTATAGACTCGGGAGAGTAATATCTACCCAAATGTGTTCAACCACTCGACTTTGCGCAGCTTTTCACACACATTAGAGGGTAGTTTTGTAAGAACTATAGGGGAACAGTGAATAAGACGGGGACGTTAATAATCGCGAGGTATAATGGGGACATACACTCTTTAGGCATACTTAACACAACACTAATGTAGAGCAAGCGCCATCAGGACGTCATTTTCAAGCGGCCAGACGCAAATGGCGTCCTGTTGGCGCTTGTGCTGCGTTAGTTTTGTGTTAAGTTTGCCTTATGTGTGTGATTTCCCATCATACCTCGTGCCCCCGTCTTATACACTGTTCCCCTATAGGGAAGTAGGTTGGAGTGGATAAATGTCCAGTATTGATCAGAGGTTGAGAGAGATTGGAGCTATATAAGGTGTTAAAAAATTAACTGCAGGAATTTCGTGTACGTACCTACTCGGTATCAAAAATCAAGTACATTCCAAAAAAAATTTTTTGTTCGAGCATTATTTAAAAAAAAAAGTTTTTTTTTCAAGCATTTTTTTTTTGACCAAATTAATGAATTTGATTGCTCTTTGAGGTCGTTCACCCGTGTGTAGCGTTCACAGCTGATTCCAACTTTCCCATCACATTTTGCAGACATTGGTCTGGTAATTCATCGAAATATTTACAATTAACTTATTTTATTGGCCATATTAATAGGCCAAAAGAAAAATGCTTGACAAAAAAAAATTTAAAAAAAAAATTTTAATGCTCGAATTTACTTGTTTTTTGATACCGAGTACGCGCACTGTAAGATGTATCTATCTTTATGTAATTAAAGACATCTTCATTTGTATATATTGTTTTATTATAAACTTACAACTTATTACAGTGAGACGTTGTTCCATGAATTTTGCCAGTCCCGAGAGTAGGGAGACCTCGGTGTCATAGACTAAACACCCTAGCAACAGTGTTGCTACGTAACAATAATATTCCTCACATCCCTTCTCTTTACAATTTTAAATAATAATTAGTCATTACAATAATCATGCAAATAATTTGGTTTCTTAACAATTCGACCACTTCTAGTCTTTTTATTTTCAACAACAATATTGTCAAAATTAAATGTAACAGTCTTCTTAGCTTTACTATTTACTAAGTCATTATTATCTCCAAGATCAGTCTGTTCATCCGGACAATCTACAAAGTTATCCATATCACAATCATCATATTCAAAATTTAAACTATCATTATTTTCTACAGTGTCATTTATATTGTCTTTGCTACAATTATTAAAGTCTATATCTCTAAAAGCTAAATTGTCGACAAAGTCATTATTAGTTACATTATCATAACATCTTTCATTTGATGTATTATTTTGTATTATACATTCTAGATCCTCATCATCATAATCATATGTATTTTTTACATGAAATTTTCTATATTTTGAACCTTTAAATATATTATATCTATTTCTCAGAACTTTCTGACCATTTTCCAATAATACTACATAGGATCTATATTTATCCCCTTCTTTTACAATTTTACCTGGGATTAACTTATTCTTATTTCTATCTCTAATGTAAACATTTTGTCCATTATAGAATATCATTCCTTTACCTTTAAATTTCTTATCATGATACATTTTATAACTTTCATTTTTCTTTTGTACATAGTTTTTTATTTTCTTATACTTTGTTTCATAACTATGTCTATTCACAGGTAACAAAGAAGCTACTTGTCTACCAATCATCATCTCATTTGGAGACTTTAACTCGTTATCGATAGGCATATTCCTGTATTCTAACATAGCTAAATCTATATTTTTTTTTTCTATTAAACATTTTTTTAACATCTTTTTAACTGTTTGAATGTGGCGTTCAACCATCCCATTAGACCTAGCATAATAAGGTGTTGATGTCTTATGTTTAAAACCAAATTGCTGACAGAAATCTACAAATACAGAACTTCTGTATTGAGCTCCATCATCTGTATATAATAATTCAGGTATTCCCCATCTAGAGAATGATTTTTGTAAAGCTTTTATATGCTCCTCAGCTGATTGATTTTTTAATTCACTAATCTCTATATACTTAGTGAGATAGTCTACTATTAATAAAAATATTTTGTTATTAAAGAAAAACATATCAGCTCCTATGGTACTCCATGGTTTATCAGGAACTTCTCTTAATTTTAATGGCTCATAACTATGACTTTTTTGATACTGTAAGCAGATGTCACAATTTTTAATCATGTCTTCTATTTCTTTATACATATGAGGCCAATATAACAATCCTTTTATTCTATTTTTACACTTTTCATAACCCATATGATTGTAATGAATTTGCTTTAACATGTCAGAACGTAATGATTTTGGTACCAACAAAGCGGAGTCTTTGAATATTAAACCATTTGCTACATATAAGCTTTCTTTAATAGAATGATAAAACTTTAATTGAAATGGAATCTCTGAATATTTAGGCCAATCATTTTGAATATAATTAATAAGCAATATCAAGTTTTCATCTTTAGCTGTTTGTTCTTGAAATATTTTTAATTTTTGTTCACTAATATTTAAATTTTCTATAATCATACAGACATGCATTTCTATCTTTTCATCAATATCATGATTACATATGTTATCTTGTACATAAGCCCTAGATAACGCATCAGCCACTAAAAGTTCCTTACCAGGTTTATATTTAATATCTAAGTCATAACCCTGTATGCGCATTCTTAATTTTTGCAATCTTAAAGGTGTTTCATTCATTGATTTTTTAAATATCTGTTCAAGTGGTTTATGATCAGTTTCTACTGTAACCTGTTTGCCATATATGTATTGATGGAACTTTTCACATGCATATACAATTGCTAATAATTCCTTCTCAATTTGTGCCCATGATTTCTGCGACTCAGTTAATGCTTTAGAAGCATATGCTACTGGTGCATTATGTTGCAATAAAACTGCTCCTAACCCTGTACTACTACTATCAACAGACAATGTAATAGGACTGTTCATCTCAAAAAAAATTAATACCGGTTCTGTAGTTAAGATTTGTTTTAGTTTATTGAAATCTTCCTTTTGTTTTTCACCCCAAACAAATACAGAATCTTTTTTCACTAATTCTCTCAAAGAATTTGTAATATCTGATAAGTTAGGTATAAATTTAGACACATAAGTTATGATTCCTAAAAATGTTTGTAACTCTTTTTTATTTGTGGGCTCTTTCATATTAACAATAGCTCTAATTTTCTCTGTATCAGGTCTAATACCTGTGCTACTCAATATATGGCCTACATATTTGACCTCAGTTACCCCAAACTGACACTTATCTTTGTTGAATTTTACTCCTGCTTGTTTAGCCCTGTCCAACACTTGTTTTAATCTATTATCATGGGATTCTTTAGTTTCCCCCCATATTAACAATTCGTCAACATATTGTTCTACCCCCTTAATGTCACAAAATATATCATGAAAACATTTACTAAAAACTTCCGGTGCTGAGTTTAAACCAAAAGGTAATCGTTTATAACAATACCTACCAAATTCACCAGCATTAAATGTTGTATATAGTTGACTTTTTTCTGATAATTTAATCATGTAAAATCCTTTAGAGGCGTCTAGCACCGAAAAATACTTAGCATTGGGCATTCTAGCGACTAATTCCTCAAAAGTACTCATTTTAAATCTCTCTCTAATTATACATTTGTTCAAATTCTGTGGATCTAAACAAAGTCTGATAGAACCATCATTCTTTTTCGCTACAACCATAGAATTAACCCATTCCGTAGGCTCATTTACTTTTCTAATGACACCTAACCTCACCAATTTATCTAATTCACTTTTAATTTGTTCTTGTAATTTAAATGGAATTTTTCTAGGTCTTTCTACAATAGGCACACAATTTTCCTTTAATTTAATATCATATTCATATTTTAATTCACCTAATCCACTGAATAAATCACTATATTCTGACACAATGTCCCTTTTATTTACCAGACTCACCCTATTAATAATACCAAGCTTTACTGCCGTTGAGTAACTTAAAATACTGGGTGTGTCAAAATTCACTACAAAGAGTTTACATATACAGTCACTGTTGTTATGTCTTAATTTTGCATCACAAGTTCCAAGTATTTTGATGTCAGATCCATCAAAATTAGTCAATCTTATATTCCTACATTTGTACAATTGCAATTTTAATTGAATCATTGTATTTCTATTTATGATATCTACTTGAGAACCTGTATCAATTTTAAATTTTACATATTTGTTATTTACTTGGATATTGATATACCACTCCTTGTTTACTGAGTTTACTGCATAAACTGTATCTATTCTAAATGTTTCTATATTTTCACTGTTGACTACTGAACATTTATAAGTACAACATGAAGCAAAATGATTAAAGGAGTTGGCTAAATTGAAGTATGTACAAGAATCCAGCCACTTATAGACATTGGACCTAGCACTGTATAACGATGAATAGCTCAATATTAATATTTCACATAAAAAAAGGTTCAACAAGTTGTCATTTCTTCGCAATCTTGAAAAAAAAAAAGTGAACACCTATCATTAAAAGTACTATAAAAACTGCAAATAATGCTAACATTGCATCCACACAAGAAGAACTAATCTATCTACTAGTGTTAACCCCATCAAAATCTGTTAGTTATATCGGTGAAGACAGGCTGACAAATAAACGTGCCAGGGGACTTCATATTGCAAAGCATGTCGTGATTGATAAATCTTTTCTGAACTACGAGTAGTTATTGAACACTTTAATTAGCTCAAAATACATTTAATTATTTCGAAATGAAACAAGAAAAATAGTACTATATTTAGGTATTCGATAATCTGTGATTGATATAAATCACAGTCTTAAAGCGTACGACGCGAAAGACTGTTGAATGTTTAAATGTCATTTTATTCACATGATTTAAATCTGGATGTGATGTTGTAAAATTCTTCAACTTTGAATTGTTTCTGTCTACTGCATGGCGATCTAAACTTCTCACGGAACTGCCACAAGTTATGCACACCGTTGCGTGACCGAATTTTGCCATACGAACTTCACAAGTTGCTCCTGAATTCAGCAGTTCATGACAAGGATGACAAGACAAATGTTGGCATTCCTTGGAACCTAGAAAAAACGTAATTACTTTAGTACCTACATGAATTAACTTTACTGTTTACCTATACATCTAAATATTATGACATCTAAGGTAACCAATCTGTTGGGAACGCAATCGGGGCCGCGGCGTCCTCATCTTCCGCCTGACGTAGGTCCTAACGGGACACGGATGTTTTAGGAGGTTCTTGTGTTGGCTTGGGCGGAAAATAAAAGCGTGTCACCACTGCGAGGACACAGTGTGGGGATTGGGTTTGGGCCGAGCATCGCCAGGACCATCTGTAAATGTCTTACCTCTATTGTTAACCATCGTGATACGATGGTGAGTAGAACAGCAAT
This sequence comes from Agrotis exclamationis, assembly GCA_950005045.1. NCBI lineage: Eukaryota > Metazoa > Arthropoda > Insecta > Lepidoptera > Noctuidae > Agrotis > Agrotis exclamationis. The sequence goes on from OX465428.1 coordinate 14,052,118, forward strand.
GACGTCTTCATTGCTTGCTTGCTATGCCGCCGCAATCTTTGCGTGGGTGTGGGTATACCACAGTTTATTTATTGCATGATGAATTGAATGCAAGTCCGTGTTGAGTGGCGATAGGTCGGTAGGTATAAGCAAACAGAAAGTCCAATAAACAAGCGGGGGTGAAGATAAAGCCAAAATAAAGAATTACAACGAACAATTAATTAAACGGCAGAGCGATCAAATGACATCTGACGTTTGTTTTTTTTTCTTAAAGATGGGACCGAACTCAAAGTTCACAGAATCGACAAAAGAATCGATTGGTTAGAAAGTAGTTTGATAACACTTCAGTTAATATTATTCGACAAAAAATATGAACTAAGATTAAACGAAGAAGCACATTCAGAAGTTTAAAAAAAAAAAAAGTTGAGTTTCGTGGACGAATCACTTTTTCTTTACGTTGTAAAATCGTCAAATGAGTCTAAATCTACGGTGTTCTTCAACAGCCCTTTATGTTCCGGGGTCACGGTAATTCGTTTTCCGAATCAAAACGTGTAACGTAAAAACAAAAAACTAAATAGGATATTTGAACTCTATCGATTCCCGCCAAAAACTTGCATTTTCAACGCCATTCCTTAATTATTTCAGAAAAGAAATCGTTTTGAATCCCGTTAGTGAAAATCGATTAAGTACAGTTTCATTTTGACAATCTGGAAAAGCTTTATGACCCTTCCCTAGTCTACATTATTTCATCGTGGCCTTGTCATGTCAATAAAAATGCACAGAAAGCAATTCAGATACTTTTTTATGTTTAACAGTTTATATAAGTATTAGGAAATTATTAAACACTAAACAATTCATTAATGAATTTTTAAATACTACGAGTTAATGTGAAAGTCATATAGATGACTGGGGCAGTCATTTAGCCAACTCCTTTATTACATTTTACACATTTTTTACCATATGCTGGGCATTTCGCATAACCATGAAACTTGTTGCATTTTCTGCATGGTCTTGAAGTACTAACATCTCTTTTATTGTGCTCACCTGACCTTTCTTGATAATTTGATTGTCTGCCACTGGAAGTTTTTCTCTCACCATATCTTGCTTGACCTGGAGTTCTGCTACGACCCCTGTTTTTTGGCTCTTGTTTACCTGCTGATGGTCGACTGCATGTTCCTTTGTTTATTGCACCTACTTCATTTGACGATTCACTATTTAACGTTTCTATTTGACTCTGAGCCACTTGTGCGGCTTTACATATACTCATGCACTTGTCAAGAGTCAAGTCCGGTATTCTTAGTAATTTTTCTCTGATATTATTATCCGTTATACCAAGTACTATTTGATCTTTTATAAGACTATCCTTTAGGTTTCCAAAGTTACAATCCAAACTGAGAGATTTTAGTGCAGTGTGGTATTCTTCGTATTGTTCGCCTGTTTTCTGCTTTCTTGAGAAGAATAGGTACCTGTTATACGTTTCATTTGTGGGTGGACTACAGTGTTTCTCCAGACGTATGATTATCTCACCGAAGGTTATGGTCGCCTTGTCCTCGAAACTATTAAATATTAGCAATCCCTCTTCACCAATGCAGTGCAATAAAAGAGCTTTCTTTTGTTCGTCATTTAGACGTGTATCTGCTCCACTGGCGAGAAAATATAGGTCAAACCGCTGTTTCCAGTTCTCGAAACTTCTCTTTTTCGATTTCGACCCAACCAAGGATAATGGCGGCGGCGGTTGTAGTTGATCCATCTCTTCTCTTTTTACTTTGTTCAGCGTCGATTCTTTTCTAAAGTTGTCTCAGCGCCATGTAAGATGTATCTATCTTTATGTAATTAAAGACATCTTCATTTGTATATATTGTTTTATTATAAACTTTACAACTTATTACAGTGAGACGTTGTTCCATGAATTTTGCCAGTCCCGAGAGTAGGGAGACCTCGGTGTCATAGACTAAACACCCTAGCAACAGTGTTGCTACGTAACAATAATATTCCTCACACGCACGAAATTCCTGCAGTTAATTTTTTAACACCCTATATAATCTTCATAAACACATTTTTTTTTCAATGTATTGGCTCACTCCGTCATATAATTCGACCTACTTGAGTCTCTAGTCTCTATATAATATCACGAGTTTTATGCAAATTATGATTAGCCACTAATAATAACTAATAAATTCCTAAAGTCGTAATAAAAATTTGGAAAAAACCGACGAAAAATTCCAACACAGGGGGGTCCAGAATCATGTCCTGGACCCATGGTATCTGTTTGTGCATCGATGTCTCTTACACCCTGTATATCTTTAAAACGGTAGGTAAACACTTCACTTATTTCCTTCACGCGAATGTCGTCGCTTCTCAAATCGCGTTCCTCATGGGATTTTCTGAATACCTTCATTCATTGGTTTTCTGCGGCAACACGCGTAGAGATAAAGCTGTGTTAACACCAAAGTTCTAGTCAGAGGACGGGGCTCTCAAAAAAAAATGATAAAACCGGGTGTCATCCGCCAATTGCTGTTGTTTCGTGCATTTTCTAAGGCCAGCGCACACTGAGGACGGTGGGTAAGAGCGAAAGAGAATTGATGGCTAAAAGATGACAATACCTACTGGTAACAGAACTTAAAAACGGAACGTAGGCATGTAACAACATGTGATGGTATTATATGCAGAAGACCTTTTTTTTTAAAAAAAACGTTGCCCCACACTAGAAATTTCTCCTGTATCGTGGGTGCGTTTACAAACATAGAAACTCACATATACAAACACCCAGACCCGGAACAACTACTTGCAGATCATACAAATATTTGTTCCGTGCGGGGATCGAACCCGCGACACACAGCGCGGCAGTCCAATTGCTCAGCCAACGCGCCAAAAGTGTCGTCAAAAAAAAAGAGAAAAAAAAAAGTCCGCTAACATAAGGTTGGGGTTGAGACTAAACTCGTGCTCTACCTTGTGGCCCTCACCTGCATACTACGGCATGTCTCGGTAGCTGCCGGTATGCCTGGGTATCTAATAGGCTGCTGACATAGTAAGTGTACTTACGCGGGCGTGTAGCATGTTCCCCTGGCTGGTCGTGTCTGGATTGCGCACAGACAGTTAACAAAAAAAAGCGAACGAAGACATAGGCCGTATTCGTTCGCTTTTTTTTGTTAACTGTCTTGGAAAAAATTACCATATTTTTCAATGTATTCATTTTTATTTTTATTTCTTGGAGCTGTCAAACTGTCAGGAGTCAAATCTCCTGACAGTTTAAACCGATTCTATGTTAATAGGTGTGTTTACAGGCTTAGTTTTCCTTTTGTAGATTCCTTGCCTTTTATCGCTTTCCCTGTAATTTGTTGTATTCCGCAATAAGCTACGAATTATTTAGGTTCCTGGGAACTTCCAAGGAATGTTTATTTTGGGTAGGAATTGAACGAGCAGTGGTAACCCAGGTGTAACTTACGAGTTGTAGGACATGGGTACGAAGTGAAGCAACCGCTTCATCATTTCAGCATATTGCAGTCCACTGTTGTGCATAGGCCTCCCACCAAGGACCGCCACAGCGCACGATCTCCCTCTTTTTTCATCCAACCACTGCCAGCTACCTTATTCAGGTCATCCGTCCATCTTGCCGAGAGACGTCTCACACTACGTTTAAGTTTTATGTAATTTAGTTCATCACCACTGCTCTCAAAACGGTGAAGAAGAACATTGTGAAAAAACAGGCATGTATATGCATCAAAAATTCGAAGTGTGACATCTACCTAACTGGATTACAAGCCCACTATCTCCCAGAGAGGAAGTCTATGACCCAGCTGTCTGCCTGATAAGCTAATTTTGCTTATTGTTGGAATTTGATACACCTAATGAGGAAAGATACAAAGGAATAAATAAAATTTAAACAACAACATAACAAAGGAGGGCAATAATCAATCACTTGGTTTTTCAAAGTTACTTTATTTATTTGAATCGACGTTCAGACTATTTGACTTGATAAGTTATTTTAAAGTTAGACTTATAAATAATCTCAATTTACAACACAATTTTTTCATTCATTTAAATTTATTTTACTTTTTTTTATTATGAAAAAATATATATGTATAATTACCCACCAGCATTCTGGATTAGTGGTTGGAGTGCCAGAGAGAGGAACTTCTTCCATACAAACTTCTTTTAAGGAAGTACGGAAGACAACCAAGGCAATTCACCGGTGTTTTTAAAATTCTGCCAGTCATAAACAAATCTACCTACCACTAACAAAATTAACGATAGTAGAACTAAATTGACTATATTTATAGGACTTATTGGTAACACATCGTCGTTCCCGCAGATGTTTCCCAGGACTACTGTGCTGATCTGAAACAAAAAAAAAACATCATTAACATGATATGGCCCAACCCTGATCCTAATCTTTGTCCCTAAATAGCAGAACGGAATTTCATGAGTCTTGGTACAATCATCAACCTACCCCAATCTGAAATAAAAAAAAATAATCCTAACCAAACAGGAACCTTTTGCTATTGTGATAAAGATAAAAATCTATTAAAAAATGTGATAGATTAGGGTAACTTGATATGTTGGCGTCTGTACAAAGACACATGGGACATGGAACCCTAGTGGCGAAGTGAAACCGCGAGCAAAATCTAGTCTATAATAAAATTATTACGTTAAAGTCTTAAGGGGTGAGCCCGTATTGATTAAGGGCGTTCTCTCGAGAAATGATGCGTATATATGCGTAATGCGTGGGTGCACGGAGCGGTTCTTGGATCCCACAACGAAATTAATGAAAATAGCGAAAACAGAAAAAAATACATAATATCCACTTATTATTAAGTCCCAATGAACCTTAGTCATTGGTCCTTCGAACCGGATATTTTGTTACCACTGACGTATGGCCCTTTACTCAAATCTTCAAACGGGGAAGGATTTGTATAAATGTTAAAAGGGTTACATTTATACAAATCCTTTAATTCTTCGTTAAAATATTCTCTCCCACACGCCATTTTATTTTTGTGTTAATTTCGTATAAACCTTCTACAGAATCATATTCCTGTAATCAACTTCTACGGCCCTATATTAATAAAATCTGTTTTGGTCAAACATCAAAGCTGAAACTGATAAAGACCCAAGAGAGTTTCTATAGAGTTTTATTAAAATTACTTGAATAGCGTTCATAAATTCGGTTTTATCAATTTTGTTTGCTATTTGACCTGGAAAGACCTTGGGCTATATACATACTATATTATTAATAAAGCTGAAGAGTTTGCTGGTTTTAACTTAAGTTATCTCTGAAACCACTGGTCAGATTTGAAAAGAACTTTAAGAGGGCATATTCTGATAGTTGGCAACGTCGCAAATAGCTGTCAAATATTAACAAGTTCTTATTAATTTAGTAATGTTACTGTATGGAACAAAGAAATATTGCTCTGTAGTGCACTAAAAAAATGATAAGGGAATGCAATAAGTAATATCGTAACACCGAATATATAGTTTTAGATGTAAAAAAAGGTATTTGGAAACCTTCCAAATGCCTTTTTTACACCTGAAACGGTGATAACCTCAAATGCAGTGTTTTAATTGCATTTCTATATCAACTTTGTAGTGCACTACAGAGCCATATTTCTTATTTTCATACAGTAAATTTACCAAATTAATTAAAATTTGTAAATATTTGACAGCTATTTGCGACGTTGCCAACTTTCTGATTATGCGCCCTTAATTTAAATTATAGAATCAGGCGTTACTTTGCGGAAATCCATGACATTAAATGTTATGAAAAATATTTAGTTTTGCATATGCATGACATGGGAGGGTGGGATTGCATCCTGCATCAAGCCTGGATTTTTGTCGCGGAATTAACACCAGATATTTTTCATAACATTTAACTTAACCAAGAACACCCGACAGCGTTAATAATGAAGAGGAGATCGTGGCTAAATAATTACTTACAGCCGCACAGGCCGATCTTCCACCTGTCATAGCGAGTTTCCTCCATGCCTCGGAAAGCACGTAAAGCCGTTATTCCCAGCTGTTATTTGTAGATCTTTGACAGTCGTGAATCGCAGTCTGAAGCTCGAAAGTCAGACAACCAGTCTTACCATGGGGTATCGTATTACTCAGTTATTGGGTTGTGGAGATTCAATAAGTAGTCGGTCCACGTAAAATACTGATATTGACACTCGGAGACTGCCGCGGTGAAGCTATTCCATAACATTTTTTTATTTTTATTTTAAAAGAATAAAACCGCCTACCGCGTAGGGTAAAGTTGCCTATATTGTACCAGTTAACGAACTTTACAAGTTTTCACAAAAACTATATATCTTGTGAGGATTCTATTACTAGAAATAAAAAGGTTGTTCTATTGGTATTCATTTTTTATTACTAGATAATGAGGAAGTATGAAAAAACTACATGAAAATTAAGTTTTAAAAAAAGTCTTAGAAAGTACAATTTAGGAAACCGGTTTCCTTAATTGTACCATAGGTATCCTAAATTGTACTTTGACATTCAAGTGTTTCTTATTAACTAAAAGCAGCCTTTCCTTTATATATCTATATAAAAATTATTAACCATAAAGTTTTAATATTAATAATAAACTTATGTACTGAAAATAAAGTTTGAATCAACAACAAGAATAAAATAAAACTTTTGTATAGTAATAATAGTTAAGGTTCCTCTTATTTCCTTTAATTTTAATTATGAACTAAAATCAGCCTTGTGATTTGAATATAGGAACATACTTGTACATCTTTATAATTCTTTATAAAGTTTGAGAAAGAAAAGACAAGAGTTATTTGAAAAGAAAAGGTTAGTCAACTCTTTTCTTTTTCCAGCATTTTATACAAATATCAGGGTTGTCTCCGCTTGTTTCGTGAAACCATTTGCTTGCATCTTGCGTCCATAATACTTTTTATTCTCTCCAGACATCTGAAAATATTTCAATCTAGTTAACAAACGTGTTGGAGAACCATCATACACCTAAATTGTACCGGTACATTTTAGGATTACCCTACCCAGTACAAATAAGGCATCCACTAAGTTTTATTTTTATACGAGCCGGTATCATAACCTCGAGATGCTAAATATAAAACTATATTCTCAAAAAATAGACTAATATGCATACTTTCCAAAAACATAGATAATAATTTCTTTGTACTTACCGTTGCGACAACAAATCCTTAGGTAAACAGCCATAAAATAAGATCACGACGCCGTAATAATTATTTTTGTTTACTACACTGCACTTTGTTATGTCATTGCATCCAAAATGTCTGCCATTGCGTAATGTTGGTAAGCACTGCTTTTTAATGTTGCTAATTAAAAACTAAACATTATGGTTTGGTAGATTTTGACGTGGTACAAATTACGAACCGGTCCAACTTAGGCAACTCGACCCTATATTTAACGAGAATATAATTTATTTAAAACTAGCTTTTCCCAGCGGTTTCGCTCGCCCCCCCCCCCCCCTCCTGAATTTTCTTTGCTATAAACCTCACGGAGCCCGAGACCTTTCCAACGAATGCAAAACCGTGGAAATCGGTTCGTGCGTTCTTGAGTTATAGCGTCAGGAAGGAAAACCCTACTTATTTTTATATAGTAGATGTTTGTGGTGCACCCGTGCACTACTGTAATAAAGAACTTATTTGTTGTAGGAGAATTTTATAAGTAGGTTTCAACTCCTTTCGTAGCTGGCCGTTTAGAATCAGTAAGAAAAAGTAAATTGTTTTTAAGACGGATATTGATATTTTTATGATTGCCGAAGTCTCCCGAACTGAAACGATATTAGACGATGCGTGGTGTCAGGTATTTTCGTTACGTTTTTTCGTTAGGTTTTTGGAATTTTTTTGGTTCGGTCGCCGCGCCGCGCTCAAAGCCCCCGTTAAAAGCTATGCAATAGCTTAAAAATAAGCGTTAAATATTTCTTGATATTCTATTAGACTGACTAATTCGATTTTTACAGTCACCTTACCTATTCCTGAGGAAACTATTTCTAATAACATCAAGATACAGACCTTAATAAGTCCGAAACGAACAGGAACGGCAGGTGAAACGGAGGAGCATAGCCAGTAAAAACTTCAAAACAATTATTAGTAAATGAAATGTCAAGGTCTACTGTTATATTTTCATTGTTCCTTTATAATAAACCTTTTCGAAGCGAGGCCTGTGTAGGTATTGTTACATAAAATATTTTCTCCCTATTGGTTAAGGATCAAGCTAGAAGGAAACAACACTTTAAATTCAAACACCGTTTAATAATAAATAGATTGACTTCCATGCAACCTTAATTATTGTCACCTATTTCAGAATTAATATTATTACATTATATTATTATTCAAATTTTATTGGCATACATTCTTTATAAGGCCTATATTATTATGCTTAAATTATTCCTATAAAAATCCTGTCCAGAAATGATAATTCTTATATTATACCGGAAATATTATTATTCTATTCTTCTATAATCCTTCTAGCTATTAATAATACCTAAACCTAGCTAGCCAGTTTAGACTTCAACAACATCAACAGAAAGAGCTGGGGCGTGGGGAGTTGGAGATACCCGAGTACTGTTCCGAGGAAACGTTACGATCAAGTGAAAAAATAAAATTAAGTGTTAAACTAACCGAACCTTCCAGTTATATGTATTTATAATATTAGTTAAGTTATTGGGCGCCAGGGACTTCAATAATCCCGAATCCTGGTGCTGAAGATGTCCACAATGCTTCCGGATGAAGGAGGAACGAGCCCAGGTCCATCAAAGTAAAATTCGGTTAAGTACCGATATCAAAACCGGGTACAAAATAAACCGGTTTTATAAGGTCCGGTTTCCACCGAAACCGCACTAAGATAAATAATAAAAGTTAAGAGGTAGGAAAAAAAAACCGTCTCGCACGGCGCGATAGCCGGGCGGGCTCCGCCAGCCGTGCAGCCGTCCCCGCAGGAAGCTTCAGGCGTGCTCCAGGAACGGGTTCCGCGTCTGGGCTCCAGACACCCTTCTGGTTCCCAGCGGCGGAACGAGCTACTCTGGGGCCTGTCCTGCAATCGACAATACGGAGACCCAATAATATAGGTGAAACTAATTTGCTTTTCCCTATGGGACCGAGCGGAGAAATCAATCAGCCCGGATCTAACGGACAACCAGTTTTCCATTCAAATGCCGTTCCTGTGAGGCGTCCGCCACGTCACTACGGGGTCCATGAATAAACAATAATTTAACACTGGGGCAAACACTGGGAAAACTCCTACGGCCCATCTATGGTAATTAGCTAGGTTTAATACTCACAATTAGCTCAGGAGAAAGACACCTCGGCGGCTATGGATGAGGTTGAAAAGCCGGTCGCTGGTCGAAGCCACAACCCAGGAATGCGCAATTAAGAATCCTGAAATAATCGTTCGAATTATCACAATATTCTCCAAACAACCCACACCCTGGAGGAGGATGCACAACCCAACGCCAACTCCACAAAAATCCTCACCTTTACAACTGGGAACCAGAACTTGTGATTCACTTCGGCGTGTTCAGAGGCGAATGACGCGACGCTTCCTCTGCTGACCACGAATGTCCGGCACCGGATATCAAGCTGGAGTTCGGGTGCCCATCACAAGCCACTTTCCCCGATTTCCAAGGAGATTATCGATTACCCGGTCCACAAGAAGAAATACTACAGCACTCAAATTCAACTTAAAACTGTCCAACGACCCTTCTAAAAGTCGGCAACACATTATACACAACGATATCCAATACTATTCCATTCTCCATTATCGTTCTCTTCCAATTATTGATTCAGTAACAGCTTTTATTGGGTTATTGGTCCTATTTATAATATGGGTAAAAACAAAGTTATAAACTGTCAACACAATTATCAGAGACAAAATACGCCAACGTTCACAGATTAAAAATGTGACGCGGCTAAGGAATGTTCGAGAAAAAAAATCCATATTGAAAAAACCAAATCATTTCCGTTTACGGATATTTTATTTTATTATTAATTTCTTTTACTAAAAACTGAGAATTATTAAAGAATGGGTCAAACGATATTATTTAAGAGGTTTTGAACAATATGCTTTAATATCGATTATTTTATAATAGTTAATCGGCGATCACCAGATGGCGCCTTAAACTGTCAAAACTGACGTGTGACCTATCTGTCATGTGGAAAGTAAACAAGTAACCTATGTTTAGGAACCAATGAATATTGTGAAACAGTTTAAAAGGTTTTAGACAAGAGATTTAATGCTGAGAAGTGAAACTAACGATTTAAAGGAATGTTACGCCAATGAATGCAGGTATATGTTTTACTTTTATATAAACACAGCCGCGAAATATCAACCTATGCCCGGTCCAACAAATAATTGTAACAGTACCTCCCCAACCACCAGAGATTTGACCCACTAGGGCAAATCTCAACGCTGGCCCTCCAGCGTCAAAGCAGACTCCAAAGCACCTAACTTGCTCACCAACAAAACTACACCGTTCAAGCCTGAAAGCAAGATTGGGGAAATACGTATATGGAAGCTGGTGTACGAATACTATCATTTTGTAGATTATAGAAGATTATGAGATTATGAGGGCGGGAGGGTGGGACTGCATCCTGCATGAAGCCTGGATTTTTGTAGCGGAATTAAAACTAGATATTTTTCATAACATTTACTATCATTTTGTGATATGTCTCATAAATTATTACTCCTGGGACGAGTCTAATCCATTTCCAAACATGTAAAAGACAAGCTCCAAAGAGATTAAACATAGCGCAAATAACCGACGACGAACTATCCCAGTCTGACCCACTATATTCATATAGGACAGACAACCTTACTCAATCGTACACCACGCCTCACATCTCAAATGAGTAACTGCCGATGATAATGCTGGACCGGTACCCAAACCATCCACTGAAAGCACTTAAATTCCACAGACCAACGCCAATCGGCCAACCGTCATTCATAAATGGGCAGTGACGGCCTTCGGCCCTAACAAATAAATACCATCTTGAACGTATTCCATCAATGCAGCCTACACGCCCGCCATAATGGCCTCCAATCTCAGGACTATCACTTTGCCGCCTTACCAGCAGTCCGGAGGTACAGGCCCCCTAAAGGGTTGTTAATCATGCAACAACCACTTCCAAATATGGTTAACAAATGTGGACACAGTAGAAACCTGTGTACCACTACAAACCGTAAAAACAGTGGAAAATACCTTTATCCAACTGTAATATAGCACTGTGAAAATAAATCCCACAGTACAAAAATACAAACCAGCAACCACAAGGCATATACAGCCCTCAATGGTTACTGCGACCAACTACCACATGCAAAATATTTCATTTTAAATTGTAATTAAATTAAATTTAAAAAAGGAATTAAACATGGCCACATGGTGGTTTTAAATCCTTTATATGCCATGTGCCCAGATTTTTGCCGGAACTACAGCCTTCCAATTCATACACTAAGGGTGAAAGTTTTTTCCTAATTATACATTTTTCGTATTTAGGTGCCAATTTGGCCATAAAGAATTTGGAGGCGTCACTCTGGGGATATGTTTTCTTCCACACAGTGTCGCCCACCTCGAACTCCGCGTGTCTCCTACCACTATTATAATAACGAGCACTACGAGTATGTGACTTGATGAGCGCATCCTTTACTTTATCGAAGATACTACCTAACGTTCCCAGCTGATTTGCATAAGAACTGCGAGAAGCGCAAGCTAGAGTGGGCTGTGCTACGGTATCAATGCCGAAGACATCCCCACTACTAACTGCCTCTCTGCCATGCACTAGGAAGAACGGAGTAAAACGAGTAACTTCATTCGTGGAGGTGTTCATAGCGAATTGGATCTTAGAAATGTTTACGTCCCAAGATCGATGATCATCTTCCACGAGTATTGATACCGCGGTCATTATGGTACGGTTATAGCGTTCTACAGTGTTCACGCTTGGGCAATAACGAGGTGTGAAGTGAACTTGAGGTATTTTGTACCTCTGTAGTAGTGAACGAATCTCATTGCCCGTGAATTGCGTCCCGTTGTCTGCTATCACCGTACGGGGTATACCGTGTACCAGGAAAACGCCGTCCTCCAGTTTCTGTGCTATAGCTTTACCAACAGCTCTACGTAAAGGAAACAGTAGACAGTACTTCGTGAAACAGCACACGACAACCAACAGGTACGTGAATCCCGATCTTGACCGTGGTAACGGACCTACCAAGTCAATGCTTATTGTTTCAAATGGTTTGGAGCAGTCTTTCGCATCGCCTAAAAGACCGGAAGGAGGCTGTTGTGAGTGTTTGTATGCAGCACACTTATCACATTTACCAACGTAGCTAACTACATCTTTGTACATGTTAGGCCAGTAGTATCGGAGAGCGAGTCTTTTATAAGTTTTAAATACTCCAAAGTGTGGTGATAATTCGCCACTGTGGTGACTCCTTAGCAATTCTTCCCGATTGCTCTCCGGTACTACCTGCTTCCAATCATTATCACTGGCTACCCCGAATTTATTTTTTGAATAGCGGTAAAGTTTATCCCCCTTAATAATATAGTTAGGGCACGACCTAGGCGTACTGACGCATTTATCCCAAACCCCCTTAAACCAAGTGTCAGTGTCGGACGCTTTAATTTCCAGCACCGGAACGCCACGCGATAAGGCATCTGGAACCACATTGTCCTTACCTTTGCGGTGCTCAATGGTAAAATTGTAAGGTGATAACCGACAACCCCAACGGGCCAATCGCCCAGAGGGATTGGTTAAATTAAAGAACCATTTTAAACTAGAGTGGTCGGTTAACACTTTAAACGCAGGCCCGCCTTCTACGTAAGGACGAAAGTGTTCCACGGCGAAGACTACCGCGAGTGCCTCACGCTCCGTCGCCGAATAATTGCGTTCCGCCGGATTAAGCGAACGACTACAGTAAGCAATTGGGTGCTCCTCCCCGTTTACAACCTGAGTCAGAGTGCCCGCTATCCCAAAACTGGACGCGTCACAATGAATCTCAAAAGGTTGAGAGAAATCCGGGCAAGCTAATACTGAAGCAGACACCAATGCCTCTTTCAAGGTTGAGAACGCGGATTCGGTCTCAGCCGTCCATTTGAAAGGTGGCGCTTTTTTACTCGTACTCGTAAGCGCATTCAAAGGGGCCGCTATGGAGCTAAAGTTTTTAATAAAACGTCTATAATATGAGGCCGTTCCAAGGAACATTTTTACTTGCTTACGAGTTGTAGGGGTTGGAAAGTCGACAATTGACTGAATTTTCGACGGATCAGTGTGTAAGCCACGCTCATCCACTATGTAACCTAGATATTTTAGTTCACGTCGCAATCGACAATACGGAGACCCAATAATATAGGTGAAACTAATTTGCTTTTCCCTATGGGACCGAGCGGAGAAATCAATCAGCCCGGATCTAACGGACAACCAGTTTTCCATTCAAATGCCGTTCCTGTGAGGCGTCCGCCACGTCACTACGGGGTCCATGAATAAACAATAATTTAACACTGGGGCAAACACTGGGAAAACTCCTACGGCCCATCTATGGTAATTAGCTAGGTTTAATACTCACAATTAGCTCAGGAGAAAGACACCTCGGCGGCTATGGATGAGGTTGAAAAGCCGGTCGCTGGTCGAAGCCACAACCCAGGAATGCGCAATTAAGAATCCTGAAATAATCGTTCGAATTATCACAATATTCTCCAAACAACCCACACCCTGGAGGAGGATGCACAACCCAACGCCAACTCCACAAAAATCCTCACCTTTACAACTGGGAACCAGAACTTGTGATTCACTTCGGCGTGTTCAGAGGCGAATGACGCGACGCTTCCTCTGCTGACCACGAATGTCCGGCACCGGATATCAAGCTGGAGTTCGGGTGCCCATCACAAGCCACTTTCCCCGATTTCCAAGGAGATTATCGATTACCCGGTCCACAAGAAGAAATACTACAGCACTCAAATTCAACTTAAAACTGTCCAACGACCCTTCTAAAAGTCGGCAACACATTATACACAACGATATCCAATACTATTCCATTCTCCATTATCGTTCTCTTCCAATTATTGATTCAGTAACAGCTTTTATTGGGTTATTGGTCCTATTTATAATATGGGTAAAAACAAAGTTATAAACTGTCAACACAATTATCAGAGACAAAATACGCCAACGTTCACAGATTAAAAATGTGACGCGGCTAAGGAATGTTCGAGAAAAAAAATCCATATTGAAAAAACCAAATCATTTCCGTTTACGGATATTTTATTTTATTATTAATTTCTTTTACTAAAAACTGAGAATTATTAAAGAATGGGTCAAACGATATTATTTAAGAGGTTTTGAACAATATGCTTTAATATCGATTATTTTATAATAGTTAATCGGCGATCACCAGATGGCGCCTTAAACTGTCAAAACTGACGTGTGACCTATCTGTCATGTGGAAAGTAAACAAGCAGTGAACGAAGAAAACATGGAAGAGTAACTTCAAACAAAATCTTTTTGATAGACGGCCCACGACGTTTGTTTTCTTTGAACAGCTAGTTTGTTCTCTATTAACATCACGAAGTTATGATTGGGTAGGTTGTCAACGCTCATCTCTAATTGGCTAAGCAACGCATAGTAACAATGACATCATTGGCGCTAGAAATGAACACATGACATTAATTTGACGGCCTGCAAGAATTGTCAAAGTGGACGAGTTATATAAAAAGTAGCAATGAAAGATTTGAATAATTTTTATTATGTATTTCTTTTGCATTTGATGTAGATACATAACAACAAAAAGTTCACGTTTATATTTAAGAATCAAACGAACTTACCTGTGAAGTTTTGATTCCAATTATGCGAGGGTTTCAACCGAAGACGATTACTCACATTACTAGCAGCAGTACATGGCTGGTGCTATCTTCGTCACACTTTTAGAGGAATACACTTAAAAAATAGTTAAGTTATTCCTTCTCTCACTCATCCCCGGGTGGCGCCTGCGACCTGCTCACACGAGTACTTCATTATTTTAGAGAAGAGGTATTTTTATTTATTTTTTATTTTTATTGAAGTCTTTTAAGACTTGGGAGGAACGGGTGGGACGATGTAATCGTCTTCGGTTGAAACCCTCGCATAATTGGAATCAAAACTTCACAGGTAAGTTCGTTTGATTCTTAATTATCCTTCGGGTTTCAACCGAAGACGATTACTCACATTACTAGCAGATGTTTAGAGATAACTAGTCATAAAAAATAAAAAATAATTAGAATAACACATTGGAAGCATAGCGCAGAAAGCTATACGCTTCTTTATTAGGCAATACGCATTTTTCGAATTACATAAAAATAATCAAAATACAAAATAAAAATTAATTAAGAAATGTGTTTTACATTACAATCATATCTATCTTAAGTTAAAACATATAGTTTATGAAAATAATGGTAAATAACATTTTCATCGTGAAGTGAAAACGTCATTAATAAAATAATTTTCGTTGATGGTATTCACTTCCCTACAGTAGTACTTAATAAATACATTGGAGTTATGTCTGCAGCCTTACGAACCACTTCTAGATTGACACCTCGCCTGACGCCTGACAGGCTGATGTTGATGCCGACCTGGTGCTATGAGCTCCGTATACAGATATGTCGACACCACTAATTTCCAAAATCTTTTTTACCCAATGAGATATTGTTTGAGAGCACACTTTACGATGTGGTTTACGTAGTCCTAAAAAAAGATTGCCATCGGTACAATTCTGTCGTAAGGTTTGTGTCCTCTATATGTAGGTTTTTAGTGCTAACGCAGGACAAATTCTAGGATTTTCACGAATGAACGTTAATCATAAGTGGTTGGTAGGCTCCAGGCCTAGACGTTTTCATAAGATCTGAAATTTTAATAACAATTTCATCGTTTCTAATTGTGATGTTGTGTAACTTCATTGAAATTATAGTTTGAACTCTTTGAGCAGATGCTAAACATAACAATGTACATGTTTTTTGTGTTAAGGCTTGTAAAGTTATATTTTCGTATGGGAATATATTAGAAAGGTAATTTAGTACTATGTTAGTGTCCCATGTAGAATTATATTTAGGTTTAGAGGGTCTAAGCCTGTAAATCCCCTTCATAAATTGGTTAACACAATCATTTAATTTTAATGTGACATCATCTGTTCCTAGAATAATGGACATCGCTGACCTATGTATGTTCAAACAACACTAGCTCGCACCGCTCTCGAATTTTTCAGTTAAAAAATCTATAACATTTCTAATATTTGCTTCATAGATAATTAAGTTATTTTTTGTGCAATATGACCACCAAAATTTAATTGAACTACTACTCGTATATTGACTAACAGTTTTTGGAGCAAAAGATGCCATTATAATATTTAAGGAAGTTGATGGTATACCGCGTCTGATTATTGCTTCCCGGATAACTTTGCTGCCACCAGGATAAGATCTGCATGAAATGCAATGCATGGATGGCAGACTCTGAAAGGTGAATACAACAGAGATTTATCAGGACCGAAATAGTACTTTTCAGATATAACAAGTCTTAACTACAGTGGGTATCACGGTGATATGACACTGAAGGGGGGAAATGCGTAAAAAATAATATACTGCCAATTAAATGTGAAAGAATCGACAATCTCCGAGAAAGGATCAAGTTTCCAGGACGCATATCTCTTACATTTATAGTTTTGAGCACTCGCAAAAAGATCAAACTCAGGTGTGTCAAAAAGTTCACAAATTTGCCAAAAAAATTGGTTGACAAAGTTCCCATTCCGTATCTATATTTATTTGGCGAGACTCTCTATCAGCTATGATATTATCACAGGATTTTATATAAGAGGCAAACATAAATATGTGTCTATCCTCACACCACTGCCATATTTTTCTAGCTATTTCGTTCAAATATGGATATTGTACACCACCCATCCTATATAACTAATGGCAGTGGTGTTATCAATCCTCAATAGGAAATCACAGTTATGTAAGTTTGTAGTAAATATCTTAACTCCATAATAAACTGCTTTCAGCTCGAGTGTATTTATATGAAGGACTAATTCCGATGCAGTCCAATTCCCACTTGTACTTTGACCTCCGCATTCTATGCCCCAGCCCGTGCTAGATGCATCGATCCATCCATAACAAACGGCTGGGCGATTAACAAACCTATGAATTCGGCAAAGTACCTAACCGTACATTTATTTTTGTGCATAATCTTTTTAGTTTTATTCTTGATTCGGTCTTTTTTCTCTTCTGGTAATGTGATTGTCATATCTCTAGTATTAAAGATAAATCCTAAGCATCTGCAAATATTATCTGATATCATGACACTTTTTTTCGTATTCATAATGAAACATAATGACTCTAAAACTTGTTTTGTAGTAGTAACATTGTATGACATTCGTCGTATGTTTGGCCAATACACAAGAAATCATCCAAATATGCTACCGATAATAAGCTTGATGATCGTACGAGTAAGTACAACAGTACGGGTTTCATCAATTTAGTAAAGACATACGGCGCAGTGCAAAGGCCGAAAGGGAGGACATTAAATTAATATAATTGAGAATCCCATTCAAAACGAAGCATTTTTCTATCTTTTTCATTAATTGACACTAAAAAATAAGCGTCTTGTACGACTATATCAATAGAATACATAAAGTAATTGTGTTGTAATAATTTGAGATCGATGCGGTAATCTTCCATCTTGAAGTGTTCAACATGTATGAATTTATTGAGTTTTTTTTTTTTTTTTTTTTTTTTTTTTTTTTTTTTTTTTTTTTTTTTTTAATTTAATATAAAACGGTGCTTTCCATTTGGTTTAGGCACAGAAAATGATTAATACATTCTGAGCAAGGAGATATAAAATTTGATGATAACAGTTCTGAAATACATTCATCAATAATTTTAATCTGAGATGGAGAATTTATGGCACAATTTTTAGGTTTAATTTATTGCAAAGTTTTTTCTTTAAAGGGGATGCTATAGCCATTGACCCAGTTAAGAACGGTTGTATCATCCGTAATTTTTCGCCGTTCGTCTGTAAAATATTGCAATCTACCAGCGATCTAAGGTACTTGAATGGTGTTCAGCGCCGCCTCGACTGGTAGCGGGCTGGGCGCTGACGGCCACGCGGAGCTGTCTGTCGGCGGTCCCTCGGTAGCGGCAGCGGAGGCGGCGGGGCGCCGGCGCCTGGCGGGCTGCGGGGGCGGACCGCGATCCCGTCGTCGCCGTACGCGGCCCCCCCCCTGTAGTTTAAAGCACCTCTTTGAGGCTGGAAAGCCGGTAGAGGTTTGTATGTATGACGTGGCGTTTGTTTAAACTCCATGCCAGTCTTATTTATTGCCTTTGAGCTCTTTAAGTGCTCAGATAGATTTGAGTCGAATAGGTATTCATCGGCCTGTGTACCTTTAATTATATCTTTGACATTTTTATTTATCACATTAGTGATTGCGTATCTGCGCGACAGTGACTCCCTGAAATGGTTGTCACATAAGATCCGCCCCGCGTCGTTCAACTTTTTTAATATTTCTGGGGGAACTAGATTCTGGGATTGCAAGGCCCAGTCTAGAACATGTGCGAGAGTCGATAGGCCATTTCCCAGTTGGTTTTGTTTGCTCTCACTGTACTCATCTTGTTTGATGTCCATTTCAGTGAGAGCTGACTTTATTTCTGGATTCACCTTAGTAGCACTTTTTTTTTTTTTTTTTTTTTTTTTTCGTGGTAAAATCATCAAATGAGTCCTCCCACCCCGGGCAGGGCGGGAGGGACTGTCAGACTTGTACTGACTAAAATCCACGGTGTCCTTCAATAGCCCTTTACGTTCCGGGGTCACGGTAATGGTATAAGTCCCGCGACCCCGGCAGGCTTTGGCCCTCTACAGAGGGGGCCCCGTCATTATGCTGACGCTCTTTGAGGCGCGCGTGGAACACAACGCGCCGTCGACCCGGGCATGGTCCATGGTCGGGCAGCGAGTTGCCCTTTACTCGCCGCCCGCATGCCCGCGCCTACGGTGGCCGGAGATCGTCTTGCGACGTCCGACGCCGTGGGCGCCAACCACCGCGGGTGGGGCGGAGGGAGGACATTGCCCTCTCTCTCGCGCGGCCCGCCTCCTCCTTCGCGAGCATTACTGCTTCGCAGAAGGAGGCGACCGCTTCCCACTCCGTCTCGCCCCGCAGCATGGCCGCAACCAATGCCGGGCGCGAGAGGCCAATGCCGGGCGCGAGAGGCCAATGCCGGGCGCGAGAGGTAGCACTTAGACTAGTGCAGTTCAGTTTTCTGGCCATAAGTATTGCTTCGTTAAATCTGCGCTTATGTCCCTTGGTAGTCCGTTTCGCGCAATATGTCTCCACCTGGAGGCAATGTTCTTGTGTTTTTTTTTTTTTTTTTTTTTTTTTTTTTTAATGTGATCTTTTATCATTGGGGTCAGGTCCCATGAGATCTAATAGAGTTGGCTCTAAGTCGTTGGGATCTGGATCTACCAACGATGGCGTAGCGGGTACTTACATCTGATTGATGACAATTGTACATAAATATGGGTCCAAGATAGGTACCCTATTGTAAATAATGGGTCCAAGATAGGTACCCTGTTGTACATAATTATGGGTCCAAGGTAGGTACCCTATTGTACATAATTATGGGTCCAAGATAGGTACCCTATTGTACATATGGGTCCAAGATAGGTACCCTATTGTACATAATGGGTCCAAGATAGGTACCCTGTTGTACATAATTATGGGTCCAAGATAGGTACCCTATTGTACATATGGGTCCAAGATAGGTACCCTATTGTACATAATGGGTCCAAGATAGGTACCCTGTTGTACATAATTATGGGTCCACGATAGGTACCCTATTGTACATATGGGTCCAAGATAGGTACCCTAATGTGTCGAGCCCAAGATAGGTACTCTTATCCGGCAGGTCCAAGAAAGGTACCGCCAATGTGTGAAATAAATAGTAGTAGCTGGGTATATTCATCGACTTATCGTTGATGTCATCTTCGTTCCCATAGAACAATCACACATTTTTTGTTACGACGACGGTGCGATAAGCTCGCTAACGTAAACAAAACTCTCCTAAGGGCCAAGGTGATTAAAATTCCAAACAAATGTGGCTTGTGGGTCTGTTTGCACCGATATTTATACGTATGTGACGTCACTAAAAAGGTGTTACACTCAGTCTCATAGTACATAAATGAATTTTAAATGAAATTTATATAATTATGAAGGTATTTTTATTATCATTATTCACTTACCGAAAAACACAGGATCACCTGTTTCGGAAGTTGAAGATGGTGTAGAACGGCGGCGACGACGTTCCCTTTTTTTTTTTTTTTTTTTTTGTCAACTTATTTTCTAACTTTTTCACTTTTTTTTTAGTATTGTTTCTAAATCATAATTATCAGCACTCCTAGACCGTTCTTCATCTTATATTTCTAGGCATTTTACACAAACTTAACCACCTCTTAAAAAAAAATAACACTGAAATAACTGCGTGTGACTCCGATAACACAAAATCACGTAATGAAGTACTCGTGTGAGCAGGTCGCAGGCGCCACCCGGGGATGAGTGAGAGAAGGAATAACTTAACTATTTTTTAAGTGTATTCCTCTAAAAGTGTGACGAAGATAGCACCAGCCATGTACTGCTGCTAGTAATGTGAGTAATCGTCTTCGGTTGAAACCCGAAGGATAATTACATAAAATGGCTCATACGACTATGTATATACAAAGAAAAAAAAAGAAAGAAAGAAAACATTTATTTGGCACATGCCACCTACTGTGAGCTACGGCCTCCTTAGAGATTAACTAGAAAGTCTTATTGTCTTTTTATTAAAAATGAATAACAGAAATGGCTAACATAGCTTGCTTTACCAAAATGTCAAAAATGTTGGATAATTGGAATAGCGTTTGTTTTGAGCTTCTGGTGTCCTTTTTTCGTCATATAAAATCGTCATCTTGAAAATGGACTGAACAAATTATTGTTGTTTTGCTAGGGGACCAGTCGTTTTCCTGTCTCTCCAAGCGAACTGATCTCGTCCATTATTCTTTGAGATTTGGATCTTGTGGAAATCTGTCAACGGAGCAGAGTGTTTTATAATGTAGCAAAAAGAAAATACAAACATATTTTACTTCAAACATTCAACATTAATTTACTTAGTCCATCGGGCATAACACCATCCCCATAGAAAAAAATTGATCCATGTTTATAATTAATTTAAAAATAATGTAGTAGTCTAAGGGCTACTTACAGGTGATAACTAATTCCAGCATTTTTATTATGTAGATGAGATCGATTTAAACACCATTTCACTGCGCAAGAAGGCATAATTTATAGTTTTAAACTGAATAAAAATACGAACAACGACATGTGCTGTCACAGCCGAACTAAACTCCTCCGAGGCACGATTGATAAGCCCCGCCTACCGGGGCACGATCTGCGTTGGGTCATTATCGGGCTCTAGGAATGCTTCTATGTTTTCTTCGTTCACTGTAAACAAGTAACCTATGTTTAGGAACCAATGAATATTGTGAAACAGTTTAAAAGGTTTTAGACAAGAGATTTAATGCTGAGAAGTGAAACTAACGATTTAAAGGAATGTTACGCCAATGAATGCAGGTATATGTTTTACTTTTATATAAACACAGCCGCGAAATATCAACCTATGCCCGGTCCAACAAATAATTGTAACAGTATAATGTTGAAACTGATCCTCTCTCTCTAATAGCAATTAGGAATCTTTTAATGACAGACGTATAATACTTAAATGCGAAATAATTTTTGTAACATTAATTCTGATTTAAAATGATTCGTCAAAGTTATGTGACGAGATTGATTTCAACGAAAACGGTCATGTTCGCTGAGAAACATGACTCGAAATAGAGAGAGGTTGGAAAGAGAAAGAGGATGTCTTTGTCCAGCATTGAAACAACCACACTAAACCGCATTGAAAAAATGTGGCTTTTTGCAGTTTTCTTTTTCTTTTTAAAAACGTTGCCCCACACTAGGAATGTTCTCCTGTGTCACGGGTACGTTTACAAACATATAAACTCACATACACAAACGCCCAGACCCGAAACAACTACTTGATTGTAAATCATACAAATATTTGTTCCGTGCAGGCATCGAACCCGTGACACGCGGCGCAGCAGTCCAATTGCTCAGCCACTGCGCCAAACGTGTCGTCAACTATTTGTTTGACGTCAAATATTTGTGCCGTGCCGTTGTGTTGTGGTTAGTCGTTGCGTCGACCCAACTTCGTATTTGCTACTGGCCCGCTGCAAGTTCACAGCGTCGGTGGTTACGAAAGGTCGCGTTGTAGTAGTGAGGTGGTTGCGACTTGGTTATTGAGATGTGGTTGCGGTTCTGATCGATAATAAAGGAAAAATGTCTGTGAGAACACTACTTTCTTTTTTCAAAGCAAAATATGTGTAGGGGCGTCAGCTCTGGTCTGCGTGTGCTTTTCAAGTTGGTGATGATGATGTGTGAAATGATGTGGCCGAGACTATTTATGGTTGATATGAATATTTAATTTACTTTGATTTAAATTACAATATTAGACTGTTGGAATTAGGTGCGCGTACAATGATGGTAGGTAGCGAGATCAGAATAGAATGCCGTGACCCAGAGGGCCCGCTCTGGAGGGAAAAAATTACTCGACGGTTTTTGAAAATGCTGCTCGGTGATTGGTCGACTCGTACCCGCCCATGCATGGACGTAGTATGTGACAGTACACAGGTCCGACGTGGATTTATGAAGTCCGTGGTCTGAACATGCCCCCGGCCTTGGAAGTATCTACGTCCAACATCTTGCTGTCATCTTCGTCGTCGAACAGAGGACAGATTCGAGAAAATGCGCGTCGAACAACTCCTGACTTCGTTAGGATGTTGGCCACTCGAGCGATTCCGTCATTGCCTGGCATTGTTGAGATGACCCGCCCCAGGCTCCATTTTAGTGGCGGAGCGTTGTCCTCTTTGATGATGACCAGAGTGTTTGGCTGAAGATCACGCCCATTCTGTTGCCATTTAGTCCTGGTTTGCATCTCCGAAATATATTCCTTGGACCATCGAATCCAGAAATGTTGTCTGAGCAGCTCGAGCCTCTGGTATCGTGTCAGCCGGTGAGCAGGAACCTCCGTTAGCTGTGGCGTTGCAGGCGCTGTTAGGAGACGACCAACCAGGAAGTGAGATGGACACAAAGGAAGGAAGTCGTTAGGATCTGCGGATAAAGGACTAATGGGACGGGAGTTGAGGACAGCTTCAATTTGTGACAATACAGTGCCATATTCCTCAAATGTCAGGTGTGCGTTACCAACTACTCGTAACAGGTGGTGCTTACATGACTTAACTCCGGCCTCCCACAATCCACCAAAATGAGGCGCATAAGGCGGAATAAAAGAAAACTTAATGTCCTGACTAGTTGCGTACTCAATTAAGTCGTCAGAACATTTAGATAAAAATTTTGAGAATTCATTTGCGAGCCCTACAAAATTCCTGCCGTTGTCTGAAATTATTTCATCAGGTTTGCCACGTCGGGAAATAAATCTCTTTAACGCAAGTAGGTAAGCATCAGAAGAAAGGTCACTGACAAGTTCTAAATGTATTGCGCGTGTAACTAAACAGATAAAAAGGCAAATGTAACCTTTTATCAATTTAGAACCCCTACCCTTACGATTAAGTACAAGCACTGGCCCAGCGTAATCCACACCACTACGTAGAAACGGAAAGGTCAGAGTGATTCTCTCCGCCGGTAAGTTGCCCATAATCGGAGATAAAGACTTACCTCTCAATCGTGTACACTTAACGCACCGATGAACAGTGCGCTTGGCCAGGTTCCTGCCCCCCACCGGCCAGTGGGACTCGCGTATATTGTACAGTAAGGCCTGCGCCGCGGCGTGATGCAGCCGCTTGTGCTCAAGTCGGAACAATAGCACTGAATACCAGTGATTGGCAGAAATTAATGACGGATGTTTCTTATCAAAATCAAAATCCGGTGACAATTTTATTCGTCCACCGACTCTTAGAATGCCATCACTATCTGCGAAAATGTTTAGTTTAGTTAAATTATGTTTACTTTTTAATAATTTGTTATTAGATAGTAATTTAAACTCTTCGGGGAAAGATTCGCGTTGGGACAATTTTAACAAAGTTGTGCGTGCCTTTCTCAACTCATCGACAGTGAGAGGGCCGCGTCGAATATTATTTTTGTTGCGAGTATTAAAAATAAAACGTAATACATACGCACACGCACGTTGCATACGATTAAATTGAGAAAACCTTTTAAAAGGAAAAAGTGAAGTTTCCGTTGTACATAAGAATGCGTGATTTTTTGCTGGTTTTAATTCAGGTAAATCGGACTGTGCTACATAAGCCTTATTTGAAATGGCATGACTGCAATTAAATTCAGGTTTACCTAAAAATGCTGGGCCCTCCCACCATAACGTGGAAGATTGAAGATCTTCTAGCCTGACTCCACGAGATACCAGGTCCGCAGGATTGTCTTTTCCGCTTACGTGACACCACGGAATTTCCCTAGCTATTTCGTGAATCTCAGCCGCTCGATTTTGCACGAAAGTTTTCAACAAATTTGGAGCCATCCGCAGCCAACCCAGTACAATAGTGGAGTCACACCAGAACACTGTGTAATCAAATTGACAGCGTAGTGATTCGCGTACTTTATTAAATAGCCTAGCACCTAGTAACGCTCCGCATAGTTCCAACCTAGGGATACTCACAGGGTTTAACGGTGCGACCTTGCTCTTCGAACAACACAACCTAACAGACACCGATGAGTCACGATTTATTGTGCGAATATAAATACATGCTCCGTATGCGGATTCCGACGCATCTGTGAAGATGTGCAACTCGATAGAAGCAGGGTCGTTACCTATGACGTGTCGCGGCACACTTATATTGTTGAGAATCAGCAATGAACTAACAAAACTGTCCCAAGTGCGTCTGACGTCACTAGGCACTTCGTCATCCCAGCCTATCTTTAACAGCCATAATTTTTGCAGTAAGATTTTAGCTATTATTATGGTGGGACTCAATAATCCCAACGGATCAAATATCTGTGAAATCGTTGACATAATATAACGTTTTGTAATTGGTTGACTTTTATCATTATTAAATTGCGTGTTAAAATTAAAATTATCCTCTATATTATGCCAACCTAACCCTAAAGTTTTGGAATGAACATTATCACCCAATGACATTTCCTTAACTAAGTCAGATTCGTTATTTTCGATGTTATTAATGTTGAAATTAAACATCCACTTTCGAAGAGGAAAACAACCTGACTTTAAAACGTTTGCGACGTTTTTACAGAAATCTAATAGTTGTTGTTTATTATCACAACCGGTAATCATGTCGTCAACGTAGTAGTCTTCATTAATGATTCTCGTGACGTCAGGATCCGTACAGTCATCCGCCAGCTGTTTTAAACATCTACAACTCAAAAACGGCGCAGATGCGGTACCGTAAGTGACTGTATTTAGTCGGTAAATATCCAACGGCTGTGACGGATCATCACGCCACAATATCAATTGAAGGTCACGCTGATCTTCGTGAATAAGACATTGCCGATACATTTTCTCAATGTCTGCACAAGCCGTGTACTTATGTTGCCTAAATCGCAATAATATAGACAACAGGTCGCCTTGTATCGGTGGGCCCACCATTTGTATTTCATTGAGCGAGATGTCATTGCTTGCTGCGGCACTGGCATCAAACACCACACGCAGCTTGGTGGTGGTGCTATGCTCACGCAATACTCCATGATGCGGTAGGAAGTAATTAGGCGTCCCGACGCGATCAACACGACTCATGTGACCTAAGCGAATGTACTCGTGAATGAAATCGGCATATAGTTTTTTGTAAGTAGGGTTGCGTAATAAACGTTTTTCGAGGGCAAGAAACCTACGTTTTGCGTGTGAATAAGTCTCGCCTAAGATATCAGGTGATTTTTTAAAAGGAATGCGAACTTTGAACCTTCCATCACTATTGCGTGTAGTAGTGTCGATGAAATGTTGTTCACAAGAACGCTCCTCATCTGTGCGCGTGTCCCGATACGAAGACATATCCTCTAACTCCCAGAATTGACGTAACTGGGACTCGATTGACTGAGAAAAGTTACACTGACTGTACCTATCATAACGCGTAGTAGAACAAATCGGTCCGGAAATAATCCATCCCAACTTTGTATCTAATAAGAAAGGCCCACTAGGTAATCTTATTTTATTAGAATTAATTAAATCCCAAAATATATCTGCACCGATTAAAATGTCTATATTTTGAGATTCACTAAAATGCGGGTCCGCCAAAACAATATGTTCGGGAATGTTGAGCTGTCCACTTTGCTGTGACAACGCAGGCAACGCCGACGTAATGTTAGGCAAGACAAAACATTGTAAACGCGTAGTGTACGGGTGGATGCGCGACTTTAACTCGATATCACATATTTGCGTGGATTTTGTGACCGAGTTACCTACACCTCGTATTTCTTGAGTGGACTGTATAACTGGCGCATTAATTAAATTGCACAAAGATTGAGTAATGAAACAGCGTTCAGAACCACTGTCAAGGAGTGCGCGGGCTAGATGATAATTCTTACGATTATCAGCTATCTCAACTAGTGCAGTCGATAGTAGAACCGGTTTCATTACAGCTGATTTAGTGGATATGTTTATGTGTGCTTTATTCGCATGGATCGTGGTACATTCCACTGCGGAGGACGATCCCGGTGCGGTAGGCGCGGTAAGGGGCGGAGGTACCGCACTCACGGTAGCCGATGCCTCATTAGCGTGCGACACATGAAGTGCGATAGAATGATTTTTATGATTATCGGAATGCAATAACGAGTTGTGTTTTTTGTTGCATAATCGACATGGCCCAAACTTACAATTATCTAACGTGTGATTCGAACGTAAACAATTAGTGCACAGTTTCTTTTCGCGAACGAATTTAAGTTTGCAATCTAGATCGAATTCGAGAAACTTTTGACACGCGTAAAGTGGGTGATTTGCGCTACAAAGTAGACAAAGCTTATTGTTAATAGTGGACTTGTGTGACCGTTGACCCTGTGGCTCATTGGTGGAAACATTACAGTGAATTTTAGACTGATTACTAGCAGTGTTTCGGTTTCTATCGTGATTGTGTTTGCTATGAGACACTTGCAATGTTTCCAGCACGTCAGCCCTGTTTTTAAGAAAGTTCAACAAATCATCTAATTTAAGCTTTCTCTTCGAATCGCTATTCCTAGACAGTAGTGTACATTTATATTCTTCCCACTCCCGTTCGGTGACTGAATCTAACTTAGAAACAACTAAATAGATAACCAATGTATCCCAAAAGTCTGTTGGCTCATCCAGGATTTTTAATGCACGTAAATTCTTTAGTACGGTATCTATTAGTTTTCTAATGAGAACTGGCGATTCTTTGTTTACATTCTGCATAGTGAACAACGACCTTACATGATTATGGACTAACAATTGACTGTTATTGTACCGATTGAGAAGTAAATCCCATGCAACCGGATAATTGGCACTAGAGAATTCAACAGAATTAATAACTAGCTCTGCACTTCCTTTTAGCGATGATTTTAGGTAGTGAAACTTTTCTATATTGCTAAGCTCCATGGAATTGTGCACTAAAGATAGAAAAGTATCTCTAAATTCCAACCAGTGCTCATAAGAACCGTCAAAGGTAGGCATACAAATCGTGGGTAATTTAACGGTCGGTTTGTTACTACATTTGTTTGAACTATCAGTGACCTCACTTTGATTTAACGAATATTCCGCTTGAGATAATAACGTGTAGTAAGTATTTTCAAACAATTCCCTTTGCGTTAATTGTTCATCTATATCCGAGACTGATTCCTCGAGTTTGCTTTGAATTTCATTGAACTCATTGAATAAACTAGTGGCTCCCTGAATCCGTAATTTCAAATCTATGCGTTTTTGACTCGATAACGTTTCATTAACAAGACTAGATAAGTAATTTGAAAACTTCGTTAATCTGCCCTTTATTATGCCGCGTTTTTTAATAAGTTCTCTAATAACTGGAGAATCGTCATTTGTATTACATCTATAGGGAGATTTATCACGGGAATTACTTGCTACTGAGATCTCTGACGGCTTTGGCTGACTCATTTTGGTGGACAGTAGTAAGAATGGAGTACTCACGTTTGAATGTGGTGACGGTTACGATGAGGTTTTCGGCGAATAATTGGCAGCGCACCCTTCGCAACTGAAATTATATATAGCACGGTATCACACAACTGAAATGGAGATGAATAGGGCTGGGCAGGATGGCTGGTCGTACCTTTTATGCGCGTTTTCAGGTCGTCCAGCTCAAGTCTGCAGTCCGGCGAAGAAGGTCCAATATGTAGGGGCGTCAGCTCTGGTCTGCGTGTGCTTTTCAAGTTGGTGATGATGATGTGTGAAATGATGTGGCCGAGACTATTTATGGTTGATATGAATATTTAATTTACTTTGATTTAAATTACAATATTAGACTGTTGGAATTAGGTGCGCGTACAATGATGGTAGGTAGCGAGATCAGAATAGAATGCCGTGACCCAGAGGGCCCGCTCTGGAGGGAAAAAATTACTCGACGGTTTTTGAAAATGCTGCTCGGTGATTGGTCGACTCGTACCCGCCCATGCATGGACGTAGTATGTGACAGTACACAGGTCCGACGTGGATTTATGAAGTCCGTGGTCTGAACAATATGCTACCACCTACTTCTACGAATACAAATGAAAAAAATAAACGCACTACTCAAGCATACTACGCCAGATGTTTTATTCTAACGTCGTGACATCAAATCAATAAACTTTATTGGAATGAAAAGATAAATTAATTGAAAAGCACTGTGCAGTTCTGCACCTTTGAACTACTGCTTTCAGACTAATTGGCGCCTCGTTTGTCACATCAAGAAACGTAAACACCTCACATACGGAGAAATACAAATAGAGCTAGCAAATCAACATACACAAGGTAAACACCTCGAACGTAAAGATCGTGAATACTAGATATACCTATTTCAGTTTTGAATATAATATTTATGTTGATAAATTAATTATACAGGCAGATACTATAATCTCCGCCAGATAAGTCTGGAATAAAATTTGTTGACCTCCGTGTACCAATGTGTATTCCAATATTTCAAAACTATAAGAAAAAATGTTATGAAAGTGTCGTAACAGGATCAAAACAAACGTACCTTGACCTTATATTTTATTTTGTAATCCGAACGATGCATTATTAGGATCAATGACCTTTATTCTAGACTTATCTAGCGGGGACTATAGTATAAGCTTTAAGTATTGCCACGTTGGATTGTTATGCTGCTTGCACTACATACCAGCCAAATATCACAGCATTGCATGGAGACGTTCAAAATACAGACCTATAGATCAAACAATAAACGAAAATTCTCTGGAAATCCATTAATAAGATATACGAAAAAGTTGCCAATTTGCGTAGGCTCACAGTACCAACTCGTGCGAGTGCGATTACCACTGTGTGCAAATTC
This sequence comes from Agrotis exclamationis, assembly GCA_950005045.1. Classification (NCBI taxonomy): domain Eukaryota; kingdom Metazoa; phylum Arthropoda; class Insecta; order Lepidoptera; family Noctuidae; genus Agrotis; species Agrotis exclamationis. The sequence goes on from OX465428.1 coordinate 14,081,595, forward strand.
AACTGGCATTTAAACCAAAAGTTATTCGTAATTTAAAATAAATAGTCTGATAGACTTGAGCATTCAGTTGTAACAGAAGATCGACCATTCGCCGTTTTTAATTTTGCCAAACTGAACAACGAACAGAGCCGAGCATAGAGCTAAACATCGCTAAAAACTTTTTCATGATCTTTCTAGCAAAAGCTCTAGTCAATGGTGGATTTTTTTTTTGTTTTCTTTGCGATTTCGGACTTAAGAGTCGGCTCGTCAAACAGCTCGCCAGAACCTTCGTTAGAATACTCGCTAAAACTCTCTCGTTTATTTTTTTGTAATGTAACATTCGCAAGAATGCTCATTATAAGTGAATGCTCAAGCTTATCAGCACCGGAATCATGACTTTTGAACGCCAGAATTAGATATTAAAACCCACCGTTTGTAGAATAATTAAAAATAATCCTAATCTAAAGCCTTTCTGGTCTGTGAAAGCCTGTAAAGGGGCACCATCTTAAAAAAAACGGCTCTCCTACCACCCTTGACTGACGATTTCTTAGAAAAAATGGTAGAATAAACTCCTCCGCAACATTATCAGAACTGTCACAGGCCGTCAGTTTCTGTAAGTAAAAGATAACGCCTACTTGTACCCTAAGGGTTGTTACACACGTACCACACCAGAACCACATGACTAGGTCGTATTCATAATTATTATTTTATATTATAAAATAAAGCCGCCGCTGCGTCTCTCTGTCTGTTCGTGATAAACTCAAAAACGACTACACCTTGGCTTTCGAGGAAGGTTTTCGTATATAAATTGGTCCTGAGCGAAGCCGGGGCGGGTGGCTAGTTGAAAATGAATAGTAGAATGCACACGGACCACATTATCAACCACGTGGCTGATATTGATCACATCGCTGCTCCGTTTCAACCACCAGTGACAAGCATAACCACATTTAGCCGTTACCACAACGCAACTGCAAAAAGCTGCAAGGACACTATTCACATGAAGCCACTGCTTGACCATTTTTTGTCACTTCAATGTGGTGTGGTTTTCGTACGGTTTTGTACGTGTGAATGAGCACTAAGTTTTAATGTAAAGCGTTTTTAGTGCCCTGTCTACTTGCGATCGCTGAGGCATCTTGCTCTGTGGTTCAGAACCTCCGTCACAAAGACTTGAGTCCTCTCCAACGCAGACGTTTTAATTTGCGGGAATCTGTGTCGTCTTACTTTATTTTTAAGGTTGTTTGTTCCATCTTTCTTTTTTTGTCAACGGTACTTTAAAAATGAACTATTGACTCGCATAAACGATAAATAAAAGTACCTATTGACTCGCACAAATATTTTTGCTCTAGCTCTTGTCAGTAGTTTCGTCTGCGTGTAACACGATCCATTTAGTAGTTTTTTTTTTTTGTGTGAAATAGTAACTAAAACAGCAGAACGGATTTAAATCAAATTCGGCAAAACCCAGTTTATAACAAGAAGAAAAAATATAGACCGAACTTTGCATTTTTTTTTGTATCGAGAAAACATAAAATCGTGTTTCCGTTTTTGTGATAATTTACATCATACATACAGTCAATAACTATATTCCAAGTTGTTAGATATCTAGTCCAGATATGTACGAAAAAAAGTAAAAATAAAAACTTTTGATCCTGGAAATCAAACATTTACTTTCTACGTGTGCTAGGTTATCGTTTAACTTTAAAAGTCCCACTGTACGTACTTACCACGGGGTAAACACTTTCAGGGGTACGGTGGGTCCACAGTGGGTTTACATCTTTATCTTTAACCTATATAAGGCCTTTTTTTTTTAGCGTGGTAAAATCATCAAATGAGTCCCCCCACCCAGGGCAGGGCGGGAGGGACTGTCAACACTCGTACTGACTAAAATCCACGGTGTCCTTCAATAGCCCTTTTTGTTCCGGGGTCACAATGAGATAAGTCCCGCTTTGGCCCTCTAGAGGGGGGCCCCCTCTAGAAGGTCTGGACGCCGTGACGCCTTTCCAGCCACTCCTCAAAGAGGGGTCTTACCGCCGCGATTGCGGCGTGCCCGAACCTATATAAGGCCTTAGCATGACTTTTCACGTTTTTTGTGAAGTAAAGTAAACTGGAACTATATGACGTTAATTTGATGGAAAAATTAGTTCCTCGTTCGTGAGCGCTTTTTCAATTTTAATTGAAATTATTGAATTTCAATTGACAGGCCTGTTGGTCTAGTGGTTAGTGACCCTGACTGCTATGCCGGAGGTCGTGGGTTCGATTCCCACCCAGGACAAATGTTTGTGTAATGAGCACGATCATTTGTTCTGTGTCTGGGTGTAATTTATCTATAATATGTATGTATTTAGAAATATATAAGTATGTTTATCAGTTGTCTAGTACCCATAACACAAGCTCTGCTTAGCTTGGGACTAGATGGCGTTGGGTGATAGTTGTGGAATATTAAAAAAACGCAGTAAATACTTTGTAAAATAAGGCACGGAAATCTTGTGCTAAGCTTCAAGTAGCTTCATCATATGACCCAGTGGCTTTAAGTCCGCGACTAAACATGACCTCATTATAGACCGACTACAATGAGCGGTAGCTGAAGAAGATTGCCATTCTTGTTCCTCTTTTTTGCGTCGCGTTTTATGAGAATGGCAGTGAGGATAAACTACATAGTCAGCATGCTAGACTACGCCTTTAGTTATTGCTGCATTATTAAAAAGTGTGGGAAAATCGTTTTATTTTTTGGTTATAATAGTTTTGTTTTTTAAATTTGATACGCCGTCTTTGAAATTCAAATATTTTCTATGGAAAATAAAATTCGAACCGCGAAAAAATTAACTGAAATTTAATAAAATATTTTCAGGGATATTTCTAATTTTTTTTTTTCGATAATTCTAAATTTCAGACTTCGGATACTCACAGGGTGTCCAATAATTCTGTTTTTTATACAGGAAGACTTTTTAACCGTCCAAAATTTTCCTAGGCATTAGGTATCAATATCAATCAATAACCCCATTTTCTCACAGGCCGGTGGCTTGCTTAGCGCCTAGAGCCTAGCGAGTCACGAACAATCGAAAATGTTCGTGAACGGCGCTTGACGACTAGCTAGGTGTCAAGCGCGCAATGCGGCCGTACACGAACATTTTCAAACGTTCGTTATACTAAGGTGACTCGCTAGGCCCTAGGCGCTAAGCAAGCCACCGGCCTGTGCGTTTCCGGCCTTAGCTATTGTCAAACTGACAGACGAACCGAATCCGTGGCGTAGCGTTTGGAAAAACTCAAAAACATAATAGTAGTACCTAATCCTAATAGTAAACAATATTCTCAGTACGAAACCTAACAAGTAGTAATTTCTAAAGAAAGATTAGGTTTTTGTATTGTTGCCAAACAAGCACAGTCGCAGGTTCGAATCCTGCAAGCGGTTCGAATTTTTCGTTCCAAACAAAATCTTTGAACATTCGCTGCGCATTTGATAAAATATTAAGTAACAATAATGTCACGTTCAGCGAGGGCCGCGCAGCGCGGCTGAGGAGCCGCACGGCCGCCGCACATCGCATCATAACTCCTTGGCGGTGCGAGACTGGGATCACAGCCCCCTTACATTATAGGTGGCTAAACTACCATACCATAACATAATTCGCAGCGTCATGTTGTGTTAGGCCATATTTCAATTATGTATTATTTGTTTTTAATTAATTAATTATGTATGGTTTTATATAATTCATAAATGTGGATGCAAATCTGGTAAATAAACAATTTCATTTGATTTAATTTCATTTCAATAATACCGTCTCAACATCATTTTTTACATAAACAGGCTATGATTACTCGGAATTGTCTACGAAGCGTTAATTACACAATTATGTAGAAGTTAACTGATGGGGTGTTGAGTTGATTGAGTTTATACGGGTTCTTACAACCTCATGTTAATTACTGACAACTGTGAGCTTATTAGGTAAGCAAGCTTTATCATTTCAGGTTTTTTTAATTGTCTCTAAGTTAAATGCAATGTTAGATAAATATAATATATTTGGTCTTACAATATTGCAAATTCTATGTTTACAATTGCGGTATTTTCGGATATCCTTTATAATATATTTAAATAATATGGGAAGGTAGTCAGTGGTGCACTAAAAACACTTACAAAACTACACTATTATTATTTTTGATATAATTTGTAATTTGCACCATGTTAGAAGATATCCTGTTTCGTTGGTGCTTTTACAAACATTTAAAATTATGCAACATATAAATATGAACAAATATTTGTTTCGTGTGCGGAATCCAAAAGGCAACTCAGCCATTGCGATAACCCAAAAAAAAAACGAAAAAGACGACCGAATTAAGAACCTTTTTGAAGGCCGTTAAAAAAAAGGAAACATGATGGATGCAACAAACTTTCACTAAAAATTGTGACAAAATTAGCTTCTCATTGCATAAAATTCATGAAAACCACAATACATTCCTTAGAGCCTTTGATTTTAATTAAGCTATTCACAACTTTAATACCAGCTAATATTATGAGAGGCATGCACGTAATACAAATTGCAGCAGGAACGTGCAATGCCGTCAGCTGAAGACGTATATATACGTTTTATTAAGATGAAATGCCTGATGTGCGGGAATGTAGTTCAGAGCGAATATATTGCACAAAGTGTGTGCAGAACATGTTGTATTGTATGCAAGCTCCTTCTTATGGCACAAGGATTTACAAATTGTGTTTAGATTTAATTAGAACCTTATACGAACAAAAATTGGCATACAGAAAATTAATTTGCATGATCGACGATCAGGTATAATAGTTGCAAACTTCACCATATTTGGTGAAGTTTCGATAAGAACTTCTCGACAAGCTCGAACGTCTACAGAATGTTTGTATCCGCATCATTTTGGGTCTTCGAAAGTACGACCGTGTGTCGGAATTTCGGAGACGGCTGAAGTGGCTACCTTTTCGGCAACGTCGAGATTCTCATGTCTTTGCTTTTCTGTTTTCCGTGCTTCATAATCTTGTTTGAGTTTCTTGTCGCTAGAGGAAAACCTTGTCGCTCATCCTCATCTCTTCTCCTTCGTGTCCCTTCTCAAACTGCGAGTCGTTATATATGATAAATCGTTTACTGTGCGTGCTGTTGTCCTTTGTAATTCTCTTCCTTACACCTTAGGGAGGGTTCGTATCTGACGGAACATCCGTCGAGCGTATCATCGAATGTTCTTTGACGCACCAACGGATCATCGGTTGAGTGTGAACGGTCAAGTGCTTTTCTATACATTTGTCTGCTCTGGCGTTCCGCTACGGATGTTCCGTCAGATAGTGGCTATATAGTCTTTTTTTTTTTTTTTTTTTTTTTGCGTGGTAAAATCATCAAATGAGTCCTCCCACCCCGGGCAGGGCGGGAGGGACTGTCAGACTTGTACTGACTAAAATCCACGGTGTCCTTCAATAGCCCTTTATGTTCCGGGGTCACGGTAATGGTATAAGTCCCGCGACCCCGGCAGGCTTTGGCCCTCTAGAGAGGGGGCCCCGTCATTATGCTGACGCTCTTTGAGGCGCGCGTGGAACACAACGCGCCGTCGACCCGGGCATGGTCCATGGTCGGGCAGCGAGTTGCCCTTTACTCGCCGCCCGCATGCCCGCGCCTACGGTGGCCGGAGATCGTCTGGCGACGTCCGTCGCCGTGGGCGTCCACCACTGCGGGTGGGGCGGAGGGAGGACACTGTCCTCTCTCTCACGCGGCCCGCCTCCTCCTTCGCGAGCATGACTGCTTCGCAGAAGGAGGCGACCGCTTCCCACTCCGTCTCGCCCCGCAGCATGGCCGCGACCAATGCCGGGCGCGAGAGGTCTCCGCCTATCGCCGCCGTGAGGACACGTCGGTGCTCTGCCCAAGCTGGGCAGTCTTGCACCGTATGCTCTACTGTGTCCTCCGGGCGATCTTCGCAGTGGTGACACCCAGGCGTTTCCTCCTTTCTCCTTAGACACAGGTACCTCCCGAAACTTCCGTGTCCGGTGAGGACCTGCGTCATGCGGTAGGTCAGGACGCCGTGACTCCTATCCAGCCACTCCTCAAAGAGGGTGGCTATATAGTCTTTGGTCAGATATGAACCCTCCCTTACGCGTCGTTGGAAGTTTTCAAGAGAAAAAATAAGGAGCATTTCCTGTCATCATGACCTATAGGTATGTATGTATTATTTTATATATTGTATGTGTGTATTATTTTATTTATTATATTGTATGTCTAATGTTGTACACCGCGCGATTATCTGTCCTCGCTAAAATAAAAATATCTCCATCGCTCTAAGGTTTGCTGTAAGAAAACCCAATTCTGGGTTATAAGATCGCCTTTACCTACATAACTGACCCTTATGTGAATTGTTATTTTATTTAAATAGTTAAATAAAATAACAATTCATGTATATTATTCTTTATGTGTATACAATAAAGAATAATAATAATATTATTGCCCGGATCGAGCGGGAGGCAGCAATGACTTGCTTACAGTCAGTTACAGTCGGTTTGCATGACATAGACATTGCCAAGTTTCCCTTGAAGCCTCGGCCACACCTCTGCCCATAAACCCAACAAAGATTAAATATACATACAGGGTGATTTGTTATTCGATGCGGTCCTTGAAATGGGTGATACTAGACCTTATTTGCAACAATTTTAACCCCGACAATATGGGGTCTAAACTGACTGGTTTTAGAGATATCGAACTTTAAAGATTTTTCGAAAAATTTCCACCTCTCCCTCATTAAGTGCTTATTGTTAGAAATTAACGATATTCGCCACTTAGAATTTATGCTTTTCTGATAGAATATGAACGACTGAATCTAGTGAATACAAGTTTGTTATAAAAATAATCATATCTTGGGAAATTAAGTGCCATAAAGTTTCTGTTTTGTAGATTTCTGAAAACTTTCCTTGTCTTTCAAAGCATATTTTTCAAAATAAATGTATGACACTTGGTGTACAAATTACAGAAAAAACTTCCTTGTCTCATCACCTTTCTAAAATGGTGCCACAGTATCCACTTTTAGTTAGTGTCTTACCAGAAAATTAGGGTTGTTACTGACAAAGTAGTAAATCAAAGAAAATCGGTTATAATGTTTTTTCGACCCAACATTTTTTTTCTGTGGTTTTTGTCCAAATTGCTGTCTGATATTAGCTTTTTGAGTCAATGCGCTTAATTTCGGTCGATCACATCAAGCAAAATCGGTCTTTATCTGGAGTATTTTTACCTGTCCTACAAGTAGGGTGACCCAACTTTTATGCACGCCAGTTTAGTTTTTTTTTGCGAAACCAGAGCTTATAAACATTCCATCATTGTACATTTGTTTCAAGTAGCTGTTTCAAATGAAAGAAAATTGATGGTTTGACTATCTGGTCCATAGGTAAAAATACTCCAGATAAAGACCAAAATTAAGCGCATTAACTCAAAAAGCTAATATCAGATAGCAGTTTGGACAAAAACCACAGAAAAAAAATGTTGGGTCGAAAAAACATTATAACCGATTTTCTTCGATTTACTACTTTGTCAGTAACAACCCTAATTTTCTGGTAAGACACTAACTAAAAGTGGATACTGTGGCACCATTTTAGAAAGGTGATGAGACAAGAAAGTTTTTTCTGTAATTTGTACACCAAGTGTCATACATATATTTTGAAAAATATGCTTTGAAAGACAAAGAAAGTTTTCAGAAATCTTCAAAACAGAAACTTTATGACACTTAATTTCCCAAGTTCTGATTATTTTTATAACAAACTTGTATTCATTAGATTCAGTCGTTCATATTCTATCAGAAAAGCATAAATTCTAAGTGGTGACTATCGTTAATTTCTAACAATAAGCACTTAATGAGGGAGAGGTGGAAATTTTTCGAAAAATCTTTAAAGTTCGATATCTCTAAAACCAGTCAGTTTAGACCCCATATTGTCGGGGTTAAACTTGTTGCAAATAAGGTCTAGTATCACCCATTTCAAGGACCGCATCGAATAACAAATCACCCTGTATATCATTAAAAAGGAAAAAAAAATAGAATTTAATGGAAAAAAAATTGACGTTTTTTGACAAAATTGAGTGGTCAACTCCATACAAACATCTTTTTGCGCCCGAGCCATCCAGTGTCGGCTTTTGCTTTGCTCGCGTATATTGTTTCGTGCCTCGGACGTAAAACAATAGACGAGTCAACACAGAGCGCGCAGCCTCGCTTGTCAGTTTCCTTGCGTGAAAAAAGCCTCGCGAGGCTGCTCGCTCTGTGGGGACGCACCTAATGGATATTGGTGAAAGAAAACATCGTCAGGAAAACACGGCTCCTATCTCGACTTTAATCCAATCCAAAGCTCAGAGCTCTGGTTTCCAGAAGCGGCTCAATTAACTTTGCCACCAGACGGTAGCCACATCCTCTCACGAAAAAAGAATCAACCTATGTAAAAAACAGAAAACAAAGAGGATATCTAACAAATAACACAAAAAGGTACCTGTATAAGCGAAGTTTTCTTGTCACTAGATTTAGAACACCTGATGTCAGACTGATCCTTGATTACTCTCTTGTACTTCAACAGTAAGCTCTGGAACCGAGGTATGAAGTGGCAGTCACACCTCCAGGGGTTGTCACCAAGGAACACGTGCATTATATTGTTGTTAAATTGAAATGCTTTGTCGAACGCGTATACAGGAATCTGAGGAGGAAAACGTTGGATTAGAACGCGTATCCACGTAATATCACGTTTCAATTTAAAACTTGTGAGACTTCATAAACTTACGTACGCAGGCTCAGGTTCTGATTAAGGAAATATTGCGTAGGCTTCTAAAATCTGTTAGTGGGAGTGTTTTTGAAAATTTTCTCGTGTTACTAACTTGAATTGTTGACTTACTTCGGGTCTACTCTCTAAGTCCGTTAAGGAATTATTTGCTTGTACAAAAGTAACTTGAAACTTTTGAGTGAACCCTACTTCCCAATTCTTTTTGAGTTTTGACAACATTTCGGGAGTTTCGAGAACTGTCCAATCGTGTTGTCATTACTTCTTAGTTCGTGCCCCTTACCTATCTTATGTCGTAACATCCGTAAAATGCAATTCGTTTACTAACGAAACTAACATCAATACAATATTTGCTTTGATGAAAGACTTTTTCAGAATTTCAGCATTTCTCGTATCGTCACTGAAACACGTACCTACATTCATTTAATAAAGTCACCAAGTCGCTATATAATAGAAAATATCGTTACGAATAATATTTCTGCAAAATTTATTCAAGAAGTAAACGTGAAAGATACTGAATGTTTATTATTTGCGCTTCCATACAATTTGATACTGTCTTGGAGGTAGACTTTCCTTGAATTCAGCGTTTTTATTTACACAATATGTTGCAATCTGATGAATAAATATCATATTGTATCGACTCAGGTTGTGATATTCGAGATTGAGATAAACTTGGCGATATTTTACTATTCCATTCAATATTATAAAGGCGAAAGTTCGGATGTTTGGATGGATGAACGAATGTTCGTTACTCAATCTCGGATAGGGATGAATATTGGTACAGGGATAAGACTTATCCCTAAATATATCTCTAAACATAAGATAACTTTCATCTTGGTACAACGTTTTCGTGAAACAATTTTCTTGATACCTACATGCAAGCAAAGTCGCTACCAACATGAACGCTTAAAACCAGAACATTTTTGTTTTTATTGTTCTGGATTTGAGCGTTCGATCGATTCCATCGTTCTGGATTTAAATTTTAAATAATGCCGTTCCATGTAATTCCCACCTCCCCGCTAATGTAACGTGAAATATATTTAAGAAAAATCAGTAGAACAATTTCCTCGTAATTTAACACTGATTCTTCCGGGAAAATTACGTCATGTTTGCCGAGACCCTCTCGCCTACGTGAAATTGGGTGAGATTCATATTAACCCCCGCTACCCCCATTATAAATGGACGCTCTGTTTAGCTCATTTATTCACAACCACGCACCTGTTTCAGCAAGTTCCCTCGAAGACTTAGCACCCGGAATGTGGAGAACCACTCAGTGCCTTCCAACTCCTTGACAGCTGATATGCTGTTATTGTCTAGGTACAAGTCAGCCAGTCTCTTGTACTGTGGGTTGTGTACTATGGCCCGAATTGTGTTCAACTGCAACAAAAGATAAATGTTAAGCTTTTTTGTGTAAAGAAAATTTCGATTGTGAGCAGGACTTGAACCTTCGCCCTCCTAATTCATCAGACACCTTTACCAACTCGGCCAACGCAGTATCTCTTAAACACTTCCGCTCTACCCAGAAGGAAATTCGACATTTGACGATTTTTACACCCATAAAAAAGGTCCTTTGACCGCGGTGACATTTTGAAGCAATTACTTCGTGCATTCTGTAAAATACACGTACCTACTTTGCCTTCACACGTTATTCAATTCACACTGAGACTCGCGTCTCAGTGTGAATTGAATAACGTGTTCTCTGCTCTATTAAAATGTGCGCGCACATTTTAATAGAGCGACTCAAAATCTAACTTTATTTACTAAACGAAAAGATACACATTTCCAGTATCGTATCGCTTGACATAGCGTCTCGGTGTGCACTCAGCCTTAGTCGCATTTACAACACGCGACAGAATGGATACAAACGCGCTTCAGCATCGCTTCTGTTGAAGATGCAAACGTGCGTCAAATCGAGGAAACGAAGAATTTTCTGTATTGATATTGACTTGCGACTGAAGAAAGAAGCTGCAGAAGTCACGAAGTACGAAGGCCAATATGCACTTTGGACGCTCCTTTATTATTAACAGGACGATAGGTTCTTATTTCAAGGTATAAATTATAGTCTTTACATAAAATAAAATTACATAAAATAAAATCGTGGAGCTGTCATTCCTGTACATTTAATGTTTTTTCTTTTTCTATTTTTTTCGAGATAAGGGATCGATTCTAGTGTCAGATCAACTTTTTTTCGATTTTTTTTATGTTTTTTTGTTTTAATCTATCTCCGAAACTACGGTAAAGTTTTCGATCTTTTCCTCAAATATACTACTCAAAACAAAATAAGGGCCACCTGGTTTTTATCGATTTATTAAATAATGTTTAATTATTACTAGTTACAATGACTGAATCTGATTCATATTAATGGTTTTAGATGGAAATACACAAAAATAAAACATGTATTCCAATAAAACGTTAAAATAAACCAAATTGAATGAAAAGTGAGGAATTGCAGAAATGTATCAAGTTACATAAAACATATAAAAATCGAAAAAATTACGTCTTTAATGTTCCAAAGTGTTCTTTTAAGCTTCTCTTTTAACTCTGTTCTCTCTGTTCTGCTCATTTTATGGGAGGTGGAATGGTCTGGATTGAATACCGAACATTTTCTTTTGGGATACTCTACCAGCAAGTTTTCAGACAATTTATGAGATCCAGCTGCGTGTTGATGGGAATTTTACTTTCTTTTTCACTTTTCTTTAACTCATCTCTTAAATGCTCAATAGAACTCAGGTAAAAATCCTGAGTGTCCACTGTAACATCGTAATTCCAGCGTAAGGGAATGTGTGCACTGTTAGTCGCGTCGTGTTCGCTCGAGCATTATCCTGCTTCAAGAAGAACTCAGGTATTCCTTGCTGTGCGAGTGGGATAATGTGGAGTTGCACCACATTCTCTATGCAATTTTGAGGAGTTACAGCACCCTCGTTAAGAAGTGCGAGCTCAGTTTGGCGTGACAGAGATAACCGCCCCAGAGCATAACTCAGAACTTGCCAGAACAGTCTGTTTTAAGAGTGCAAGGATCTGAAACCTGTTGTTTAGATCGTCTCTACACTCTTATGAATCAGTTTTTATTACAAAAAATAACCCACCAGTTATCAATAAAAAGCAATGAAGCCTAGTTAAAACACTTCAATAAATTTTCTCCTTCGCAAATGTTTCACGATTTGCACCATACGCTGCAGTTAACTGGAGGCGAAGCAAGCAACTTTTTGAGTATTGTTAGTCTTTATAGAGTCGATTCGGAATAGTGTAGTCAATTATAGGGGTGCCTGTATCTCAACGCAATGGAGTTTGTACGGTCCGCGCAGTACATTTTCGCTCTATTTGCGCGGTTAAACAAACTTAATGGTCTTCTTGGGCTTTATTTACTTACTTTCTTCCTTGATCACGGCGTCTGGTGATATTACCCGTCTTTTAAGACCAGTTTCAGGCATTTTGAACCACTCGTTGGGAATATTCCACGATTAAACCTACCTCTTCTGGCTACGGGCCCCCTGGATTAAGGTGACACCCCAAGTGGCTGTTTTTGCGTCCATATGTCTTCGAATACATGACATTATGAGACTGAAAGATCATTATAGCCTGCTTGCTGTATTAGTCGAAGAAAATTCCGTTAGAAGTTTGAAAATTAAAAACACCATACCGTAAATTCTAAGTAATCTCAAATATCTAATTAAAAAAAAAGTTATGAATTTCCAATTATGCAGTAGAAACAATATTAATACTTGAAAGAAACCATAACAAGATATTTAGTATTTATTATGTACCCAGAATAAGAGCAATACTTGTTTAAAGTACAATTTAAAAAGTGGCCCTTATTTTGTTTTGACGAGTATATTCCCAATAATATGCTTCTGTTAATAGACTATGTATTATTACGCTATTTTCCCTGGGAGATAAGCAATTTTGAATTTTGTTGTTTTTTTATGTATGTTTTGAGTTGGAAGCTAAACCACTGGATATTATTTATTCGAATTTTCCTCAAATATTCCTTAAACTGCTCTTCTTAATAGGGTATGTATAATTACGCTCTTTCTCTTGGGGGATTAGCAATGTTATGATATGTTGATTTTCAGTCATTGTTGACATTTGTATAAGAACCGCTATTTGAAAACTACTGTCAGCGAACCAGCAACAACTTGCTTGCCTTCCGTGCAATGAGAAGGATCAAATCTTGGTTATTTCTTTTTCACTTTTTGTGTTTCTTTTTTTTTGTTTTTATTTATCCTGTGAGAGCTTCAAATACTTAATTAAAAATAATTTTATGCATACTTTTATTTCAATATTATTTGCAATTTTATTTTTTTCTAATGTTTTTCAGTAGTTCTCTAGGATAAATCTGCGCTGATTTAAATTGTAGGTAGGTAAGTTGGATATTATTTAAACCGTAATTTATTGTTTCGAGGTGTAGGAATTTTAAAGATTCGAAAACAAACAAATCTATTATTTTGTGTTTATTTATGTTTTGAATTGGTGCTCAAACCAGTGCATAGATTCTGTTTTAAACGACAACAAGTATTACTCATCGAGTTGAATAATAAGCTATTTTTTAGGTATCACGCAGTATGCTGAAGGGGGAAGAGCAATGCTATCGTACGTTCAATTTCGTTAACAAATTGCAGCGATACTGATCGACCAAAAAATGATAGTCTAATGTTTAAGATAAACACGGATCTTTGAAATTAATGTCGCTCATAACATTATTGATTTAAACTATTAATATTATAAATGCAAGTATGTTTGTTTTTAGGGTTCCGTAGCCAAATTGCAAAAACGGAACCCTTATAGATTCGTCATGTCTGTCTGTCTGTCCGTCCGTCCTATGTCACAGCCACTTTTTGTCGAAAGTATAAGAGCTATCCTATTGAAACTTGGTAAGTAGATGTATTATGTGAACCGCATTAGGATTTTCGTACAAAAATAAAAACAAATCAAATTTTGGGGGTGCCCCCCGTACTTAGAATTGAAACTCAAATTTTTTTTTTTCACCAAACCCATACGTGTGGGGTATCTATGGATAGATCTTTAAAAATTATATTATTGAGGTTACTAATATCATTTTTTTCTAAACTGAACAGTTTGCACGAGAGACACTTCCAAAGTGGTAAAATGTGTGTCCCCCCCCTGTAACTTCTAAAATAAGAGAATGATAAAACTAAAAAAAATATATAATGTAGACCTCAACAAAAACTTCCAACGAAAATTGGTTTGGATGAGATATAGTTAGCAGTTTTTGAGATACGCGTATAGTACATTTTCAAAAACCGCAAATATAACTTTGCCATTCATACAAACACTATGAAAAACAAAGTTATTTTTATTGTTTGTGTATATTACTTACTAACCTCAATATAATTATATCCCTAATCTATGCTTGCTACTACGGAACCCTTCATGGGCGAGTCCAACTCGCACTTGGCCGGTTTTTTTACCTTTTCACGCAAACTGCCTACTGAATCCATCGTCTCAAAATTTTGCATATACGTTCGAGGATATCTTTCATCCCGAAAAATAAAAGAGAGCTGTTACCGAGAGAAAAAAGCAATTACGTTCATATTCCAGATGGCGCCACTTACACGATCCGTATTGTTTCTTTAATTCTAAATTAACGCAAGCGAAGCCGCGGGCAAACACTAGTAAATAAATATTTTCCGTTTCGTTGACGTCAAAGAGATTTAAAAGGATTATTATTGGTTGACGCAGTTTTCATTCATGATTTTTCAGTTGTTGTTTAAGTGGCACTCGATATGAGCACTTGGAAAGATACAGAGAGGCCTTTGCGTTATAGTATGTTCTTTATGAAAATATCGGCCTCGGCAAACAACCCGACACTACTGATCTTTCGCTACAATGCTCGCCATAACGCTCAGTAGAATGCTCGCTAAAACGGTATCGGTATCGGATGCATCGCTAAATCTCAAGAATGCTAATTACAAGTGAATGCTCGAGTTTATTAACACCTTTATATGTTCGTTCGGGAATATTATTGGTGTTTCTTCCTGTACTTAATTATTAGATACGAGAGATTATTTTATTATTTTTTTATCGAGTAAGAAGCTGCTTATTATGAACAAAATTATCCTCATCTATATTACTATATTGATTGAGTTCAATTTACCGGTAATAACACAATTATTAATCTTGTTCGTTACGATATTCATGATTATAATTATCTTAATTGGAGAGAACCGCTTTCTAGATTGACCTATGACATCACAGCATGTCAAATTAGGACAAAAATCATTATACAATAAAAGCGATGATATGTATTTATTACATATTCAACCCAAATTCTTGTAAAATACAAAATTTTCTTACATATGCACTAATCTGGTAATCCGTCACAACATAAAAAAATCCATATCTCTAAAACTACTGAACCGATTTTGATGAAACTTGCAGTGTACCCTAAGTTGAACAATACATAGTACCTACAATAAAAAAAGAATTACTTAAATCGAACTTATAGTTCCGGAGATATGCGTGCACAAACATAAAAACATACATACAACATACATACACTTATGAAATTTGGCACATTTGTTCAGACGCTGATATAGACTAACATATATGAAAACTGGGCAGTTCTGATAATATTACATACATACGGGTCGAATTGATAACCTCCTTTTTTTGAAGTCGGTAAAAATAAAGGAAAGAAACCAACAGATAAGCTAAATAAATTCATGTAATCAGTTTACGCACCGCTTCTCATGACAGTGATGCATGGATAAACGATCGTTCTATTTATATCCCTCGGCAAGATTTAATAAATTCAATATTGATGACATCATGTCACCCAATGCACGTAATACCAACTCTTGGAAATTCTGTGTTTGTAACTGAAAACACAGTTACTTCAATCTCCGATGTAGGTGGCCGAAGTTCGTTGTTAGTCTGGTTGAACTAATGCATCTTTTTACCCGACTGCGCGACGCAAAGGAGGGTAATGTGTATATCAGTCTATGTATGTATGTTTGTTTCTATGTGGCGTTCTAGAGACCAAATGCGTAGGCCAATTTTGATGATTCTTACGTCAATCGATTTGTCTTAACCTTGCGAGTGTCACTAAAGACATGACAGTAATCAAAATTCAGATTAGGTACTAGGCAATCTCTCAATAAAAAATCACCATAATAAACGTTCACAAATAATAACTTATCGTATCTTGGAGGGTGGCCTTTGCCCAGCAGTGGGACAGTACAGGCTAGTAATACTAAAAATCGTGTAGATATTTTTTGTTTAGATACAATTTCTCTGTAAGTGCCGGCGCAAAGTTGCTTTACCTATCTGCACTCTATTTTAGACTGTGAGTCGTTATTATGCTTCTTCTTGCTGTTCTGTTGGGCTTGTTTCTTTCTTTTTAGTTTTTATTTAAGTTATTTTTTTCACGTATTATTTAAAATTAGTTTTTATGCAGTCGGGTTTTTTGTTTTTGTGGCAGTAGTACGTTACGGTTAATAAAAAATACCGAAGTATTGGTACCCTATAGTGGCAGTATATGGGTTCACAATATTTGGTAAAAGAATTGTTTTGTTGTTGATTACAACAAAAGTAATAATTTCTCTTCGATTTGAATAGGAAAAGGGACACAAGTCTATAAAAATTAATAAAAAATATATGTATACAATATTTAAGGTTCGGTAGAAAGAGATACTGGCAATAAATTCGTGGAAACAAATAATTTGAACCTACAAGGAAATAAAACATCATTAAAGTTAGAAAATAATAACAGTTTGGGCAAGATTTCGTTTGGAAATTGAATAAATACTGTTATATTTATTAAACTGTACTTAATTATTTGATGCGAGAGATGATAGAGATAGAACAAAGATTATTCTAAGAAATAATTTGAATACCTATCAGATATTTAACCTCTAAAAGTGGTGAGACCGATGGAAGAAGAAATCATGTTCCCCCGTTTCCAAGTAGAATCGTGCTTCACTGATCGCTACAAGTATAATACAAAAGCGTAAAAATCTCATAAGCAGTCTCTGTTACTATACAGGGTGTTTGGCAGAACGTTGAACATACGAAAATAGTGGATAGGTGGGGTCATCTGCTACTTACTCAGCCCAAATTTATTTGGCCCTGGCCCACTGGATATTTAAAAAAAAATTTTTTCTTTCTTCTTGTTTCACCACTTTCTTAACTTTAAAGTGTATTTGTTAAATTGTAAATGGGTAAAACAGGCAATATTTTGTTGAAATTATGCCTGTTTTACCCATTTTTAATAAAAATTAAACAATATACAGTATCGTAATCCCCCAGTATCTGGGGACTGGAAGTCAGATTAGGTACCTACTAGGCAATCTCTCAAACATCAATATAAACGGTCACAAATAATAACTTATCGTATCTTGGAGGGTGGCCTTTGCCCAGCAGTGGGACAGTAGTAGTACAGGCTAGTAATAATAAAAATCCTGTAGAAAGGAGAAAGAGCAGCCGACTACGGCACTTGGTTGCGCTCCTTTTTGACACTTAAAGTAGTGAAAATTGGACACAAGTAAGGGTTATTGACATACATGAAAGCAAAGTTAAATACAGATTGATATTTTGTGGGTTTTTTTCCAAAAAACAATACTTACTCAGGGTTTTATTTGAGGTTATATTAGGCGTCAAAACAATATTATTACAACTATTTCAAAAGATTAACCATAGCATGTGTTGCCTCTCTTATTTGGCGATTAGGCAGTGGATGCGATCATAACAAAACACAGTTCACACAGCACGACACATTGTTTAGTATCCAGTAGAAGTCAACGTAGACGTATAAATTCACTATAACAGTACACTACAAAAAGAGTCCAATTGCTCGATGTATATCAACGTGGAGGTATCCTAAAACTCTACTCGACACGAATATAAGTTTACTAGCAGAGAAAGGCAAGAAATAGTAGTTCGCCGGTAATAAAGAAATCAAAACCAAACAAACACGAAAATCATGAGTTTGACTTTGACAATCAGTGTTGCCAGTATGATTTCCCAAAAAAGGACGGTTGGCTTTCTGAAAAGGTACGGTTTTTAACTTCAAGGTACGGTCGGGCCGAGATTACTTCTGCAAGAACTAGATCAGTTTTTTTCATTTTCTATAATTTTGCTAGAATTTTGAAAAAAAGCTATAGTTTACTCATATTCTACAGCGAAAACAAGTTGTTTGTCAAATAATTATGAAAATAATGTTTTAGGAACTAAGGAAATTCCATGCCAAATGTGACAGAAAGTTGAAGAAAGTATGAGTTTCTCGACAGACTGTAATATAATAATAATTTAACTTACCACGAGTTTATAAATAAATAACTTGCTAATACATGCTTGAAGCTCCAATAGTTTGGATACGTGTCATTCTGTCTGTAAATATTCTTTTCTTCATTCCAAAATACTTTTTTTGTTTTTTTTTTTGCCCTATTTTGTGAAAAATATATCACTAGTATTGAAAAGGTACGGTCTACACACAGGTACGGTTGTGGTACGATTGTGTGATGAATAGTACGGAAAACCGTACTTTTTGGTACGGTCTGGCGAGGGTCTGGCAACGCTGTTGACAATTGACACCATAGACATGTCTATGCCATAGACACATATTTGACATTTCTTGGAATAGTGCTGTGACACATCAGTCATTACGACATCTTAATATAATCGATTATATCTTTACTTTTGTTATAAGACCTCAATATGGATTATCATAAAATAAATCATATTAGAGTTTATAGAACAGCAATAATAACAGCTTTTAAGGTGGTCTTTAGGGACACTAGTACATTTTTTAATTGTTTTACGACTATGTTCTTTGTTTAATCGATCGATTAAACAAAGAACATAGTATAACGTAGCCCTTCACTATACCGGAACAAAAATATAATAGTAAATACTAATAATATTGAATATAAAAACCCCACCAATTTTTTAAGTGAATTTATACTAAAACAAATTTAAAATAATAACATTAATTATAGATTTGCTTATGTGATCATACGCCTCAAAAAGCGAAACCATGAGTGCCCATTCTCCTTTAAGTACCGGCGCAAAGTTGCTTTATCTGCACTCTATTTTCAACCATTTCTCCAAGAGGAACCTTAAGTAAAAAGTGCTGAATCTTTGTTTTTTGGGTCGAAGTGTTGTCAAGTATTGAGCCCTTAAACTATGGTAATATCTGTCTTGACTCTCTTAGGTTCTAATTTGAAAATTAATTTCGATCTTGTAACTAGGTACCGCCAAAGAACATACTCACTTTCACAAATCTTAAACATAATTATAATGAACTTTCTGTATTACCGTGTAAGTGAACGAAAAGTTATATACAATAACAAAGATTTCCATGAAACGACTGTTTAATCAGAAATCACAAAGACCGATTTCTAAGTATTTCTATTTCTTTCTATCAGAGTTCTAATGAGAGCGACAAACAGTACAATGAATAATAATTGTGTGGTGCTAAAAATGATGTCATCAAGTACTAGAGGAGAGGACAAAGTCCCTATAGAAAAACTTGACACCATTGTTTATTATTGGCAGTTTCAGGAATAAGTTTGTTATTGTAAGCAGTCAATGACTTGATAACTGATAAGTATTTGAAATATTTACGAGCTTGTAGCTTCTATAAGTACCATATATTAAATTAATTCCTAGTTTATAACGAATACTTTTATTTTTGTTCTACATCTAGTTTTTAATTAACAAAGATGTTTTCTTCTTACTTTGATTGGTCCGATAATTCAGTATAAGATAATTAATTACCAAATAAAAACGTGAAAGCTCGTGATAGAGCATCAGGCCGAGATAAATAGCCGTAGCTAAGCAACAGCTAAGCCACAGTATAATTTTATCATACAGTACTCCGACTTCATATAAACGGACGAAACGCGAGCTATACCTACGCGCCTCGATGTCGGGGTGCGCTCGGGGCGCAGACAGTCACGGCTGTACCGCAGTGACGAACGGACGACGCCGACGGTGTGTTGTTTTTTTAACAATAACCGCGCGACTATAAAATAATTTTATTTACTAGTAGGTAGGTACTTACATAATGTGTGTCTTTTTAATGGTTAAGTAGATAAGTGCTCGTATTTCCTTTTATCTCACGAAAAAAAGGTGTTTGGATTAATAAATATATTGAATAGAGTAAAGTTATTGAGACGAGTGAAATAGGTAGTTATAGGCGGTTCTGAATGAATCATGATACGGTTAACGGTATACCTACTTACGCTTGTGTTAAAACTTCGGTGCATGTGTGTTTTTTAGTTTGTATAATTCAAAGTATAGACGTGGTGTAACGGCGGGGTGAGATTGTCGGTGGACACGGAAATGAAGCTCACTGGTACGGTGTACTATCAACGTATATTCAGTGTACTACACAAACTATACATCACATGAATATTAATCTAGGAACTTAGATTACAGTATACCTAGAGCTCGCGCGTTCTCCACCTTGTTCCATGTTCCCCAAAACAATTTTTAATTAAGCTTTATATTAGAATGCGGATTTATTATACTTTAAAATTTAATAATAAAGCATTTCGTACGACTCAGTCGAGGCGCAAATATTTTTCAGTCGCAAATTTATAAGCCCGATTTGTTATTCAAACAAAAACATGTTTTTTTTTTTTAAATTAAATCTACTAATAAAAAAAACACGCGTTTTTATTGAACACTTCCTATAGCGAGTAAAGGGCAACTCGCTGTCTAACCATGGACCGTGCCCGGGTCGACGGCGCGTTGTGTTCCACGAGTGCTTCAAAGAGCGTCAGCATAATGACGGGGCGGGGGCCCCCCTAGAGGGCCAAAGCCTGCCGGGGTCGCGGGACTTATCTCGTTACCGTGACCCCGGAACATAAAGGGCTATTTAAGGACACCGTGGATTTTAGTCAGTACCTACAAGTCTGCCAGTCCCTCCCGCCCTGCCCGGGGTGGGAAGACTCATTTGATGATTTTACCACGCTAAAAAAAAGTATTTTATTTGTTTATATAAAAAAAATGTATATTTATAATCACAAAACTAAATAGAAACAGAAAGTAGGCAAATGTAATTATAACGCTGGAGACGGGCAGCCCTAACGCATGTTTATGTACCGCGCGGCTGTAGGCATTTAATTCTATCATGCGGCCCAGTCACGCTACTGTATTATAATATTACCGTGGCTAAGCCAAAGTCAGTGCTTAGCGACGTTCTTAGCATCAAGTTCGTATAAATACACAGTTATTTAGTATTTACTTTCGAAGAAAGCTTTACTTAGATATTTATCATCTACGTTAAGATTATTGGTCATTTAAAGTATTGCTCGATTGCCCGACATGCATCCATAGAAATAAGCACCTAGAATAAGAACGTAGGGTGATTGCGCCGGTTAGCGACCAGTTAGCTGGGTTGCCCACTTCAGATGAGGAAATAAAAATGTTGTTTACACGCAAAATAGTATATGTTAATGTGAATTTGTCTCAAATATAATGTAGTTTGGATACAAAAACATAAAATGAAATACATTCATACAAAAATATTTATAAAATGCTGAAAAAGTGAAAATATAGCGAAAACGTCGGTTTACGACCATTTTTATCAGTTTGTGACCACCAGTGAGCTGGTTTGCGACCGCTATTTTAATATGAAAAGTATGCCAATAAAACAATTATAATCGCTTTAAAAATAGTTTAATTTTTGCTTTTTAATAAAAACAAAAATGGTAATCATTTGGTGTAATGTTTTCTTATAATTAAAAAATAACAATCTTACATTTTGTAGAGACTTAGTCATAGTTGTAATAAAATCAACAATCATCGGTCAAACAGTATCATTAATATGTAGTAGTCCTTGGGTTCTGATACAGTCTACATGTTTCTCTTATTCCGTTCCCTTGTTTTCGGATATCATCGAGAGATTTTTTCAGTGCTTCTTCTGTGTACTGGACAGTCTTTTTCTTATTTTTGTTGACTCCAAATTAAAAAAATATAAGTATGTAGTTTGTTTATTATGACTAAATTTTGTTTTAAACTGAAAAATAGTAGGTATTTCTGTTAGCGGCCGTTATTTCTCTCATACTAAATTATGGTGGCCGGAAACCAATGTCTTTATTTCGCTTACTTTGGTTTACGACCACCTGTTTTGTAGGTAAATTAAACAAACTTCTTACAAAGAAACTGGTGGTCGCTTACTAAGGAACTACAAAGAAAAACTTTTACATTATTAAATTCAAAATTGTAACAGTCCTGTATGAAGCATTAGGATCAAATTAATCAAAACAAAATAATGCTGATTTCGTCGGTTTGCGACCATGTGGTCGCTATCTAACGTTTTTGATAAATAAGCATTTCGGTTACCGACCACTTGATTTTATCTTAATAATAAGTTTAAAAAAAGCAAAATACAACTTAATTATAATCCATACTTATCGATTGTACAATTTAACATGTAACTAGTGTGTAAAACATGAAATAAAGTAATAAAACTTACCTTTGAGTGCCGCGCGCCGTGTTAGTTTTATTTTAACTCGCGGTACGTCCACTCACCACGGAATCAAGACGCGCATTTATCAATTTTTTTTTGGCTCTGGGTTAACCCATTTATTTCAAACTTTGCAAATTCTTATTTCATAATTATGTATAAAGCACGTTAGATTTATTTTTTATGTATGTTATCTCTACAAATACTATTTTCTTGATTTAAAGAAACTTAGTCCGTCAAATGGTCGCCTACTGAAGGTGGTCGCGAAACCGGCGAAACGACCCTATTGTGTTAGATTAAGTTTCAATGCCGATAGCGCCGCCAGGATGTTATGGCTAACACCCGACACGCATC
The DNA here is from genome assembly GCA_950005045.1 of Agrotis exclamationis. Taxonomy (NCBI): domain Eukaryota; kingdom Metazoa; phylum Arthropoda; class Insecta; order Lepidoptera; family Noctuidae; genus Agrotis; species Agrotis exclamationis. Next base: position 14,104,100 of record OX465428.1, read on the forward strand.
CATAGAGATAAGCACCTAGAATAAGAACGTATTGTGTTAGATTTAGTTTCGATGCCGATAGCGCCGCCGGGATCTGTGCCGGGATGTTATGGCTAACACCCGACACGCATCCGTAGAGATAAGAACTAGAATAAGAACGTATTGTATTCGATTTTGTTTAAATGCCAGTGAGCCAGCCACTAGCCAGTCTGCAATTAAACGTCTTAGCGACTAGACTCCTGTCGTTTCTTTTAAAAACTTTCGGCAGTGCCTCCGGGAGTTAACTACCTACTAAACTTAATAATAACCAAAATATTAGGATCTAAATAATGTAGGGAGATAGGTATAACCTACATTATTTAGGTAAAAAACGAAAACAATGTGGGCACATGTTTTACAAGTATAACAGAAGCAAACGTAACACAAAATAAACCTACTAGGCAGAATTTATTTCAAAACATTTTTCTACAAACGTTTGCAAATGTTCGCAAGTTTGTGTCACGTGTTTGAGTCGCGAACTCGCCGCGTGTTCAACACACAAAAAGGGGTCGACACAATTAAAGCAACCCCTAAAACACACGTGAGGTAAACCATAAAAATGAATGAGTTTGACAAAAACAAAGGGGTCAAAAGTTCCACAGGAATTTTCCTATGCTTTGTGATTGTTTGCTGACGAAAATCTGGAACACTAACACTCAAGCCCAGTCCAACTTATTGCCTGTAGCCGCCTGTAGGTCGTTCAAATATTTGTTCTGAGGCATCAGGTGAACTATAAATAGGAATTGTGAACACAGAACGATACAAATGCCGAAGCAGTGTTAAATAAAACCCCAATTAGACTTTCACTTGATACCTAAAGTGTCTAATTAGAGATTTAACCGTATCAGTAGCCTACATAAAGGATTATTTCAACAACTTTTTGGACTTAAAGGCTTTCTTTTTTTAATTAACAATGGGTTTGCTTTAAACTCAATCTAGCAATCAAAATTGAGACCTAAGATAGAGCTAAGTCATTTAAAAGGAATTGGAACTCCTGTGCACCGACGGAACACAGTAGTAAAAACTTTTTGATGCGACTTCAACAGAATGGTGGTGACGAGACATTCGTCCTTGATAAGGCCTACCGCCATCAGTAGAACCGCTCAGCCATCACCGAAGGCTCCTCTGTAGCCTGTTGTCTCATTGCCGAGGTGGACGGCAAATCAATATCCCTTACATAATAACACCGTTTATAACTCTTTTGCCCAGCAACAGAATGTATTTCATTTCATTCAGAATTTGAATAAACAATCAAATGTTGAAACAAACTCAATCACAACTAGTATTTAGCTAACACTTCACTTTAAATTCCAATTATCAGTAACAAAAGCTTTTGGCGGCTATTATTAAAGAGAATTTTCTTTCACAAATTCCTTAAAGTAAACGAAACAATGGCTTTTCCAGCGAAATGTAAAATTTCTTACGGTTTGTTTTTGTATTTATAGGTCAGTAAATTCTTGAAATTCAAGTCAATCTTATTTTAATTGAAGGCCAATAAAATTAATAACCTAAATCATTTCTTTTTTCAAGTTGTAAACTTGTCGAATGAGTCTGAGAAACAATGAGTAGAGTGTAGACTGTCCGACTAACCGACCGGTGCCGCCGCCACTGAAACGCTTACTACTTCAATAATTACGTAATGTAAACACTCCAGAGTCATTATCTATGAAATCATTCAACATGTTATCGATGTTTGACGAGTGTGCTCACGATGAATTTTCACAAAAAAAGGTTAATTGAACCTTTTTTTATTTATTTTTTTTTATTTTTTTTTATTTATTCTTGGGTACTTGATCGGGCAGTGAGTTACCCATTACTCGTTGTCTGCAAGCCCCCGATAAATACTCATTTACGTTATAAAAAAAACTAGCTGACCCGGCAAACGTTGTTTTGCCATAAATTCAAAATTTTGTCTAAAAAATAAATTTAGGGGTGGACTACCCCTAACATTTAGGGGGATGAAAAAAAGATGTTGGCCGATTCTCATAGATACCGGATAAGCACAAAAAATTTCATCAAAATCGGTCAAGCCGTTTCGGAGAAGTATGGCAACGAAAACTGTGACACGAGAATTTTATATATTAGACTAGCTCACCCGGCAAACGTTGTTTTGCCATATAAATAATAAAAAAAATTGGTGTGGACTACCCCTAACATTTAGGGGGATGAAGAATAGATGTTGGCCGATTCTCATAGATACCGGATAAGCACAAAAAATTTCACCAAAATCGGTCAAGCCGTTTCGGAGGAGTATGGCAACGAAAACTGTGACACGAGAATTTTATATATTAGATAGTAATCCAAACTTACAATTTCATTTTCATTTCCAAACCTTCACGTCAAACACTTGAAGTTAATGAAAAAGCCGACATGTTGATAAAGTTTCACGTAACAAATTAGTTACGAAACCCAAAACTGACTAATTAAGCAAGGAATATCAAGCTTGTATAAACAATTAAACATACCCCGCCTGAACGATAGTGTTCAGAAGAAAATAATTATTAATACGCAATTAGTTTAATTAATTACGTATGGCAACGGTACACGTTTTAATTACCTAAATTGGCTTAAATAACTTCGTTAGTGTGTTATTTTATTAGTGGTTTATACATATTATCTAATGATTTTCCTACATTTTCTCCTCTCCTCAAAACGTATTGGCGAAGAGCCTGAGGGATTGTTTGCATTCTTACTTATCTACACTGTTACTAAAACCTCAAAAACTAATAGACCGATTATCAAATCTTTCAACTTATAAAAAGCCACGCATAAACGGCTAGAACGATTGGTTTGAACATTAAGCACACATATACAGGGTCATTCTTTTAAGTTGGCCAACAGGGGAAATCAGAATCCGTATAGAGATACGAAAAACTTTGTTAGGAAATGATTGTCCAGATATTTTCCTGCCCAAACGATGATCGCATCCTTACAATATCAAACTAAGTCAAACAGCATCATCAAAATAATTGCTATTAGTTTAAAAAACTCAAAAACCCGCTTCTAGCACGCACTAATAATTACCATATTCGTATTCCTCTCGTCGAACCTTATTGACTGATACCCAAGACATGGTAAGAATTTGGTAAGAAAATGTCATTTCGCATTATTTTTAGCAAAACCTTTCATTTTATACCTAAATCATACATAGAGCTGCATTTCAAATAGCCAATCCGCCACTTTGGGACGGCCGCTATAGCGTGTGCAAAATTTCATCCTAATCGAAGACCGGGAAGTGGGTCAAATTAAGATTCCAAGATTTTCTTACATACATAGTTAGTTACAAACTAACAAATGAAGCTAATAAAAGCGTGTTAATAATAAAAAATAGGTATTTTTTTCTAGCGTTGCATCCGATACCGATATATCGGCGATACTTCGGGTTAGCCGATATATCGGCGATACTTCGGGTTAGCTGATATATCGGTATCGACGATATTTTTATGACCGATACAACGATACTTTTTAATTTAAAAATGTAGTATAAACGACCGTGTTGTCTCGTCTATTTTGTTGCAAACAAGGCACGAACCTGTCGAACTATGCCCGGGGAAACCTTTGCCAAACAGACTTGCGAAATCGCCTTTCTCCGAAAAATTTAAGATTACTTTGTTTTTTAAACAAAAATCTTATTAATATGATAGTTTTAATTCCTAAAATGTATAATTATCTAATATGAACCTATGTCACTAGTTTTTATTTTACCTTATTAAAAAATAATCTGACTTGTGATTTATTTATTTTTTAATTCACAATATCGGTAATATCGGTACCGGTATGGCCGATATTTTTATAAAAGTATCGGTATCGTATCGGCGAAAAGGCGACAAATTGTGTGTTTTTTTTTTCTAAAGGCCAACTTCTGCTGTCCCGATATTTTTCTTCACATACTCGTACAATGAAATGAATCTTACATGAACCAGAGTCGAACGGCATTAAAAATAATTGGTCAATTTTACATTTCTACTTGCTAACGTAACAAACATTGACTAGTAAACTGTGCATTGACATATGTGTTCTGAGCATTGAAATGTGATTCCAGTAACTTCGTCTAGTTAGTAATCTGTGGTCTAGTTCCAAAATAGAGTAAGCACGTAATTGTCAACACAGTGTTTTGAGCATTATTTCTTAGACTTGAAGTCTAAGAAATAAGTTTCATTTTAGAATGAGTATATTGTACTAATGACATTTTATCTTCAAGGAACATTTTTAATATTATCTTTAAACCTTTCTCGGATGAAAGGGCTTAAGTAAATACATTTTGCAATGGTAATTAAACTGTATGTTTTAGTGTTAAGGTTTATTATAAACTGAAGTTGTTAATATTATTGAACATTTTATTATGAAATGTACCTAGTTACGTGAGTGCAAATGTGGCCACTTATGCGACTTACTTTTGTTCCTGATCATTAATCTAGAGCTATTATTGATCGAAGGCATCAGCCATGTGATTGGTGAATCGCGGTACAGCTCGTCTCCGCTCTGCCTCCGCCTCAGTGGAACTGCAGCCTTAACTTCATAAAAATATATTTAAAGGGTGTCCGTGAAAATAGGTATGTTATCAAATCAAATAGGCATGGGCAAGTTCATTCTCAAACTTTTTCAGCCTGTTTATTTCAGCAAAGTTTCAGCGCAATTTTTGTTGTGCACAATGATAATTATTATAAATTAAAAGAGGTAGATATCGCACTAGCACGCACAAATTGTTGAGAACAAAGGAACACAACTCATCACGTTGTTGCCCATTGATTTAGTCGGATTACAACAGCGAGCGAGGTACCTAACTTGAGTGCGCGGCGGCGTAACAAAAATGCCAAGTTTTGTAATAAGGAATTGCAAAAACTATGGTGCCAAGAAAAATAAGAGTTCTGGAGTTTCATACATATCAGGGTTGAAAGGAATTACCCATGCCTATTCGCTTTGATCCAAATTTCCATGGACACCCCTGTTTAATTAGTCATTTATTTGTTACTGATTTAAAATAGTTTTATGTGACATAGTTTTTAATTATAAACGAGTAATATTAATACGAGTGTTTTATTTTATATACCAATATTTCTCATCAGCTACTGTACCTATTTTTTCTTTCTGTATTTAAAAGCATCTCTTTACAAACAAAATTTAAAAGAAATTTTGATCTATCAATCATTATTTGAGTGGATTGCTAGTGAACATAATTTCCATAATTTCCCTTGTATTATACAAAAGCATTTCAGCATCATAATCAATATGTTAAATGTTTATATAAATATTAATAGGTGTATTAAATTATTTTATCATACCTTTAGTTTTCGGCGCAAACGTTACACTCGTCACTTGGATATATAATGCTTGTATACACACGCATAGCACACCTCACAAAAGTTGTTCATATTTTCAACAAAGTCCACTAAATTATGCAAAATGTTCATGTCTATAACGAAATGGACTGGACGTCCAGCCTACGAAATTTGGTTGTTAGGTTTTTACACCAAAAGCAATTTAGAATCTAGCACGTAGTGAACCTCTTGCCAAGGCCATTGTAGCTCACCCGCGGTGGTGGACGCCCACGGCGACGGACGTCGCAAGACGATCTCCGGCCACCGCAGGCGCGGGCATGCGGGCGGCGAGTAAAGGGCAACTTGCAGCCCGACCATGGACCATGCCCGGGTCGACGGCGCGTTGTGTTCCACGCGCGCCTCAAAGAGCGTCAGCATAATGACGGGGCCCCCTCTCTAGAGGGCCAAAGCCTGCCGGGGTCGCGGGACTTATCTCATCACCGTGACCCCGGAACATAAAGGGCTATTGAAGGACACCGTGGATTTTAGTCAGTACAAGTCTGACAGTCCCTCCCGCCCTGCCCGAGGTGGGAGGACTCATTTGATGATTTTACCACGATAAAAAAAAAGGCCGCTGTAGCTCATATAATTATGACCATCTCTATTTAATTATCATAAAAAAAAGGTTATCTACATCTAACAGTAAGGGCATGTTTGCTGTTGCTATGCGTTTAATAAACTAAGGCGATTTCATCTTTGGCTTTCTTAAAGGGCTAAGGAAATAATTCAAATATTCAAGAGCTTTTGATCTTTAAAACATTTTTTTTTATTTGTGGGAATGTGGAGGACCGTTTCTCAGTCTTATTGGGTGTATAAGGGTGTAGCTCAAGAGGTTAGCACTTGTAAACAGCGAAAACAAGTTTACTGATATTAACTCAATACTTATCTCAAGATTTATAGTTAGGACCGTTTAAAAACTATTATTATAGTAAATCCTTAAGTAAACCTCTCACATAGCCGTAATTTATCTCAGTCTCGAAAAATAAAATATCAACTGCTCGAAACTGCTCAACTAACTGCCCAACTGAGTTCAAGTGCTGTTTACATTCCCAACTGCTCAACTACAAACTGCTCTAATCGTATTACACAGACATTGCAATTTTAAATCGAACGCAGCATAATTTTCAATTCAAAGAAACTTCAGCTGCGCCACTTCGATTGTTTTTTTTAGTCGAGCCCTTTTCAAAAGAAAAAACTAAGGTTCTCGGCAAAAAATAGATGCTGCGATGCTATTGGCTGACGCGTGTACTCATAACCGCTTCTATAGCGGCCGAGCGACGCTCACGGCAAATAATGATTTTCGACCACAACACGGACGAAGTCATTCACTAAAAAAGAAAACCCTCAGTAGATACTACATGGAATTCTGGTGGTACAGTCACCTTCCGACCGTAAGATATTATTAATCATAGTGATAAATCTCCCGGTTTTAAATTGCCTGGTACATTTACCAGCTGTACTGTTTCTAGATTAATGGACGTTTTATACCACCTGCAGCAGCTGGGGGCATTATACATTGACCTAGATAAAATATTATTAACAAAATAGGGTAGTCAAGCCGCCAAATCGCGATTCCTTCATGATTCTGTGTATGGTAATGGTAAGGTTCCTCCTTCTAAACTAGGTTTTAAAGTAATCAAGAAACTAGATTTACAACACTTTTCCCCTTAAGTTATTTCATACGATATTTAAGCTCAAAATCACCGTGTTTTTTGTACATATACATATTTTATCTTGTCTACTTTTTACTCCTCTTAGAACACTTTCCTAATTATTTCAGTGAATAACGCTCTTGATTACATAATTGTAAATATCAAGTAGGTTTTGTCTGTAATGTGATTATATTTTGTTGATTAAATAAAAGTCACTAAGCCTAACTCAACCACTGAACTACATATAGATTTCAAAGCACTTTCAAAACCTATTTAGAAAAGGTGTTTATCCGATTTTTAGGGTTCCGTAGCCAAATGGCAAAAACAGAACCCTTATAGATTCGTCATGTCTGTCTGTCTGTCTGTCTGTCTTTCCGTCCGTATGTCACAGCCACTTTTTGTCGAAAGTATAAGAGCTATCCTGTTGAAACTTGATAGGTAGATGTACTATGTGAACCGCATTAGGATTTTCACACAAAAATAAAAACAAAACAAATTTGGGGGGGGGGACACATTTTACCACTTTGGAAGTGTCTCTCGCGCAAACTGTTTAGTTTAGAAAAAAATTATATTAGTAACCCCAATATAATTTTTCAAGAACTATCCATAGATACCCCCACACGTACGGGTTTGGTGAAAAAAAAAATGTTGAGTTTCAATTCTAAGTATGGGGGCACCCCCAAAAGTTATTTTTTTATTTTTGTGTGAAAATCCTAATGCGGTTCACATTATACATCTACTTACAAAGTTTCAACAGGATAGCTCTTATACTTTCGAAGAAAAGTGGCTGTGACATTATTGGTCAAAACAAAATCAAGGCTGTCAAAGCAATTTCAAGATACCTTTCAGAGGCGACCAGTAAGGCGACTTTCAGTGAAGCGATTTTCACAAAGTGGTGAACCTCCTGCCCATACGCTGCTGGTGGATGTAAGTGTATAAGGTATCAACAGACGAGTCGCGATTCTCTCCTAAAAGGTTACCACCAGTTACCACGAAAGAGCGAAAACTCACCCATACTACCGTGAGTACACCGTACGAATACAACTACATCGTCTTGACGCGAGGGCACTACAACAGGACCTTTGAATGTGTTCCGTAATTCCAAATATTGCGAATGGAAACTTGATGATATTCTATTTTTTGTAGTAATCTGTAACTAGAAAACATACGCTATGTTTCTATTCAAATACATATTATGAATAACGTCAGCGTCAAAAATGATGATGATGTTTTTATTTAGGTACTTCATTAACTTTAGATCATTTTGCTTACACAACAATTCACAAAATTGTAATTTAGCTAAACACAAACATCATTTATATTCATTTCGATTCCGTCAATTTGTTGTTTGCAATGGACAATGAAATTTTGATAGTGGTTGTTTAGAGTTCATTTAATTTAGCTAATTGAAGCGCTTTATTTGCGATATCGAATCATTATTGAATTTGGTCGTTGGATTATAATATAACTGCGTGATTGAGGAAAAGTTAGTTTTTCAAAATGAACTTGATTTTGACTCAACAAGGATGATAGAGTTGGACATGACTCACCTAGCCACCCCAGTGCGGGTTGGTAGATGTTAAAACAAGTCTTTGAATATAATTATGTTACTTCTACAAACTGTCCGAAGGCATTCTAAAGAAATTAGTGACTCACATAACTAAACATGATAATGCGTTAACATTATTCGATTTGACCATATTCGGTTTTAGCTCTTATTGGTTCTCAAATTAGTGTGAATTTCGGTTGTTCACGGCAAAGCGTAAACTATTCTATTGGCTGTATTTGGTCAACACCCGTTTACGACCTCACGATACGACGACACCCAACTAATTAATGTTAACAAGGTAATTCGGTTTACCCGAATGCAAACGTCGCATTCGGTGACCGACTTAACCATGACCTGTAAACAGTGGCTTAGCGCGGTGCAGCGAGCCATAATGATGAAAATATGTACCTATATGGAATTGTTTGACGCACGCCACGAGTCGCCGCTCCTGTTTTCTTAAAGACAAAGTGAAAGTGTCTTAAAGGGATATGCAGCCCTCGAACAAGGGCAACTGTTTGTTTTTGACATATTTAAGTCATCATCTGCCTAGTCTTTTCCCAACTATTTATATTGGGGTCGCCTTCCAGTCGAACCAGATATGAACCGATACAACTGGATATCAGTATTTTACATGGAGCGACTGCCTATCGGACCTCCATAACCCAGTAACTGGTTAATACGATACCCCATGGTAAGACTAGTTGTCAGACTTTAGAAGTTTCTGACTAAGGCTGCTTTTCCACCAGAGATGCGCTATGTAGCTGTGCTGCGAGGATGTAAAAGCTGAGCTACGAAACTGTGTGACCGTTTCCACTGATGCTACGCTATGTAGCTGTGCGGTAAGATGTGCTATGAAGATGCGTAGCTGGGCTACGAAGATGTGCTGTCACAAGGTAGCTGTGCTATGAAGATGCGTAGCTGCGCTACGAAGATGTGCTCGTGGTGTTCAAAGTTGCTTTAAGGCAATCACTTGCTTAATTCTTAATGAGAATAATGCAAGAATGTGAGAAAAAACAAACCAAATTTTAAATGTCAATAAGGTCGAAAATGGCTTGAATCTGTTTTTTTAACTTGCTATCGTTAAGCAATAAAAAAAACAGGTTCAAGCGATTTTCGACCTTATTGTCATTTATGCAAACACCGGATTTAATGGAGGAGCAATGTTAGCGAACGGGAATGTGAGAAAAAACAAACCAAATTTTAAATGTCAATAAGGTCGAAAATCGTTTGAACCTGTTTTTTTAATTGCTGAACGATAGCAAGTCAAAAAAACAGCTTCAAGCGATTTTCGATCTTATTGACATTTATGCAAACACCTGATTTTAATGAAGGAGCAATGTTAGCGAACGAGAATGTGAGAAAAAACAAACCAAATTTTAAATGTCAATAAGGTCGAAAATCGCTTGAACCTGTTTTTTCAATTGCTTAACGATAGCAAGTAAAAAAAAACAACTTCAAGCGATTTTCGACCTTATTGACATTTATTCAACCACCTGACTTTAATGAAGGAGCAATGTTAGCGAACGAGAATGTGAGAAAAAACAAACCAAATTAAAAATGTCAATAAGGTCGAAAATTATAGATAGTCAATATACATATATTGCGTGTCCTATCACTGTCTGTGCTATGAAGATGCGCAGCTCGAGCTATGCGATGTATCGATACTAGGGAAAACGACCCATAGCACGCATCCACAGCACGCAGCCATAGCACGCAGCCACAGCACGCAGCCGTAGCACGCATCCTTACATATAAAAAACACATCTTAGTTGAATCCGTTTCCACCAGTGCTGTGCTATGTAAACCAGTGAATATGATTGGTGGATATCAAACGCATCCGCAGCAACGTAGCATAGCGCATCTCTGGTGGAAAAGCAGCCTAACAGTAACGACTGTCAAAGATCTATAAATGACAGCCGGGACCAAAGGCTTTAAGTGCTTTCCGAGCCACGGATAAAACTCGCTATGACAGAGGGTCACCCATCCACAAACTAAACTCGGCAAGCTCGTCTTAACCCGGAAGATCGGCCTGTGCGACTGTAATAATTTTGCCACGAGCTCCCTTCCTTAAATTCTACATTAGTCAACATACAAATGCAGCAGTCCAAAGACCCAATTTTAATTACAAACATGAAACATCAAAAAAGATCTTCGTACCATTTTACCTTGTTGCCCTCAAGCCGGAGAGTGGTGGTGCCTGGTGGTAGAGCTGGTGGTGGGTTCTCCAGCTGCCTGTAGGAGCAGTCCACGGTGATGAGGGGGATCATGGCACCGGCTGGGTCGAAGACCACGTGCGTCATTGTGCACGCGCAGGGATCGGGGCAGGTTTGACGCGTCGTCTGTGGAAGAAAAGGAATTTTAGACTTGATCCTATCAGGCTCATTCATAGTGTCTCGCTATTGCCGAGCGTATGGAATAAATTTTGGATGACCTACAATTAATTGATTTAATTCAGTAATTGTAGTGATTAGTTTTATATCGTTTATTTACATAATTATAATAAAAGGTCAATAGAATTGATTTATTTATTGATTACAGTTTAGACAATAAATCAATCCTAATTGAAGGTGTAGAGTCAATTAGTTGTTCCGGATTTGGGTGTTTTATGTGTGACTATGTACTTATGTAAATGTTTGCAAATATAAGAAAACAAGGAAAAGACAAGTTATCATATATTATTATGTCGGTTGGTTACTTAATTACTGAAAAAATATGTAAGCAAAACACACCTCAGTGTCCCCTAAGAATAACCTTAACGTCACCCGTAACGTCACCACGTCTCAAAACCAACGTAAACATTTACCAAGGATTAATTAGCTTACGTTGAACTTGCTCAGAAACGTTTTACGTAAAAACAATGTATAGTCTACATTAAGGAAAGGTCAAGTGCGAGTCAGATTTGCATAACAGAATGCTCTCTAAAAACACCTTAACAGACGTTCTTGGATAGGGCCTACTAAAGCTGAGAACATAATTATCGGAAACGTCCGTCAGCCGCGGCTGAGGGACGCGGCTTAGCAGTTTGCGCGGTAGTTCGGACACACCGTCCGCGGACGCACAAACATCCAGCCAGCCAGATTCTGTTCGGACGTCCGAACGCTCAAGGGCGACTCAAGGACACGTCCGCGTCTTACGACCGACGACAGTTTGCACAGGGCTAGATATGAATAAGCCACGTCTCTTCAGCCGCGGCTGACGGACGCGTCCGATAATTTATTCTCAGCTTTACTCTTTATTTTTTGTTATTATTTGATGAAACAGCGGCCCAAGTGAGTATCTTTATATTACGGACAAAAGATACAGACCTGTGACAGACGAACGGAAAGAGAAGAGAACACAACCGAGGGAATGCGAAGTAATCAACCTACTTCTGCAAAGCGGTAATACTAGCGAATAGGTGCGTCCACATAGAACGAGCAGCCTCGCGAGGCATTTGATGCGCGAGGAAACTGACAAGCGAGGCTGCTCACTCTGTGTGGACGCGTCTATTGTTTTTGCGACCGAGACACGAAACAATATACGTGAGCAAAACAAAGCCGACTGGATGGCTCGGTCGCTCGACCACATGAGTCTCGACCGCGGCAGCGCTGTCACTTGCCTCGCCCGGGACATGTCCACACTAACCGATCTGCTTCGCGCGGCAAACGCCTCGCGAGGCTGAGCGCTCTGTGGGGACGCACCTAATGAGGAGGTGGAATGCGTGTGGAAGAGGCCATGCTCCGTTTCACGTCCCAGCTGCCGCGGGAGACGCCCATGGTATCGGGGAACGCGAATTGATCTCCAGCGTCCGTAGGAGCGGGCCACGCTATCCATTACTCCTGTCGGGTGTGGGTAGCTCACTCGGCCCAGTGCACGGCGTGTCGTGTTCCACACGAACCTCAAGGTGCTATCAGTAACTGACGGAGAGATCTTATAGTATACAGCGACCCTGGAACGCAAAGGACAACAAAAGAAACAAGGTAGTTTATAGTCAGAAGAGTCTTACCCTTGATGGAGTCAAGGGCGGGAGGACGCATTTGATGACATAACAACCCAAAAAATAAAGGTTATGAAATTCCAACAATTTTATTTTTTTCAGCAAGTACCTGTTAACTGTTCACGTAACAGTCATTTGCGAGTTTGGATGTTATTAGAAGTTTTGTTTCAAACTCTTGTTTTTTTGACTGAATTAGTGAATAACTGTCACTGTTATGATGGCCTTACATTTATTTGATGTTGACTTACCAAACAATATAAGTTTATTCTTCAGAATAAAAAATCGAATTAACGACATAATGATTGCCGAACGAAGGACAACGTTGATTTTTAGCATTACGCAGTAAAAAAAGTGTAGGTCAAAGACCTTAACAAAAGATTTCTGACGCCTTGTCATGAGTTTTCAGTTATTGTGACGTAAAGTAAACTGGAACTTTGACATTTAATTTCAAGGGAAAAAATAGTTCCTTCTTCGTACACCAGGTCACCAGAGGTGCTGTTCCATTTTTCCATACAAGAAACGCTGTAAATACTGGAAAGTCGCTGTAAAGTAAAATAGTGAAAACTCGTGATAAGGGCTCTGTATTTTATTTACAGCATACTTGAAGTATTATATAGTGTACAAACCAATTAGATTCAAAGCCATCTTCAACTGCCCTGGGATCTGGAGGCGACTGCCCTCCAGCGCGTCTATGAGTGGCGCGTGGAGGCGCAGCGCCGGGGAGAATTCCCGCTGCCCCGACAAGTCGAGGCGCGGCGGGAAGAGGTCCGGCGCGATCTCAGGGCAGTATGGAGGGGACGATTGTCGCAACCGACGCGGCGACGGCCGGGCACGCCGCAATCGCGGCGGTAAGACCCCTCTTTGAGGAGTGGCCGCATGACGCAGGTCCTCACCGGACACGGAAGTTTCGGGAGGTACCTGTGTCTAAGGAGAAAGGAGGAAACGCCTGGGTGTCACCACTGCGAAGATCGCCCGGAGGACACAGTAGAGCATACGGTGCAAGACTGCCCCGCTTGGGCAGAGCACCGACGTGTCCTCACGGCGGCGATAGGCGGAGACCTCTCGCGCCCGGCATTGGTCGCGGCCATGCTGCGGGGCGAGACGGAGTGGGAAGCGGTCGCCTCTTTCTGCGAAGCAGTCATGCTCGCGAAGGAGGAGGCGGGCCGCGTGAGAGAGAGGACAGTGTCCTCCCTCCGCCCCACCCGCAGTGGTGGACGCCCACGGCAACGGACGTCGCAAGACGATCTACGGCCACCGTAGGCGCGGGCATGCGGGCGGCGAGTAAAGGGCAACTCGCTGCCCGACCATGGACCATGCCCGGGTCGACGGCGCGTTGTGTTCCACGCGCGCCTCAAAGAGCGTCAGCATAATGACGGGGCCCCCTCTCTAGAGAGCCAAAGCCTGCCGGGGTCGCGGGACTTATCTCATTACCGTGACCCCGGAACATATAGGGCTATTGAAGGACACCGTGGATTTTAGTCAGTACAAGTCTGACAGTCCCACCCGCCCTGCCCGGGGTGGGAGGACTCATTTGATGATTTTACCACGATGAAAAAAAAGCCATCTTCAACACACCACAGTTGAGAAAAAGTAAGGCAGCTAGATACAAACGAGCTTTACTTTTCCAAAGGTTAATTTGAGCAACATACTTCAAGGAGATCGTCAAAATGACAGGAAATATTTGTCGAACCCCGCTCTAGAGTCTAGAGAACCGGAAAATGTGTAAAAAAGGGGAAGTCTATGTGAACTCGGCAGCGGATGTTTCCGGGATAAGTATAAGATAATTATGATGTCTTCAAATATATTATCCGAAAACCTTGAAAATACGCTAATTAGAAGCGTCAATAAATGGTGCACAATAATACAGGTATTTTTGGCAATCAATCAATATTGATAAAGAAAAACGTATCAGAAAACTCGGGACAGGTGATAGCTCGGGAGTCATCGTCGACGTCAGAATGCACTAAAAATTATACCATGGCGTGACTTATTGTAATTTTTTTTTAAAGTGACATGTTTTCGTCAATTTTGGTGTACCTACGTAACAAATGAAAAAATACGGATCAAATTGTAATTTTGGACGGTCTATTGATTTTCTATTGAACTAGCCTTTCTTAAAATTCCGGTGCATTATTAAGACAACTTAAAAATTTAAAGGTTTTGTTTTATCATAATCTTGGTACTAAATACCGACAGTACATACCAAACCAATAGTACGTTTTGTAACTGGCTGATAAGCGGATATTATCATAACGTTTGCACTTTTTACGACACCTTACAATCCATTCAAGATTAGTAGATAATTATAATCTGTCCACAAAGACATAATCTACAAAAACGGAAATGTAAATTAATTAAGTTATTGACTAAGGATTCGGCACGGACATCTTCATACAAATATGGTACAGTAAACATCAAAAGTTGCTGACCACATTCAGATTTTCAAAATCGCTGTACACCGTAATAATACAAAATAATACGGTGTACAACGATTTTTAAAATCTGAAGTCTGTCAATAAGAATGAAGCAATTTCAAAGAACAAAGAAGACAATACATCAGAGAAAGATTTTTCAAATCATTCTTCGCTGCAGTATACCTATGTATTTTAACTGGATCGAGAAATTATTCCTAACAGACAGAGTACAAATTTTAATTAAAGTATAATTACCTCTCAGTTTAAATTAAATGGCACTGGAAAAATCTCTTGTTGAAGAATTTTCACAAGCTAACTTTGCGAACGATGTTCATGTTACCTGCCTGCATTTATTATTTAATAAAGACAGCAGAAAACTTTTCTTCGCAGTAAGAATATTCAAGGAAACTGGTATTTTATTTCCCTTTAATTTACACTACCATAATTTTAACAGTGGTCATTGCAAATTGCAACACTAATGGCCTTGCTGTGCCAGGAAATGCGCTTAGAAATTGTAGTCTCAATTTCACGAATGAAATGTTGATCTACAATTCAAAATTGCGAGTCCAATAGTCAAGTTTGGTTTTATTTTTAAATTAAAGATATAACCATGTTACGACATCCCTTGCCTCGACCCCTCGACCATCGACTAAAAATATTACATACAACTAGTGCTTTACATTTCAATTTAATCCAACATTCTCTTGAAGATAATCGTGTATAAACCATAGATATAAGAATAATCGAAATACTTTAGCTCAGCTCAGATTATCTTTCTTTCTCAAACGAAAACAAGATAACAGATTCAGATTTATCGGATTAAAAGTACTGAGATATCCTCAAATTCCTGATAAATCTCACGAATCTGTAGAATCCATTTACGTGTGGAAACATAGTTTCATTTTTCTATTTCTGCTCAGATAATCTAGAATCTGAATAAATTATCTTTGTATCTAATGTCTTATCCAATTTCGGATAGTAACGTGTTTCATTATCTATTGGCCTCGTTTGGAATGCTTCTGGCATGCTGATATTATTTTATTGATTTCTTTTTATTTCATTGCAAAAGCTGCCTATTAAAATCTGCCGACGTCAACGGATAGCAACGCAACCAACGCTCTTTTTCTTTGACTGACGTGTCTGTATTTGTCACCTTGGGAATCCGGCTGTACACTGTAGGTACAGGCCTTTACCGACAGATCACGCGAGTTCAATACCCGCGCGGAACAAGTTTTTGTAAGACCTACAAGTAGTTGTTCCGGGTCTGAGTGTTGGTGTATGTGAGTTTCATGTTTGTAAATGCACCCAAGATACAGAAGAAATTCATGTGTGGGGCAATATTTTTTTAACGATAAAACCAAGTGGGTCATTTTGAATCTGCAAAGTCTAACTTTGCTTACTGTACACCTGCGTTGTATAATTATGAATTTGATGACACTACAATTTCTAGTAATAAGAGACATGTTCCATTTTACTTATACGATATAAAATATTGTTTATAATATCACTTCCGTTCATGGAATATTTATTCTTGGAAAAACGAACAGTATAGAAATAAAATAGAAACATGCAATATTAAACTATTTGCACAACGAACGTGACATAACGCTCTTCGGCTATTTAAATTCTGAGAAATTGAAATACATGGCAAAAGTGTCTGAAATGCAGCTGAAAGAATGTGATCTTTCGTGTAAATGTAAACTGCTTAAACATTATGGAACTTTATTGCCAGATTAGATTTTAAAACAAACATGGTCGAAAGAACAAAGCAAGCGACTTATTGGACTAATTAGATAATTACCGAAATTGCCTTGTTTTACTTCGGACTAAGGATTATGATAATTATCGAAGATACGGCGTTAAAGTCACAAGGGCGTTGCACTATGATGTCATAGTCTATAAGAAAAACAGCATGACTCGCACCTAAAGGTGATTCTATCACAAAACCGCTTGACCACGCGGATTGCCGGAGGCGGTCAAGCAGACTTGTGGGCCGCGCGGTGAGACGGAGAACGCAACTCATCCGCGCGGTCTGAATGGTGTGCCGAGTACTTTCGAGCAACGTATTGCCTGCTCAATTTTAAAACATAACAAAATTGCGAGCACCATCTGTGAATCATCCCTTTTTTTTGGTGTACCGAGTACTTTCGAACAACGTATTGCCTGCTCATTTTTAAAACAAAATAAAATTGCGAGCACAAGGTGACCATCTGTGAATCGTTCCTTTTTTTATTGAAATAGTACAAAGAAATATAATATGACAGTTTTATTAAATTTGATTCTATTGTATTTGCAAAAAAACTGTAAATGGCCACAGATGTTTAACATTCTTTTTAACACGCTTATATTAGCTTCACTTGTCAGGAATACGAAAAAATAGTCAACATGGCGGACATCCAAGATGGCGGATTGTCTATTTGAAATGCACCCCCATGTTATGGGTATTAAATGAAAGGGTTTGCTGAATGGGATACGAAAAAAAATATCACGTGACCTAAATCCAACATGGCGCCGTCCCAAGGTGGCGGATTGGCTATTTGAAATGCAACCCTATGATTTAGGTATAAAATGAAAGGGTTTTTTTTTTTTTAGCGTGGTAAAATCATCAAATGAGTCCTCCCACCCCGGGCAGGGCGGGAGGGACTGTCAGACTTGTACTGACTAAAATCCACGGTGTCCTTCAATAGCCTTTTATGTTCCGGGGTCACGGTAATGAGATAAGTCCCGCGACCCCGGCAGGCTTTGGCCCTCTTGGGCGGGGCCCCGTCATCGTGCTGACGCTCTTTGAGGCGCGCGTGGAACACAACGCGCCGTCGACCCGGGCATGGTCCATGGTCGGGCGGCGAGTTGCCCTTTACTCGCCGCCCGCATGCCCGCGCCTACGGTGGCCGGAGATCGTCTTGCGACGTCCGACGCCGTGGGCGTCTACCATTGCGGGTGGGGCGGAGGGAGGACGCTGTCCTCTCTCTCTCACGGCCCGCCTCCTCCTTAACGAGCATTACTGCTTCGCAGAAGGAGGCGACCGCTTCCCACTCCGTCTCGCCCCGCAGCATGGCCTCGACCAATGCCGGGCGCGAGAGGTCTCCGCCTATCGCTGCCGTGAGGACACGGCGGTGCTCTGCCCAAGCGGGGCAGTCTTGCACCGTATGCTCTACTGTGTCCTCCGGGCGATCTTCGCAATGGTGACACCCCGGCGTTTCTTCCTTCCCCATCCGACACAGGTACCTCCCGAAACATCCGTGTCCGGTGAGGACCTGCGTCATCCGATAGGTCAGGACGCCGTGACGCCTTTCCAGCCACTCCTCAAAGAGGGGTCTTACCGCCGCGATTGCGGCGTGCCCGAAAATGAAAGGGTTTGCTGGAAATAATGCGAAATGAAATTTTCTTCCTAAATTCTTACTATGTCATTGGTATCAATCAATAGGGTTCGACGAGAGGAAGAGGAAGGAGGAAGGAGGAATACGAAGATTGTAATTTTTAGTAAGTGCTAAAAGCGAGTATTTTAGTTTTTTATACTAATAGCAATTATTATGACTATACTAAACAAAGGACAAAGAAATTGCTATTACTTATACAGTTGTAATTAGTCTGTAACAGATTTTCTAATTGACTAGTCACTTATTTAAGATTTGGTCTAGGTTCGGAATTTTAAACTACTATCAGTATTTTAATGTATTTTTGTCTATAGGCAGTATGTTGTACAGACGCCAGCACATCAGCCTACCGCAATCTTACAAACTTAATATAATTTTTCATCTTGATCGTAAAAGAAAAAGCTTTCTGTCCGATTGGCATTTGACAGATTGGGGTAGGTTCATGCTGACGTCTGTATCAGAACTCCAATTTTTTGCGACGTCTGATTTATATGTATAATCTTTGCAAAAAACAACATTAATTTCTATTAATTGAGCGGTAAAATCAGGAATAGTCTTTACGTTGGTTGTTAGATTTTAATTTGTTTGGAAGTACGTGTGCACGCATTAACGGATTTTAAACAAGCTATTGCGAATGTAAGATCCGCTTCTCCGCCCATCCGCGCGGAAGAGCGGAATTGTACGAGCATCGCCTTACATCGTTTGTACTGGCATTTTCATTTGTATCCGAATTGCTATCTCACTTGTATAGGATTATTTGTCTGACCCAGACACCGGTTATCAATTAATAATGAGATTTGTGAACCAAAGACGATGAATAAGATAAGACCGAAAAAAACCTAAAGGCGCTCACTCACCGCGACATTACAGATTCGAGCATTTCATCGTCGAGGGAGAACAATTGAGCATTACAATGCGCACCTTGTATCAAATCTATACTAAATGTACGCGAATGGTAGCATCGTAATGTAATGCTCAAAGTCGAATCTATAATGTTACATTACAGGCGAATGCTCCTGGTGAGGGAGCGCCATAATAACAATGCGAATAAAATACGATTCTATTAGTCTACTGCCAGTCCATTTCAGTGTCAATGCATTCGAGTAAAAGAAGTCTGATTTTTAGATTATTATTTTGACATATTTCTTCTCTGTTCTATTATTATAAATTATAAAGCGAGAGTTACTCCAATGTGGGAACGAGATAGCTTCAGACGACTTGGATAGGTCTGTCTCTTTTCCACAGTTAATCACTCTCGCTTTAAGATGTCATAGTAGGCCACCAGCACAGCCAACCACAGCGGAGAAAATTGACAGCGCCTTTATTACATCACAATAGGGGTGGTTTTCGTTGGCCAGATGTGAGTGACGTGCGGTTGAACGTTCTCAACTTCTCCGTAATACCAATGTTCGATTGCACCCTCGTTGTAAGTGAAATACTGGTTGCTCCTTTAGAATTGTAGGTCAAGAGGCGGTCGTTCGTTGTTTCCAATTAAGTCAAGTTCGAACACAATTAGATTGTTTTAATTGTGACCTTTACAAAACAAGAGTAAACATTCTTTGAATAGATATGCCAATTATTTTGAGATCGTTAAAATAATTGATTGGAATTTTACAAAAACTTTTCTCCAATAATAATTATTATACCATCACTTCACCATCGTCTGATTTCCGGAAAATGACCAGATATGAAACAATGCATATTAGATAGGTAGGGATGTGTATAAGCTTTGAGGAAATTACCAAATCTGTTAGCTATTAGTGATTAACGCAATGTTAATTGAAGATCCTTGATTAGACGGCTTAAATTCCGCAATAACAATCACATACTAATTAGATTGTACTGCATAGCTACGGATATAATTGTCTAATTGATTTTCTAATTGTGATAATCCCATGTCATCACCTGCTTCAGCTTTTTAATCTTTTTCAGTCTAACCGGGAGCAGCTGATTTTCAATATTTTACATAAAGCGACAGTCTATCCCCCATGAATTAATAAGGTTATGAACAACAGCTAGCTCGGTTTAACAGCACGGTTGGCAAAGTGGTCGAGCGATTGACTGCTGCGCAGGGTTCAATTTCCAGTTCCACACGAAACAAATATTTGTATGATCTACAAGTGGTACTGGTCTAGGAGTTTTTGTACGCGATTATAATATAAATGTTTATAAACGTATCCATGACATAAGACATTCCTAGTGCGGGGCAACGTGACTTGACACTTACGGGAAATGCCTTTGATAATCGCTTTAATGGACGTTTATACGAACATTTAAAGACTCAAAGATCAACTGGGAATGCCGTGAGTGTGGCCCGGCTATATGACTAGTGTCAGTTCTTTGGATAGGCTACTTTCAGGGCACGACGGGCTTCAGGAGCACTTTAGCTTCCCAAGGATACTCACGTCTACTTAAAAAATAAAACACCGCGTCCAATTGTTATAACCATTTAAAAGCACTCTAAAACACTTCATAAAGTTCTGAACAGACTTTACTAAAGCTTTCAGGATTCGTCTCGATTTTGCGGAGCAGAAGGCGTTATAGAACAATGACTAGTCGTAATTAATGCATAAACGCACTAACTGCTTGTACCTACTGGCTAAAAGACAATGCCACAAGCTACTTAGAGCTATAACCCACCAAATATAAGTTGGTTTCCAACCATGCCAAATGTAGCATTCTGTTTGAGCTTTATCACTGATAACTAAAATCATGTTTACATGCCTTTAGAAGTTGCAGTTTCTGTTTAAATGTAAAAAAAATACATCATGAGTAAGTTCCGCTATTCGACGCTAGATGTCACTATTAAATTGTAACACATTCGAATCATCATCATCTTCCTGCCCTTATCCCATTTTACTTGGGGTCGGCGCAACACGTTTTTTTCTTCCATTTTCCCCTATCAGACGTCACAGTATCATTTACTCCTTTTTCATTCATATAATTCCTTAGACAATCCATCCATCTTTTCTCTGGCCTTCCTCTTCCTCTCCATCCATCAACATTCATACTCATTACTCTCTTAGTCACGTGAGTCTCATCCCTCCTCATCACATGTCCATACCAAGACAGACGATTCCCTTTCATTATTTCTGTAACAGGCGTCACTTTCAAACTTCCCATTATAAACTCATTCCTTACTTTATCCATTCTTGTCACTCACACATCCATCTCAACATCCTCATCTCCGCTACATGCAATCGTTTCTCATCCATCTTTTTCACAGCCCAGCATTCTGATCTATACAATACGACAGGTCTAATCACGGATTTGTATATTTTCCCCTTTAACTTGAGGGGCATCCGTGGGTCGCAAGTTGTTCCCGAGTTGATCCGGTGTGTTATGTCCCGGTCTACATCGCCATCTCCTTGGACAAGCGAGCCGAGGTAGCGAAAGTCGGAACAAACTGGTATGGGCGTTCCGGCAAGAGTAATGGGCACAGGACTGGAGAGACCGCCAAAATCGCAAAATAAATACTCTGTTTTGGTTCTGCTCAATTTCAGGCCAACGTTCTCCAGTCTTTGCCACCACACCTGCAATCTGTTCTGGACCTTGTAACAGTTTAGTTTTACACAACAAATTATATTTTATTTTAGAATATAAAATACAAGAATGATATCAAAACACAGTTCAGCACTATACAGTTCACTGTCACGCACAGAAGGTTAGGCCTTGGTAATGACCTCTAGCAAGAGGCCTCCACAGGTAGGACCGCAGCAGGTAGTGGCCCCAACAGGCAGGACCGCAGCAGGTAGTGGCCCCAACAGGCAGGACCGCAGCAGGTAGAGAGAAGACTGAAGTAGACCGTCGACTGCACAAAGGGCCGAGTTAGAACGCCGCCGCCGACAGGTGGTATGCAGCACGCACTGGCCTCAACAGGCAGGACCGCAGCAGGTAGAGAGAAGACTGAAGTAGACCGTCGACTCCACAAATGCTGAGATAGACTCCAGCAAGTTATAGTATTCTGCCAAGAAGGCTAAGTTAGACAGACGTCTGCACAAAGACTAAGATAGAGTCTCCACTGCACATAGAGTGTTCACTGGACAGAAGTCTGAGATCGATAAGCGCCACTGTTCAACAGTCTGAGATAGAAGAGCCACTGTTCAACATTCTGAGATAGAATGATTCTTCTGCCAACGGCCTCCGCTTTTTATACGCATCAGCTCGTTTTCAAAAGCAGTCTTCTTTTCTATTTTCAAAAGTTTCTTCAAATGGAACCTGACCATATCAGATCTCCTTCGTGTGCGTAAATTTCATAGGTAAAATTTAGAATTAAGTTATTTAGTACAATCATAATATAAAAATTAAATTAAAATTAAATACAATATTTCAGCGAAATCAATTTGATAAAAATAAACTAAATTATTATATGAACCAAAAAGTAGCATCATAGACTAAACTAAAGATACTGACAGTTTGACATTTGACATAAGTGTCACAAGAAAAATATCAATAAAAGGATGATTTAATAGGATGATAAATAGGATGAAAATGTATGTAAGTATACATAAATACTATAACCTCTAGGCTCTCTCGGCAATCAGCACAATGTCATCGGCAAACAGCATGCACCAGGGGGCCTCTTCCTGGATGTCCGACGTCAAAGCATGAGAGGCTGAGAGCCGACCCTTGGTGCAAGCCAACCGCGACATTGAAGCTGCCGGTAGTGCCCGCTATAGACCGGACTTGGGCACTGCATCGACTATACATTGCACGGATCAACAGTACATACTTCCCAGGCACACTTTTCTCCTAAAGGGCCCACCACAGTAACTCACGGGGCACCCGGTCGTATGCCTTTTCCAGGTCGACGAACACCATGTGCAAGTTTTTATGCGCACCTCTGTATTTCTCGCACAGTTGGCGGATAGCGAAGATGGCATCCGTCGTACCCCGACCAGGCATAAAACCGAATTGTAACACATTCGATTGTATTCCGTATAACCTCATGGTTAGGATTGATTAAATTAATGTGCATAAACTCTGGGAGTGGAAATAATTCGGGAATAGAGAAATGTATTTGGTTATTTTTGATATGTATCTTTTCTTATGATATTAGTTGTTAAATGCTGCCTGAAAAGATGCCTACAAAAACACATGTATAACAATATTTTTTTCTAAAAGAGGTAGGCTGAAACTACAGAACTGCAAGTGTTACGATCCTTACATAATATTCAATTCATTTTTTTTTCATCCACGTTAAATATCCTCTCCGAAAAAAGGTTCAAAAAAGCCTGCAGATGAAAATTTTTTTTTGTAAAAACTGGCATTGAAACACCTGGTCACAGCCTGTTCTTATTTTGGTCTAAGCGGTGAAAGGTGCGGCGGGCTCGAATTCGCCATTGGCGGCGCCTCGTGGCGTATTTCAAACATTTAAAACATTTGACCTTACCGCTCACCGCCCCGCGTTATGTCACCGCTCACAGCGACAAGGAGCAACGAAACGGGGCGATACACACCACCCGCCGCCGGTATCGAATACTATGCCGTTGCCGACAACCAGAAAAGACAAGACAGTGCCCGTTCGGTCAGCTAGTTTTTCATAAGTTTAAAATCAGCAAGCAACAAGTTGGTCATTTAAAAAACGATGTTCTTGTTAAAAAAATACTTACGATAGACAAAGTTATCACGAATCAAACGAGTCTAATCTCAGTTTGCGGCGTTTCATTACAGAGTTCCTATAGGCACCTTCCAGCTCCAACATCAGATCAGCATATTGCATTATTGTTATACGCGGTATACATATAACTTTTTTTTATTTTTTAGCGTGGTTAACAGGCCTGTTGGTCTAGTGGTTAGTGACCCTGACGCTATGCCGGAGGTCGTGGGTTCGATTCCCACCTAGGACAAATGTTTGTGTGATGAGCACGATCATTTGTTCTGTGTCCGGGTGTGATTTATCTATAATATGTATATATTTAGAAATATATAAGTATGTTTATCAGTTGTCTAGTACCCATAACACAAGCTCTGCTTAGCTTGGGACTAGATGGCGTTGTGTGATAGTTGTGGAATATTTTAAAATCATCAAATGAGTTCTCCCAACCAGGGCAGGGCGGGAGGGACTGTCAGACTTGTACTGACTAAAATCCACGGTGTCCTTCGTTAGCCCTTTACGTTCCAGGGTCACGCGGTAATGGTATAAGTCCCGCGACCCCGGGATATACATGTCGCAGAATCAACACAGAAGCACAATAATTTAGAATAACGCCATCTATTATCATTGCCGAGGAATCAAAATAGAAACACAATTTGGAATCTCTATTGATTATTGTTAGGTAATTTAGAATAACGCCATCTATTATCGTTGGCGCGTAATCAAAACAGAAACGCTATTAAGAATCTCTTTTGATTATTGTTAATGTAGAATAACGCCTTCTATCTCTCATTGGAGGAACTATGAAGTTAGATTTGACAGATAACGTTTAGGAACGTCAAGTTATTACACTTGGGGATGGTTAGCGTGGAGTAATGGTAACACCGAGCAAATAGTCGACTCAAATCTCGATTCGGAAGTTTAATCAGCTATTCGACGTTGACAAGTACTGACGTTGACAGAGAGGTTGGCTAACCTGTGTGGGGTACGCCACGTGGACCGGACAGTAGAGTGAGGTGAACACTTTGAATCAGTCCGTCAAGCTGGGTAGACATCTTGGTTACTCTGCGGTAAACTTCCCGCGTTCCTAAGTTTTTAATCGAGCCATATCTCGGGCATCCTTGATTATTTTGTATTCAGTGTGTTTTAGCAAGTAATTGAAAGTGTTAACGAAGGTTTTGTGAGTGTTATTTCCGATATCGCGATACCCTTCTGATAACGAATTCCTCGTTATACATCATCATCATCATCATCAGCCGGAAAACGTCCACTGCTGAACATAGGCCTCCCCCTTAGACGTTATACATATACTAGCAAAATTTCAGCTCAATCGGAAACCAGGAAGTGGATCAAATTAAATTTGCAAGATTTGATTTCAGACAACGGGACAGGTGAACGAAAAAAAAAAGCTTGTAAAAACTCACCCTTATAATATCCATAACTTTGTTCAAAGGCTTCCCCCTATACAGTTGCTGATGACACACCAGTTCATCGTAATCTACGATTTTTCTTCGGATTGTTCCGTTTTCATTCTCCATTGCTAACCAGTCGAGACCGCCATCACTGCAGTCCCAACTGTTGCCTGCCAAAAGGAGAAAAAAATAGGTATTAATATCGCCAGTTATGTTTAAAAGTTTATTTAGACAAGGCCAATTGGATATTTGATTCTAAATTCTAAAACATAAATTCCCTTAAACTAATTATTTTAGGCCCGAAAACCCGATTAACTTCAAAAAAAACTGTTAAATTGTCGTTTTATGACTCTGATATCAATAAACATTTAACATTGAGTTTTAGCAGCTCATAAAAGGTTCGTCAATTGTTTGGTGGTTAAAAAAGGTACCCTTATTAGTGTGCTTTTTCACCTAAACAGGTAATGTGTCTCTCATCTATGTCTGCCTCTATTTACACGATGCCATTATTGGATTGGCTTAGTGGAATAGCTCACCAATTACGTATTTGAGCCACTAATCAACTGACGGAGTTTTTAAGAGCTTTGAGCTTACCAATTGGCCTCGTGTTCTCCGTAAGTCCCATGTAACAGGGGTGATTCTATTGACCACCACCGGTCACGAATCCAGACTCCGTACTAAGAAATTCTTAATAAAAAAATCTAATTACATATTTCCTCACCTGCGAATCGGACCAGGAACCTCCTGACCAAGAGTCGCTAAATAAATTCGTAAATACATAATATATTTATAACACAATGCGCATCTACGATTACAATACTTAATAATATTATTATTATCAAAACTTTAACTTTGACAGTGTTGTAATTTGAAAGCAATAAGGACGATTTTTGTAAATCATGCGTTCTTTCCCGCACGTGTTATAAAAATCCTTATAGAAAGCAAGTCCTAAAAGTTTCCAATATTATATGACATGTTCCTAGAAATGTGTTCTTTTAAAAATCAAAGACCCTATTCATTGCGTAAACACGTGTTTCACTGAGAAATGGCCTTGTATTTTTAGGGTTCCGCAACCCGTTTAAGGAAAAATGGATCCAATTATATGTATGATTGATTACTCGGTTGTCTGAAGCTTTTAACCGCATCTAATCGACCGAGTCCTATCTCGAGTTACATCAATGCCAAGACAGCTTTTTAAAGCACCAAGATTCTTAAATTATGGCATACCTACATAAGAAGGTATAATGTTCCGAGTCCCAAACACGTATGTGAACATCGCTTTTTACTATTATTTTTTTTTGACGGTAGTAACTAGAAAACTTACCATCAAAATTGACCATTGCCGCCCGGCCAAAAAAATCATACATACATGTGTATAACAGTGTTTGCCCATAGGTTACAAGAAAACCTATAAGAAGTATAATCATAGTTTAAAAGTTACATGTTACAATGAGATTCGTACGGAACCCTTTGCATATCAGTCCGTCTCGTACTTAGCCAATTTTTATTTATAGGACATAAGTGGTTATAAAAATGAAAAAAAAAAACACATAAATCTACCTACATGGGCACTTACAAAACGTCGAAATATAAGTGCAAGATTCGACTTAGTTGACAATAAAAACTCCAGGATATTATAATATACTCTACAAAAAATATTGTGACTATTTCCTAGAAATATGTTCTTTTAAAAATCAAAGACCATTCATTGCGTAAACACGTGTTGTGCACTCTTGAAATCATTTAAGAAAAGGCTTTTGTTTTACTCCGACCGTTGGCGACGCCATTCTTCATAAACTTTAAATCATATCTCTAACAACTTAGACTCCAATTTTAAATACCCAGTGCTATGTTCTCCTATTTCGCGGTACAACGTGAAAAAAATATGGCTATAGCTTCCCAAAGTGCAGCGTGTCAACTAAAATTATTATCAGTTTTAAACTTGTCAAAAGTTCAAAATCAAGAGATAAGTTCTTGAAACACGAACTGGAAGTTTATATTAAAAAACTTTTGCTTTACAGTAGTATCGTTAAAACTTTTAGCTGTCATCTTTTGTAGGTACTCAAAAATGTTTATGATCCCGAAGAGTCCATAAATTTTGACGGCGCTGAATGTCACGGGTGACGGGTCCGATTCCCGCAAGGAACAAATATTTGTATGATGAAACTACAACTTCTTCTTCTGGATTCGACAAACGCATCCATTATACAGGAGAAACTGGAGTGAGGTTTTTTTTAAAATACAATTTTCCATGATTTTGGATTCCTTTTTTGAAGAAGAATAATTATTATCAAATGATTCCTTCCACTTTGTGTAAAACGGAAGAGACCAGACTGAATATAACGACCCTGTTCTTTCAATTGTTACGACCCCGGTTTCCTTGTGAACTATTACGTGAAGATATTCCTGAGTTCTCAGCGTACCAGGTATTAAAATACAAGGCAGGAATACACGCTTTATTTATGTAAAATCAATCATGAATGACCATGTTTTCATTGCAGGTTTCCTCCGTGTCTCAGAAAGCATGTAAAGCCGTTGGTCCCGGCTGTCATTTGTAGATTTTCACAGTCCTTACTGCTACTCAGAAGTTCGATAGTCTGACAAACAGTCTTGCCAAGAGGTATCGAATCACCGAGTTACTGGATTTTGGAGGTTAGATAGACAGTCGCTCCATATAAAATACTGAGTCTTTAATTATAAGGAGTCTTTTTGTCAA
This sequence comes from Agrotis exclamationis, assembly GCA_950005045.1. NCBI lineage: Eukaryota > Metazoa > Arthropoda > Insecta > Lepidoptera > Noctuidae > Agrotis > Agrotis exclamationis. The sequence continues at coordinate 14,132,125 of OX465428.1, forward strand.
TGATAACACCAGCGAAGCAGTGTTACCAACTTAGGGGTTTTTCACCCAAATTTAAGGGTTAAAAAATGGGTTGGGATTTATCTAGAGGCTTTTTATTTTTAGGGGTTATTTTAGGGATTTTCAGACTAGTTTTATTTAAGCAATAAAGTTATTAAATCATGAACTCTGGCACAATCTAAACTAGACAGTATAAAGTATCCAGTTATATTAATAATACATTGTTATCCAAGGGGTGAAAGTTACTTATTTAAGTCACGAGACGGGGTTTGGCAAACTGTGGTTTGGAGCCCGTAACGTAGTGAGGGCGCTAATAGTTCGAGAGACTAAATAAGTAATTTACCCGAGGTAAAAAATGTGCGTTACGAATACGAGGAAAGTTTTTTTTTTTTTAATTTGGCAGAGCTGTCATAGGGCTGCAATGCATTACTTGCAAACCGCTCATCAGGCATGTAATGTAATGATAATTTTTTTTTTTTTTGCGTGGTAAAATCATCAAATGAGTCCTCCCACCCCGGGCAGGGCGGGAGGGACTGTCAGACTTGTACTGACTAAAATCCACGGTGTCCTTCAGTAGCCCTTTATGTTCCGGGGTCACGGTTATGAGATAAGTCCCGCGACCCCGACAGGCTTTGGCCCTCTACAGAGGGGGCCCCGTCATTATGCTGACGCTCTTTGAGGCGCGCGTGGAACACAACGCGCCGTCGACCCGGGCATGGTCCATGGCCGGGCGGCGAATTGCCCTTTACTCGCCGCCCGCATGCCCGCGCCTACGGTGGCCGGAGATCGTCTTGCGACGTCCGTCGCGGTGGGCGTCCACCACCGCGGGTTGGGCGGAGGGAGGACACTGTCCTCTCTCTCACGCGGCCCGCCTCCTCCTTCGCGAGCATGACTGCTTCGCAGAAGGAGGCGACCGCTTCCCACTCCGTCTCGCCCCGCAGCATGGCCGCGACCAATGCCGGGCGCGAGAGGTCTCCGCCTATCGCCGCCGTGAGGACACGTCGGTGCTCTGCCCAAGCGGGGCAGTCTTGCACCGTATGCTCTACTGTGTCCTCCGGGCGATCTTCGCAGTGGTGACACCCAGGCGTTTCCTCCTTTCTCCTTAGACACAGGTACCTCCCGAAACTTCCGTGTCCGGTGAGGACCTGCGTCATGCGGTAGGTCAGGACGCCGTGACTCCTATCGAGCCACTCCTCAAAGAGGGGTCTTACCGCCGCGATTGCGGCGTGCCCGGCCGTCGGTTGCGACAGTCGTCCCCTCCATACTGCCCTGAGATCGCGCCGGACCTCTTCCCGCCGCGCCTCGACTTCTCGAGGCAGCGGGGAGGCACCCCGGCGCTGCGCCTCCACGCGCCACTCATAGACGCGCTGGAGGGCAGTCGCCTCCAGATCCCAGGGCAGTAATCCGGCAAGCAGGTTGGCCGATTCGCCGGCGATCGTGCGGTATCCCCGGATCATCCGGATAGCCATGACCCTCTGGCATGCGACCAACTTTAGTGGTCGCGTCCGGATGCTCAGGGCCCACTGAGGGCCATGGACAATGTAATGATAATGACCTAATTTCAAGTGTGAGTATAAAAAAAATTACGTATTTTTTAAGTTTCTTTTTATTTTATTGTTACATTTTTTTAGGGGGTTTTCCAAGTACTTAATTACTGCTATTTTAGCGGGTTTCTGACGTCGCTTTAGGGATAAATATTTCTGAGAGTTGGTAACACTGCAGCAAAAACGACAAATACTTTTAATGTTTTTGCGTGGTTAACAATGGTGCCGACGGAACCAAGATTATAGTCTTTCGAAAGATCATATAGGACGCTTCTTTTCATGGGAGATAGGACCCTTTATATACCTACTTTTACATTATCATACATTCATTAAGGACACTAATTACATAATTCAAAGGTCATTCAAACATCATTTGAGATTAACATCTTTAAGCATCATTTAAGATTCAACAAATCATTACTCTAATTGATGGGCAAATGTAAATAGACCATTCTAATGGTAAATGTACGTAAACATAAAAGAAGAAGAAAACATAGGAATTGAGAACCTCCTCCTTTTTGAAGTCGGTTAATAGATCGCATAATGTCAATTTATTAGGCTACTGCAACTCACACTGAGAAGCTGAAACTTCTATTCCCTCATTTGGACGTTTCATGGTAACGTCTTCTGGAGTACTTATCCAGAAGACGCGAGTTCAAATCCCACTCATATTTCTTTCCTCAAAAATCATCTTTATGATGCCCGTCGTCGCATAAAAATAAGTTGAAACTGAAGATGGTTATAAAATATAATTCAATTTGTATTTGTATTCTTTGACGCCCTTTGAATGTTTTTTCTATTATTTATTATTTTGTTATTTTTTTTGTACATATTACTAAAATACGATTATTAATTCGAGTCAGTAAAATGACATTTCCAATGTTCCTGGTTTGTTTCATTTTGTATGTATCAGTGACAGTTGCACTTGTCATTTTACTGACTCGAATTAATAATCAAACTATAGTTAGAGTTTATTTATAGTTTGTTCATAATTTTAGTATTAGTAACGTGTCAAAGGAATGATTGATTGAATAGATTTTATTATAGTCAATCAATTTGTCTATTTGTAATGCCGGCTCCATAAACTCACTCTTTGTATTCAGATAGGAAGGACGTTCCTGTGGGATATTTTCCAACTTCCTATCGAAACCAAGGTCAAAAACTAATCCTCTACCTACAAGTATACCTACATGAAAAGTAAATAAAATACATCATCATCAGCCTATAAATGTTCCCACTGCTGGGACACAAGCCTCCTCTCTGTGAGAGGAAGCGGGCCATAATCCACCACGTGGGTCCAGTGCGGGTTGGTGGACGTCACATGTCTTCGAATTTTTGGTTCTAGGACATGCCGGTTTCCTCACGATGTTTTCCTTCACCGTTTTGATAGCAGTGGTGATGACACACAAATTAATGCGCCTGGCTGGATTCGAACCCACGACCTACAACTTGTAAGTCGGGGCCGATATCACTGGGCCACCACTGCCCTCAAAAAAATACATTATTATCTTCTTTTGCATTACCAAGCGACAGTAAATTCCAATGTGGGAACGAGGTAGTGCTAGACGACTTGTATGGATATCTCATTTCCACAATGGAATTACTCTCGCTTTAAAACGTCACGGTAGTCCACCAGGAACATGAACAATAATTAATGCAGCCTTTGATGTTAAACCCCGCCAAGTCAAAAGGAAGACTTACACCTGCAACCTAGCTCTTGCAAAGAGGTAATTAGCTTCCATGTAAACTTTAAACGCAGCATAGCCATAGAGCCGTAGTAAGAAGTTTTCTTTACGGAAGAAAAAGCAAAATGACAGAACGTTGAATGATTCAAAGAATCAATAGAAATAAATGTTTCAGTTCTTTAATGGTGTTACGATACGTGGAAAAAAAAACCGGCCATATGCGAGTTGGACTCGCCCATGAAGGGTTCCGTAGTAGCAAGCATAGATTAGGGATATAATTATATTGAGATTAGTAAGTAATATACACAAACAATAAAAATAACTTTGTTTTTCATAGTGTTTGTATGAATGGCAAAGTTATATTTGCGGTTTTTGTAAATGTAATATATCTCAAAAACTGCTAACTATATCTCATCCAAACCAATTTTCGTTGGAAGTTTTTGTTAAGGTCTACATTAATTTTTTTTTTAGTTTTTTCATTCTCTTACTTTAGAAGTTACAGGGGGCAGACACACATTTTACCACTTTGGAAGTGTCTCTCGCGCAAACTGTTCGGTTTAGAAAAAAATGATATTAGTAACCTCAATATCATTTTTAAAGACCTATCCATAGATACCCCACACGTATGGTTTTGGTGAAAAAAAAAAATTGAGTTTCAATTCTAAGTACCCCCAAAATTTGTTTTGTTTTTATTTTTGTGTAAAAATCCTAATGCGGTTCACTTAATACATCTACTTACCAAATTTCAACAGGATAGCTCTCATACTTTCGAAGAAAAGTGGCTGTGACATACGGACGGACAGACAGACATGACGAATCTATAAGGGTTCCGTTTTTGCCATTTGGCTACGGAACCCTAAAAACAGTCGAATTGTAAAGAATTAACGATGAAATAACTTTGTCTATTCTTGGTAGAACAGATATAGAATAATGGTCATATGGAGTACCTAAAGAGTATTAAACATCCATCGTCACAAGTTTTCACATTTATGATAACTTGTATACGTACTTATTGTTCGTAGAGATAGTAGTGGTAAGAAGGTGTACGTATATTTCTGAGAAAATTTGTTGTTCAATCAATGAAGAGAGCGAACCAGAACCTAGCAAATATTTTCTCTGAAGACTTCCTTCCACGCCACCAACAGGTACTGGGTATAAATAAAGCAATCTTTCATAGTTTATCTGTATAATATACAGGATGTCCCGGGAACTGTATGTGTAAGTATTTTATATAGATGAGTGCAATTCCTTTGTACGTATTAGTTGCATATCGGACCACGAAAAGTGGTCATCATTTTTGAACCGTAAAAAATAAAAAATGATCTCCCCAATGGCCCTGTTCAATTTGGTCCACACTTCCCGGGACACCCTGTATTAAAAAAGAAGCTGACTGACTGATCGATCAACCCACGAGCACCAAGGTTCCCTAAATGACATAAGTGTGCACTAAGAAGAGTTGAGGAAATTCATTAATAATAGAGGTTAAAAATGTAATGAAAGTTTGTATGAAAATGAAGTTAAATTTCATTCGATTTACGGATTCCTGATCCCTTAGTATTTAAGGTAGGTCAAAATATGAAATAATACCCGACGAAGTCACGGGCTGAATCTAGTTGATACCTATTACGAGTATGTTTATCATTCTGCCCATTTTCCCATGAAGCCCACATAAATATTCCAGTAATAATGTAACGATGAAGATGTATTTTCTCATGCGTGAATATCATATCACGGAATAAAACCATTGGGAAATAGCACCTGCTAATAATAATCTCTGCGGTCTCTATCACTATGATAGAATAAAGTTAAGTAAGTAGGTATATGTGTCTGCAACAATTTAGAAATTAAAAAAAAAAACCTATGACATAAACACAGATTATCTTTGAAAAATGTTTTTTTTAAACGGACTTTAAATCAGGTACATATTTTTTACATAATTATTTTTTTTTCATTCATATTCTAAACATTTTTATGAGCACATTACTATTTTCTAAAATGTGGGGGATGAACGGTGTGTCGGCCATATTCTCGAGTAAAACCGGATATAACCGTATGAATGGCAACCCTACACTACAGAATATCATTCATCGATATCCTAATGTAGAGCCTTTGATTATTTACTCTAAAGTAAATAATCAAAGTGTAGAGCACTACGACGACGTCTCTAATTCTAATGTTGTTTCTTTATTTATTTCAATTCGAGTAGTGTAAAATATGACAAAGTTAGACCTAAACTTGGCGTAATTACAACCAAGTCACAATCGAGTCACGACAATCCAAATCAATTAGCATTTATACCAAAAACCGTTTTTAATTTTATAAAAAAACAATTTCCATACTAGGAAATTGACTACACGAAAAGATACACATTTCCTGTATCGTTACGTCACGTCGCGTCGCGTTGTGAACTGTCAACTGACCCTTACCTATGTTAAGTATTTGAGAAGTAGCTACAGACAAGGTCAATTGAGAAATAAAAGAAAAACATAAACACAAAAACGTGAGGTCCTCATTTGGCGTTATGTGCTCAGCATTATTTATGTAAACTTATGAAGTCAATGCACGGGGGCATTAACTCTAACATCAAGGTTATCTGAGGTTAAACTAAAACAGGTAGACTTTACATTTTTTCTGATTTCAATGTATTTCTTAAATGTGTTGAATGTTACATGAAAATTAATTAAATTATAGAAATTTAAAAATACTAAATTAAAATAACACTAAACTATTATAGAGCATCTAAAAATTCATCCTCAACGCTGTGAGGGTAATGTGCCCAAGAGACTGGCGGCGTTGCCTCTTTGTATTGCAATACTTAGCCTCTGGCCAAGGTAAAAGCCAGCTCTTGGGTCACGGGAAGCATCAACATGTCTTTTAGAACTGTCACTGTATATTCTGTGAGCACTCGGACCCCATGGCCTATAGGGCCAACTCCAAACGGCTCAAAAATATAGTTACCAATAAGGTTGCTTATATTTACGCCGCTTGAGGTAACCGCAGCAGCAGCGCCAGCAGAGCACGATGAACTTGGAAGATGAGATGGCGCAAAAGTATCGACACAGGTTGCGTCCCACACTAGAGGCCTACCCATATTCCAAGGAAAAAAAGACATACCGTCAGGTCTTTTGCCATCGTCGCATGCCAAACCGTTGGGTTCTAAAACAGCTGCAACGCCGACGGTAACAAGAGCTCGTCGAATAATGTCGTTTAGGGTCACGTGCCGCGCAAAACGGCCCGCACTGCGAGTGCAAGACAGGCCATGGTGTCGGAGGCTGTTGACAACTTCACCACAGTGACAGCGATGAGGAGAGCAGAGTGGGGCTCCTAACTGGAGAGAAACAGGGAGGCGGAAAGGAGTGTCATCGAGTAAGGTACCGATGCTCGGCGACGGCAGTGCGTGAAGCCAAAGACCCGACTCCCACCCACCCACAGCCAGCCAGGCGCGCACTTTCAGCAGTAGTAGCAGATGTGTTTAGTAAGTTATTCAGAACTACACTGCAGTGCGGCTCATCCCACTGAAGCTGGGAAGATGGGTTGCCGGGTTAATCGGTATTCGGGGAAGCGATTTTCCAAACGTCTAAAGCCTCAGAGAAGCACGGCGCATCAAAATCAGTCAGTGTGGAAGCCAGGATATTCCTGACTAATTTTTCAGTGCCGTGGACCGAAGAAATGAACGCCGGTAAACTGATACTAGATGTTGCGGACGCCGAGATCACCCATGCGAATGGGAAGAGTAGCTTGAATCCAAGCTCGGTTCGTCCAAAGCCACATTTAAAATGGATGACAGTGTATGTCTGATAATGAGGTAATTTTGTCCAAAAGATGATGGAGCTTCCATAAATGGGAAGCACGAAGGAAATATATCAATGTAGGGCTTAAACAACAATAGTGAATTAAATTAATGGCTGAATGCATGTTAATTTCGAGCAATCTACCTGAAACATCATGGAAATTTTGAATTTTTTCGTCAATTAATTCAGGAAAAGAATTGTCAAAAATTGGCGACCCCAGGAGACGAAGAGACGTTTTATCAATAATTTAGATGTCTGGGGCTAATGACTTAAATTTTGGATTGTCAATTGTCTGTCGGTGTTGTCCACTAAAAAAAAATCACATTTCGAAAGGTTGAGGTCTAAGCCAATGGAATGAAGTTCATTCTTCAAGAAAATTAGATCAGTCAGAACGGTGTCAGCATCGCCATCCAAGGTCCCGTCATCAAGGTACCAAACGTTAATTTTGGAATTTAGCTGACGTACTATTGGGTGATTAGCCAAGCTAAAAATCACTGGCCCGAGGGGGTCACCTTGTTGACAGCCAACAGGAGATTCTAAAAGGTTGTCCCGATACAGTAATTTAGATGGGTGTCTATAACATTGCCAAAGAAAACTATAGATTTGGGGTAATTCTTTTTTAGTTTCAGCCAACAAGGTAATTAAAGGCATTATGACCTCACCTTTGCCAGAATTTAGGTAGGTCGATAAAACATGTACGGCAGCCGCAGCTTTAGAGCCGTAACCTAGCTGCAGGAGCTGAAATTTTTCCGAAACAGCCTCACTAAATAATTTACAGCAAATCTTGGCTGCCATACGAGCGACGGTAGCTTGTTTCCACGGCAATGGGACGAATACCGACATCTCTCTTGCACAGGGTACATAAATTTGCCCCGTACACAAGACGTCGATGACAGCTTCGTGCTTCGTTCACATTGCCGGAGAGCATGAGGTTAATCAGAGCCGTAAACTCCCTCATCAAGGACTCATCAGCTTCCCCGGCGCGGCGCCCATACAAATAAGGTATTTTAGATGTTGGGGACTTAGACCGTCGAGGCCACCGGCTGAGCGGCTCCTCCCTCCTTTTGCATTTTTTCTAGATTTTATAAATATAAAACCTTTATCTGTTTCTGTAGCAAATCTTTGTGCCCGATGTTACTTCCTACTGACAAAAACGAAGAACTTCCAGACTTACAAACTTTCATCTTCTATTTCATTCCCTGTAGGGGATGAATATTCTGAAATCCTTCTTAACACGCGGTTTTGTTATACGAGTATACACGGCTTTTTTATGAATAACTTCAAGCTCTTAGGGACGTCCGGTAATACTCAAGCAGGGATATAAAGTGGATGCCAGCGGGTTTTTATACATCAATAGTTCCCTCTGTCAAAAATATCACACAAAATTCCGTCATACGCGCCCGCGTCTTTTACGCTGCTCATACTATCCACTTGGAAGCGTGTATCTACAACACTATGGTATTGTAAAGAGGAGATTTGATTTGTTAACCGACTTCAAGAAGAGAAGGTTTCTGGATTGATTTAGAAAATCATTTCTCAAAGGCTCAATTATAAAATAAAAAATAAAAGGCTTAATTATTTTTTCCGATTGCACCCGAGCGAGGCTAGGGCAAGTCCTTAGTTTTTTTTACCGATTTCAAAAAGGCAGAGAATTCGGTCGGTAACGAAGCTAATCAAGAAACATTTCCAAAAAAAATCTGTTATTAACCAGCTCAAGAATCCTTAAAAACTGACAAAATCACAAATAACTCGAAAACTTAAAAAAAATCGCGAAACATGTACATGCATGGGGGGTGATTCGTATACCCAATGGCACGAGCGACCTTAATATTATATATTTTTTGGACTTCTATGTTGCGGCCACTGAAATATTATGTTCAATATGTACACATTAGGAACTGTACAAAGCCGGGACGGGTCATTAGTTATTTATAGATAGATAGAATAGGCCTACTCTTGATTATGCTCAGTGCTCACCATACAAATTACATATATTTCCCGAATATTATGAATCAAAGAACTGCCACTAAAGAGTATCTTCAGTTCGGTAATTTTTATCAACCAAACTATTGCCAGAAAAAAGTTGTATTAGTTCGGTCAACCAGACTAACAACAGAACTACTGCCACTGCAACGCTAACAACGATCTTCTCAACACAAAGAGGTAGCTTTTAGCGACTTCAAAACCTCACCTGCTAAATAAAGTTGTTCCAAACTCCTCGGCTCTGATAATAGAGGCATCTTGATATGCCTCAGCATGTTTCCTCGAAGATCCATCTCTCGGAGAGCTGGCATGTTCACCACGACCTCCGGTGGAAGTTCCCAGAGTGACATCAGTCCGTGGATTGTTAGTTTCTGTTGGAAAAATGGTAGTTGTTAAACATTATTAAAGTAGACGTCATAATCACAAGCTTACAAGCAAGTAAGATAAACCAGATTTTAGTATCGTACTTCGTTATTAATAAATTGTGAAGTAAAGTTATGCCAAAGTTAATCAATAAAAATATATGGTAACTTTAGTTCGCGTTTTTATTAATAAGGGTGTAAGATACCTACTAGCTGTTGCCGCGGTTCCACCCCCACTGCCTTCCTCGATAAACTGACTTAACAAACAAACAAATTCGTCAGCTTTATTATATTAGTATAGATAATTATACATATAAACCGAGTTATCATTTTTGTTTTATGTAACAGCTTGGATGGGATGGGACGCCGTGGGTCGAAGGTCAAAACTTCACGTGACGAAGTATCGGGTGGAAGCTACTATATTAGAGTAATCTTATTATAACTAATAGTTAGAGGTTTTTTTTTGGGTCAGCTCATAATTAGAAATGATATTAAAACTAGTTGATTTAAAACACATCAAAAATGGTCGTTCAATACTACGTGTTACGTTTCATCTTCTCTGAGAGGTTCCCTTCATGTGTAAAAACAAGTTTTAAACTTTCTTTCAGTACTTTTTCCTAAAAAGTGATGTCGATTTCTTGAAAAGTTTCCATATAGAGTTCTTTAGTCTTGATAGACTCTGCTTTCTTAGAAAAACTAAGTTTCCTACCCAAGCAAGAAATAGTCCAGTGTACATCTGATAAGAGCATGTGGCCCAGTGGTATTGGCCTCGACTAAAGAGTTGTAGGTCGTGGGTTCGAACCCAGTCAGGCGCATTACTTTGTGTAATTTATTTCAACACCACTAGAACCAAAAATTCGAAGACATGTGACATCTACCAATCCGCACTGGGCCCGCGTGGTAGATTACGGCCCACTCCCTCTCACAGAGAGGAGGCCTGTGTCCCAGCAGTGGGAACATTTAAAGGCTGATGATGATGATGATGACATCTGATAAATTGCTAGCTAAGTATTCCTAATTAAATATTTAATCTGAAAAAGTTTTGGTTTTCGGTCGTAATTTTACTTGAAACAATATTCCATTGGAGTTTAATAGTTTTATTATTTCGTACTACAAAGTTGGTCTCATTCATTTGAAAGTTTATGTTGTTGAGTCATATGAATCGAATTTGAGACTGTCCGCTAAATAAAATTATTTTACAAAGTTAAATCTAACATTTTATGATTTTATTTGGTTTATTGGTTCAATATATTAAACAACCCGAATAACCTTTTACAATTGTACAATCCAGATGATTCCACAGCTATTGTATATAAAGAAGCACTTGCATAATAAGAATTTAAAAAATCCTCCAATGTTTGCTTGGAGGATTTTTTTTAATTCTTATTATACACACATTGTAGTATCCGTGTATCGTCATCCACATGAACGAACTCGCGGGCACAGCTAGTTTTTATCGACTTCAAAAAAAAGGAGGTTATCAATTCGACCCGTAGGTATGTAATATTTTCAGAACTGTCCAGTTTTCGTATATGTTAGTCTATATCAGCGTCTGAACAAATGTGCTAAATTTCAAAACTAACGTATGTATGTATTTATTTATTTATTTAAACTTCATGTACATAAAGTGGTACATAGGTACATAGGCATATGTTTTTATGTTTGTGTTCGCATATATCCTACAAGTCCAATTTAAGTAGTTCTTTTTTGTTGTTCTAAGTATTGTTCAACTTAGGGAGTACTGCAAGTTTCATCAAAATCGGTTCAGTAGTTTTTGAGATAGGGAATTTTTTGACTACTTGGATTGTAGATTTTCCGCCGATTGTATGTTTATTTACGATTATCTCGCGTTTGGATGAACCGATTTTGATGCGGTTTTCGGAAAAGTGTTTGTTACATTTTAGGGAAGGTTTTAGTATATAACAATAACGGATATCTTATGACGTTGCCCGCATAGATCCGTTTTTTGTTGCTCGCTTGGATTATAGATTTCTAAAGACGGCGATTATACGAAGATTTTTGTTGAATATCTGAACTAACTAAAAAGGGTAAAATAAAAACTTAAAAAAAGTACCAACTTCAAAAACAAATACCAAAAAGTTTAAAATAACTTTTCTGTCGGAAGTCGGTGGCAATAGTCAATGAAATAAAAAAACAAAGCCACCAACTTCCGAAAGAAAAGTTATTTTAATTAAACTTTTTTTTTAGATTTAGAAGTCGGTACTTTTTTTTAAAGTTTTAAAATAAACTTCCTCATTCCAGTATTCAAATATCTACATCTATAATTATCAACTTCTGTTCAAACCTACTTTAGAGAAAACCAACGAAAAAAACTTCTACTATAACTATCGTCTGTCCTTTATAAAGACTTGAACTCGTACGGACTAAAATCCACGTTGTCCTTCCATAGCCCTTCACGTTCCGGGGTACCGGTAATTCGTTAGTTCCGCGACCCAGGCAAGCTTTGGCCCTCTTAAGGGTCATAATGCTGACGCTCTTTGAGAAGTCCGTCGCCGTGGGCGTCTACCACTGCGGATGGGATGGACCACAAGGTGGTTATTATCGCATAGACCATAAACATTGAACTCAGAGTGGCGTTACGTAGTAGGTGCTTACTAGTATGTGACTCACCGTCAAATCAGGAAATTAATAATACCCACTAAAAATAATCATCTAAAAGGCTAATGGCAAAATAAAACAATGGACCTGACATGACAGGGAAAACCGCATTAAACCTAACTGTCTATTTTGGTCTGTTTTGTTTGGCTCATATTCAATTACGGATTAGCCCATAAGCAAATTAAACAATTGCTTAGAGCATCACGTCTCAGGGGGCACCACCATAAACCGGACGAACATATATTTTATAAAATCTCTGACTCCTTTAAAGAAACTAAATTTATCCGAGGCAGTATGCTTAAATTTTATAGCTTGCTTCGCTCACTCTAGTATCATAGGCTTAGTTAGTTCTTTATAAGTTAATAGACTTCCTCTTAATCCCTTTTTGATATGAATAAACGAAAAAAAACAGCTAATTTATTATTTACAGGTAGGTGTAAAAGAATTCGAGCTCGCTTCGCTCGCTCTTGCATTCTCTTAATTCTCAAAAGGTTTTACCTACCAAACAAAGTACAATCCAACATAACACATTCCTCATCAGGCTCAGGCTTGGGTTACTTAAGGTGGATGCTCCTGGGTAGCCCGCGAAATTCAAAATTTCTTGCGTTTTTTGTAATTTGCAGGCCAGTGCTAAGTTGTATGTTGATTAAAATACTGATCGCGGCTGTAAGACGTATGTAGTTACAGAATTATAATCAACAAAATCATCAATACAACGCTCTAAGTTCATAAAGCTGCAGGAATGACTTTTTATGTTATTTTTTTTTTCTGCAGCTTTATGAACTTAGAGCGTTGTATTGATGATTTTACATATTTTAATCAACATACAACCTAGCACTGGCCTGCAAATTGCAAAAAACGCAAGAAATTTTGAATTTCGCGGGCTACCCTGGAGCATCCACCTTAAGTCATCAAGTAGTCTTATTCCAGTACTGCTCTTATTACAAACTAGCACTTTTTACATTTATGAACAAATTATAGCTACATGTTTTCCCTGGACTCTTAACCAAGGATCGACCTCTATGTAAGTGTAGTCTAACCTTGAAAATATACAATATAAATTGAAAAAAAAAATATACCATAAACCTGGTATTGTTTAGCTACGATCACAGGCTCACATAGGATGACATATGGCTCTGAAACGTGGTCTCTGACTGCTGGCCTTTTAGAGAGACTAAGAGTCACTCAACGAGCAATGGAAAGAGCTATGCTCGGAGTTTCTTTGCGGGATAAAATCCGGAGCATGGATATTCGGCGAAGAACCAAAGTCACCGACATAGCTCATAAAATTTGCAAATTAAAGTGGCAATGGGCAGGCCACATCGCTCGTAGAACTGACAACCGATGGGGAAGAAAAGTTCTCGAGTGGCGACCACGAACCGGAAGACGCAGCGTAGGTAGGCCTCCCACTAGGTGGACCGACGACATCGTGAGGGTCGCGGGCAACCGATGGATGCAAGTGGCGAATTGTCGTTCGGCGTGGCGGTCTAAGGGGGAGGCCTATGTTCAGTAGTGGACGTTTTCCGGCTGATGATGATGATGACAGGCTCGTAGCTAAACAATAGCAAACGAAGCAGACATAATCTACTACAAAAAGAACAGCAGCGCCATATATGCAGAGACCAACAAACTAAGAGTCTACATCGCGCAATCAAAGTTATCCTCGACATTACTCGTAGAAGACATAGAATATTCCGACTATGAATGTCGGGCAGAAAGCCCACCAGACACAACATCCGTCTGGTCGGAAAGTACCTTCCTTTTCACCGGGTAGTGAGGAACTTTCCACTCTGTTCCTCCTACCCCCCATTTATGCCCCTTATTTATTACTTTTTTCCTCCCTGAGTGAAGCAGAAGGGATTTTCAGACTCGTACTAACTAAAATCCACCGTGTTCCTTCAATTGCCCTTTACGTTCCAGGGTCACTGGTTCCTGTTTAGACAGTCCTGTGACCTAGCTACGAGCCTCTTAAGTTAAGTTTTAATGTAATCGATTGATATAATAAAAAGAAAAGATGCACAAATATTTGCCCGATTTGCCCATCCTTCTTTGTTATTATCATTTATTTTTTATCTGACCTTGAACTTAGCAAGAACCGCACAGATTCTTTATTATCGTCTATTGACCTTAGCACGCTGCATTCGACGATGCCGATGCATATTTAATGCCGTTTTTATCATTTACATTACTGCATGTGCCACAAAGGTAAACAGATTTTTAGGGTTCCGTACCCATAGGGTAAAATGGACCCTATTACCACGACTTCGCCGTCCGTCTATCTGTCTATTTGTCCGTCTGTTGCAAGCTGAGAGTTCATACAACCTTGGAGCGGGCCAATGAGAGCGCCAAACATGTCATTACGGTACTCGATCATCGATATCGACTGATCGATGATCGAGTATCGTAATGACAACTCATGGTATGGGTCTGTATCATCTCATGAACCGTGATAGTTGGATGGTTGAAATTTTTACGAATGTAGTTCTGTTGCCGCTATAACATATTTAAATCTCAGGCAGAAACTACTTCTTCAAATAGAAAAAAATATTTTTGTATCGGATAGTCTTTTTATCGAGATTGGCTAAAGGCTATATATTATCACCATGCTACGACCAATCGGGGCCGAGCAGCGGATGGCATTATGGGCAACATTTTTTATTTCTCTTATGCACAGTTACTAGCAGTGCGGGCATGCGAAAGGCGAGTTATGAGCGACTCGCTATCCGATCGTGGACCATGCCCGGGTCGACGGCGCGTTGTGTGTTCCACGCGCGCCTCAGAGTGTCAGCATTATGACGGGGCCCTCCTTTAGAGGGCCAAAGCCTACTGCCGGGGTCGAGGGACTCACGATTTACCGTGACCCCGGAACGTGAAGGGCAATTGAAGGACAGTGTGGATTTTAGTCAGTACGAGTCTGACAGTCCCTTCCGCTCTGCCCTGGGTGGCGACCCCGGCAGGCTTTGGCCCTCTAGAGACCCCTCTCTAGAGGGCCAAAGCCTGCCGGGGTCGCGGGACTTATCTCATTACCGTGACCCCGGAACATAAAGGGCTATTGAAGGACACCGTGGATTTTAGTCAGTACAAGTATACATATATATCTATATATATAGGTATATATATTCCATAACTATCACACAACGCCATCTAGTCCCAAGCTAAGCAGAGCTTGTGTTATGGGTACTAGACAACTGATAAACATACTTATATATTTCTAAATACATAAATATTATAGATAAATTACACCCAGGTCCCAGACACAGAACAAATGATCGTGCTCATCACACAAACATTTGTCCTGGGTGGGAATCGAACCCACGTCCAAAGTCCGACCACGACCGAAGTCTGACAGTCCCTCCCGCCCTGCCCGGGGTGGGTGGACTCATTTGATGATTTTACCACGCTAAAAAAAAAGGAGGTAAATAAAGAGTACGGACTTCCAAAAAAGAGTATTACTTTTTTAAATTTTTAATAAGGAATTTTTTGTGCTTTTTACAGCACGTAACAATTTTTCATTGTTTTTAAAAGAATTGTATGAATTCTATGACAAAACATTCTAACTCTAAAAATAATCCAAGAGATTTTTTTATCTATCTCTATTTTTCTCTTCCCGCCTCAAAGAGGCCCCGTCATTATGCTGACGCTCTTTGAGGCGCGCGTGGAACACAACGCGCCGTCGACCCGGGCATGGTCCGTGGTCGGGCGGCGAGTTGCCCTTTACTCGCCGCCCGCATGCCCCCGCCTACAGTGGCCGGAGATCGTCTTGCGACGTCTGTCGCCGTGGGCGTCCACCACCGCGGGTGGGGCGGAGGGAGGACATTGTCCTCTCCCTCACGCGGCCCGCCTCCTCCTTCGCGTTATTTACCTCCTTTGAAATCACATATACTCTATTTATTTTATTAAAAGTTGGCAACCCTAGTGGGTTAGTTAAAAAAAATGCGTAGTTACTAGCATGATATAAATAAAAATTATGGCATAGAGCACTCAGAAATAATATAGCATCATGAGAATACATTGATAGCCCTGAGAGTTTTTTTACGATTATTGCGATTTTACGAAGTGAAATAAAAAAACTAAAATTGTTCACCATTTTTGAAACAAAATTTTTCAAAAAAATTGCATTGCACTCTGAGTATATCTCAGAGTTAAAACGTTTGGAAACAGTCAATAAACAAGTCAAGACTTGATTCGCAAATCATACCTACTATATTATCTCTATGCTATGGAATGAAATGGTACTTAAGATTTGCATGTTACGCGCATCAATCGCTGCAATTTAAACTTTATGCCAACGAGATAAAAGTGACATTTCGCTCTTATCTTATTGGCTTTTTTGTACATAATCATATTATGAGTCAGGTCCGTCTCTAATTGTTGACTTGTTGTGTCACTACTGTGATTGCGAATCCGTACGATTTACACGCATCTTAATTAGATTGATCGTGGCTTGCGGTTGCTGTGCGTGCGCACAGCACTGTGTATCAAAGAACCTTAGACCTGACAGTGATTTTTTTCGTGTAACATCGAATGTTGGACATTAAATACTTGGTTCTCATCATCAAGGAGCCTAGTACAGCCTAGTGTACCCTGGGGTAAAGCTAAAACCTGATGGTTGTCTGTGTACTGCATCTATACTAGATACATATATATATATATATATATATATATACATATATAGTCTCCTGTGCTTCCTTCATGTAAAATCTTCTGATCCAGGTAACAACATTGTGTCTTCCGGAACAGACCAGGTTTGTCCACGTTTGTTACTTTGTTATCTATTTCAGTTCGACTGTAAATGCTTCACTTTTGATCGTCCTAACGAACAAAAGCAGCCTATGTGGGTATGGGTACCACTTATAATAGAATTCGGGTTAATTCGTAAAAAAAAATACATGTGGCACTCGGAGACTGCCGCGGTGAAGCTATTGCATAACATTTTTTTTTATTTTAAAAGAAAAAAATTATCGCCTACCGCGAATGTATAACGAGAATATAATTTATTTAAAATGTTTGCGGTGCACTACTATAAGCGCTCATGTACAAGACGCTCATGTACAATAGCTTTAAAGTTTTTAAAACTATCATGAAAAAGAATAGAATAGACAAACGTTTATTTGATATTGGACACAAAAACACAGAAATAAGTCTTCTCTCTTCTCTTCTTCAACCTTTAGTCACCCAATGCTGAGTGTAGGTCTCTTCCAAATCTTTCCACTGCTGGCGGTTTTGTGTTATGGCTATCCAGTTTCTTCCGGCCACTTTAACAAGATCGTCTGTCCACCTAGTCGGTTGTCTCCCTACATTCCTCTTTCCCGTTCGTGGTCTCCACTCCAACACTTTCCTTCCCCATCTTCCATCCAGTCTACGGCATATATGGCCCGCCCACTTCCACTTTCTTTTTGCTATCACCCATGCTATGTCTAAAAGTCTCGTTCTTCTACGAATTTCTGTGTTTCTCACCCGGTCGTAGAGAGAAATGCCCAACATGGCTCTTTCCATAGCTCTCTGAGTAACTTGCATGCGGTGGATTATATGCTTGGTGAGCGTCCAAGTTTCAGCCCCGTATGTCATGACTGGGAGGACACATTGCTCGAACATGCGACGCTTTAGGTTAATGGGGACCCGCTTCGACTTCAGTACGTCCGACAGCTTACCGAAAGCAACCCACCCTAGCTGGATACGACGATTTATTTCGCGCTCTTGAGAGTTCACTAAACTCAAAGTCTGTCCCAAGTAAACATACTCCTTGACTTTTCCTATTTGCTGACCATGCACTAGAATGTGATCAATGTCGTCGTCACAGCACATTATTTTAGTTTTTGAGGCATTCATTTTTAGACCAACACTGAGTGACACGTTATATAGTTCCTGTACCATAGTCTGCAAATCCTCGACGTTGCTGGCGAAGATGATAATATCATCAGCAAAGCGCAGATGGGTTAGCCGTTCACCATTGATGTTTAAGCCTCTATGTGACCAGTCGAGAAGCCTAAATACATCTTCCAAGCAAGCCGTAAAGAGCTTAGGTGAAATCGTATCTCCTTGTCTCACCCCTCTTTCAACACGTACTGAATTCGTGAGCTCGTGGAGTTTGACCTGTAAAGTGGCCGCTCGGTACACTTCCTTAATCGCCTCTATATATCTGTTGTCTACCTGACATCTTTTTAACGAGTGGATGACTGCCCAGTGTTCAACAGAGTCGAAAGCTTTTTCGTAATCGATGAAGGCCAATAGTAATGGTTGATTGTACTCGTTGCACTTCTCGATCACTTGGCGTACTGTGAAGATGTGGTCTATGGTTGAAAATCCACTCCTAAACCCTGCCTGTTCCACTGGTTGTGCTGAGTCCAGTCTGGTGGTAAGACGGTTTGTGACAACTTTAGTGAAAAGTTTGTATACGTGGCTAAGTAGTGAAATGGGTCGATAGTTGCCTAGATCAGTGTGGTCCCCCTTCTTGTGCAGTAGTATGACGACCGCATTTTTCCACGACTCTAGAGTTATTCCCTCGATTAGCACTTTATTATAGAGTACTTGTAGCTGCTTGAGTACTGGACGACCCCCAAGAAGAAGTTGTTCGTAGGTGATTCCATCTTCTCCAGGTGATTTCCCTTTCTTCATTTTCTTGAGAGCGTGCTTTATTTCGTACATGCTAAATTCGGGAAGATCTTCAGTTAAATGTCTGGTCAGGATTGCTCGTGGGTCTCTTGAAGCAGCAACATTTGGCTCGGATGAGTGTGAGCTGTATAAACCTGTGTAGAATTTCTCCACAGTCTCAATTAATTCTCTGCGATCAGATGTTTCTTGTCCGTTTTGTTTAGTAAGCCTGTGCATCTGGATGTTACCGCGACTCTGTCGTTTACGAAACACTTTTGGCCCTTTATGTGCTTCTATGGTTTCCACTATTAACTCATGCTTTCTTCTCCTCTGGTGTTTACGGATAGCATGTCTTATCTGACTATTTAAGGTGTTGATGCCAGGTTGGTCTGATGTTGCTAGTACCACCTTTCGACGTTCCAGTAAGATGGCTAAATCTGGCGATGTTTTAAGCAATTTCTTCTCCACAGGCTTAATTTTTTGAACTGTGCTCTTGATAGAGTCCACTAGATTTTGGTTAATTTCATCGATTTGCCATTCGTCATGTACGCTGGCTGTGAGTTTGACAGTTAATTCTTCTTGGTACAGTTCTTTTTGTACTGTCAAAAAAGTGTTGTCACAGCGAGGTTTTAGTGTCTCAACCAATCGTCTCCTTTCTAGATGTAAATTCAGTGTAATTCGAGCTCTTACGATTCTGTGGTCACTACCTGCGCTCACTTGGTTTAAAACGTCTACATCTCGGAAAATATGCTTTTTATTTGACAATACGTAGTCGATTTGGTTCTTGGTTCTTCCGTCGGGACTTCTCCATGTCCACATCTTTTGGGGCTGTTTCTTGAAGAATGTGTTCATGGCGTATAGTTTTTGATATTCTAAGTAGTTGGCTAAAATATGACCCCTTTCGTTTCTTTGGCCCAAACCAAAACTACCCACATACTGGTCATCACCCAGATTCCTACCCAATTTTGCATTAAAATCCCCAATGACAATGGAATAGAATGAGGGGTTTTCATTGAGAGCCTTGCTTATATCGTCATAGAAATTACCGATTTCTTCGTCGTCTCTGGATGAAGTCGGAGCGTACACTTGAACTATCTTCAATGAGTAAATCCCACACCCCCTTGGGACTTGTCGTCATATCCCTTGTAGTAGAATAGTTGACCAGTGTGGAGTTTAATCAGTTGTTCGCCTCGACGTCTAGTCTCGCAGAGACCCATTACATCCCACTTGATCTTGTTGAGAACTTCAGACTCAAGCTCTTCGAAGCGTTCATCAGTGAGTAAAGTTCTAACATTATACGTAGCCAGGTAAATATTGTTTAGGCAGCCGGATCCGTTCCCCCAGGGATTCTTAGCACCCTCCGTCCTGGAGGTTTCCCGACCGCTGCCGTAGTCAGGCCTGCCAGGACCACTGGGGACTGAGGGCCATCGTTTGTGCTTCTTTTTCATATTTGGAAGGTTCTTGGCCTTAAAACGCCACGCTGGCCGGTGCGGGTTGGCGAGTCCACTCTTTTCGGGGGTATTTCTGACCCCGAGGCTTGTGAAAGCCTAGTTTACGGGTTAATTAACCACCGCCCGATGCTCGGTGTTGGTGAGATTACGGCAGTTTATATCACCTCTCTGCCCACCCTCCTCCTTTCACATTCGGGCTTGGGACCGACAACGGCGGAGTTCAGAAATAAGTAATAAATAATAAAAAAAAAAACAGTAAGAATTTTGTTCAGCATGTTCACACCAAATGGGTTTCCAACTCAGCATTTGCTGGTTAATGAAGACTGGTGTCTAATTACGTCTCAGTCATATCATTTCGTTAATTCATCTGGAAGTCCCAGAAATTGGAACCGGAGTTGCATCACTCATTAGTGTCAAGTTTCGCTATACGAAGATGGTTTACTCATGACGAGCATAAAATATGTTGCTATGTAGCATAATGTTAATGTGGAAGCGATCGTTGAAACGCTTACGTCAAATCTATGACAGGTACAAATTATATTTTTTACCGACTTCAAAAAAAAGGAGGTTATCAATTCGACCCGTATGTATGTAATATTATCAGAACTGCCCAGTTTTCATATAGGTATACTACTCAAAACAAAATAAGGGCCACCTGGTTTTTTTCGATTTATTCAATAATGTTTAAATATTACTAGTTACAATGACTGAATCTGATTAATATTAATGGTTTTAGATGGAAATACACAAAAATTAAATATGTATTCCAATAAATCGTTAAAATAAAACAAATTGAATGAAAAGTGAGGAATTGTAGGAATGTATCAAGTTACATAAAACATAAAAAAATCGAAAAAATAACGTCTTTAATGTTTCAAATTGTTCTTTTAAGCTTCTCTTTTAACTCTGTTCTCTCTGTTCTGCTCATTTTATGGGAGGTGGAATGGTCTGGATTAAATACCGAACATTTTCTTTTGGGATACTCTACCAGCAAGTTTTCAGACAATATATGAGATCCAGCTAGGTGTTGATGGGAATTTTACTTTCTTTTTCACTCTTCTTTAACTCATCTCTTAAATGCTCAATAGAACTCAGGTAAAAATCCTGGGTGTCCACTGTAACATCGAAATTCGAGCGTAAGGAAGTGTGTGCACTGTTAGTCACGTCGTGTTTGCTCGATCATTATCCTGCTTCAAGAAGAACTCGGGTATTTCTTGCTGTGCGAATGGGATAATGTGGAGTTGCACTACATTCTCTACGCAATTTTGAGGAGTTACAGCACCCTCGTTAAGAAGTGAGAGCTCAGTTTTGCGTGATAGAGATAAGCGCCCCAGAGCATAACTCAGAACTCGCCAGAACAGTCTGTTTTGAGAGTGCAAGGATCTGAAACCTGTTGTTTAGATCATCTCTACACTCTTATGAATCAGTTTTTATTGAAAAAAAATAACCCACCAGTCATCAATAAAAAGCAATGAAGCCCAGTCAAAACAGTTCAATAAATTTTCTCCTTCGCAAATGTTTCACGATTTGCACCATACGCTGCAGTTAACTGGAGGCGAACCAAGCGTCTTCTTGAGTATTGTTAGTCTTTATGGAGTCGATTCGGAATAGTGTAGTCAATTATAGGGGTGCCTGTAGCTCGACGCAATGGAGTTTATACGGTCCGCGCAGTAGATTTTCACTCTATTTGTGCGGTTAAACAAACTTAATGGTCTTCTTGGGCTTTACTTACTTACTTTCTTCCTTGATCAAGGCGTCTGGTGATATTACCCGTCTTTTAAGACCTGTTTTAAGTATTTTGAGCCACTCGTTGGGAATATTCCACCATTAAACCTTTCTCTTCTGGCTACGGGCCCCCTGGATTAAGGTGACACCCCAGGTGGCTGTTTTTGCGTCCATATGTCTCCGAATACAAGACATTATGAGACTGAAAGATCACTATAGCCTGCTTGCTGTGTTAGTCAAAGAAAACTCCGTTAGAAGTTTGAAAATTAAGAAACACCACACCGTAAATTCTAAGTAATCTCAAATATCTAATTAAAAAAAGTTATGAATTTCCAATTATGCAGTAGAAACAATATTAATACTTGAAAGAAACCATAACAAGATATTTAGTATTTATTATGTACCCAGAATAAGAGCAATACTTGTTTAAAGTGCAATTTAAAAAGTGGCCCTTATTTTGTTTTGACGAGTAGGTATATGTTAGACTATATCAGCGTCTGAACAAATGTGCCAAATTTCATAAGTGTATGTATGTATGTTTTTATGTTTGTGCACGCATATTTCCGGAACTACAAGTTCGATTTAAGTAATTCTTTTTTTGTTGTACTGGGTATTGTTCAATTTAGGGTACACTGCAAGTTCATCAAAATCGGTTCAGTAGTTTTAGAGATATGGATTTTTTTATGTTGTGACGGAGTACAAGATTAGTGCATAATATGTAAGAAAATTTTTGTATTTTACAAGAATTTGGGTTGATTATTTAATAAATAAATAAACTAAAAAGGGTAAAATATATTTTTTATTTCATTGATTTTTAGCCACCGACTTCCGAAAGAAGTTATTAATTAGGTTATTTCACCCTTTTTTGTTTTGTTGTTGTTTCTGAAGT
Organism: Agrotis exclamationis; assembly: GCA_950005045.1. Classification (NCBI taxonomy): domain Eukaryota; kingdom Metazoa; phylum Arthropoda; class Insecta; order Lepidoptera; family Noctuidae; genus Agrotis; species Agrotis exclamationis. The sequence continues at coordinate 14,154,762 of OX465428.1, forward strand.
CGGTTACTTTTTTGAAAAAGATTTTTTGCCAATAATGAAACCAACATACTACATATAATGCACTCGGCATTGACGTAAACGTGGTTTTCTAGCTTTTTAAACAACGAAAAAAAAAGGTGGAGGTTTTCAATTCAACACGTATAATTTTTATTTATGCATGACCATGCATAGGTTTTCATATCGTGGTCCGATTTTAAGGAGTATACTTCAAAATCAGCCCCAGGGAAGGAACACCGGAACGGAAGGCAGTTGCAAGAGGTCGTCAACAGTTAATGCAGCAGCTATTATAACGATTACGTTGACAATGACAAAAGAGAAGACGGTTTCTCGACGTATTTAACACTGATCATGACAAAGCTGAAAATAAAACTTTTTTGACAAAAAATAAACCAAAAAATTGAGGCGGCGCCAAACAAACAACGAAGATCAACCTAGCTATAACATTTTTTCGCTTCAAGTGATTCACTAACATGTTTGTTTGTTTAGAGCTGCCTCAATTTTGTATTCTTTTCAGTTCGTTGTCTCGTGGGTTTAATTTTAGTCAAAAAAGTTTTATCAGTACCTACTGTCATTAATGACCCAGTACGTTGTTATCGATCAACCGGAAATTGAGTCATATTTTAACGAGAACAGATTAACCACTCATCTGCTATGTCGGTCTAAATGGAATGTTATAGATAACAAACATTTCAGTAGCTGCCACGTGTCAACTTCAACGATAACTTCTGTGATAAGGTTAACACTTTTATATTAAACTTGCAATAGACTTGTTGATATTTTTCCCTGTTATCATTCACAGCTGGTTATATTTATGACGTTTATACATATTTAATTTACATTTTATATGCGTATTAGAATTACTAGGTCACTTCTCTATCTAACAGTTTGCCAAATATTTAAACTTTCAAATCAACAAAAGTTTTTGGTAAATAATGATTTATTTAATTAAATACAAAAGTTGCCTACACTTGGCTTTATACAACAAACTAGTCGGATTGATACAGATTACAGAAGGAATTTATCAGTCTGAATATAACAGCAAGCGTAGTGAGATCATCCATCTAAATACAACATAATACAATTGTGGACATGAGTTTGTTTGTTACTATTTAAAAACTTTGTAATGTATAGAGGAGAGCGAAAGTCTATTACGTTTTCAAGCCTTGACGCTTTCAAACAAGTTGACCATGACACGATTAACAACATAATGTTGTTGTTGCTGTTTTACATTCCCGTGGGATATATAACATTCGATCTCCATATGAAAGGAACCGCCGGCAAATGCTAGTTTGTAATAAGGATACCTACTGCAAGTTCCGACAACTTAAGTACAGGTAACTCGAGCGTTTAATATGAACATAACAGCTTAAAGGCTTGCTTGAAACTTAGTCCAGACGAGAGAAAATATCTCTACTATTAAGCTCCCATATTATTCGAAACTGTAGACTATGGATTTTTAGCTGCAGGTATGCTTTAGTGGCAGACCATAAAGTTGCAGTAATATCTAAGATTGAGGGACTATCTCTATGCAGGTTACAGCGATACCGGGAAGGAACAGGTAGCCTACCACGAACTCTTAACACGATCCAGTTTAAGCTGTGGGTAAGAGATGGCACTAGACGACTTTGTAGCTCTATTTCTTTCCCACAGTCTAAACTGATGGTGGGTTTTAAGTCAGTAAGAGTCTGACAGTCTCTTCTGCTCTCCCAAAGGCGGAAGGACTCATTAAATTTTACCATCACAAAAACCAATTTTTTTAAGCTATTGCATGGCTTTTATTGCGGCGACCGATTCAAGAAATTCCCAAAAACCTAACGAAAAAAACCTAAGGAAAATACCTAACACCACGCATCGTCTAACGTCGTTTCCGTTCGGGAGACTTCGACAATCATAAAAATATCCGTCATAAAGACAATTTAGGTACTTTTTCTTACTGATTCTAAACGGCCAACTACAAAAGGAGTTTTCACAATGAAACCTACTTATAAAATTCTATAACAGCAAAGCAGTTCTTTATAACACTAGTGCACCACAAACATTTTAAATAAATGATATTCTCGTTAAATATTCGCAGCAGGCGATAATTTTTTCCTTTAAAATAAAAAAAAATGTTATGCAATAGCTTCACCGCGGCCGTCTCCGAGTGGCACATGTATTACTTTTCCGCTTTTGTGATGTCATTAAATAAAAAAAATACTTTACGTTTAGAAATAAAACATAGTCCAAGTACAAATCCCTTGCAACCGCGCGAGCAGCGGAGGCTCTAAGCCAAAATTTTGTAATCTTTCGGTGAGATCATCTTTCTGAGGCCTCTTTGGCTCTTTCGGTTCCCCAGTCATAGCTCATTGTACATGTCAAGGAGATTGAACAATTGGAACTGTAAAAATGACACCAACATCCTTTGATGATTTGGTAAAAATAAATGTTCAATTCAATTGTTTATCTATTGATCGATCCATCTATTTATTACGTACTAGCTTCCGCCCGCGACTCCGTCCGCGCGAATGTCGGTCTTCGCGTGGATGGTTTATTTCTCCATTTTGAGTAACTCTGACAATGACATCTTATAAATATCTATTGGACCCAAATACGGCTAAGCCTATAATAATTAAGAAGATCTATTGAGCTACTGCTGTTGAGCTCGCGTTCTGTAGTATTTTTTTATAGTAATTCCGACCTTGTAATTACAAATAACTGATCGGAACAGGGGGGAACAGGGGGGGAGGGTTTTTGGTCCTCTAAACCAAAAATAACAGAATTGAAATTTGAATTACTGTTTAACTGTATGATAAAACTTAGTAGCCGAGTCTTGTGTAGCTATTCCAATTAGGACGTAGCCCGCAAGTGCACTGCTAGTTAAGTCACACAGAAAAATAATAAAGTCGCGGTAGTCATTAACTCTCGGAGAATCTTAACACAGCGATTCAGAAATGCGCGTCATAGGCACAACGCCATCTAGTGGTGAGTGATGGAACCTTTTTATAAATCAATGGAGGCAGGCGTGGCGTAATGTTCTACTTGATAATAAATAGGTGTCGCCAGTGGTTCCATAATAAGGTTTGTTACAGATTTTTTTTTCTACGTATTTTTCCAGGATAAAAAGTATCCTATTTTATTCCCAGGATTATATTGAGGGTATAATTATACCAAGTTTCATCGAAATCGAACCGTTAGTTTTCACGTGATGCCTGCACATACAGACAGACAGACAGACAAAAATTTTTTTAATCACATATTTGGGTTTGGTATCGATCCAGCAACACCCCCCGCTATTTATTTTTTCAATATTTTCAATGTACATAATTGAACCTTCTACAGATTTATTATATGTATAGATTTTAAACATAGGACTAGGTACTACAGTTACTTTGAATGTATGTTTAAAAACGTCTAATAAACAAAAAATAATAACATTTGAACTCCTAAAAAAACATTATAATAATACGAGTATCATTGTAACATTTATTGTATTATGATATTTACTGATATCCAACGAGACATAATCATTGATACGTGAAATAATGTCCTTCAGACTATTGGCAAGGACTTGTGTTCCTTTCTGTACATATACTGTATATTGTCGCCAGTTGGATCATGCTGAGAGGATGAGCGAAAGGCGATTAACTAAAAGAATTTATAAGGCAGCTTTGAGTGGCAACCCAGGCTACCCACACCCTAGTAAGACCTGGGAACCTACCATGACGGCTTAAAACGTGAGTAGTTAGACTGTGGGAAAGAGACAGAGCTATACAAGTCGTCTAGTGCCATCTCGTTCCAACATTGGAACTACTCTCGCTTTAAGACGTCATGGCCACCTGACCTTTTTGGAGAGGTTCTTCAGAAAGATCTTGTGCGTAGTAATCGCAACTAGCGCTCTATATGACCAAATGTATAATCGTGGACCAGGCTAAAACGCGTGGCTGGAACTGAGACACTGAAACGTAGTAGGTATGTAAGGTACTACGTTTCAAATAACTTTAAAGCCGTTTTTTGAGAAAATGGAGAATTTCGCTTAGATGGTCTGAATTAACATTGTCCATATACGACTCCGCCGCTATTGTGATAAGGCTACTTTAACAGTAAATAATCCAGGCCGATTTCGGCCACAGCGACTTGGATCTACCTATTGTGGACCTGGCTGGTGTGCCCTCAGGTGAGCATCATACATAGTGGGAGTTACCCCAATTGGATTGAATCTGTAGTCTGCGAAAGCACTTGTGATACTTGTAGTATTGCGCTCACGTCAATGACCAATTACTAGTGTTTGGGACCTCTTGAGGCCACCCGGGAATTTATTAAGGCCGCGACAGGTGACTTTTGCACAATATGCTACGTTATACAATAGGTTTTCTTTACTAGAAACCTCTTAAAGGGTAAATTAACGCGAAAAAAGACGTGCGCAAAAACTAGTTTTAAATACAAATCGATTCCCTATCTATTCAACCCACTTACTGGTAGAAAACATTTTAAAATTGAGTGGAAATTGTTTTGAAAAAAAAACGAGTCAGATTGTAATTATAATTATTATTATAATTCACCTAATTAAATGTCTTATTCGCGCCACTCTTCGCATCGCTCATCGCTTAAACCAAAGCTGAATCTGCCGTTAGACAGGTCCGCGACTGGTCCGCGACCATTCGGATATCTTCCTAAATCCAAAAAGGTTGATACAAACCTCAATTTTATTCGCAGTGCTGAAGTGTCCCTTGAAGGTCTTCAGGCTGGTAGAATTGATCAGTTCTAAGAAGATGACCTCAGGAAAATGGTACTGAAGACGGGCGACGTTGAGGCAGTCTCCAGGCCAGTTCTGTATCCTCAGGTGAGTAATATAGCGTCTGAAAAAAAAAATATTATGATAAAAATCTGCAAATTGAAAAAGTTTCTTAAGAACGAAGTTCAAAAACTTATTAGGCCTAATTGTAAGTGTGCGTGGGGCATTAAAAGACTCCATTAGTGAAAAATTGTGAAAAATACTAAATTAGGGATAACTCCCTACCCCAGACGTGGGTGCGAGTGCTTGCCCCGCTACTAAACTTGCTAACTTTTTGTATCCTTCATAACAAATTTAATAAAATGATACCATCATGACAGTAAACTTCGAGAGGTAAGACAATAAAACATGGAATGATACGCATGTTACAGGTTTCAGTTATATATAGTACGTACTCGTAATGTAGGTAGTAATCTATACAAAATACCTTTATTATTTTGTTAAGTTAAGGTTTACCAGACTATTTTTATGTGTTGACAACAAAACTGAACCTAATGCTCTTAATTTTAACACAAACTTTTGTCAAAACATCGACCGGAGACATAACATTATCTCATTTTATTCATGCCTCACACCTCAGGGAGTAATAATAATATAATAGATTAAATAAATTATTGTGAGAAAAAACATTCCTTATCATATTTTTTCATTCCAAGTATATTTGTTTTTGTATATAGTTTGTGTCCCACTGCTGGGCAAAGGCTAGGTCAAATGAGTCCTCCCGCCCTGGGTGGGGCGGGAGGGACTGTCAGACCCTTACTGACTAAAATCCACCCGTGTTCCGTCGGATGCCCTTTACGTTCCGGGGCCACGGTATCCTGGATTAAGAAAAATCCGCGACCCCGGCAGGCATTTGGCCCCATAAGGGGCCCTGTCGGTGACGCGTGAAACACGACGCGTCACCAACCCGGGCTTGGTCCTTGGTCGGACGGCGAGCATACCCATTACTCACCGTCCGCAAGCCCACTCCGCCGCTGTGCCCTCTGCTGTTCAGAGGGACACGCGTTGGAGCGTCCACCCGACAGGCTATTTGCATACGGGCAAAGAAACCCCTTAGGCACACAGTGCCTAAGGAGAGTTTTTGCCCGCATCCCAGGGTGCACCGGCCCAAAAAACTGGTCTTCCCCCTGGACGTATCCGAGAGGGAACTCCAGTCCACGGGCGCACGTGGAGGTTTCCTGTCTTAGCACCCCTTCTGGCCATGTCTGCAGTATTTTATACAAGAAATAACGTATTGTAAGCGTAGGATACTGAAAGTTAACATAAAAGTAAACAAAAAAATATTACGAACTAGCTTCCGCCCGCGACTCCGTCCGCGCGGATGTTGGTCTTCGCGTGGATGGTTCATTTCTCCATTTTGAGTAACTCTGACAATGACATCTTATAAATATCCATTGGACCCAAATACGGCTAAGCCTATAATAATTAAGGAGATCTATTGAGCTATTCGCGATTCAGAAATGCGCGTCATAGGCACAACGCCATCTAGTGGTGAGTGATGGAACCTTTTTATAAATCAATGGAGGCGTAATGTTCTACTTTGATAATAGGTGTCGCCAGTGGTTCCATAATAAGGTTTGATACAGATTTTTTTTTCTACGTATTTTTCCAGGATAAAAAGTATCCTATTTTATGCCCAGGATAATAAGGTATAATTATACCAAGTTTCATCGAAATCGAACCGTTAGTTTTCACGTGATGCCTGCACATACAGACAGACAGACAGACAAATTTTTTTTTAATCACATTATTTGGGTTTGGTATCGATCCAGCAACACCCCCCGCTATTTATATTTTCAATGTACAGAATTGACCCTTCTACAGATTTATTATATGTATAGATAAATCATTTGCTCTGATTAAGTTTCATAGTTAAGTATACAGACAAAATAAGTAAGTATTGGAATTTCGGGACAGAAAATCTAGGGTAACCTTGAGTCCGTCAGGCAAACTTGAATGGATGTTGTAAGGATTTGCAAAACGTCAAAATGTTACAAGGGTATGACAAATATATATGAGTCCTTCACCCATCAATGTTGTATGCTAGCGATCGGCCTCGATTTTGAGATTTTCACGCGAAAATCAAAGTTTTCGACTTTTCCCGTTATCATATTTTATTCATTTAGCTCTTCCCTGTGATTTTACCCCGTTGCTAGGCTTCTGTTAATATAGCTTTCCTAGATAACATAATACTTATAGCCTTTTTTTTTGCGTGGTAAAATCATCAAATGAGTCCTCCCGCCCAGGATGGGGCGAGAGGGACTGTCAGACTTGTACTGTTTAAAATCGACGGTGTTCCTTCAATAGCCCTTTACGTACCAGGGTCACGGTTACATATAGCCTTCCTCGATAAAACAATTATACAAAACAAAATTATTTTTCAATTGGAACCAGTAGTTCCTACTTCCTGAGCTGTGTTCCTTAGATGAGCGCGTTTAACCAAATAAACTCTTCAGCTTTATAATATTAGTATAAATTAGGCAAAGATTTTAATTTATAGGATGGAATATGACTTTTCCGATATTCCATTGTAGACTGTATTTTCAGATTTCTAAGCAACGTTACATTAAATTAGAAGTAAAAATATTTTTCAACACATTTGCTCGAAAAATGCGTTTACGAAGCCTATATACATTGTTCGAAAGTTAAAAATTACGCACCATACAACGGAACGTGCGGTAAAATAGGTACTCTCACTAAGTACCTATTTTACGGCACGTCCCGTTGTATAGCACCGTGCGTTTTCTTTACGGTTTTTTTTTAATTTCCATTAAAAAAAAAATAAGAACTCCACCAAAGAGTTTCACATTATGAGAATAAACAACCTGACTGATCGAACCTCCTTGGAAGCGCTTTTGCTCAATACGTTGTCTCATTTTAATACTAAAGAGTAAATGAGACGAAAGATGTAGTTCTATTTTTCACCACGTGCATGTGGCGCCATTTGCAAATTCGCGCCATTTTCATATTATAAACTTCTAAATAAAGTTTGTTTAATTACATATTGTACTGTTTTCTCGCAAATGTGTTGAAAAACATTGTAATATGACACACGTGCGGAAATTGGTATTTACAAACTCGTGACTATGGTAAGCCCTCGACTTCATCTCGGGCTTACATTCGTCTACTCGTTTGTAAAAACCAACTTACCGCACTAGTATCATAAATAACTATTTCAACACATTTGCTCGAAAAATGCATTTACAAAGCCTGTATACATTGTTCGAAAGTTAAAAATTACGCACCATACAACGGAACGTGCGGTAAAATAAGTACTCTCACCTAAGTACCTATTTTACGGCATACCCGTTGTATAGCACCGTGCGTTTTCTTTACAGTTTTTTTTAATTTCCATAAAAAAATATAAGAATTCCACCAAAGAGTTTCACATTATGAGAATAAACAACCTGACTGATCGAACCTCCTTGGAAGCGCTTTTGCTTAATACGTTGTTTCACTTTAATACTAAAGAGTAAATGAGACGAAAGATGTAGTTCTAATTTTCACCACGTGCATTGCTAATTCGCGCCATTTTCATATTAGAAACTTCAAAAATTGTTGCGACTTTCCAAAATAATAATATGAGTTCAAGCGAGGAATCTGTAAAACGAAATAAATTAATTTTGTCAGTCAGTCAGTTAGCTTCCAAAGCAGCAAATTTCACTGAATTTCAATAATTGTTCTTTACTATTAATTTCCAAGAGTAGTGACTTATCTGTTTATTTTCTTATTTGCTATTAAAAATAGTCAAATGAAAAAGTTTGTTTAATTACATATTGTACTGTTTTCTCGCAAATGTGTTGAAAAACATTGTATGACACTCGTGCAGAAATTGGTATTTACACACTCGTGACTATGGTAAGCCCTCGACTCGGGCTTACATTCGTCTACTCGTTTGTAAAAACCAACTTACCGCACTAGTATCATAAATAACTATTTAATTGAGAATTGAATTAAACTTTAATCTCTGAACATATTGTGTTGCCTATCTGAACACTAAAAGTGTTCATAACTTTTGAACCGTAAAAAAGAGCACCGTGGAAATCTCCCTCATGCCTCTATTCAATTTGATCTAAACTTTCCAGGGCAGCCTCTATACAAACTTAGAGATAACAAATATTTAAAGAAAAAACAGAAAATCCGACTGCGTAAAAACTGATTTAAAAAATACGTGAAAAAATTAAATAAAAACTAAAAAGAAAGAAACAAGCTCATCAGAACAGCAGGAAGAAGCAGAACAGAACGACTCACAGTCGGGGCCCCTTGGGAAGATTTGGTTTTTTTGGCCATGAATCGAATATCTTGCGATGGATAACACTATTATCCATGACCTTTTCTTCTGATTTCTGGGTCTTCAAGATAACGGATTGAACAAATTGAACTGATTTGATAAAGTACGTGCCCTCAGTTAATTTATCAAAACAATGTTAGTCTATTGAACCCTCACTCCATCCTTTTAGTAACTAAAATGATACTTACTCGTAGTTCAGAACTTTATCGTTTCCAAGATATCAATTTCTTGCTGGTTTAATATACATATTTCTTATAATATTTCAAAAACTCTTATTAAAAGTTTTGGTGTTGTCGGCAACTTTAACAACGATATCAAATGCTTGTTTTTTTATATTTTATTTGTTTTTTTACGAAACTGAACACTAGAATATTTTATAGTACTTTTGTACCTTAACCTTTGTACTTTAGTATTAATTATGTATATTTATTGTGTGTACATAAATAGATAAATAAATAGTCGTGGTTTTGCACGCATTAAAGTCGGTAAATCTTATTCCGTTCAGCAGTTTTCCATCCTCATAGATGGATGGATGGATGTTTAAAATGGATGGTCTACAGATATAATACATAGTATTTTACGTCCTGTGGGATAATTTTCGAATTAACACAACTAGTAATTTACTACTTTATTATTATTTATGGCCTACTGTAATTTGTTAACCTCCCTTCTATCACTGCAGGTTGTTTCTATAGGACAATTCCTAGAAATAGGTACCTAATGCCTGCAAGGGGGAAATCTTTAATGATAATTGTTTCAATATAGTCGTAAATGTGTTCGCCCCAAATGTCTATTATAGACTAGGTACAGCCCATGTCCAAAATGGATGGGTCATATGAACCACCAGGTGACGTATATAGGATGATATAAGAGCATAAAATAATAAGATTCAGCACTATGCCGTCACTCGTAAGCTGTCCAACTGAGTGCTGGTGAGAATTCAAAAGTGCAGGTAGAGTGAGTACATGACCAAATCATTATATTTTTGTACGGCATTTTTACCATCGATAGATCCATGAAAAATAATAAGAAAGCGCGCAGTGCCATAAAAAAATGGTGCGCCACAAAGCCGGTATTTTTTTTTATTTTCTGTCAATTTCCAGGGTAAATTTGGTCATTTCATTGTGTACGGCATCAGTTTCTTACTGATACTTCAATACAGCTTCTAATCCATTATTCCGCAACGCCGTACAAAAATCATGCGACAAGGGGAAAAAATCGAGGGTTGCAACCCCCGGATCACGGAAAAAGAGGGAATTGGACATCTTACAAGTGACGGCATAGTGCTGAATCTTATTAGTTTATGCTATTATATCGTCCTATATACGTGACCTGGTGGTTCATATGACCCATCCATTATGTACATGGGCCTGTAATCTATTAACCGATGCGTATTATTATTCGAATTACTTGAATATATCGCGTTATTATGCTCCAATAATTACATCTAAGAAAAGCTTCAACTTAACCATAATAAAGTTAAATGCTAATGAAGATGAAGCGAGCTAACTGTTGAAGGATGATTATGTAAGCATAATATGAGAAACGGTGTTCACTTGCAGATATCTACAGGGACGCGATGCGACCTGACGCGTTACGTGACGATTCTGGAAATATGTATCTTTTCGAGTAGTAAATAATTATAATTAGATTTTGAGTAGCTAAAATGTTTGCGCATCGTCGCGTCTCCGTGTGAATTGACCCTAAAGGTAGGGCAAACTGAACCCACGTACGCAACGTATGCAACGCGTTATTAAATCTAAACGGTTGAATTTTTATGTCTAGAAACACACTTATAAGTGACAGTATTGCGTATGATAAGTGTGTTTCTAGGCATACAAATTCAACCGTTTAGATTTAATAACGCGCAATCGCATACGTTGCGTGGGTTCAGTTTGTCCCTACCTTTATCCGCTACTCTACGACAAGCGCATATTTAAATCACGTTTATATACATATTATTACATTTATTTACATTTTAATTATTAACCCTAAACTAGGACCCTACCCTAGCTACGAGTAGGATGCTTTTAAAAAGTGAAAAAGGATAATTAAAGATCAAAGTATAAAATTAATTAAAGCAAAATAAGCAAAGATACACCGCCCGCCAGTGCCACAATAGCCACTTTCCTTAATTAATGCTGGCACTGACAATTTGCGCAGAAAATAACAAAAATTATATAAACACACAAATAATCAGAAAATATCTTATGAACAAAATACTAATTGGATGTCAACAAGGTGACCGTCCTGAGCCAGTCATTTTTAGTTTGGCTAATTAATTTAGTTGGGCAATTAAAAAACAAATATTCATCAGTTAATAACGATGGGAAGAGAACAGACGGTATGAAGTTGGTGTGGTGCCTTGGAAGGTGGTAAATGTTAAAGAACTTTTATTTGAATATTCTTAAATCATATTGTACAGTTTTAGTACTGTACACAGTGTACACGGAAGCTTTCCTAATAAACCTTCCTCATTCTAATTCTATTGACTCTAGAATCTACATTTACTTTATTAATATTATGAAATCTATTCTTATTTCATATTAAAATATTGGCCTTATCGAAAATATATTAGATTTGTGTTATTCTTTGCTTAACATTGTTTAATATATTATATACTTTCCTTATAAACCCCATTTACTTTCCAAACGTTATCGCCAAGTTCTCAAATCCGAGCATGTGGAAAATGTAATGGAAAATTCATTAGGTGCGTCCACACAGAACGAGCAGCCTCGCAAGGCATTTGCCGCGCGAAGCAAATGCCTAATAGCATTTTTACCGAGTCCGGAAATTGAACTTTTTGAAGTTAATATACACCGTGTTCCGGACGATTTACATAAACTTCGACCAGATGTTCAAACCACGGAAGTAAGCATTTTTCATTATGGACACATTAATAAATTCTTTTTTTTTATTTTTTGTTAATTTTCATACAAACTATACAGGGTGATTTGTTATTCGATGCGGTCCTTGAAATGGGTGATACTAGACCTTATTTGCAATAATTTTAACCCCGACAACATGGGGTCTAAACTGACTGGTTTTGGAGATATCGAACTTTAAAGGTTTTTCGAAAAATTTCTACCCCTCCATCATTAAGTGCTTATTGTTAGAAAGTAACGATAGTCACCACTTAGAATTTATACTTTTCTGATAGAATATGAACGACTGAATCTAGTGAATACAAGTTTGTTATAAAACTAATCATATCTTGGGAAATTAAGTGTCATAAAGTTTCTGTTTTGAAGTTTTCTGAAAACTTCCCTTGTGTTTCAAAGCATATTTAAAAAAATAAATGTATGACACTTGGTTTACAAATTACAGGAAAAACTTTTTTGTCTCATTACCTTTCTAAAATGGTGCCACAGTTCCTACTTTTAGTTAGTGTCTGACCAGAAAATTAGGGTTGTTACTGACAAGGTAGTAAATCAACGAAAATCGGTTGCGATGTTTTTTCGACCCAACTTGTTCTTTCTGTGGTTTTTGTCCAAACTGCTATCTGATATTAGTTTTTTGAGTCAATGCGCTTATTCCTGGCCGTAATTACGTAATCATATCAGGCAAAGTCGGTTTTTATTTGGAGTATTTTGCCTATGGACCAGATAGACAAACCATCAATTTTCTTCCATTTAAAACAGCTACTTGAAACATAAGTACAATAACGGAATGTTTGTAAACTCTGGTTTCATAAAAAAACTAAACTGGCGTGCATAAAAGTTAGGTCACCCTATTGGTAGGACAGGTAAAAATACTCCAGATAAAACGCGATTTTGTCTGATGTCATCGACAAAGATTAAGCGCATTGACTCAAAAAGCTAATATCAGATAACAGTTTGGACAAAATACACAGAAAAAAAATGTTGGGTCGAAAAAACTTTACAACCAATTTTCGTTTATTTACTACCTTGTCAGTAACAACCCTAATTTTCTGGTCAGACACTAACTAAAAGTTGGTACTGTGGCACCATTTTAGAAAGGTAATGAGACAAGAAAGTTTTTCCTGTAATTTGTAAACCAAGTGTCATACATTTATTTTTTTAAATATGCTTTGAAACACAAGGGAAGTTTTCAGAAAACTTCAAAACAGAAACTTTATGACACTTAATTTCCCAAGATATGATTAGTTTTATAACAAACTTGTATTCACTAGAGTCAGTCGTTCATATTCTATCAGAAAAGTATAAATTCTAAGTGGTGACTATCGTTACTTTCTAACAATAAGCACTTAATGATGGAGAGGTAGACATTTTTCGAAAAACCTTTAAAGTTCGATATCTCCAAAACCAGTCAGTTTAGACCCCATGTTGTCGGGGTTAAAATTGTTGCAAATAAGGTCTAGTATCACCCATTTCAAGGACCGCATCGAATAACAAATCACCCTGTATACCTAGACGTAAATAACCCGATATGCATGCCTCTTTATCCGAATTGGCAACGTCGTATTTTCATTCATAACATTTGGCGGGCTGAAACAAATGAAATGCAAATAGTATTTGATAGATTTCAAATTAAGATACTTTATCACTGCATAGCTCAATTAAATTTCATTAAATGAAATTACAAATATCTTTGTAACGAAGCCTTTTTAAGTACTACTTCCTTTGTTGGATTTGATTTGTAAAAGCCATAGAAGTATTTGCTAAAGTTTATGGATAACGTGAAGAACACGGTGTATATAAACACCATTAAGAATTTTCGGTTTATCAAATAATCCTACGACATTTTTCTGTTCTGTTATTTATTACTCACAAAGCTGTCGATAAATGTAATTTCTGATCTTCGATCATTTATAACAACTAGATACACAATCCCGTACAAAAACGAACTAAAAACTGTCCTCAAGTAGGTCGTAAAATAGAAAGAGAAAGAAAACAGAAAGAAACATAACTGGCCAACATATTATACCAAAAGAAATTAAACCTTATCCAAATGAGTTAAAGTCGGATTTAGAACGGTCATAAAAACACATTAAATTTTACGACCGCGACTCGAATCAACACATGCTACCCGACTAAATCAAGTAGCCATGCGACACTACGAACTGTACGTTTAGTAAAAGTCTTTTCAATTTAGGTGCTTTATAAACCCGGCTGATAATTTCGTCAAATTTAAAATAAATGTTTTACGACGAATTCTTAACGAAATATCAGTATTTATAGTACAGTGATAGTTATTATATATTGGTAATGTTAGTACTTCCTGAAAAAATGAAATTACATCCTTTTTTTCGGTCCTGGAAGAGTGATTTTTGCACTTTTTAAACGAGCACGGAGGCATGTTTACGTTCCGAGCGTTAGAATAGTACTAAACCAAAAGGATGACCGATCTCTGATTTGGTCATTCTTTTGGTGAGGACGTTTTTTGTCGCTGATTGTGTATCTAGTTGTTATATATGATCGAAGTTTCTGATATAAGTAATAAGTAATAAGTAATAAGTAATAAGTTTATTTATTCCACATATATATAAAAAACAGTACAAATATAGGAAGTACCTTTTAAGCAAAGAATTGCTTGTATTAGGTATTTCCGCTCTTCCAGTTTACAGAAACAATATATGAGAAAATTTAGGAAAAGAAATTCAAAACAAAAAACCAACATCAAAATAAAGATCAAAATAAATAAATAATTACAATTTAAATTAATATCGAAATTAGAATCAATATCAGAATTAAAATCACAATAAAAATTTAATCCTGAATTAAATTAATGTTAAAATCAAATCAAAACTAAAACCAAAATCAAAATTGAAATCAACATCAAAATTAAAATCACAATAAAAATCAAATTTAAATCAATATTAAAATCGAATCAAAATTAAAATCAACATTAAAATTAAAATAATAATAAAATACCAAATTCAAATTAAACTCAAAATACAAATTAAAGTTAAAATTAAAAATTGCGCAAAAGTGTGAGTGTGTGGGGGTGTGTGTGTGTTGGTGTAGGTGTGGGTGTGGGTGGATGGGTTGGCGTGTGTGTTTGTTTGTGTCAATGTATCTCTCGAATTATGTGATTGCATTCAGAATTGTTTCGATTTCTTCATAGGTTTTGTTTGTCAGCCATTGATAGAGCGTTTTTTTGCAGTCATAGTTTGTCATGGCATAAATGTTTAGTTCCTTATTTAGAATATTGTATATGTGTGATGATTGTTTTGTAAATTGTCTTTTGGCAAAGGCAGTTCTGACTCGTATTTCTGGTGCGACAGTATTTTTCCTCCTAGATTGTGTCCTCGAAAGGACAAACGGGAGTGATTTATGTTTCTTCAAAACAGTCTGTAGTATGTATAATTTCCTAACCGACAAAAGATTCGAGGTTAGGTACAGGGTTTCAGTGGGGAATCTCATCGGTTTGAAGAACATGACCTTCAGTAAAGCCCTCTGCGCCCTCTCCAGTTCCAAAAATTTTGTTTTTGTCGCACCACCCCAGATTGGCAAACAGTATATTAACATTGATTGGCCCAAAGACACGTAGATTTGCCTGATTAGATTTTTAGTGGCCACATTTCGAAGCAGTTTGAAGGTCCATATTAGTTTTCTAACTCTACACATTATTAGTTCTAAATGCGAGTGCCATGATAATCTTTGGTCCAGCATAACACCAAGGTATTTAGTGTTATTGACCCTGTTTATTTTCAAACAAGTGCAGGTGTTGTTAGAAGAGTCGGAACATGTATGTATTTTAATCTGGAAGTCTTGTGATGGTTGAGAACGATTGTAGATGGAGAAGCAGATATAGTTAGTCTTTGAGACATTCAATGTCAGTAGGTTACGATCGAGCCAGGTCGCTATCACAGACAATCCACGCTCGGCGGTACGGCCGACACTGTCCCATGATTTTTCTGAGAATACTATTGCGGTATCGTCGGCGTAAGAGAATATGTGAGCGTTTTCTATAGACAAATTACATAAGCTGTTAATATACACAAGGAACAATGTTGGGCCTAGCACACTTCCTTGTCCTACCCCGTATGTCACGATTTCTTGAGAACTAGTGACCGATCCTATCTTCACCACATATCTTCTCTCGCTCAGATAATCCTGAAACAACCTGAGTGGGGCACCTCTCACGCCAATGGCTTCTAACCTGTGTAGAAGAGTGGGAACAGAGACTGTGTCGAAGGCCTTTTTGAGGTCTAAAAAGACTGCTAGGCACTTATTACCACTATCGACCTTTTCAGCAACAGTAGAAGCTAGTGCCATGACTGCATCTTCTGTAGACTTGCCTTGTCTAAAGCCATATTGTGAGGGTGATATTATTTCATTTTTCGATAGGTATCTAAGCAAGCGTTGGTTTATTAATCGTTCGATTATTTTAGACAAGGAAGGGAGGACCGATATCGGCCTGTAGTTCGACGGGTCAGCTCTGTCCCCACTCTTATACACAGGTGTTATTACAGCTTGTTTCAGGGCAGTTGGAAATACTCCTTGTTCAAAGCAGAGGTTAACTAGGTGGGAGATAATTGGCGAAATAACTTGTTGTGCCGCCTTTAAGAATTTTACGGGAATTTTGTCCCATCCGGTGGCACTATCGGATTTTAGGTTCTTAATTATAGCAGCGACCTCTTCAGCGTCCGTGTTGAGTAAAACGAAAGATGAGACTGGTGGGTTTGGATCTCTTAGCGGTACGCAACGTCGGTCGAGATTGTCGCTGTCATCTGGCCTGTTAGGGTTATTTAGTATGTCGTCGGCTAAGCGTTTGCCAATTGTGGAGAAGTATTTGTTAACATTGTTTACTGCCTCGAAAGGGGTAACGGCTGATTCCAATAATTCCGTGTTTTGCGTTTTAGGTGGCTTGCGCTGGGTGATTGTGTTAATCGTATGCCATAATTGTTTAGGATTTTTGTTTGTTTTATATAACTGTTCACGATCGTATTGACGTTTTTGTTTTTTTATTATACAGCTGCAGTAGTTTCGATATCTCTTGAAGGTGATTTTCAGGATTTCATTGTACGGATCTAGTTTCAATTTTTTTTGCATAATGTTACGGTTTTGTATGCAGCGCAGTAAGCCTATAGTCATCCAAGGTTTAATAAGTCTGTTTTTCAGGGGAATACTTCTTACAGAAGTATTAGCGATAAGAACTGTTTGTAGTAAACTTATTAAGTCATTTGCTAACTCATTGGGGTTAGTTAAGTTTACAAGGTCTTGAGTATTTTTACTTTTTAAGAGTTCGATTGCACTATCTATGTTTGTTATTGTTTTAGTTTTACTTACTTGATGTATTTTCGTTAGATCAGATAGTCTTAAAAAAATCATACAGTGATCAGTAATACTAGTATCGATAACTCCAATAGATGCAGATCTTTTATTTGGTCTTAGCTTTAAGATGAAGTGATCCAAACAACTTTTGTCTCTAGTTGGAAGTGAATGTCCCGGGAGTAGGCCGTGCATTGCCAACATATTAAGATAATTGAGTCTGTTTGAGCGCTCGTATGACTGCTCTTCTTGTCTATGAATTAAATTTATATTAATATCTCCCGTAATTATTATATTTTTATTTGAGGCGACTGTAGCAAGGTGAAGAGATAAAGAGTTAATGAAGTCATCCGCATTAGTCTTTGACGGAGAGCGATATATACCTAAGACTAGGAGATCGGGCTTTATTATTACTTGCAAGCAAGAAGCATGAGTTAATTCTATTTCTTTTACTTGATGTTTATGTTTGTTACTAACAAAGACGACGACTCCGTCGGCTTTATTTAAATGTTTTGTAGTTTGGTTTGCTGTGTAATTAGCTAATTGAGGAATATTTTTATCTGCGTTTAGTCTGCATTCATTCAGAACAATAAGGTCAGTAGTGAAATTAAGATTAGCCAAGGTAAGTTGAAGGTCGTTGAAATTAGAATAGATACTTCTGATGTTCTGTGATATAATAGTAAAGTCAGTGTTTTTAATTTCCATTACAGTGCTAAAATTGTGAAAAGAAAAATATGATGCTTGCGCTATTTCTGTGTTGTCAATTTCAGTTATGGCTGATAGGGTGCTATCCATTATCGGGGTAAGGTGCATAGATACAAAAAACAATTAGACTTTTGGTGTATGTGTGAGTATTTGTGTATGTGTAGTTTATATGAAAAAGTATGACTTGAAGGCTAAGTTTATTTGTGTGTGTTTTTAATGTGTGATTGCGCACTAGAATTAAATAATTTGTACTCCTTATACTAGTTATTTTGGAGTTATACAAAAAGTACATGTACAAAATATTTATATAAAAAATATTCAAACTATGCATTTTACTTAGACTACTATGCATAAATAATAAGCATAAAGCACAATGATTAATTAGGACTAGTCATATTTCTTGCATCAGTTTATTAACGTGCATTTCACTTTTAATTATTATTTTTGGCGAGTTGTCATCTTTTTTCACGCATACCTGTCCAAAGGCTGTCCAACAGTATTTATAGGCTTTAGATTTAGCCAGATCGCGTGCGAGAAAATGCAAGCGTGCTCCCTTGGCGGTTAGCTGCTCCGATATGTAGATAGGGGTGGTTTCACTAGTCTTGAGTCCTAAATGCTTTGCACATAATTTATCCTTGTTTGTTCGATTGAAGCTCCGAGCAGATTTCAAAAATTCTGTCTTCAAGATAGTCGACGATAGCTCAATGATGATTGGACCTGTTTTCGTGTCGCCTCTCTTGTTTGAAACTCTGAAAATGTCCCTAATTTCGCTTGGCTGAATAGGGTTATTAATTTCGTTTGAAAGGTACTTGATCATTGTCATCAAGTCATCCCTAGTTTCTTTATTTATTCTCGGTACGTTTTTTATTTCCAAATTTGATTTCCGGCTGCCCCGTTGCAGGTCTTCGATTCTATCTTCCAGCAAAACAATGCAGTTCTCATCATTCTTGGCCTTGGTTTCAAGCAGCTCTACTTTCTTTCTTAATTCTTCATTTTGGAGGGAGAGGGATGCCATGGAACATTCTATATTGTTGTTTGTATTCCTAATCTCCATCAATGTGGTAGACATTTTTTTTATTTCTTCGCTCTGGCTTGCTATCAACGAGGATATCAGTGACTTGACTTCATCTTTGAACTTGCAGAAGTCTAAGTCGTAGTCAGACTCCCGTGACCGTTTGGCCCGAAAGGAGGCAAAGTTGGGTGGAGTATGTTGAGTGTCCATACTAACAGAGATGTTTGACTCTGATAAAGATTTATTGAGTGCAGGCTCCATTGCAAGTACCAGCGAATTGTATTTGGCTGATTTGGTTGAGATGTAGGACACCTTTCAGAAATGTTATAGCAATAGTTGAAGCAATGAGAATCCTACAACATCTGACTGATTCGAAAAGCAACACCGGCTACTACAATTTGCTCACACAATTGTTACAGGCGTTTCTTGTTTATGTTTGTTAAATTGGGGGTAATTTTGGGCAAACCTTAGTCACTTGGTTTTTGTTTTGAATGATTTTTCCTTTAAATCACTGCACTAACGATGTAACTAATATTGCCACAGTTCACCAGCCACTGTATTTGTCCAGTTACACCCAAGGTTCTCACTTTTAGGCAGTTTTTACACTAAAAAGTTATTATTTAACGAGAGCACTTTGAGTATCAATACAATCACCGTACGGTTAGGTACCTATTGAAAACGTTATGAATAAAAAGTATCACTTAAGCCTTTGTCAAACTGACAGACGAACCGAATCCGTGGCGTAGCGTTTTTGTTTGGAATTGTTTGAAGCCTGTCACATAGACTATCGGATCGTTTTCGCTTTTTAGGGTTCCGTAGCCAAATGGCAAAAACGGAACCCTTATAGATTCGTCATGTCTGTCTGTCTGTCCGTCCGTATGTCACAGCCACTTTTTGTCGAAAGTATAAGAGCTATCGTGTTGAAACTTGGTAGGTAGATGTATTATGTGAACCACATTAGGATTTTCACACAAAAATAAAAACAAAACAAATTTTGGGGGTGCCCCCCATACTTAGAATTGAAATTCAAAAATTTTTTTTTCACCAAACTCATACGTGTGGGGTATCTATGGATAGGTCTTTAAAAATTATACTGAGGTTACTGATATCATTTTTTTTCTAAACTGAACAGTTTGCACGAGAGACACTTCCAAAGTGGTAAAATGTGTGCCCCCCCCTGTAACTTCTAAAATAAGAGAATGATAAAACTAAAAAAAAAATATATAATGTAGACCTTAACAAAAACTCCCAACGAAAATTGGTTTGGATGTGTGGCGACTTAACGCACCACATATGTCCCTACCAACTAATGTAGCAACGTCTAATGAAATTGTAAATATGTTATAGTTAGATCGTAAGTAGGTACCGTGTAATTAAATTGTAAATATGTAAAGTTAGATCGTAAGTAGGTACCATGTAATTATATTGTAAATATTTATAATTAGATAGTAAGTAGGTACCTATGTAAATAATTTTTGTATATAGCTTCAGTTTAATTGTTTAGTTTAAGATGCACGTAGCCAGTAAGTTTCTCACGCTTTGGCACGACGAAATCTTTTGTTTTTTTTTAGGTATTATCCATCGGCTAAGAAGCTTTGAAGTAATAGATACAAAAGACTATTCTTCAAGCCATGCCGACGCATTACACAGCTGCAAGGTTATTAATGTTTTATTGCACGCAGCTGCAGTGTGTTGTTTTTGTAAATTGCATTGTGAACTAGCAATTAGGAAAATGTGTTTGTCGGAAATGTAACATTTATGGCCTAGTGCCATAAACGAAATGCCGAATGTAATGTTTTATTTTTTTATAACGTTGGGCTTCCCAGAGCGCATCTTTTATTGTATTTTGGTAACAATGCTTACTATAGGTTTAGTTGTAAGAAGTTTGCCGCCAGCGACTGGGGAAGACAAAAAATGCATTTTTAGTGAACAGTCGACCCCCAACCTTCACTCGGGACAGTCAACTCGCAACCTTTACACGGGACAGTCGACACGCAACCTTCACTCGGAACAGTCGACTCACAACCTTCACACGGGACAGTCCACGCGCAACCATCACACGGGTCAGTTGCTGGACAGTCCACGCGCATCCTTCACTCGAGTCAGTTCACTCACTCTGTTATTCCGTGATTATACATCTCTGCTGCAAGAAAGAACATTTTCATTTTTTACCTACCGGACGACCCTTACAACGCTTAAGTCCCGTACTACACGTTTCTAAAACTTTTTTAATTCGCGTAAGCAACGCGAAAGATGAGATGCAGTTAGCAGTTTTTGAGATGCAGTACATTTTCAAAACCGCAAATATAACTTTGCCATTCATACAAACACTATGAAAAACAAAGTTATTTTTATTGTTTGTGTTTATTACTTACTAATCTCAATATAATCATATCCCTAATCTATGCTTGCTACTACGGAACCCTTCATGGGCTAGTCCAACTCGCACTTGGCCGGTTTTTCTTATTTATATGACAGGATTCGGTTCGGTTCGCTATCGCCTGTCTGTTTGACAAAGGCCTTTTTTTTTTTTTTTTATCGTGGTAAAATTATCAAATGAGTCCTCCCACCCCGGGCAGGGCGGGAGGGACTGTCAGACTTGTACTGACTAAAATCCACGGTGTCCTTCGATAGCCCTTTATGTTCCGGGGTCACGGTAATGAGATAAGTCCCGCGACCCCGGCAGGCTTTGGCCCTCTAGAGAGGGGGCCCCGTCATTATGCTGACGCTCTTTGAGGCGCGCGTGGAACACAACGCGCCGTCGACCCGGGCATGGTCCATGGTCGGGCAGCGAGTTGCCCTTTACTCGCCGCCCGCATGCCCGCGCCTACGGTGGCCGGAGATCGTCTTGCGACGTCCGTCGCCGTGGGCGTCCACCACTGCGGTTGGGGCGGAGGGAGGACACTGTCCTCTCTCTCACGCGGCCCGCCTCCTCCTTCGCGAGCATTACTGCTTCGCAGAAGGAGGCGACCGCTTCCCACTCCGTCTCGCCCCGCAGCATGGCCGCAACCAATGCCGGGCGCGAGAGGTCTCCGCCTATCGCCGCCGTGAGGACACGTCGGTGCTCTGCCCAAGCTGGGCAGTCTTGCACCGTATGCTCTACTGTGTCCTCCGGGCGATCTTCGCAGTGGTGACACCCAGGCGTTTCCTCCTTTCTCCTTAGACACAGGTACCTCCCGAAACTTCCGTGTCCGGTGAGGACCTGCGTCATGCGGTAGATCAGGACGCCGTGACTCCTATCCAGCCACTCCTCAAAGAGGGGTCTTACCGCCGCGATTGCGGCGTGCCCGGCCGTCGGTTGCGACAGTCGTCCCCTCCATACTGCCCTGAGATCGCGCCGGACCTCTTCCCGCCGCGCCTCGACTTGTCGGGGCAGCGGGAATTCTCCCCGGCGCTGCGCCTCCACGCGCCACTCATAGACGCGCTGGAGGGCAGTCGCCTCCAGATCCCAAGGCAGTAATCCGGCAAGCAGATTGGCCGATTCGCCGGCGATCGTGCGGTATCCCCGGATCATTCGGATCGCCATGACCCTCTGGCATGCGACCAACTTTAGTGGTCGCGTCCGGATGCTCAGGGCCCACACTGGGGCCCCGTAGAGGGCCATGGACCGCACGACACCGGCGTACAGCCTACGGCAGGAGGCGTTTGGCCCGCTGAGATTAGGCAGGAGTCGCCTGAGGGCGGCTGCTGCCCGGTTCAGCTTTGGGGCCAAACTCAGGAAATGCTCCCTGAAGTTCCACCGGCTGTCGAGGACGAGTCCCAGGTACTTCTACGTCCTCCCGACGCCGATGCGAACCCCCTCCACCGTTATGTGGGACTCGGACCGTGGCGCGTTAACGCGGCCATGAAAACACATGGCCTCCGTTTTGTGCAGCGCCACTTCGAGTCCCAGCTGCCGGATCCTTTCGACGACCGTCGCAACCGCTTGCGTCGCCAGGTCGGCCGCCGCCTGGTGCGACTCTCCCTCCGCCAGGACGAGCGTGTCGTCAGCGTAACATATTACGCTGACGCCGTCAGGGAGGTCGCCGCGCAGCACCCAATCGTATCCGATGTTCCACAGGGGCGGCCCCAAGACCGATCCCTGTGGAACACCGCACGATATCTCTCGCCGGTTCCACTCTCCCCGGTGACCGGGGTAGATGACGGCTCTGTCCGTCAGGTAGTCCTCGACTATGCGACGGAGGTAGGTCGGCACCCGGTGATACCGGAGTGCCTCCCTGATGCAACTCCAGGGCAGGGTGTTAAAGGCGTTGGTGATGTCCAAAGACACCGCCAAGACGACCCTGCCCCGGGCTACTGCATCCCCCGTCGTGAGGGCTCTCACGCGCATGATGGCGTCCACCGTCGAGCGCCCCCTGCGGAAGCCAAACTGGCTCTCCGCAAGGTTCGGGCCCATCCGATTCAGGTGCCCGACGAGGCGGTCTGCAATTACTCTTTCAAAGAGCTTGCCCACCTCGTCGAGCAGCACGATGGGCCGGAATGCGGACGGAGAGTCCGCAGGGCGCCCGTGCTTCTGGATGAGGACCAGTTTTCCCGTCTTCCAAAGAAGCGGGAACCGGCCCCTCTCCAAGCATGCGCTAAAGAGCACCCCAAGTCGAGGCCCGAGAGTCCTCGAGGCCAGGACCCAGGCTTTCCCTGGCAGGCCGTCGGGTCCTGGGGCGGTATTTTTGGCCTTGAGCCGTTGTATCGCCACTCTCATGTCTACCTCGGTCACCTCTGGAGCGTCGTAGACGTCGTCGTCGCTGTGGTCCGCGTTTGCGTCAGCTTCGTCCTCAGATTCCGTCGGAGACGGAGCCATGGGCGGGGGAGTATGCTCCCCTCGCGATGGGAACAGGGCGCTCACCACGTCCTCCACGAACTGAGGCTGGAGACTCTGCGTCAACGGGGGAGCCCAGGGGCGGAGTTTTTCTCGCACCCACTTGTAGGGGCGGCCCCATGGGTCCCCGTCCAGAGTCCCCAGCATCTCCTCGCGGGCCAATTCCTTGGCCCGCCAGATCTCGTCGCGGAGGACGGTCTTCGCTGCCCTGTAGCTCTCGTGGAGCTCCGCCTCTACAGTCGCCGCATCCGGAGGTCGGGTGCGGCGCCTGCGGAACCTGGTGTACCGGCGTCGCGCGACAACGCACGCCTCGCGCAGCGCTGCTAGCTCGCGCGACCACCAGTACAACTGACGCCGGGCGCGTCCTTGCCGGACCCGGGGCATGGCCACGTCACAGATCTCGGACATGGCCTCCCGGAACCACTCCGCCTCGTCGTTGATGTCGGCAGGCCTGTCCGGTGGTGACACCCAGGCCTGCACGATCGAGGCTTCCAGGAATAGCTCCCGGTCCAGCTGCTTCAGCGCCCATCGCGGACCACTTGGGTTCCGTCCACTTGGAACTGGCGCGTCTGAGGTCTGGGCGGAGACGTCGAACCGGATATACCGGTGGTCGGAATAGGTCTCCACCTCCTCCACAACGCGCCAGCCGGTGACGCGCGGTGACAGGGTGGCACTGGCAAACGTGACGTCTACCACTGACTCGCCCGTCCACCGCACGCACGTGGGGACAGAACCCCGGTTCTCGATTACCAGGCCCTGCGCACGGGCCCAGTGCTCGAGCATCCTGCCCCGCGTATAGTCCGTGGACCGGGAACCCCAAGCCGGACTTTTGGCGTTGAAGTCCCCAAGGACGAGCGCGGGGAGGGAACCGAGGGCGACGACGACATCTCCCAGCTCCGTTAGGGAGTCTTGGAACTCGGCGAGAGATCGATTCGGGGAGAAGTAAACGCCTACAACGGCGATCTCCCCGAACCGTGCTGCGACGATCCCGCGCCCTCTCTTTACGCGATCGAGGGGCGGGGTACCGGCGGCGGCCGACGAAATTAGGGTCACCGAGCCGTCCAGGTCCGCTACCCAGTCATTCCTGGGCAGGACAAAATACGGCTCGGCGACCACGGCGACGTTGATCAACCACTGCGCCATGCTCTGGAGCAAGAGATCCTGAGCAGCGGCGCAGTGGTTGATGTTCGCCTGGAGGAAGCGCAATGGAGACATTAATCTGAATCCATTGCAGCCTCCTCCAGGACCCTCTCCGAGGGTTGAGCCACGGCGGCGGCGGCGGCAGCGGGAGCGGCGGCGGCGGCGGCGGTGGCGGTGACGGCGGCGGCAGAGGGCCTACCTCTGCGCCTGGCTTTGGTGGGTGGGGCGCAGGACTTGCCCCCAGCCCGGTGATCGGCCGGCTTGCCAGCCGCCTCACATGCGAAGCAGTGAGGCGGGGCAGAGCATGAGCCGGCCTTGTGACCGGGCTGACCGCAGCGGAAGCACCTATCGCTGCGGTCCACCTCCGAGGTGCAAACGCATGCCGCGTGGTTACCCACTTGGCAGCGGTAACACCTCAGGGGTCTGGGCTCCAGGACTTTAACCTGCGCCGACACCCAACCAACCAGGAGCCTTCGGCCCTCCTGCAACTTTTTGGCCGCCGACACGGGGCAGCTAACCGTGATGGTTTGCAACCCCGCGAAGTCAGGACGCAGGGCACCCGCCCTCACCTGATCGGTAGGGCACCCCCCAGTCCTGGCAACAGCAGCCACAACGTCCTCCGCCGTCACGGAGTCGTCCAGACCCAATATGCGCACGTCTGCGCGCTTGGTGGGTCTGGACACTCGGGCCTCCTCCGCATTTAAGGACGCTCTGAGCCGTTCGGCCAGAGCGTCAGCGGTGGGGCCACTGGCCGCGCCGGGGAGCTCCAACATCCGAGCCCCCGTTGCGGTGACCCGTAGACGGAGGCCCCCGGCGATGCCGAGCTCCGCGAGGTTCACCGCCTCCCGCGCCTTCGCGAGCACGTCGCGGTACGACACGCCCTTCTTGACCGCGTCCGGCTGCAGTGTGATCACTACAGCCGCGGTCTTTGGGGCGCGCAGTCGCGCCGCGACGTCGCGCTCTTTGCGCCGCCGCCGTCTCTCCCTCCTCCTCTTCGACCTGGCCGCACTGGCAGCCTTCCTCTTCTCCCCGGCCACTTGCCAATCGGCGCCGGCCGGTGGAGTTTTTGGAGGAGGCTGCTGGGACGACTGGCTCCCGGCCTGGGCCTTCTTCTTTTTGGCCGCCTGTGCCGGCCCCGCAGGTGTCGGGGTCGGAGGCGGCTTTGACGGGCCCGGTTTCGCCTGGCTAGGCATGCCCGGGGCCGTCTTAGAAGGGGCCGTCTTCGCCGCAGCCGTCTTCTTCGCAGCCGCCTCTGCCGGAGGCGGCTTGGTCGGGGGCGGCCTCGACGCGGCCACAGCCGCGTATGAGGACGCCGCCAGCGGGGGTCGCAGCACGCGGCTCTCCAATACGGAGAACCGCTGCTGAAAGGCGGCCAGCTCCTGTCGCACCAGGTCGAGAACAGAGTTCTCCGCTGGTGTGGGCTGGCCTTTCTCCTTTTGGCCCCGCGGCGGCGTGTCCCGCTGGCCGCCTCCCCGAAGTTTGGCCAGGTCCTCCTTGAGGGCGATGTTCTCCCTCTGGAGAGCCCCCATGGCGGCAGTCAGGCGAGTGACTTCCGACCGCAGTTCGGACATATCGTCCCTTGCAGCCGGAGCCCCGCTGTGAACGCGCGCGGCCGCCATGATGGAGGCCGTGGCGTCGCCGATCGCACCCTCCTTACTGCTTTTGGTCCGCTTCTGTATGACGATGCGGATGGCGGCTGCCACGGCCTCTGCTAGTCTAGCCTCGTTCGAGGCCAGACCAGTTTTGGGCTCTCCAGAGGAGATCCCCCTCCCCGAAGTCTTGCCTCGGCCTTTACCCCGCACGCTCGTGGGGATCTTACGGGCCGAGGCAAGCCCTTCCTCTGATGACGAAATGTCATCCCTCGAATGGGGGCGCTTGAGGAACTCCTTCCTCCTGTCTGCGCCCCCCTCATCCCTCCTCGCCACGCCTCCAGAGCCCACGCTCTGGAAGCTCACGGCGTCTGATGCCGAGTCGGACTCCGACCCGAGCACCAGCGCCCCCTCCATCCGCGGAGCGGCACTCTGTGCCCGCTCTGTTGTCGGTGCCGGTGGCGCGGACGTGCTGGAATGATCCAGCGACTCCACACCACGGGCACGTGAGCCTCCCTGGCTCAATGCGGCGACTGCCGGCCCAAAAGTTGGGTAAAATAGGTCAGTGTTGTCCCCCCCAGAGTACGTTGGGACTGACCGGACGTGTCCGGTGCGGGATTCCCCAGCTGTAGAGCAGCTGGGACCCGCCTGGGTATGCCTTCCAATAACCTTTTTATCCATGTTTTTTACTTTTTTAGAGAGGTGAGTTCCTCTTTTTTCCCTATGCCCCCATTTCCCCACCCCTGGTTCACTTCACGGTTACGTCTGAAGATTAGACGCGTACCGGAAGTGAACCTTTCCCCCCCTAGACCCAGTCTCTAAGACCGGGCCCCGCGCCGTCTAGAGGCTCGAGCTGACTGCTCGATCCTCCAGGCGGCGCGCCTTTCCCCGGTGTGTCCCTCTTGGTCTGGTCTCTCCCTCTGAGCCTGTCCGGCATGAGTGCACGAGTGCCTCTACCGGCAGGGGCCCAGAGATCATCGAGACACACAAGCCCCACCACGACGGCAACGTGGGGACACGTTGGTGGGGTTGACAAAGGCCTTAGGGAAGTTTAGAAAATGAAGCTGCGTGGGTTATTTTAAAGGTCAATATTAACTAATGAGCTTTCGCTTCATATCAAAACATGGAATTTAATTGAGTAATCACGAATGGGTAGTTACCTTTATAATATTACTTACTATTTATATTTATGTCACGTTCTTGAAAACAGCTTCAACGATTTCGATTAAATTTGCAATATCAGACTTTAAGGCCTTTGTCAAACAGACAGGCGATAGCGAACCGAATCCTGTCATATAAAAAAGCGAAAGCGATCCGATAATCTATGTGACAGGCTTCAAACAATTCCATACATTACAAACAAAAACGCTACGCCACGGATTAGGTTCGTCTGTCAGTTTGACAATAGCTTAAAAGAAGATTTCCGTTGTCTTTATATTCTAACGCAGAACTAAAGATTTACACAAAAGTGGAAAGATTTTTAAATCACATTAACTTAGCATTGTCACAGCTACAGAAAGAGACCTAGTACTAGTTCAAAATTATGTCACATGCAGTAACATTGCGTCTTACTAGTGAAATGTGCCGTTATTTACCCCCCTATATCCAAACTATACCACTTTTTAATATAACATGAAAAGGCATGTCTCATTACTAAATAACAGCATCAATAAATTGCAATTAGTCCGTCAGTTAAGCCTTTGTCAAACTGACAGGCAAAACGAATGAGTGCCGAAGCGTTTTTGTTTGTAATGTATGGAATTACCCTAATATGAAATAGATATAATAATACTCACTTAATTCCCCGTATCCAGTGGCTGGCGAAGCCATCCTTGCATACAAGGCGATACTGTGATTGTACGCAGTGGGCTTTCGCCATGAACTCCCCAAGGGAGCACGGCTTGCTCATCAAAGCGTCCGAGGCGTTCCTGATGCGAGACTGAAGTCCTGGCGTTACTACCGTCACCACGCTGAATATGACCAACACCCCTTGAAGTCCTGGGAACAAAGAGAACATAGGTCTCAGTTTTGTGCCGCTAATTAGTCTACACACCTCCTACTCTCTTTAAGTCAACGAAAATACGGACCCGTACTCGATATTTTGTAGTGAACCCTATAATTTCTGGCAACACACCGGAACTCGGGATAAATCTTAATCATGTTTCCGCCAATTTTTAGTTCATACCACTAACTTATCTTATGATAAACAGTTAGAAATGGCCGAAGATTCGGCCAAGGCTATGGGTTTCGTGCTTAGATATATACCCCAGCAGAGCCGTCAGCTGTAAATAATACACATGCATGTGTATCAGCAACCCTACTTCCCGAATTTTTAGCATGAACTATAATAGACATCGAGGAAGACTCCTTTTACAACCGCCCTTTTTAGAGTTCCGTACCCAAAAGGTCAAACTGTATTACAAAGACTTCGCTGTCCGTCTATCTGTCAGTCTGGTCGTACGTCTGTCACACCAGCCTGAATCTTATGAACCGTGATAGTTAGACAGTTAAAATTTCACAGATGATGTATTTCTACAACAAGCGTGATTTTTTTCTCGATATTGACAACGGCAACAGGCAGACGCTTGAAATATTCTCTGAATATTTAGTTACATATTATACGTATATTTTCTCTTTAAAAATAATAATTAAAATAAAACAAATATTTAAGGGAGCTCTCTTAATATTTGTGGTATTTGTTTCTTGCAAAAAACCTGATGTTTTTTTGCTATTTTTCTATAGATCCGATTGTTAGGCCGAAATAAATAGTCGTACCTAAGCCACAGCCAAGCCAAAGTCAGTGCTTGGCTATCGCTTAGGTTCGACTATTTATTTCGGCCTTCGAGTTCGACTCGAACTTGGCCGGTTTTTATAATCTGGAATGTGTTGAGTCTGGCAGCATTATGATGTCTACTCCAATAATGTGTATCCCATCTCTGCTGGTTTCGGAATACGTAAAGGGATCACTCACTAATAGGGTTTGAAGAGATCCAATGCATAGTCGCTCCTAACCAAAATTAAATTAGATTATTGGTTATGGTGAAGCCTCCAGGCAAAAAAAAAAATAATTTCGCCATTCTCCTCATAATTTACCACGTTAGTTTTAAGGGTTGCGACCGTACAAACCTGGATTTTATTTTACGTCAACCCCGCTTAACTTCTAAAATGACACACAGAAACTTAAAAAGTCATGCTAGGGTCTCAGGTCGGTGAAATAACCGAATAGGAAGTAGTAGCTCTTCTAAAGAGTAGGGCAGGCGCAATATCAGCAGATAGATGAGAAATCAATATAACTGTACCGTATCGTGTGTACAATTTGTGCCCACTTAATACTAGGCCATCGATTCTCTCTCACTACTATGCACCAATACAATTACAGTTAATGTAATTGCAACTCTTTGACCATAGACGCAGGGCACAGTTCAACTCGGCGAGAAATTCTAGTTTGAACCATCAACATATTGTGGTTTTTGTTCCCGAATATACCAGCATTGAGAGTAATTTTGGTGCTCGCATCCCTGAAGCGGAGCACTATATGAATGAACCGACTATTTGATCTTCTAACGTCCATGTTCATTGTAAAATCGATCTTTTAGACCGCGCACTTTGCGGAAAAATTAATGAAATAAAGAATTAACCTATTTTCAGTATAAAAAAGTATTGAATAAAATAAACGAAATAGAAGATTAGAAGATTTTGAATAAGGACGTTTGTGGCTCTTGAAGAAATTTCGTGAAGAGTCCTGTAGCATTTATGTGAAATTGGGAAAAAGACGCATTCAGTATTATAAATAATCGAGCTTTATATAATATAATAAAAAATTAAAGAAAAACAAAAAACCCGACTGCGTCATAAAAACTAATTTTAAAAAATACGTGAAAAAATTAACTGAAATAAAAACTAAAAAGAAAAAAACAAGCCCAACAGAACAGCAAGAAGAAGCAGAACAGAACGACTCACAGTCGGGGCCCCTTGGGAAGATTTGATTGGTAAAATTTGAATGGGCCCCGACTGTGAGTCGCTCTGTTCTGCTTCTTCCTGCCGTTAAAAAAAAGGCCCAAGATTTAGGGTTAGCTTCTCCCAAAATTAAGCCATAATTTTGCTATCTCTTCTAACCACTTTTCGTCTCCTTCCTTCGCGTTACTAACCTAACACGCGTTTGTTTAGCACACGGCGTATTTTAAACGCGCAGGCGACACGCAGAATTTGCGCATATGCGTGCTTCAAACAAGATTTGTCCACACGTGACGGTCGTGATCGTGATACGCGCATATACTGCGCATATACGCGCAGATACAGCGTAACAAACGTGTTATAGTCGCTCGTAGCTATAATAACGACTACAAACAACAACGTGAACTACAAGTCACCAAAACGCACATCAAATGAATTTCGAACACACTTCATACGCGCGTTTGTAAAGCGTTTGAGTCTTCAAAAACGCAAAAATTTACTTCGAACGTGCAGACGCCCGCGCCGCGTGTTCCTGAAACGCGCGTCTATGCCTTAAAGTAAATGATGACGCTATTGACTACTTAGCAAATTGAAACACTATCTTTCATTGATATTGCCTTTCAGGTGAGATTGATTTGCAACCCTGTAAAGTAAATTAATTAGTATAGTGCCAGTACTCTTGAAAATACAACCCTTGAAGCTAATTAAATGACGTGGCCACTGCTTTATGGGCCATGCTAGGCGTCACGGCGTCCTAACCTACCGCATGATGCAGGTCCTCACCGGACATTGAAGTTTCGGGAGGTACCTGCGTCTGATAAGGAAGGAAGAAACGCCTGGGTGTCACCACTACGAGGATCACCCAGAGGACACGGTGGAGCGTACGGTGCAGGACTGCTCCGCTTGGGCAGATCATCGCCGTGTCCTCTGCTGAGCGAGATGGAGTGGGAAGCGGTGCCTCCTTCTGCGAAGCAGTCATGCTCGCGAAGGAGGAGGCGGGCCACGTGAGGGAGAGGATAGCGTCCTCCCTCCACCTCAGCCGCAGTGGTAGACGCCCACGGCGTCCGACGTCGGCAGATAGGCGCGGCAATGCGAGCGGCGAGTAATGGGCGACTCGCTGTTCGACCATGGACCATGCCCGGGTCGACGGCGCGTTGTGTTCCACGCGCGCCTCAAGGAGTGTCAGCATTATGACGGAGCCCCCCTCTAGAGGGCCAAAGCCTGCCGGGGTCGAGGGACTTATCTCATTACCGTGACCCCGGAACATAAAGGGCTATTGAAGGACACCGTGGATTTTAGTCAGTACGAGTCCGACAGTAGGGTGGGAGGACTCATTTGATGATTTTACCACGAAAAAAAAAGGGGTACGGTAGACTCGATCGAAACGTTACCTGAGTATCATCATCTGCCTAGCCATTTCCCTATGTTTTGGTCGGCTTCCAGTCAAACCAGATAAGACTGGTTGTCAGACTTATGAGCTTCTGACTAACAGTAACTGCGTCATAGATCTAAATGACAGCCGGGACCAAGGGTTACTAGGTTGTGGAGGTCTGATAGGCAGTGGCTCCATGTGAAATAATATTCAGTTGCATCTGGTTCGACTGGAAGCCGACCCCAATATAGTTGGGAAAAGGCTAGCAGGTGATAGAGGTGGTGGTAGTAAATATCGGATGATGAATTTCGGAAACAGACAACGGAACTCAACGCGTCGCATATCCATGCATTGTTTATAAAATCACAGAACAATTTATTTTTTAACCCCCGTCGCTAAAAGGGGTGTTTTAGTTTAACGTGTCTGTCTGTGTATCTGTCTGTTGTATCGTAGCTCCCAAACGGGTGAACCGATTTTAGTTTACTTTTAAATATCCTTTGTTGCACATCCTTCTTTATCTGTCTATTTATGGTAGTTCATTAACACATACGTGAGATGACAATGTTTTGTCCAAACGTTTAGAACGTGACAGACCAATTTACAGGAAATTATACGAGTCGACCTTCGAACAATATTATACTTTGCTTTAATTAGCACTATACTGAAAATAGCGCAGTACATAATAGGTACACCAGTTTGCATAAGAAAAGATTTATTACATGCTTGTGTTTTATTCCATTTTCTTTCATAAATAAGGAGATTATAAGGAGTAAATTCAAATAAAATATATTTACGTTTCTAATATAGAAATTGCGGCCCGGCGAACTTGATTTTACCACTTTGTAGCCCTTGTTTACCAAAAGGTTGCCGACTTCTGGCATAGATGTCGTTCGAATAAACTGTTTAGGCTACGCTTCCACTGAGGCGGAGCGGAGTGGAGTTATTAAGCTATTTATTGCATAGCTTTTATCGCAGGCTCTGAGCGCGGCGCGAAAATCCTAACGAAAAAACCTCAGGAAAAAGCCTAAGGAAAATACATGGCACCACGCATCGTCTTACATCATTTCAGTTCGGGAGACTTCGGCAGTCATAAAGGTACGGACAGACGTGTTCATAAAAGTACGGACAAACGTGTTCATAAAGGTACGGACAGACGTGCTCATTACTAGCACGAAAGCATGTTTTTATTGAGGGAGAGGGAGAGGGAGAGGGAGAGGGAGAGGGAGAGGGATAGGGAGAGGGAGAGGGAGAGGGAGAGGGAGAGGGAGAGGGAGAGGGAGAGGGAGAGGGAGAGGGAGAGGGAGCGGGAGAGGGAGAGGGAGAGGGAGAGGGAGAGCGAGAGCGAGAGCGAGAGCGAGATCGAGAGCGAGAGCGAGAGCGAGAGCGAGAGGGAGAGCGAGAGCGAGAGGGAGAGGGACAGGGAGAAGGAGAGGGAGAGGGAGGAGAATGTTTCTTGACGTTTCACTTGATTGACGTGGCTGACCATAGCCTACTTAGTAAAAATGCTATGCAATAGCTTTACCACGGCAGTCCCCGAGTGCCACACGTATTTTATTTTTCCGTTATAAATGTTACGACATAAATGCCATGATGTACCGGCAGTACTCGTATTATTGGACATCGACCTTTAAAAAGAGACAATCGGTAGTTTCGACTACGTATCATTATCTCGTCGCCGTCGTGCGAAAGAGATGATGCTATACGAAGCGGAAAGATACCTTCTATCTCTCTATCATCTCTCTCCAAAAATTGACAATAGCGGAGAAGTAGGAAGAGTATTAGCAATACTTTGATGGAAAAAAAACTATCTCCTCGTTTATGTACCTACACTAGATGCGCTTTTTCATTTTCCATAAAATAAACGCCGTAAATACTTTAAGCACGCTATCGCTGACGGAAGTCTTGTGCCAAGCCCAGGCTTCAGGAGACAGAACAAAAAAGGCTAAAATGCGCAAAGGGAGGTTTATAACTGGGTTAGGGCTGCCCTGCCAAGCCAAAACACTGTAACCTACAAAAACCAGTTTTGAGATAATTGACAAAACATGTTTTTTATTAATATTTGCCCATATCAGAGGTAATTGGAGCATATTATATAATTTTTTGCATTTAATAGTTAGGTGCACATCTCTAGTATATAGCCAAATAGTTTTTTTGAAATTATTTTATTACAGAAAAAAGTTATTGCAACTAACTTGTGTTGACAAGACAATCATACAATTTTAATGTACTTCAAACAAGGCATAACACTGTAAAACCGGATACAGTGTTTAATCTTTGTCTAAAACTCTAAACTCATTATGCCAAAACACTATACACTGTATCCAAGCATACAGTTTTTTTAAGAGGATAGATGGAATGAATTGTAAATTATAGTATTTTTCACCTTAGTATGATTTCTGTGACACTTGTGAATGCAACAGAAATAAGTTAGACGAGTAGTAATATCTGTCATTGTCTATTACCTAGTCCTTCTAGTTCTAACCTTTCCGGAAACCGGCTTGTTCGGGAGGCTGGTGGAAGTCATCAAACCTGCGTTCGATACGGTTCGTAATGACTCTTGAGAACAGCTTGTACGAGTATACATGGCTCAGAAGTGAGATTGGTCTGTAGTTCTTCAACAAGGTGTTATCACCCTTTTTAAAGCAAAGAACAACCACACTCCTGTGCCATGCTTCAGGCGTAGTACATTCGAGTATGACGGAATTAAATAACTTCTGGAGGACTAGAAGTACCGGTTTTCCACCCGCTCTCAGAAGTTCTGTTGTCATTCCGTCCTCACCCGGCACTTTGTTATTCTTGAGCTGTTTATGAGCCATTCTTATCTCGTACAGGCTGATGTCCGGGATATCCTCAGTGTAGTGTCGAGTCAGTTTAGCTCTTGCGTCTCGAGCTATACTGACACTGGGTTGTCGTGTTGATGTGTATAACAGTCCGTAAAACCTCTCAAGCTCTCTCAGGATTTACGGTTTCGTCGAAATGATGCTGTTGTTAATCTTCAACTTTGTCATTTGGCTTTGCCCAATAGACGAATCCTCTTTGATCCGTGCGGCACTATAGGCACGCAGGTCACGTCGCATTGATTTAGAGATTCGTCTATTGAGTTTGCCATATACCGACATATCAGCTGAAGATTGCAGCCTCATCTCAGTCCGGTCTTGCATCAACTTGATGGTTCCGTTCGAGAGCTTTTGAGGCTTATTGCGGCACGGGGTCTTGAACTTGGACCCCACAGCTTGGACAGTTTCCACCAACCCATTGTTAATCTCGTCCACAGTTTCGTATTCCGTTAGGCACTGGAAGCGATTATGCAGTTCGAGTTGGAAGTCTTCGGGGTTCTGGATGTGGGCAGGACCAGGTCGGAGCGTGGACTTCACCAGACGAGACCTTTCAAACTTCACATTGATATTCAATGTGCCTCTGACGATTCGATGATCACTACCGGTTTTTACCTTGGCGATCACAGGGACATCACTGAATATTCGCTTCTTGGTCGTCATGATGAAGTCGATCTCATTTCTGGTAGTACCATCGGGGCTCATCCACGTCCACCTCCGGATGGCCGCTTCTGGAAGTAGGAGTTCATTAAATGAAGTTCTTCCTTTTCCATGAAGTCGACCAGTCGCTGGCCCCTATAGTTTCGCTGCCATACCCAAATGGCCCCACTCTCAACTCATCGCCATTCCGTGCGCCCACCTTCGCATTGAAGTCCCCCATAACAACGGTGATGTATGTTTCGGAGGTATGTATGGCCTCGGATAACTCCTCATACAATGCCTCTGCTTCATCATCAGAATGTGTCGAGGTCGGCGCATATACCTTTATGACCTTCAACGAATACCGGTTGGTTATTCTGAGTATAAGGTATGCTACCCTACTCGACACACTGTCGACTTTCACAACGTGTTTGACGAGGGACCTGCGGACGAGAAATCCAACACCACCCTGGGATTTACGGTCTCCTTCCCGGTAGAAGAGCATTTTGCCGGAATCTAAAACTATCGTATCCTGATCCCCTCTTCGGATTTCAGATAATCCCAAGATATGCCAGTGCATTTTGCTCAATTCTTCCTCCGGTGGTAGCGGGGCATCTGCCGGGGATTCTGGAAAATTTCTGGATAATGTAAATAAAACTACTCGAAAGAGATGAACAAGGAAGAGGAATAATAAAGGCAAAACACTGTATTTACCTACGCATGAGCAAAATGCGTGTAGTCTAATTCGCCAAAACACTGTATACTTTGTTACAGTATTTTTCTGTGTTTATGTCTTATTTTTTATGTAATACAGTGTTTTTTTGTTTGCTCTATCTTGCAAAAAAACCGTTGAAATGAAAATGTGATCGATCATAGGTAATAAACAGGCTTTAAGAAACTGATTGGGTTTTGTTAAGCGAAAACACTGTAAGTCGACTTACAGTCTTTTGGATTGGCACGGCAGAGGGCTAGTTGCCAATTTGTAATGCTTGTGCTTAAAGCGTCTCACGATTGAAGACTGCATCATTAGGCGAAGGTTCCTACTTGGAAATCTAACTACACCACCCTTGCCTCGATTGATTGAATAGTACATTATCTACAATATGGGGCAGTGTGTTACCTACATTGAAATATACCTACCACTATCTTTTTTTCTATATCCGTAAATTATTTAAAAATAAAGTATAAGATCCCAAAACGTAGTTCTGTTTTTAATCTGATATTTATGTGCATGTTTCATGTTATTTTCATGTTTACAGTGCTAAGTTTTATCATCAGTATAGTTTTTATAATAGCTTTTTGTAATATTTTAATAATAATTTTGACAATATAAATAATAATTCTAAAACAAACAAAAAAGTAAATATTCCGTTAAAGGTTCAAACGACAGTTTTAGTGACCATGCCAGTATAAAAACTTATTGATTGTATAGTCTTCTTCTTCTTCTTCCTGCCCTTATCCCATTCTATTTGGGGTCGACGCAAGACGTTTTCTTCTTCCATTCTCCCCTATCAGACGTCACAGTATCATTTACTCCTTTATAGTATTTTATAAAATTAAATATCCCATTCCATTTTTCTTAGCTCAGCACTGATTCAATAGATTTCTAAATTTCCTTTTCGCGTATATCACTCAAATTAATGTGAACTCAAACTAACAGTAAACAGTCCTGCTAAAACGCCGTGGCCTAAAATATTCTCATATTCGAAGAAGGCAATAATTGAATATCCCAATTGAAATTGGAATCGTTCTACAATATGATATTTTAGGTCTCGGTTAATTGGGTTTGTGATTGGGCCCGAACTTATGTATAGAATAATAATTATATAACCGTACATAACTTTGGAATCGTTTTAATCCCCTAGAGTAGACCAATCAGCCCAGCCTATTTCTAATAACGTAACTCGTTGTAACTGATTCTATTCTATTCTGATTGCCAGCCACATTCAACGACATTTGGGAAAATACGAAATGAAACAAAAAATAACGTTTTTTTTTCAGGATGCGATGAAATCAAAATAATATGACTTCTCAATCTGGGTGGAGCGGAAGGTACTGTCAGACTCGTAAAGTCACTAAAACCTTCCTTCAATTACTCTTTGCGTTCTGGGTTTCGAGGCCGTGGAATCTTGTTTAACTTTAAACATTCCCCTATAAAAATATTATTAGCTTTATTTAAAACATTCATGTTTTTGTGTTGCTGAAAGCATGTTCGTGCATCTTTTAATAAATGTGTATTTTTATGTCGGCAATATGTCTCGAGCAAAGCATGATGGTCCGTTTTATACTTCAAGACTCATTTCTGTGTTAAGATGCGATTCCAGCGGTCTACGACATTGTGCGGCACAATGTGCGACACAATTGTTCGCTCTGGTAGACTCACTCAAGCAAATAAGAAGATTCTAAAAATGTTCGCGCACAACTGGCTACTTCTGTGCGAGCACACGTAAGCAGTAGACTCATTATTTGTACGCGCACATTGCTATCCTTAGTTCAATGATGAAGTCGGTTAAAGATGTTCGCGCCAAATGTGCTGCACTGTGCGCGTACAAAAGTTAAAGTACCATTATAGTTACCTACTGTAATTACAGGAATATTTGTCACACTGGATTTCCACAACAATTACTATTAACTGCTTAAAAAGTTGTAATCTTCCGTAGGAAACAAGATAACTTATAATACAATACAGTCGAACCTGGATAAGCGAGACCGAGACCCGAATGTTATTCTCGCTTATAGAGGTTTCTCACTAAAGCAGTTTGTCACTTACGAAGGTTTGAGTGTAGTTACTCTCATTTATAGAGGTACCAAAAGTCGAGAAATACTGGAAGCAAATGTTGAAGATATCAGGTAGGGACAAGCGCACATGTGCGCTGCAGCTGCTTGTATG
Organism: Agrotis exclamationis; assembly: GCA_950005045.1. Lineage (NCBI taxonomy): Eukaryota > Metazoa > Arthropoda > Insecta > Lepidoptera > Noctuidae > Agrotis > Agrotis exclamationis. Next base: position 14,192,973 of record OX465428.1, read on the forward strand.
TAATTCCATCGAAAACAATGACGCTTTGGCTTTCTTTGTTTACAAACAAGGATATGGTTTGGCTTTAAGTACCTAGAGTTGCGAGTTTTGAGATGTGTATTGAAATATTATTGTAGTCTCGCTTACAGAGGTCTAAAGCAAAAACTGTCACTTACAGACGTCTAGATGTGAAAAATTACTCTTTCTAAAAACTTTTTGAAAAAGGGAACCGACTTCAAAACCAAACACAAAAAAGTGTAAAATAACTTTTATCCAACAAAAATCTTCATAATAATCGGCGTCTTTAAAAATCTACAATCCTCGTAAGCAACAAAAACTGATCTATGGGGCAAGTTCACAAGATATCCATTATTGTTATATACTAAAACCTTCTCCAGAATGTAATGAACACTTTCCTGAAATCCGCATTAAAATCATTTCAGCAAAACGCGAGATAATCGTGGACAAACATACATACATACAAACATACATACAGGTCAAACTGAGAACCTACTTTTTTTTTGAAGTTGGTTAATAAGAGGTTCCTACACTGTCACTCATAGAGGTATTCGGAATAAAAATGACAGGACTTGACCATTATTGTCGCTTATAGAGTTTTCTCACTGATCCAGTTTTCGCTTATCAAAGTGCGACTGTATTTACATTAGGTATTTATCTAAAAATGAGTCATGATCCTTAACAATGTTATATTATACAAAGTATTGAATTTAAATACTTATTGACAAATGATTTGTGATAGTTATACTAGAACAATTAAGTAATTAATTCTTGGAATCATTAGAAGGTAATCATTATTGACATTTCCCATATGATACGTGAGATGGAATTTAATGTCATATTATTGATGTTTATTAATTGAATAATAAATTTAAATAAAAAAATAACGAAATGAAATACCACTACTTAAATAAAACGATACGTACCTAATAGTCTTATTTAACCAACACTGTCATGTCTTATTTTTTAACCGACTTAAAAAAGAAGGAGATGGTCACTCTAGATATTTGGATGTTTGGACATACCACATACACTCCGTCATATTTTTTAGACGGATTCGCAAAATTCTAATTTTAATTTTACAGGTTTTTACCGATTTTCCTGGAAGTTGGTTGTATGTTTTTGCAAAAAATAGATTTTTGAGTTGATTATAGTCGCAAAGAAGCGAAATGTAACGTAAACAAGAGCGTTTAATGTGCAGTTGAGAATTTGCCAAGCTTATGTTGGAATTTCTTACGATTGCGATGTCATGGTTTCAAAAAAATATATTTTATTTTATTTGATTCTTACGAAAGATTTTTTTTCAAGGAAGTAGGTAACTGACAGAATCATTTAAATGAAGCGACATTTTGGAATATTATTTTAGAACATTTCAATAATATACTTGGGGGGTAACAACAGCAAAAATACCAGGAATATTCAATTATTAAAAAAAAAACTTTACACCAAACTAGCTGATGAACTTGGTGGCCTTGGTGACGATCGAGTTGATCAAACTTCAAATCGCAGTGATGCATCACTGCTGCCGATTTGAAGTTTGATCATGCCGATTTGATCAAATCGGCATGATCAAGCCTATCAAATTTAAATGTCATGCCAATTTGATGGATTCCACGCCCACACACGGTCAATTCTAACTGATCCAATCGGCAGCGTCATGCCGATTGGACGATAGGCAGTATGGTGTATGGCTAGTTTAAGACATCATAGTAACCCTGCTGATTTACTTATAAATTTTCTTATACTAAATGATTTCAAACCCTATTACCATACGAGAGGGCTCATTTATGTAAAGTTAAAAGCTTTCAATTCTTTTAAATGTTTACTTACATCTTTATAAACGTATTTGATATTACCAAGAAAGCACTGAAGCATCCCGCCTAAGGGATAATTTAATAATAATTTATTATAAGTCGCTTTTCCGATATTACGTCTTTAGACGGTCTATTAAAAATATATTTCTTTTGAATACGGTCGCAAGAAAGGAACCAATGTTAACTTCGTGTAATCTTGTGGACTATATGTTGCAGTAGGTTTGATTCCAATTGAAACGACTTGCTAATTATTACACTTTCAATGCTCACTATTGCTCACCCACGCCATTTCACGCCATCTCACGCCATCTCACGCCATCTCACGCCATTGATCCACCGTGTTTGTCTGTACTTACAGTACAGACAAACACGGAGGATCAATGGCGGACGTAAAACAGAACCATAGATAAAGCTAGACGCCCAACGTTGTAGTTTCTTACAGACTAAAAATTATCATAAATAAGGAAGTAATTTTTTTATAAAAAAATCTAGAATTTGCCTGAAGTATCCTATAACAGCCTTCAGGGATCCATTTATATTTCTAAAGTCATCGCGGCATTAATGCAAAGACAGGAAGGAACTGGTTGGGTTAATGTTTGACACTCTCTTCCGATCTAACTTTTATTTTATTTTCTTTCTTAGTAAAATCATCAAAAGTCCTCCCAACCTGAGTGGAGTCTAAGGGATTGTCAGAATCGCACTGACTAAAATCTACGGTGTTTCTTCAATAGCCCTTTACGTTCCAGGGTCACGTATCCCTGTACCTACCAAAATTCATCGATATCTGTTCAGCGATTTATCCGTCAACGAAAAACAGATAAACTGACTTTCACATTTACTCATAAACTAGCTGTGCCCGCGACTTCGTTCGCGTGGATGTCGGAACTTAACAATGTATTTTTTAGTGCAACATTGGCTGTAAATCATCATTCTGGAGCATACATAAATATGCGTACGTAAATCATCAAATGAGTCCTCCCACCCAGGGCAGGGTAAGATAAGAGGGACTGTCAATCTACGGTGTCCTATAAATCCTATAATAGCCCTTTACGTTCCGGGGTCAAGGTAATTCGATAGTTCCGCGACCCCGGCAGGCTTTGGCCTTCTAAGGGGGGGCCCGTCATTGTGATGACACATTGAGGCGCGTGTTGAACACAACGCGCCGTCGACCCAGGCATACTCACCGCCCGCATGCTCGTGCAAGAGAAAAATCTACGTTTAAACGCCTCTGGGACCTGAGTAGTATGGGCGGACTCCATAGCCTGCCCGTTCCTGCCTTTACCGGCGCTGGCAGCCCCAGGACGTAAGCAGACATGGGCGAAAGTCATTCTTTCAAGGAAACAGGTCGTACCTATCCTGTCCCATCCTATCCCATCCTATCCCATCCTATCCCATCCTATCCCATCCTATCCCATCCTATCCCATCCTATCCCATCCTATCCCATCCTATCCCATCCTATCCCATCCTATCCCATCCTATCCCATCCTATCCCATCCTGTCCCATCCTGTCCCATCCTGTCCCATCCTATCCCATCCTATCCCATCCTATCCCATCCTATCCCATCCTATCCCATCCTATCCCATCCTATCCCATCCTATCCCATCCTATCCCATCCTATCCCATCCTATCCCATCCTATCCCATCCTATCCCATCCTATCCCATCCTATCCCATCCTATCCCATCCTATCCCATCCTATCCCATCCTATCCCATCCTATCCCATCCTATCCCATCCTATCCCATCCTATCCCATCCTATCCCATCCTATCCCATCCTATCCCATCCTATCCCATCCTATCCCATCCTATCCCATCCTATCCCATCCTATCCCATCCTATCCCATCCTATCCCATCCTATCCCATCCTATCCCATCCTATCCCATCCTATCCCATCCTATCCCATCCTATCCCATCCTATCCCATCCTATCCCATCCTATCCCATCCTATCCTACGATTCCTTTAAATCGCTTTAATTAATTTACATTTTTTGTTTGTAAGGTGTAAACTGATTACGATGAAATAAAAAACATAATGTTACTTCAATTTAACACCTCTACTCCTGGTTTTTTTTAACGCCATCTACCGTGTTATCGTTGATTTAGATGAATTATTTGAATTTATGTAGTTTTTCTATTCGAAGCTAGAACGCGCTACTGAACTGCGCGTCTCGGTGTGAACTGACCGTAATATTTTACTTCTGAATCACTTTAAATTCAAATATCTTTTGATAGACTGAACCGATTGCAATGAAACAAAAACTAAATGTTACTTAAAGTTACGCTAAATCGTTGTGTATAAAAGTTATCTACATTGATTTTGTACATTTTACGTGATGCCCGAATAACCAAACATACAAACAGATAAACAGACAAACAGACAAACAGACAAAAATTCTAAAAACGCTGGAAATGGGTTCTATTGGTTGTCCTTTAACACCCTGGCTATATTTTTTTTATTTTTTTTTAATGTACAAAAACTTCTTTTCTACAGTTTTATTATATGTATAGATTAGTTATGATTAAGGCTCTTTACAAACATTCAAGATGCTTCCGTCATGTACTGAAAATAGACCATATACATGAATACATTCTAAGTGATCCAGTAAAGTCTGCGATCAGTTAAATATAAGTAATTCGTGTCATATTTATTACTGTAGTCGTTTACTCTATTTACTCATCATATTATTATGTACTATGTTTGTACCACTATTATGTTGCGCCGTAGCACCTAAACTACTGAGCCGATTTTTATGAATTAGATTTTTTTTTTACTATCGATTTGTTAGAATGTTACGCTACATTTCATGCCAAACAAATCAGTGTAATTAAAGATATATAAAAAAAAAAATGGCGGATCTCAGAAACAAAACCTTATTTTAGATTTTTATTTCAGTAATATAAGTACTTAAAATAGGATATTATTACTTTTAATATGTAGATCGATTGGCAATCCAAAATTAAGGAAAAACATGTTAAATAAATATGCCCTTTTAGAGCTAATGATTACTATTTATGTTTATTTACTTTAACAAAATACGATATAATGTGCAATTTCGGTCAGTGGGTCGTCTTAGGGTCAATCTAGCATCAGCCCAAAATAAGATGAGACTTAAAATGGATCAGGCTCACCGAAAAGGTACTGCAAGTCCTATTATGAATGGTTTTAAAAAAACTATACAAAATGACAGTGGAGAAAAGTGCATATTGGAAAGAAGGTTCATTGGCAGATATTTGCTTAACAGTGGGTGAATACAGGTAAGTAAATAAAAAAAAACACGCGTAAATAGAACTACATAAAATACTCATTGATCAGACAGAATACGATTAGAATAAGGTTTATACATATAAACAGTGTTCTGTTTCTCTCACTTACCTCTCATTTTCATTCGCTTCCCTTTGTCTTGATGGACGTTTTCTTCTATCAACACAATTAAGTAGTATTTACTTTTATTCTACCATTTTCTATGTTTTATGTTTACATTTCTTGTAAACATTTGAAGTTACTTTTGCCTTGGCCTTTTCACTGTGTTCTCTCTATTTTGTTTTAGTCTATTACAATATTTTAACTAGCACATAATCTTGACAATACTATTAAGTTTACTATTTGCTTCAATTAATAAAAATTGTTTACAGAAATAGTACAATCAGCATCTAGTACTACTGATTTTTAAATGAACCTGAATGACAAATCAATTTACTGAAAATGTACCTACGTGCTTTTTGTAATCAGTAATGTTTCTCACTAAAATTTACAAAAGTAATGTTGTAAGTATTCTAGATCAGTTGAACTAGAATATTAAAAAATAAAGATAATCGTCCTAAATTAAATCCCTTATAATACGTTAGCACTATTTTACATATTTATGGAAAAACTAAAAGACAAACTGATATGATTCGTTTCACTCCACTTAAAAACGTACAACAGATTAACAGTCCCCAACTTATCAATACGACGTACGCGGAAAATTGGCGCGCTTTTCCTCAAATCCTGAAAACCGTGAGGCGCGCCCGGCGACCGAACCACGACTGAAAGCCTGAAAACGATAAACAAGGCACCTTTATATCTCGATCTTATTAGCGAGATCATTCTAACAGGTGTTTGTGTACTTAGTATATAGGTAGATATATCGTTTTGGGGAAATTCTTTACGTTGTACCTACTACAGTTTTTGTAAAAGACTTGTTTACTGTTTGTATTGTTACCACCTTTTTATTTTATTGGTTAAGGATTGGCATTGAAAAGGAAAATTCTAGCTATAAATATGTAGATTTCCAAAACGATTTTCAAGGCGTACCTATTGTGAAAACGGAATACTTTCATTGTGTCTACAGCTAAAGAGTGGAATTCACTGGCGGAGTCTTTCTTTCGTGATAGCACAACCTTTAAGGTCTTCTTCCAGATAAGCTAACTTTTCCGTCGATAACATCATCGTTTAGCATCACGCCTATCAGATAGTGGTGAAAATACGCGTACCTATCGGTAAATAAAAACGAGCACCTAACAATAACATATTTGTCCAAAGATTGAAAGCGCCAATTTTGCCAACACATAAACACGATACGACGTCGCGTCGTGGAAATCTACGATACGACGTCGCGTCGTGGAAATCTACGATACGACGTTGTGACTCACGATGCAATCCCGCGCAGTTGTTTTTCGAAATTCAAAGATGACGGATGGTATTGAAGTCGATCATTTAATTACGCTAGTCGAGCAACGTCCCGTACTATGGAACAGAATGCGTATAGAGCGGTCCATTTTTACGGAATGAACTAAAACACCACCCCACTGTAACGATGCTCCTCGTAGATTTCTACGACGCGACGTCGTATCGTGAAACCACGCCACATCGTTGTACGACGCGACGTCGTATCGTGTTCAGTGTGGGAGCCCTAATGGAAAGGGATCATCGTATCGCCTGCAACATCAGAGATATCGGCTTCGCGTTGCCGACCCTACAATTTTAACACGCATATCGCAAATTATTATAATGTTAAGTACTACAAAGTACATGTATTGGTCTGGCTAATACGTGTGAGGTGTTTTTTTTATCGCGGTAAAACTATCAAATGAGTCCTCCCACCCGTACTGTCAGACTTGCACTGCCTAAAATCCACGGTGATCCTTGAACAGCCCATTACGTTGCAGGGTCACGGTTTCCATGATGAGACAGACCCGCGGCCACGCCAGGCTTTGGCCCTGTAATGGTGCCCCGTCAGGTTGCTAAGAGCTCTTCGAGGCGCGCGTGTCAGACGGCAAGTCACCCATTACTCGCCCGCGCCGCCCGGCCGGATATCGCCTCGTGACGTCTGTTGCCGTAGACGTCTACTGCGATCATAATTTACCATACCATATTTTTGACAATACACTGTAGTAAAACCAATATGAATAAAGAATTATTTTATCAGGCCAGGCCAGGACCACAATTTACCACACTAGAGCGCAGTTAGAGAAGTTCGCACTGGGCACATAAAAGAGGGCTCATTTGATGATTTTACCAGGACAAATAAGTTATCTTGTTTTTTGCATTGCATTTTCTACCCGCAGCAAAGCGGCTACTTATTTAGAATCGAATTTACCTCGAGATTTGATTCCATTTAGTCTTATATAAATCAAACATAAATATGTACAGTCAAGCCATACATAAATAATTGATATTCTATTTCTACTATATTCTATTCAAACATACCCCAAAAACAATTTAACCTACGCAGGATTTCCCATTATGTTTTCACAAAGCTAACAGTAATTTTTCAGACATATCGTTTTACTATTTTTGACCCCTAAGTACCGAAGTTCATGATTTTTTTAGTAAAGCAATGAAATACTGTTTTTCGATTACGATGTAAATACCCACATTTTCATGTATGTGTATCATTTTTCTTTATTTTGTATGTTAGTAAAATGTAACAGGACTGGACTGGTCAAATCAAATTGGCACGCGGAAGCGTATGCTATTTAATTGAATTAATGAACGTGCGCTGTGGTTGAGGTACATGCCTATAAGTACTTGTCAGTCTTTGGATGGATGAGCAAGGTTAAGCAATGCTTCTCTAGATCTTAGTCTATTGTCTCAAAGTCAGAGAAGAAGCTGAAGTCGAAATCCAATTTGAAGTAGCAGTCGTGTTGCATATTGTAAGGCTCCCTTATTTTTTAACTTCATAAGAAGAGTTATTCGTTAAATCTGACTCGGCTGGGCAGCGTTTGGAAGCCTACCGAATAGAACAAATGAAAAGCAGTATTGCTGCTGCTGCTTTTCCCCACACTAGCAGTTTATCCTGTATCGTGGGTGCGTTTACAAACATAGAAACTCACATATACTAACGCCCAGGCGTGGAACAACTACTTGTAGATCATACAAATATTTGCTCTATGCGGGAATGGAAGCCCCGACACGCGGCACAGCAGTCCTATCGCTCAACCACTGCGCCATCCGTGCCGTCAACATATCCGTATACTGCAAGCAATGCCCTGCCCTCTGTCACTTACGTTTGGCAATGTTTTGGTTCTCCTGCGGATCTCATCATCAATCTCTTAATTTAGGTATAGTTATAGTGCATTGAATATCAACTTGTCACTCTCACTTGTGTCTACTTTCACGGAACGGTGAAAGTAGACACAAGTGAGAGTGACAAGTTGAGACGAGAAGAGTGAGACATCATGTCTGTCTGTCTGTCTGTCCGTCCGTATGTCACAGCCACTTTTCTTCGAAAGTATGAGAGCTATCCTGTTGAAACTTGGTAAGTAGGTCTATTATGTGAACCGCATTAGGATTTTTACACAAAAATAAAAACAAAACAAATTTTGGGGGTACCCCCCATACTTAGAAATGAAACTCAAAAAAAATTTTTTCACCAAACCTATACGTGTGGGGCATCTATGGATAGGTCTTTGAAAATTATATTGAGGTTACTGAAAATCATTTTTTTCTAAACTGAACAGTTTGCGCGAGAGACACTTCCATAGTGGTAAAATGTGTGTGTCTCCCTGTAATTTCTTAAATAAGAGAATGATAAAACTTAAAAAAATAAATAATGTAGACCTCAACAAAAACTTCCAACGAAAATTGGTTTGGATGAGATACAGTTAACAATTTATGAGATATAGTACATTTTCAAAAACCGCAAATATAACTTTGCCTTCATACAAACACTATGAAAAACAAAGTTATTTTTATTGTTTGTGAAAATAACTTACTAATCTCAATATAATTATATCCCTGATTTATGCTTGTTACTACGGAACCCTTCTTGGGCGAGTCCAACTCGCACTTGGCCGGTTTTTTTAGAAGCTTTTGAGTCAGTTTCAATTCACCCCCCACCCCTATTACAGAATAATTACCACGCTATCAACCTGAGAAAAATAAGACAACAAATGTGGGGCTGGAACACTAATAAAAAAAAACAGGTGTGGAGGGGGCAGGTTTATACAAAAACTGCAGCTGCATCGATCCTATTGTCTTGAGTTGGGAACAATAGGAATTGGGCCATTGTTGTAAAGAATGTATCATGGTTCTGGAATTTTTGACGCTGGCTTTGATGTGACCGATCTAGGAATTCGATTGTCTTGCTCAGACAATGGTTCTGGGAATAGAGGTAGGGATGAAATTCTGCTCATGTCCAGGTAGCTCGATGTCTTCTTGACAAGGACCTTGGGATCTTGAGGAACGCTTTCACCAAGGTTGTAATGTTAGAGCATTCATCTCTGTGAGACGGGTATATTTTGAAGATTTTACAAGACCACGTTATGTCTGCCAACTGTGCCAACAATATACGTATGACTCGTGTAAAATGTTTTTTTTTAAGTTATAGTCCGAGAGTTTGAGTCGGAGTCCGGTCCGAGACCTAGTCTGAGTCCGAGTCTGAGTATGAGTCCAATTCCAAAGTCAAGCCCAAATTCAAGTCCAAGTTCAAGTCCAAATTCTACACCAAATTCAAGTCAGTCTAATTGCAAATCCAAGCGGAAGTCCAAGTCCAAGGCTTAGACCAAGTCCAAGGCTTAGACCAAGTCCAAGTCCAAATCAAAGTCCAAGTCCGATTCTGAGTCTAAGGCCTAGTCCAAGTCCAAATCCAAGTCCAAAACATAGTCGAAGTTCAAGTCCAAATCCAAGCCAAAGTCCAAGTCCTAGGCAAAGTTCAGGATCAAGTCCAAGACTAGATACTTAGTTCAAGTCCATTTATCATGTCCTAGTCCAAGTCTAAGCCCAAGTCCGTTTACGAGAAGGGAGCTCCTCCGACCTGCCTGACGAATGCTGTCGGCTTTTTCTATTTTTAAACTCGCGAAGAAGTCTATGGCCGACACCCACAGACGACATCATCATCTACCTAGCCTTTTCCAAACTATATTGAGATCTGTTTCTAGCCACACCAGATGCAGCTCAATATCAGTATTTTACATGGAACGACTGCCTATCGGACCTCCACAACCTAGAAATTGGGTAATACGATACCCCGTGGTCAGACTGATTGTCAGACTTTAGTGCTTCTGACTAACAGTAACGACTGTCAAAGATCTACAAATGACTGTCGGGCGGGACCAACGGCTTGAAGTACTTTCCGAGACACGGGGGTAACTCGCTATGACAGATAGTAATAATAATATAATAATATTCCACAACTATCACACAACGCCATCTAGTCCCAAGCTAAGCAGAGCTTCGGGCACGCCGCAATCGCGGCGGTAAGACCCCTCTTTGAGGAGTGGCTGGATAGGAGTCACGGCGTCCTGACCTACCGCATGACGCAGGTCCTCACCGGACACGGAAGTTTCGGGAGGTACCTGTGTCTAAGGAGAAAGGAGGAAACGCCTGGGTGTCACCACTGCGAAGATCGCCCGGAGGACACAGTAGAGCATACGGTGCAAGACTGTCCCGCTTGGGCAGAGCACCGACGTGTCCTCACGGCGGCGATAGGCGGAGACCTCTCGCGCCCGGCATTGGTTGCGGCCATGCTGCGGGGCGAGACGGAGTGGGAAGCGGTCGCCTCCTTCTGCGAAGCAGTAATGCTCGCGAAGGAGGAGGCGGGCCGCGCGAGAGAGAGGGCAATGTCCTCCCTCCGCCCCACCCGCGGTGGTTGGCGCCCACGGCGTCGGACGTCGCAAGACGATCTCCGGCCACCGTAGGCGCGGGCATGCGGGCGGCGAGTAAAGGGCAACTCGCAGCCCGACCATGGACCATGCCCGGGTCGACGGCGCGTTGTGTTCCACGCGCGCCTCAAAGAGCGTCAGCATGATGACGGGGCCCCCTCTCTAGAGGGCCAAAGCCTGCCGGGGTCGCGGGACTTATACCATTACCGTGACCCCGGAACATAAAGGGCTATTGAAGGACACCGTGGATTTTAGTCAGTACAAGTCTGACAGTCCCTCCCGCCCTGCCCGGGGTGGGAGGACTCATTTGATGATTTTACCACGAAAAAAAAAAAAAAAAAAAAAGCTAAGCAGAGCTTGTGTTATGGGTACTAGACAACTGATAAACATACTTATATATTTCTAAATACATAAATACTAAAGATATATTACACCCAGATAGTGACCCATCCACAGACCAAACTCGGCAAGCACGGCTTAACCTAGAAGATCAGCCTGAGAGACTGTAATTATTTAGCCACGAGCTCCTCCAGACAATATCTGATTAAATAATGACACCCACAGACGACAGCTGATTAAATAATGATCCAATAATTATGAGCAGTGGTGGCCCAGTGGTATCGGCCTCGACTTACGAGTTGTAGGTCGTGGGTTCGAACCCCGTCAGGCGCATTACTTTGTGTAATTTATTTCAACACCACTGCTCTCAAAATGGTGAAGGAAAACATCGTGAGGAAACCGGCATGTCCTAGAACCAAAAATTCGAAGACATGTGACATCTACCAATCCGCACTGGGCCCGCGTGGTAGATTACGGCCCACTCCCTCTCACAGAGAGGAGGCCTGTGTCCCAGCAGTGGGAACATTTATAGGCTGATGATGATGAATTATTAGTAGAGTGCCGTAAGGCGTAAAAATAGTAAAACCTCGGAATCCAAGACCAGGCAATGAATCTTCATTTAAAAAAAATTTTGCCCGATCTCAATTTTTTTTTAATTCAAATAAATAATTATACAGAGACTCTCTTTTAAATTGAAATAGAAAAACCGGCAAAGTGCGAGATGGACTCGCGTGAAGAGGGTTCCGTACGATGTTACCTATCACGTTTACAAATCTGACCCAAATTTGTTTATGGTAACTAAAAAAAACCGGCCAAGTGCGAGTTGGACTCGCGTGAAGAGTACTCGTACGATGTTACCTATCACGATATCAAGATTGGTACGCACAATATTGAGTGATTTACCATGTTATTTTAATGTCATGGACTTCTTATAGGTTTTCTTATAATCTAGGGGGAATGGTGGGGGGGGAAATGGTCAAATTTCGTCTATTTTATTGAATAACTTGGAAACTACTTATTTTAAAATTACAAAAAAATACATTTATGTTTGTCTCAACAATACCTTTCATTTGATATATCACACGATGCAGTTTTCAAAATTTTTAATTTAATTTTCCCCTTCCCCCCCAAAAATTACCTCCCATATACAGATATGGACTTCTCATAGGTTTTCCTATACTCTACAAGTAGAAAACTAATTTCTGTATTTTTTTCAAAATTTTAGGTTCAGTTGTTTCGGAGATAAGGGGGGGGGGGAATAGTCAAATTTCGTCTATTTTTTTGAATAACTTGGAAACTATTTATTTTAAAATTACAAAAAAATACATTTAAGATTGTCTCGACAAGACCTTTCATTTGATATGTCACACGATGCAGTTTTAAATTTTTTTTTTAATTTTCCCCTTCCCCCTCAAAAATTACGTCCAATATACAGATATGGACTTCTTATAGGTTTTCCTATACTCTACAAGTAGAAAACTAATTTCTGTATTTTTTTCAAAATTTTAGGTTCAGTTGTTTCGGAGATAAGGGGGGGGGGGGGGAATAGTCAATTTTCATCTATTTTCTTGAATAACTTGGAAACTATTTATTTTAAAATTACAAAAAAATACATTTAAGATCTTCTCAACAAAACCTTTCATTTGATATGTCACACGATGCAGTTTAAAAAAAATGTAATTTTCCCCTTCCCCCCAAAAATTACCTTCCATATACAGATTTCATCTATTCACGTCACACCTCTGTGCTTGGGTCACAGGAATTGATATAAATTGTGTATCAAATTTCAACTTAATCGGTCTAGTAGATTCGGAGATAATTGACTGTAAGCGACAGACAGTGATCCTATAAGGGTTCCGTTTTTGTATTCGGACGTATGGAACCCTAAAAAGGGAGAAATCAGGATCCATAAGAGATACGAGAAAACTTTCTTGGAAACCTTTAACTATTTTTTGATGTTGACAATTTTGGCGTTTATATTTTTTTGGTCAAGTGTTGTCCACAAAAATGAGTGAAACTGGCCAATTTTTTTTTTAATGCCATTCGACTCTGTTTCATGTACCTAAGGATCATTTCATTGTATCGGAAGAAAAAAATTGGGACGGCGGAAGTTTTCACCAAAATATTTTACAGCATAAAGTCGTATTAGTAGTGGTCAGTATTTCATTAGATATGACCCACTTCTGTTGCACAGACATTTTCCTTCCCATACAATGAAATGATCCTTACATGAAACTAAATCAAATAACATCATAAAAAAATGGCAAGAATTGCCAATTTTGTTCGTTCAGACAATTTGTATGAAAAAATACTTAGAAAATAATATAATAATAATATAATAATTAAAAATATTTTTTTTAACATGTGGCGTTACTTTCGCGAATAAAACGTGTTGTACGGGACGTAAGTATTGCAAGGGTCGGCCGGTAGGTAAAAATGAAAAAGTTCTTTCTTGCACGTGGGTTGCGCGTGGACTGTTCACTAAAAATACACTTTCGTCTTACCCAATCACTGGCGGCAAACTTCTTACAACTTAAACTATAGTAAGCATTGTTACCATATCACAATAAAAAATGCGCTCTGAGACCCAACGTTATAAAACAATAAAACATTAGCATCATTTCGTTAAGGCCCTAGGCCATAAACGTTACATTTCCGACAAACACACTTCAATTCGCTGTACAATAAAACAACACTGCAGCTGCGTGCAATAAAACATAATACCGTAAGTAGCTGTGTTAAGGTGCCGGTTGGCGCGCGAGACCGCGACAGGAGACAGCGACAGGAGACCGCGACACTTGTCATTACTTAAGAAGTGTCGCGGTCTCCTGTCGCTGTCTCGTGTCGCGGTCTCGCGCGCGAACCGGCACCAAGGCGGCGGAATGGACTGAAGAATAGTTACTTGTATCTATTACTTCAAAGCTTCTAGCCGATGGTTAACACCTAACATCTTAAAACTAAACAATTAAACTGAAGCTATATACAAAAAATATTTACATTGGTATCTACTTACGATCTAATTATACATATTTACAATCTAATTACACGTTGCTACATTAGTTGCTAGGGACATAATTATGTGGGGCGTTAAGTCGCCACAAACATTTTTCTTGTGGTTAAAAACACATTTCATCAATTATATGAAGATTCATTGTCTGGTCCTGGATTCCGAAGTATAAACCTTACGGCACTCCACTAAATATGTAATAAAACCCAAAAAAATATGTGAGTTCATAAAATAATATCGAGAGAAAGAAATCTTAAGCTCAATTAAAATCACAGATATCGGACCGACCCTTTTATGAATAGAAAACAAAACAATAAAGAAAGAAAAAGTTACAGCGCTGCGCTGCAAGCAGAAATAGTCCTTACTGCCGATGGTTCGACTGTAAAGTTGACCATTTCGGTATTCTTGGTCATTGCAAATGAGTTCGCCGAACTTATATGTACGTAATTATACCTAATAGCGCATTGTCCTCTACTATACAAACCAAGCCAGTTTTGTTTTCTTTTTTTAACCTATTTTTATTATATACCACACTCTGAACTAAACCACATTCCCGGAATACAAAATGCTCAATGCCGTTCTATGAATTGTTTTATTGCGAAACATAACTATACTTACTGACTATTTTTTTAAATGGCGCCAGATTCCTGATACAGCTGGGCCACTTTCTATGTTTTTATAAAGGGTTACATGTGCCAATAGCTTTTCTTTTTTTAGCGTGGTAAAATCTTCACATGAGTCCTTACACCCAAGGCAGGGCGAGAGGGACTGTCAGACTTCCACTGACTATAGAATCCACGGTGTCCTTCTATAGACCTTTGCGTTCTGGGTTCACGGTAGCTCATTAGTCCCACGACCCCTATGCTGCTTGACTCAATCCCTCAAGTGTAAGTTTGATACAAAACTAATCGTATTTTAGGAAATTAAGTGTCATAAAGTTCCTTTCTCAAAAAAAAATTATGACACTTGGTTGGCAAATTACAGAAAAAAACTTTCTAGTCTCATTACCTTTCTAAAATGGTGTCACAGTATCCACTCTTAGTAACTGTCTGACCAGAAAATTAGGTTCGTTACTGACAAGGTAGTAAATCAACGAAAGTGGTGATATCAAAGTTTTTGAAATGAGTGAAATAGGCGAAAATTTTTACCATCATCATCATCATAAAGCCTCGAGCAGACTCTTCTTCTTCTTCTTCCTGCCCTTATCCCATTCTATTTGGGGTCGGCGCAACACGTTTTCTTCTTCCATTCTCCCCTATCAGACGTCACAGTATCATTTACTCCTTTTTCTTTCATAGCATTCCTTAGACAATCCATCCATCTTTTCTTTGGCCTTCCTCGTCCTCTCCATCCATCAACATTCATATTCATCACTTTCTTAGTCACATGGGTGTCATCCCTCCTCATCACATGTCCATACCAAGATAGACGATTCCCTTTCATTTTTTCTGTAACAGGCGCCACTTTCAAACTTCCCCTTATAAACTCATTCCTTACTTTATCCATTCTTGTCACTCCACACATCCATCTCAACATCCTCATCTCCGCTACATGCAATCGTTTCTCATCCACCTTTTTCACAGCCCAGCATTCCGATCCATACAATACGACAGGTCTAATCACGGATTTGTATATTTTCCCCTTTAACTTGAGGGGCATCCGTGGGTCGCAAGTTGTTCCGGTGACCTGTCGCCATTTCATCCATCCCGAGTTGATCCGGTGTGTTATGTCCCGGTCTAGATCGCCGTCTCCTTGGACAAGCGACCCGAGGTACCGAAAGTCGGAACAGACTGGTATGAGCGTTCCTGCAAGAGTAATGGGCACAGGACTGGAGAGACCGCCAAAATCGCAAAACATACTCTGTTTTGGTTCTGCTCAATTTCAGGCCAACGTTCTCCAGTCTTTGCCACCACACCTCCAATCTGTTATGGACCTCTAGGCCGCTCTCGGCAATCAGCACAATGTCATCGGCAAACAGCATGCACCAGGGGGCCTCTTCCTGGATGTCCGACGTCAGAGCATCCATTATCATCAGGAAGAGGTACGGGCTGAGAGCCGACCCTTGGTGCAAGCCAACCGCTACATTGAAGCTGCCGGTAGTGCCCGCTGTAGACCGGACTTGGGTACTGCATCGACTATACATTGCACGGATCAACTGTACATACTTTCCAGGTACACTTTTCTCCTTAAGGGCCCACCACAGAACCTCACGGGGCACCCGGTCGTATGCCTTTTCCAGGTCGACGAACACCATGTGCAAGTTTTTATGCGCACCTCTGTATTTCTCGCACAGTTGGCGGATAGCGAAGATGGCATCCGTCGTACCCCGACCAGGGGCTGCAGTCTCGACATAGATAGCGATCGCTTTGCGTCAAAAATCGGTCGCTAAGTCCTAACGATCCGATTGTAACGATTTTTGGTAGTCTCTACTGCCAAAACTATCGAGTGTCATCGCAAACTTTGCGAATATTTTCGCTAAGATAACGATATTCGTAAAGTCATGTCAATTTCCTTGCGACCATTTTTGACAGCACGCTAAGTGATAGCTACGATCGCTACCATTGCTTTATTTGTGTTTTGACATTACGAAAATATTGAATCAATAGTATTTAAATAATAATGGCTGTAGAATATTAAATTTAGCGTGGGACTTAGTTGTGCTCGAGAACAGACGCGATGTGCTAATGCGGCGGCAAATACCACAAAACCGACGAGAAAACGAAAATCCCTTTGATTTGGAGGATGGACAATTTTTTTATTTACATTGAATATCAAAGGACCTATTTCACGGGCTCCTTAGTGATGAATTAACTGACGTGCAGTGCTCCATAATATGAGGATTGAATATAGATTACAGGAACCAGAGAACACCACATTCATG
The DNA here is from genome assembly GCA_950005045.1 of Agrotis exclamationis. NCBI lineage: Eukaryota > Metazoa > Arthropoda > Insecta > Lepidoptera > Noctuidae > Agrotis > Agrotis exclamationis. The sequence continues at coordinate 14,210,097 of OX465428.1, forward strand.
CAGATGGTGGACAATGGTTTAGGGCCATTCATGTAATGTGCAAGCTGTAAGTTGACCTTCCGCTCTATAAAATATAAAATGTTCTTTAAAAATATGAACCCTTTTACATAATTATTTAATTTATTACAGGAGTGTGATGATCTTAATATTTTAAATATAGACTGGCTCGATGGCCAGGAGCGAGCTCACATGTGGGCAAATTCACTAGTGCGCTCAACAATGAAGCGGAAGTTGCTTGGTAGGTAAGTAATAATAAATGAGCATAACAATCTGTTTGGAAGAGGTTGCCCATTAGATTTCTCAAATTTCTTTATATGTTTAATCTTTTAGGTGATGATGGATAAAACCGTGGACCTCTAGAACCGTGGCTAATAACTCACACAAACATCAGCGCCCTGGCATACCGGAGTAAAAATTACCGAAGTACACTGCTCAGCCAGGAACATCATAGAAATATGCTTCGGTGTGCTAAAAGCTGTATTTAGTTGTTGATCCCACCAACGCCAACTGATGTACAAACCGTATATTGCTGGCTTATAGTTATCCAGAAACCAGAGATCACCATAATTATGTCCCATCCATCACCACCCGTCATCGTGGATAATGTTAAAGTCCACGATGACGGGTAACTTATCAACTGATTTGTTTTGTTATTTTACTATAAATATATAGATACTCGTACGTGTACCTAACACCATTTTGTGAATATTCATGAAATTTTATTTTTGTTGTGCAGGCTCTGGACGAGCTGATGCAGAGCGCATTAGAAGACGACTCATGAATACAGTTTTACATACTTAATTATATAATTTTCTTTTCATTTAAAATACTCTGCGTTCTCTGTTCAAATAAAAAAATGTAACCGCCTTCAAAAACAACCACAAAAAAGGGTAAAATAACCTACAAAATAACTTTTCTTTCAGAAGTCGGTGCCTTTGTTTTTTTTTTCATTTCATTGTTTTTTTGCCACCGACTTCTGAAAGAAAAGTTATTTTGTAGGTTATTTTACCCTTTTTTGTGGTTGTTTTTGAAGGCGGTTACATTTTTTTTGAAAAAGTTTTTTATTTTACTCTTTTTAGTTTAAATATTCAACTCAAATTCTTGTCAAATAAATCATTCTCTCTCAAGTGCACAATAAGCTAATAAAATTCCCTATCTCAAAAACTACTGAACTGATTTTGATGAAACTTGCAGTATTCCGTAAGTTAAATAATACTTAGTACAACAAAAAAAGAATTACTTAAATCGGACTTGTAGTTCCAGAGATTTGCGAACACAAACTAAATCAGTCGATGCCTACTCCAAGCCGTTGAGGAGTTGTACCTTCCATCATCAGCTCATTCACCTGAGATGATGATTATCAGATGCAAATACTTGAACAGCTTTAGAAAATATATGAAAATGGTACTATGTGCCTATAAAATTTGAAGGTTGCCCTCGATTTCCCTGGGATTCCATCATCAGATCCTGACCTGATGATCATGGGACCAATTGGAAAGTATACCCTTTCAAACAAAAGAAAAAAAATCCAAATCGGTCCAGGCGTCTTCGAGAAATCGGGGAACATACATAAAAAAAAAAAAAAAAAAAAAAAAAAAGATTACGAGGAATTGAGAACCTCCTCCTTTTTTTGAAGTCGGTTAAAAAACAAGTAAAATAATTTATTATTTTTATTTACACAATAATTGTGATAGAATAGAAAAAAAAATAGCAATCGTGTCGGTTATTTTGCTTGCATCCTGCGCAAATAGCAGCGACCGACGCCTCGGCTTGTATCTTGGTTGCCTCAGACTGCATTTTGACAGCGTTTGCTTGCGCCAAAAGTCCATCAATTTGAGTAAATGTTACACGTGGCATACGCTTACACTTGAAACATAAAAATATTAATAATATAAACACAATATCGGCTCCGGATTACTCCGAAGCAAATTAAGCAATTGCTTAGGTCATGACATCTCAGGGGGCACCATAAACAGGACCGAAAAATTATTTGCAAGTACACGATCTAAATTGACTAACAAAGAACTCCGTCTATCCCAAGGTTAGTATATAGTAAAAATGGTAGGGCGCCCATACGCTGGGATTGCTAAAGGCATCAAGTAGTCTTAATCTGGCACTGCACAGAATACTTCGATGTATACAAAGCATTCAATTTAGTACCAAAAATTGTCGTTGTAGGTTGTACTAACCTGTCGCTCACGCTGCTGGCACACGGCGGGCCTGCGCCTGTATCCTCCTGTATCGTTGTACAAGGAAACATCGTTTTATTTCCGTTATTATAAATTTGGGAAACAATGTTTTTAAACAAACAAACTTGACATTGACAGTATGCCCGTTTGACATGTTGAACGTCTAGGTTTTGCAAGGAAGCAAACTAATAAGTTCCTTGTTATGAGTATTCTTTAAAACGGTATACGATACTCACACATTTCAATAAAATTAAGTGTTAACTTAATAAGGTTTACCTTTCACAACAGCACAACTTTCAAAGAAAAATATTTTTTGAGAATATCTCATCTATCAGTTTTTCCTATAGTAAAAAGTTTTTTTTCGACTGCCAATACAAACCTCACTAATGGCAGAAAAGCCTAGAAGCTATGCCAAAAATACTATTAATTTACCGCACTATGAATACGATTTTCGTTAACTTATCGACATCGCAAAGTCCTCATAATTACCGACTTAGCTCGCTATCTCGGATGTAGAGACTTGCATTCATTGTGACAGTCGTTATTGCATGCGAATTTTTTCGTTAATATTTAGCGATCGCTACGTATCGATCGAATCGCTATCTTTGTAGAGACTGCAGGCCCAGGCATAAAACCGAATTGGTGCTGTGAAATTTCGCTCTCCTCTCTCAGTCGCCTTTCAATAACTTTCTCCCAAACTTTCATACTCTATCATATCACACGATATTAGCTTTATTCCTCTGTAAGTATTGCATTCCAGCACATCACCTTTGTTTTTAAAAATGGGCACTAGCGAACTATTACACCATTCGTCAGGTATGGCTTCTTCCAGCATCAGCTTATTAAAGAATAAAGCTAACCACGTCCAACCATCCATCCGCAATATTTTCCACACTTCAACAGGTATTCCGTCCGGTCCTAATGCCTTACCATTCTTCATTCCACTCACCGCATTCCTCACTTCATCCACACTTATTCTTCTTACTAACCCCTTATTTACTGGTTTACTTTCAAGCACACCACTCCAGTCATTCTCCTCATTCATCAGTCTTTCAAAGTAACCCTTCCACCTATTCTTAATTTTCTCATCTTCCGACAGAATCATTCCAGCATCGTCTTTTACGCACTTTACCTGACAAACATCCTTCGCCTTTCTCTCCCTAGCTCTAGCAAGCCGGTATAGTTGTTTTTGGCCTGCTGGAGTATCCAAGGTGTCATAGAGCTTTTTTTGGGCATTTGCTTTCGCTATAGCCACAGCTCTTTTGGCTTTTTTCTTAAGAGCATCATACTCACTCTTTCTTTCAGCTTTCAAACTAACATGCTCATTTCCAATGCTCTGCCATTCCTTAAATTTCTTCTTTTTTTCCCTCAAAGCATTCTGTACCTCTGTCGACCACCACCATGTATCCCTATCTATCGTGCCCCTTCCTTTCGTCTCTCCCAAGATATCTTTTGCTGCGCTCCTAATACACTGAGCTATCTCATTCCAACATTCATTTACGCCCTTGTCGTTCATATCACCCATCTCAATCATTTTATTTGCCACTCGCTCTCTTAATTCTCCAGCACAATCATTCTTCTCTAGCATATGCCATTTTATTTTAGGAGGGGGGCGCTCTTTATGTTTTAGAAACCTTATTTGTAAGGCTACTTCCATAACCAGGAGACGATGTTGTGAGACCAAATCTTCTCCCGGTAGCACTTTGCAGTCCTTGACGTGCTTTATGTTGTTGCGTCTAACAAGGAAGTAATCTATTTGTGTACTATGTGCCCCACTCTTATATGTTACTAGGTGTCCATCGGCTTTTTGGAACCAGGTGTTAGCTACTGCTAGATCAAATGCAGTAGCTGATTGCAACATAGTTTCCCCCTCATTGTTTAAATTCCCGAAACCCCATCCCCGTGTACTCTTTCATAACTTCCTTTCATTCTTCCCACATGCCCATTAAAATCACCTCCAATAATTAATTCCTCATGCACCGGGATGGTCATTAAAACTGTATCAAAATCCTCCCAAAACTTCTCTTTCACTATTTCCTCACATCCTACTTGTGGAGCATACACACTAATCACGTTCAGTACAACATTCCCTAACATGACTTTCACAGCTATCAATCTAGACACACACGATTAATCGCGCGGGGCGACTTGCCGCGGTCCATTCGCAGTATTTTTAGAGTGGAAATTTGCTTGGCTCGTTGTCGCAGCGCGATTATTCGTGTGTGTCTGTTCGAGCCTTAAAGGACAAAGTATGTAAAATAAATAGGGTCTCCTGTCGTGATTGTCCGGAGGGTTAGCACCTGTGGCACCTGGCTACTAACGTATGAGGTTGGAGTTCAAATCCAGACAAGTATGAATGTGTCGTTTTCAATTAAAATATAGTTTTTGTGCCTAAACACACTATGCCGAAGTTACGCGACGGAAGTTCGGCGGCTGATTTCACGTTCCGGCTGATAGGGTAAGTTCGCCTGTTCGCGTCCATCGTCCGGTTCGCGTCCATTTTACGGATCTCCCTTTAAAAATGCTCGAAAATAAGTATATTCTTACTCTAATGACATGGAAATACATGACCGCCTATACCTCAACGTATAAGAGACACGATAACATAGACAAAAGTTCCGTCCGCCCCGCTAATCCTGTTTAGAAAAAATATTTAGTCCCGGGTTGTTCAACAGCAGAGTGAAAACGCGCGAGATGTAAAAAAAAAATAGTGTGCAGCGGCGCGTTTATCGGTAAATATTTTATTGTTTTATGTGAATTTTAGGAAACATAGCCATTTGCAGACATTAATAATGGAAAAACGAATAATATGAATTATGAATTTGCTTGTTTTTTTTAAAGTTAACAGTTAAAATAAGGTGGACGCGAATTACAACACCGAATTTATAAAATGTGCACTTTGCGTCCACAGTGGACGCGAACTCGTCTATTTATGTTTTCTCTAATTGTTTATTTTTATGTGACTAAAATATGAAAGAGAAATTGGATTTTTGTTTATTTTAACACTTATAGTATGTAATTGTAACTGCCAATTTGCGTCCACATTATTATGATTGTAGTAAAAGATAGACAATATCGATTACACGTGGACGCAAACTATACCTGCATTGAATAATATTATATAGCAGATTGCGTCCATTTTTTCCATAAATAAAAATGATAGCATAAACATATTTTTTTAATAATTTGAAATGAATAAGTAGGTAGTACAGTTTTGATTAGGACTATGAAATTAAAATTCAAGTTTTACTAGTGCAATGAAGTCTGGAGGTGACTGCCCTCCAGCGCGTCAGCGGGTAAGACCCCTCTTTGAGCAGTGGCTGGATAGGCGTCACGGCGTCCTGACGTACCGCATGATGCAGGTCCTCACCGTACACGGAAGTTTCGGTAGGTACCTGTGTCTGATGGGAAAGGAAGAAACGCCTGGGTGTCACCACAGCGAGGATCGCCCGGAGGAAACGGTGGAGCATACGGTGCAGGACTGCCCCGCTTGGCCAGAGCACCGCCGTGTCCTCTCGGCGGCGATAGGCGAAGACCTATCGCGCCCGGTATTGGTCGAGGCCATGCTGCGGGGCGAGTTTGAGTGGAAAGCGGTTGCCTCCTTCTGCGAAGCAGTCAAGCTCGCGAAGGAAAAGGCGGGTCGCGTGAGGGAGAGGATAGCGTCCTCCCTCCACCCCAGCCGCGGTGGTAGGCGCCCACACCGTCGGACGTCGGCAGACGATCTCTGGCCACCGTAGGCGCGGGCATGCAGGCGGCGAGTAATGGTTGACTCGCTGTCCGACCATGGTCCATGCCCGGGTCGACGGCGTGGTGTTTTCCACGCTGACAGTCCCTCCCGCCCTGCCCTGGGTGTGCCTGGAGTGAAGAAACCGGAACCAGAACCAATGTATGGTTATTTTTTTATTTTAAACTAGCTGACCCGGCAAACTTCGTACCGCCTCACCTTTTAAACCTTCCCTGGACTTCCCAAAATAATTCAAAACCAAAATCGGCCAAATCGGTCCAGCCGTTCTCGAGTTTTAGCGAGACTAACGAACAGCAATTGATTTTTATATATAAGAGAAGATTCTATCGATGTTGAGAAGAATAAACAAGTTTTTTTTTTTAATTAATTTTTCATTAAAAGAAATTGTTAAATTCCAATCTTCCTTTAAATTGTCTTAACAATATCACCCCTGATCACCCCTATATTCCTTCTCTAAACTGATGGACGCGAAATGGTCCACGGGTGGACGCAATTTGGATTTTTTGGACGCAAACTGGGTAAAACGCCTAATTTTGACATTTTTCTGTTTAAAAAAAAAATACGACAAGTTTGGAACAAAACTGAAAGCTGATATTAAAATAGACTATATAACGAACGCATTTACATATTTTTTTTATTGAAACTGGTGTTGGAACATTTTTATTTTCTCCTTCAAACTTGTCAACTGCACTAAATGGACGCAAACAGGCGAAATGTATGACACACCATAAGTGCCGAACTTACGCGGCGGAAATTCGGCGCGGGTGGCGCGGGCGGCTGCCTGCTGCTCCCCGCCCCCGGATCTTCGTCGGTAATCGAACCGAACTTCGGTCGCGTATAATGTGTGGTCACAGAATAAGTTCCCGCCGAACTTACGCCCGACCGAAGTTACGCTGTACGCTATGACGCGACGTAATTTCGGCATAGTGTGTCGTCAGTAATTCAAATAGCATTGCAGGCGTAATTGCGCCGAACTTCGGTCGCGTAACTTCGGCATAGTGTGTTTAGACAAAGTTTATATTGGACATTAGTGACATCGATAACGGAAAACAACGTGCGGATACTTTTTTTTATATCGTTTTAAAATTATTAAATGAGTCCTCCCGCCCAGGGCAAGACGGGAGGGACTGTCATCCAAGTTCCCTCACGATTCGACAGTCCCGCGAATCGTGAGGAAACCTGGACTTAAAACATAAATATAGGTAAGTCCAAATCTATGTCAGAGGCTTGTGGGACACCTAATGTTGGCCATATAATCAGAAAAAAAAAATTATAAAAGTAGTGCCACCTAACCAAGAATGGGGTAACTTATTGTTTTTAATGGACCTTATAGCAATGTTTTCAAGACAATCTCTGGACGGATTAGAGACAGGAAGAGGACGAAACAATATCTGCTGTAGGTAAAAAAACAATAGGTATGTTGCAAGTACTTACAAAGGTATATGAAGCATTTACAACAGAATTAATTCAGTAACAACTGAATCAATAGACTTGACAGGAGAATGGGGTTAATATATAAATAAATTGAAAATCTATTTAGTCCGTGTCCGTCAGTTAGAGTATTTAAAAATAATAAACACGTGGGTTTTTTTTAAATCAATAAATAATGACAAAGATAAAACCCTTCGAAATTCCGGAATGGCCCGACTTGTGACTTCATTAAGCCTCCTGCAGACACACGCGATTAATCGCGCGGGGCGACATGTCGCGGTCCATTCGCAGTATTTTTAGAGTGGAAATTAGCTTGGCTCGTTGTCACAGCGCGATTAATCGCGTGTGTCTGCAGGAGGCTTTAATCAAAATGAGAGACATTGTTTTATTCTCATTTTTGCATGGGTTATACCTACAACGAGTTCGATATAATAAAAATCGAATCAACAACTTCGAAAGCACGTAGGGATCCCAATGCATGAAGGTCAACAGCATGCAGTTATGTATACTACGTATGTACATTTATGTACGGCGAAACTGTAGAGGTAGACGCCGACGACGCAGTCGCAGACGCTGACATGCAGCGTGCGCGCCCCTATCTCCCCCCAATCGGCATTTTAATGTTTCAAGCCAGTATTTGTTTGTACCTTGTTAGTCCGAGACGCGAGTCAGTCCCACGCCGACGTCCCGTAACCGCTATAAATACAGTGTTGACTTAATTAAGGACGCTCAGGTTAAATAAAATAGTGCTGCGCCATTTATTTTTTCAAGTGTACCTATTTATAGTGACAGTGACACAGCATAAAGTTTGTGTTTTTTTTGGAGATGAACTGTGTGTGTACTACTTTATGTTGATTGGCAAAATTATTTGCAACTTTCGCCCGCTTCGGAACATTGTCGAGGTACCCTATATTTAATATTTTATATAATTATGTATAGATCATAAAAGCGGAGGTACACCGCCTGTCCCTGCCTGTAACCTTACCAGATTTCTATAAAATTTTGCACTGAGGTAGACTATGCCCAATGACCATTTTACTTTATTATTTATTTATTTAATTACAGCGGCTGTGTGAACTCCCGCTTATAGAGACGAATAAATATCAAATAAAGACAATTTATTAATAAACTTAAAATAAACCTTACAAACAAATTTAGCTGCCGAATATAATGAACTATCATATAATTATAATATCAGGATATCACTTACGAACAGCTGCACCTTTTATTTAATTATTATTTTGTTGTATTTGTAATTGTGAAGACAATATTTATTTATAAGATAATGTTTAAAAAATAGTATGAAGAATTAGAAAATTTGGGTAAAAAACTCTCCTATAATGGATGAGACCTAGGACATTTGGGAGATATTCAAAAGTGAAAACTGTCAACATTTTTACATTGTTTTAAAAACTGATAGTAGGTAGACCTTCACCCCGTTACAGAATACTTAATAGTAGGTACTAAAAACCCCGTGGGAAGCCGGACCGGTCGTTAGCCCCGTAGGAAGCCGGAGCGAGTTGTTAGTCTTATTTTACTTCTTACTAAAGTACCTACCTACGAAATTATAATAATGTGTGGATGGATGAGCCTTAGAGCATACTTTGTTTGATTTAGTGTTTGTTACTCTTTTTTTTATTCACGCAAAGAAGAAGGGTCACCTGTGAGACTGTGACCCAGCCCCGGTGCAAGTGAAATTGTACCTATCTCAGTTTTTTCGTAATTTTATTACATCAAATAACAGATTTCTTTTTTTATCCAATTTCAGTGGCTAAATTAGTTAAATTGCTTAATTAAGCATTAGGAAAAAAAAAACCTACCAAGTTTCAACAGGATAGATCTTATACTTTCGACAAAAAGTGGCTGTGACACACGGACGGACAGACAAATAGACAGACATAACGAATCTATAAGGGTTCCGTTTTTGCCATTTGGCTACGGAACCCTAAAAACGGATCCAAAGAGCAACGTCAGAGGATATCCATTATTGTTATATACTAAAACCTTCTCCAGAATTTAATGACACTTTCCTGAGAACCGGATCATAATCGGTTCAGCCAAACGCGAGATAATCGCGGACAGACATACATATATACATGTCGAACTGAGAACCTACTTTTTTTTTAAGTCAGTTAATCGCGCGGGGCGACTTGTCGCGGTCCATTCGCAGTACATTTAGAGTGGAAATAAGCTTGGCTCGTTGTCGCAGCGCGATTAATCGCGTGTGTCTATTTGAGCCTTAAAGGTACACACGGCTACATATCAAGCTATACAAAACCATTAAAAGCTGATCGTTGAATATACGGAAAGACCATACAAAGCGAGACCACGGTAAATTGCACAGTGTTTTATGAAGACCATTTTTCGGATATTGCTTTTTTATGTAAAAATCTGATATACCTATAAGTTATTTAGATGCATTATTTTTAACCGACTTCAAAAAGGAGGAGGTTATCAATTCGACGATATGCTTTTTTTTTTGTGTGTATGTTACGCGATTACTCCGGCAATTATGGAACGATTTTCAAAATTCTTTTTTATTCGAAAGGTGATAATCACCAAGTCAGGATCTGATGACTGAATCCTGGAGAAATCGAGGGCAACCCTCAAATTTTATAGGCCAACACATCGTTTTTCGCAAATTTTATGAAGTAAGTAATTTAAGTATGTACTTGCGTATGGTAATCATCATCTCATATAGGTGAGCTGATGATGGAAGGTACAAGTCCATAACAGTAAGAGGAGTAGGCATCGACTGACTTAGTTTGTGTTCGCATATCTCCGGAACTACAAGTCCGATTTAGGTCATTCTTTTTCTGTTGTACGTACTAGGTATCGTTCAAATTAAGGAATACTGCTTCAATCATTAAAATCAACTAGATACACACTCAGCGACAAAAAACGCCCTCACCAAAAGAAAGACCAAATCAGAGATTGGTCCATCTTTTCGTTTAGTAGGTAGGTACTACCACCAGCTGTTCTAACGCTCGAAACGTAAACATGGCTCCGTGCTCGTTTAAAAAGTGCAAAAATCACTCTTCCAGGACCGGGAAAAAGGATGGAATTTAATTTTTTCAGTAAGTAGGTACTAATTTTACCAATATATAATAACTATCACTGTAATATAAATACTGATATTTCGTCAAGAAATCGCCGTAAAACATTTATTTTAAAATTGACATATATATCAGCAGGGTTTATAAAGCACCTAAATTGAAAAGAAGAGACCTAGACTAGATCTTTGTAAACTCGCCATAATAAATTAAATATTTACAAAAAAAATATAACATTTATTTGTATGTTGCGTAATCAAACGCTTCACATTCACCCGGTAGAGTACGGTCGAACAATGTAACCTCTGCACACTTTTAAAACAAAATCGCGTGCGCAGTAGCCCACATCTGTGAACTGGCCACCTTTTTAGGGTTAATACAAAAACAGAACCCTTATAGGATCACTCGTGTGTCCGTCTGTCTGTCGCTTACAGTCAATTATCTCCGAATCTACTAGACCGATTGAGTTGAAATTTGGTACACATATCAATTCTTGTGACCCAAGCACAGAGGTGTGACGTGAAACGTGAATAGATAAAATCTGTATGTGGAGAATTTTTGGGGCGGGAAGGGGAAAAATAATTGAAAACTGCATTGTGTGACATATCAAATAAAATTAAATTAAATAGTTTCCAAGTTATTCAAGAAAATAGACGAAATTTCACCATTCGCCGGCCCCCTTATCTCCGAAACTACTGAACCTAAAATTTTGAAAAACAGAAATTAGTTTTCTACTTATAGATTATAGGAAAACCTATAAGAAGTCCATATCTGTATATAGGAGGTAATGTTTGGGGGAAGGGGAAAATTAAAAAAAAATTGAAAACTGCATCGTGAGACATATCAAATGAGAGGTCTTGTTGAGACAATCTTAAGTGTATTTTTTTTAACTTTAAAAAAAATAGTTTCCAAGTTATTCAAGAATGAAGTCGGTAAAAATAGACGAAGTTTGACCATTCTCCCCCCCCCCTCCCTTATCTCCGAAACTACTGAAACTAAAATTTTGAAAAAAAATACAGAAATTAGTGTTCTACTTATAGATTATAGGAAAACCTATAAGAAGTCCATATCTGTTTATGGGAGGTAATTTTGAGGGGGGGAAGGGGAAAATAAAAAAAAAATGAAAACTGCATCGTGTGACATATCAAATGAAAGATCTTGTTGAGACAATCTTAAGTGTATTTTTTTTTGTAATTTTAAAATAAATAGTTTCCAAGTTATTCAAGAAAGTAGACGAAAATTGACCATTCCCCCCCTTATCTCCGAAACTACTGAACCTAAAATTTTGAAAAAAAAATCAGTTATTAGTTTTCTACTTATAGATTATAGGAAAACCTATAAGAAGTCCATGATATTAAAACAACATGGTAAATCACTCAATATTTTGCGTACCAATTTGGGTCAGATTTTAAAAAAAACCGGCCAAGTGCGAGTTGGACTCGCGTGAAGAGGGTTCCGTACGATGTTACCTATCACGTTTTTTTTTAAATCTGACCCAAATTGGTACGCACAATATTGAGTGATTTACCATGTTATTTTAATATCATGGACTTCTTATAGGTTTTCCTATAATCTATAAGTAGAAAACTAATTTCTGTATTTAAAAAAAAAATAGGTTCAGTAGTTTCAGAGATAAGGGGGGGAATGGTTAAATTTCGTCTATTTTCTTGAATAACTTGGAAACTATTTATTATAAAATTACAAAAAAAATATATTTAAGATTGTCTCAACAAGACCTTTCATTTGATATGTCTCACGATGCAGTTTTCAATTTTTTATTTTAATTTTCCCCTTCCCCCCCAAAAATTACCTCCCATATACAGATATGGACTTCTTATAGGTTATCCTATAATCTATAAGTAGAAAACTAATTCCTGTATTTTTTTCAAAATTTTAGGTTCAGTAGTTTCGGAGATAAGGGGGGGGAATGGTCAAATTTCGTCTATTTTCTTGAATAACTTGGAAACTATTTATTTTAAAATTACAATAAAAATATATTTAAGATTGTCTCAACAAGACCTTTCATTTGGTATGTCCCACGATGCAGATTTCAAAAATTTTTTTTTTATTTTCCCCTTTCCCCCCAAAAATTACCTCCCATATACAGATATGGACTTCTTATAGGTTTTCCTATAATCTATAAGTAGAAAACTAATTACTGTATTTTTTTCAAAATTTTATGTTCAGTAGTTTCGGAGATAAGAGGGGAGGGGGAATGGTCAAATTTCGTCTATTTTCTTGAATAACTTGGAAACCATTTATTTTAAAATTACAAAAAAAATACATTTAAGATTGTCTCAACAAGAAATTTCATATGATATGTCACACGATGCAGTTTTCAAAACTTGTTTTTTCATTTTCCCCTTCCCCCCCAAAAATTACCTCCCACATATAGATTTCATCTATTCACGTCACACCTCTGTGCTTGGGTCACAGGAATTGATATGTGTACCAAATTTCAACTCAATCGGTCTAGTAGATTCGGAGATAATTGACTGTAAGCGACAGACAGACGGACACACGAGTGATCCTATAAGGGTTCCGTTTTTGTATTCGGACGTACGGAACCCTAAAAACGTGATAGGTATCATCGTACGGAACCCTCTTCACGCGAGTCCAACTCGCACTTGGCCAGTTTTTTATGAATAGGATGAATGGTCAAAACAAAGGACCAAGGAAGTGAAAGTTATAACTCTGCAAGCAGGAACAGTCTTTACGGGTGTCAGTAAATACGTTGCCAGTAATTACCTTGTACACACGGCTACACATGACTATGCAAAACCAGTATCAGCTGACCTTTAATTGTGTGAAAAGGTCATATAAAGCGAGACAAACTGGTTTTGTATAGCTTGATGTGTAGCCCACCGTACAACAGAAAAAGAATTACCTAAATCGAACTTGTAGATGATGATTACCATACGCAAGTACATACTTAATTTACTTACTTAATAAAATTTGCAAAAACGATGTGTTGGCCTATAAAATTTGAGGGTTGCCCTCGATTTCTCCAGGATTCAGTCATCAGATCCTGACTTGGTGATTATCACCTTTCGAATAAAAAAGACTCCGCCAATTGTGGACTGATTTTCAAATTTTTTTTTTTGTTTGAAAGAAGATACTTCTGTAGTGGTCTCATACTCTCATAGTCATCAAGTCAGGATCTGATGATTGGATCCTGGAAAAATCGAGGGTAACCCTCAAATTTTATGGGCCCACACATCGTTTTTCTGAAATCTTATGAAGTAACTTACCTATGTTACTTCATAAGATTTCCGTACTTGCGTATGGTATCATCTTATGTAGCTGAGGTGATGACGGAAGGTACAACTTCTTAACAGTGAGCTGAATTTATCAAGAATTTGGGTTGAATATAAACTAAAAAGAGTAAAATAAAGGGTAACATAACCTATAAAATAATTTTTCTTTCGAAATAAAAAAAAACAATGCCACCGACTTCCGAAAAAAAAGTTATTTTGTAGGTTATTTTCTTCGATCATTAATAACACCCTGTTTTGTGCTTGATTTTGAAGGCAGTTAATTTTTTTTTAAGTTTTTTAATTTTTATATTAGTGTTCTTAATAACGGCGGTATCATTCCCAATGGTACCATCGAGGTTTGAAAAAACTGCTTTTTTTCTGATCTGATGATACCCCGTGCCTCTAAAAATACGTAACTAGCCGTTGGACCTACGCCTGATCCTGATCTCTCTACGGTCGACGACGCACATAGGGGTATTTTGTTAACCTAGTCGGTCAAAAATCAATTTATAAGAAATTGTCGCAGATAAATAACAACTGGTTGTTATCGAATGACTCAACCCGTCCCGGTCTCTTATCAAATGCACCTACGCGCTTGGTGCGGCGGCGGCGGTGCGAGACTGGGATCACAGCCCCTTACATTATAGGTGGCAAACCTACCACATGCCCATAACGTAATTCGAGGCGTCATCTTGTGTTATGCTATATTTCGATTATATATTATTTCAATTAGATGATTATATTATTTCAATTAGGTTTTAATTGTTTTTAATTAATTATTTATGTATCTATGGTTTTATATAATTTATATGTGGATGCAAATCTGGTAAATAAAGAATTTCATTTCATTCATTTCATTTACGTAGGATTCAAACGAGGGGTATATTTTTTCTTCCTTTTTAGGGTTCCGTAGCCAAATGGCAAAAACGGAACCCTTATAGATTCGTCATGTCTGTCTGTCTGTCTGTCCGTCCGTATGTCAGAGCCACTTTTTGTCGAAAGTATAAGAGCAATCCTGTTGCAACTTGGTAGGTAGATGTATTATATAAACCGCATTAGGATTTTCACACAAAAATAAAAACAAAACAAATGGGGGTGCCCCCCATACTTAGAATTGAAACTCAAAAATTTTTTTTTCACCAAACCCCTACATGTGGGGTATCTGTGGATAGGTCTTTAAAAATTATATTGAGGTTACTAATATCATTTTTTTCTAAACGGAACAGTTTGCACGAGGGACACTTCCAAAGTGGTAAAATGTGGGTCCCCCCCCCTGTAACTTCTAAAATAAGAGAATGATAAAACTAAAAAAAAATATATAATGTAGACCTCAACAAAAACTTCCAACGAAAATTGGTTTGGATGAAATACAGTAAGCAGTTTTTGAGATATAGTACATTTTCAAAAACCGCAAATATAACTTTGCCATTCATACAAACACTATGAAAAACAAAGTTATTTTTATTGTTTGTGTATTATATTACTTACTAATCTCAATATAATTATATCCCTAATCTATGCTTGCTACTACGGAACCCTTCATGGGCGAGTCTAACTCGCACTTGGCCGGTTTTTTTGGTTTCTCCAAATACATAGTAGGCCACTGAGAATTGCTCAGTGGCCTACTATGTATCTGGAGATTCTATTTATATAATCTACTAGCTGACCGGGCAAACTTCGTACCATCTCACCTTTTAAACCTTCCCTGGACTTCCAGAAATAATTCAAAACCAAAATTAGCCAAATCGGTCCAGCCGTTCTCGAGTTTTAGCGAGACTAACGAACAGGAATTGATTTTTATATAATAGAAGATTTACAACATTTATTACTAAAAATGCTCACTCTACCATTTTATTTACAGGAGAATAAGTCGAGGAGCAAGGTTGAAAAATAAAACAGGAGAATTAGGAATCATGGGGACCGGTAAGTCAAGCATTTATACTGTTCTCAAAGAGTGTCAGCATGATGACGGAGCCCCCCTCTAGAGGGCCAAAGCCTGCCGGGGTCGAAGGACTTATCGAATTACCGTGACCCTGGAACGTAAAGGGTTATTGAAGGATACCTTGGAATTTAGTCAGTACAAGTCTGACAGTCCCTCCCGCCCTGCCCGGGGTGGGAGGACTCATTTCATGATTTTACCACGCTAAAAAAAAAAGTTCTGACGTCACGAGCACCCGCTCTCCATATTTGATGCGTCTTATCTTTGTCAAATCCATTGATAAAAATTAAACAGTATCTATGTATAATTCGCACGGTTTACACGCTCTGAAACAGGTGAAATTACGTTTTTTTTCATTTCAAAAAGGGTTTCTAACGATGTTACTTAAACATCAATCAAAATAGATTCAGCCGTTTGTTGGTCATCAGCTGAGATCCAATTGATTTGGTCGGTGTTTTTTTTTACATGGTAAAATCATCAATGAGCCCTACCGCCCAGGGCAAGGAAGGACGGAAAGGACTATCAGACGTGTACTGACTAAAATCCACGGTATCATTCAATAGCCCTTTAAGTTCCAGGGCCACGGTTACCTGATAAGATACCTAATCCCGCGAACTAGACAGGCTTTAGCCCTCTAAGCCCTCTCCCGCTATATTGCTGGCAACTCTTTGATTCCAAGACATGCAAACCTTGTGTTTTCAGTCTGTGGTACTTACTTATTTTTTAATTTTTCTTATTTCTGTTTCAGTGAACGTCCTAGATCAGATGACGGAGTATGACTTCAATTCACCAATTGAAGTAGAAATAATATTTGAAGAGAACGATGATGATGATGTGTCATTTCAGAATTCACCTAATGATCAAGAAACTAGTAAAGACAATGACAACAACAAACAGGTTACTAAAGAAAAACGCAAAACCAAAAAAAAAGGCACAAGAACCGAAAATCAAATCAACCATGAAAATTTAAATAAAACAATGTTAAGTTTGAAACCTATTGATGAATGTATTGAAGACATGGCGCAAAATAACTTAAATAACAATACAAATGCAGAGATAATACAGATAGATGACCTTAGAAATCGTAATAAAAATAAATCCAATGATAACCATGTTAATAACGAAGAGAGTGCACCTGTTGGACAAATCAATGATCACCACCAGCCAACACGTACTTGCGTTGAAGATTTATTAAATAAGCTGTCTGAACACATTGCTTTTATAATAGAAAAGTTTTACCAGTACGGGGTAAAAAGAAGAGACACAAATATTAAAACAAACGAAAAGATGTTTCATATTTTTAAATGTCATTATTTTGAACTATCATACACCATTGTCGAGTCAATAATTTTGCCCCAAGAGCAAAATGAAAGATTTATCAATACATTTTTAGACAACACTGTCTTGATCGCCAATAGAAAATCTACGACGTGGAAATGTCGCAGAGGCCACGTACTAACATTTTTTAAGGAATTAATTGAATTTGCAAAACAAAAAAGAGAGTATATTAAAAATAGTAACAGACCATGTCCTTCTAATCAAAATGTTGTGTTAAAACAACAACTAGTGAAACCGCTGGCACCGTTGAATAGCCAACTCTCTGAAATCGCAGCAAATAGTAATGCTGAACCTCTACAAGTACAAAATAATCTATGCATATTTTCTTCCGGAAATTCTGGCAGCGAAATTAGTATAAATATCGATGCAAATACATACCTACAAATCACTGAAAAACAGCAGACCATGGAACGGAATGTAAATCATAATAATCAGGCACAAAGTTGCGAACCTGCTAAAAGAAAAAGTCCAGTTGCAAAACAAAGATATGAGAATCGGATCAAAGATATCCAAAAGAAAAATTCGCAATATGACCGACCACCACCCCCTCCATACGATCTTCACCAAAGTTTTAAAAATATTGTCAACAGACTACAACAGTACAAACAAACAAATATGAATAAATACAATCAAATCAATGTGAATCAGAATCAAACATATTATTATGATAATATGGGACAACCTCATCAATATCATCAAAACTTAAGCCAACCGATTCACAGTTACCCAACTCAAGTACACTATATTAACACCAATCACACATCGCCAGTACACAATGATAATGTAAATTATAGTACTCCGTATCATAATAATAATAACAATATGCCTATGGTAAGAACCTAGACCAACATAACAAATATTTTTATTTTTGTGCAGTACAAACTGTTTCTTATTAAAACGTTGATTGCAGCACCAGCATGAAATGCAGATGGAGAGTCAAGTTACTTCTAGTCCAGTGATAACGAGTGTGGCTTCTTTGAATCCGGCAGCACATAATAATGTCGTAAAAGTCCGTTGTTATATGTGCGGCAAGACTACAGTGACATGTGACCCGTACACGTATCCCTGTAGACCAATTTACTGCAGTAATCTCTGCCAGGTAATTATGATAATAAAAGCTTTTGCCAGCGGAGCGGCTATGCCCGCTTGATAATAGGAAACTATCCCACGTGAACGTAAACCGAGCTGTAGGTGCCAATGTGTAACGCACGCCGCTATCTTGCAGCGATTAGACCCTTCCAGGAGAGGCGCCACGGAGTCCTCACTCCTCACCTTTCCCGTGACCAGTGGCGTAGCTAGGCCAGAAGGGGCCCCGTATCAAAACTTGATTTGGTCCCTTCAAATCCAAGAGCATAGTTTTGCAGAATAAAGACAATAGCATCCTGACTCGTGTAACTGCAGCTAGAAAATTTAGAATGCTGATCGACTGATCGTAGCTCATTAATGTCAACTACATATTAGGCTTTTCAAAGTTGAGGTATGTTATGGTCAGTACTCACAAACGGTTTTACTCGATCGAGCAATCACGTAGAGTAAAACCCACGGTTTGGGCTTTCGTCCACACATTTAGCATTATTCTATGAAGTGACGCGCGCTGTTCAGTATTCACCGAACTCGCGTCGAATAAGTTCGAAGGAAATTAGATTTATTTAATTCCACCGAGCCGGCTCGATGCGAGCCTTCAAGTTGTGAGTTTTGCGGCCCACACGATAATTTTTACTCAATTTGGAGTAAAACTATCGAGTAATACCGATAGTGAGTACTGGCCATTAGGAGTTTTATGATTGGAGCTTTATGGCCGTGTTATGTTTTCATATTTTAACAACAACATTTTATGTTTTTATTTTTATTCCAATCGTTGGGGCCCCTTGACACTTGGTTAGCCCCGTATAATTGATACGGCGGTCGCTACGCCTCTGCCCCTGACGCAGGTTCTCACCGGACACGGTCGTTTCGGGAGCTACATTTTTAATATCGGCGGGAGACGGTCAACAAACTGACGAAGTCCAGCCCTACAGAGCCAAACACTAGTATTTAATAAACTTTTTCTTTATTACAGGAATTGAACAGCCAGTCTTACCAACCATCGTGGGCAAGGTAGCATCAGAAATCTCAAAAAAAAAAGTATTTTATATCAGATTTATATTTAATTAAAAGTACATTAATTATATTTCATTGTTTTTTTTTATTATTTTACATGTACCAAACACCAAACTATGTGTAAGAATATAAACCTGAGATATCGACAGGGGCGTAGCTACCGCCGTATCTGCCGTATCAATTATACGGGGCCCCCGAGCCACAGGGGCCCCCAACGTGCGTAAACAAAAATTAATAAAAACTTAATGATTTATTGAATAAAAAAGTTATTTACTTTTACACAATTTATTTGTCCAATCTATCTCTGGTGTTTTTATTATTATTATTTATATGTAATACTGTTTTAAGCACGACATTGTCCATTTGAAATCCCGGGAAGATTAATATCAACATTTCGATGCAAATATTAAAATAACTGTACCTAATTCCGACCTCTGGACTGATCAGTCGCATCTTGAATTTTTTTGATGACCTTTGTCCAATTTATTGTTTATATTTCGGCGTAGATACAGAGAAATGCATTTTTTTTTCTTGAGTGATAAATCTTTACCCAACCTAAGGGGCCCCCAAACAAATTTTTATACGGGGCCCCGCCAAGGCACGCTACGCCACTGGATATCGAGCAATTATAGGTTATCTACCCAGCCTTTTTTTTATTGGGACAAACCCACCTCACTATTCCCAAACCACTGCAACTCCTGAAAGCCAGAATCAACAGTGGCAACCACCAGAAAAGCGCCGAGACAATGAAGCTCGACGTGTCCCGGAGAATGAATTTACCTGTCTTGGATCCTGCAACGAAATTAATCAGAAGAGATTTTTTTTTTATCGTGGTAATATCATCAAATGAGTCCTCCCACCCCGGGCAGGGCGGGAGGGACTGTCAGACTTGTACTGACTAAAATCCACGGTGTCCTTCGATAGCCCTTTATGTTCCGGGGTCACGGTAATGAGATAAGTCCCGCGACCCCGGCAGGCTTTGGCCCTCTAGAGAGGGGGCCCCGTCATTATGCTGACGCTCTTTGAGGCGCGCGTGGAACACAACGCGCCGTCGACCCGGGCATGGTCCATGACCGGGCGGCGAGTTGCCCTTTACTCGCCGCCCGCATGCCCTAATCAGAAGAGAATAGTGGAGGAGTAGGAAAAATATGTTTCCACTTCCCTCCATGCAAGCAGGAGACAAAACAAAACAAGGCCAATAGGGACATTACAACTGGGAGAAGCCCAGTTGCCACCACGGGCAAAAATGACTACTTAAATTAATGGGTCCTAAATTTGTGAGCTGCTATATTTGATTCCAATAATAGGTATGGCAAAAACGCTAGAACGCACGGAAGTTTGTTCGAGTTTCCACAAGGCCCGTATAATAAATGACTCCAGATGTAGTCTGAATAGTATCCAACATAATATTGCGTTCGTTCTGCCAAAGAATACACTCCTATAGAATATGATGTGCTGATTGTTCATATTCACAATCAGATGTTGAACATTGATAAAAAGGCCAGGGAACAAGCTTGAAGGAAAATAATTTACTTTTAAAAGTTACCATGTTTTGTGAGAAATTGGGCAACACAGTGATCCACGTCCTAGCCAGCCGGTCACTAACGGATGGATAGAATAGGTGGAGGTGCCGCCCTTTGATGGAATTATCCCACCTACATTAAAAGTTCTTCCCAGACGTTACTTTGTGGTTTGAATAACCTAGATATTTTAGCACGGTCACGTTACGGTAAAAAATCAGCGTCAGTGGTCTCCCGTGCGGAATAAGGTAGTACATTACAGCACGTCACTGCACTTCAAGACCGACTGGAAGAACACCAGCAACTACCGGTAAAGCTTCAGTACTGACGGTCCTGTATGCTCTACTTAAGAATAACAAAGCCAAGCGCTACCTAGCGCCCTAGCGCTATGTACCTAGCCTTTTCCCTTACTGAATAACAGAATACCCTAGGAGTCTGGTTGTAACACTTTCAAGCTCCTCACTACAGGATTGTCAAAAATATATTCCCAGAGAGAACTCGGTAGTAAAGACGTTATTTCTGCGTAGCAAATTGCTTTTTATGAAAAACGATTGCCAGCAAAATTAAACCATGTTGAGCATGACTTGCATGACTGCGATAACTTGGCTGAAGAAAAACGTCTGGTGTACTTAACCAGAAGAACGCAGGTTCCAATCCTGTTTGCAATCTTATTTTTCTTTCCACAGAAAAGCTTTACAAAAAAAAACTGTGTAAAAACATGCGCTTTAAGCTGGTGAATACAGATAGTGCACGATGTGGATACCTCCTTAGCACCTATGCTTTCATGGGAGTAACCCAATTCGGCTCTCGGCAGCAGTGTATAAAGTACAGTATGTCTAAAATACATTTCTAACTTTATGCTCTCAAGAGCAGTTTCTATATGATGAATGGCCTACAAAATAGGCTTCTTATTCTCAAGAATAAGAAGCCTATTCCTTAGGCCATTCATCATAATAGAAACTATGCCTATACTTCAAACAAAATGATGCATGTACTCGTAAATCGAGCTGAAAGTGATACCAGATAAGTGTTCACCTATAGTGTTCTTTGTTCTTTGCATTATAAACTACAGTACGCCTTTGTTCTTTCTTCTTTGACCTTCAATCACACATGAGGTTATAAATAATTCAGTGGTTAAAATTGTGCCGCTCTGATAAGAAGTTATTGAGTAGTAAGAAAAATACGTATAGTGTTAGATACAGCATTGCAAGAATTCAATTAAGAGACAGAGGACTTTAATTAAAACTAAATAACCACACTAGAAATACACTACCTACTGAAATATAAATGTTGAATAACCAAACTGAACTAAACCTTAGGTCACAGGAAGTGTCAACAATCCGTTTCATCAGCAGCAGCAGCAGCCGCTCAGTATTGAGATAACGCGGGCCAGGCCTATGTTCAGCAGTGGACATCTTCCGGCTGATGATGAGGCCAGCAATCCTATCTTGTCACAAGTACTTATGATGCTCGTGACAAATGCTGATGACTTAAAATCCCGTGAACCTCAGATCGTCATTTTCTTAAGCTTAAAGTTTTTTTACCTTTCTTAAAATCAAGTCGGTCCAGTATGAGAAACAAAGAACTGATGCTAGAGAGTCCGCGCCATGGCTAAAGTCCTGCGGAAAATTAGTGGTACTACAGTTTTTAAAGCAATAATGCCTCCGATCTGATGTGATGATTAAAGCAATTATGCCTCTATGTTATGCGTTATGGTGTAATGACATGGCGCAGACTGCTAACTGCTAGTACCTAATAAGTCTGGAGCATTTTTATATTGACTGAGAGTGGAGGTCACGGGATATTATTTTTGACAGCATCCATAGCGTAACAAAAATAAATAGTAAGAAAAATAAGTAAGAGTATATCGAGATATTTATAGATTTGTCAGTTGGTAGCATTCCAACAGTAACGTTAATAATTAAATGTGAGGGGATTCCCCTAGTAGAAACACCAACATAGATATAGAGCATGGACCGAGCATTATGTGCCTAAAATTGTCTTTCCCGGGCAGAGTTGTATGTCCTGACTTTCCTGTAAGACGAAGATAATGCATTCTTTCATTTTTTTTCTCTCTCTTATCAGGGAGTGTGGCATCATCAGAATCTGAGTTTGAATAAGTACCGCTCCGCCACAAGTGAGCCCAGTGAGCCCAACAATGCCAACTCCATGGACGTAATATAACAACCTGGAATGAGTACTCATGCCGAAAAACGTGCCACCTGAGAGAGCAACTTTGGAGAAAACCGTCTCTTTCTAGTAGGGTGACCATAAGATTCTGGAACAAGATTTTTCCCGCTATAACTTGGCTGATTTTGTTCGTTATTTTTGCGACAGGACACACTATTTTGGAGATTTAAACAAAAGAAGAGAAAAATATATTATTGCAATTGCCGCTGCCAGCCACATTCTTCAAACCATCGACCCATCTTGTCGCAGGGCGTCCTACACTACGTTTGCCGTTTCGCGGTCTCCACTCTAGCACCTGTCTGCTCCATCTACCATCGGTCCGTCTACAGACGTGGCCGGCCCACTTCCACTTCAACGTGCTTATTCTACGCGCAGTGTCGATAACTTTGGTTCTCTGGCTTCGTTCCGAATTCTATCCGCCAGAGAGACTCCGAGCATTGCTCTCTCCAATGCACGCTGAGCAACCTTGAATTTGTGGACCAGGCCTATGGTAAGTGTCCACGTTTCGGCTCCGTAAGTCATTACGGGTAGGACACACTGGTTATAAACACAGTATAATATCTGCCATTTGGTCCCATAAAATTTTCATTTAGTTTGGTGCAGTAGTTTTCATTTTTAGCTCATTGTGTAAGAGTACATACATGGGCGATGTTATTACCGATGCTACAGATTAGAATATTTTAGAAAATTATGTATTTGACAATAATTTGGGTTGAGTATTGAAACTAAAAAGGATAAAATAAAAACTTAAAAAAAAATGTAACCGACTTCCCACAAAAAAGTTCAAAATAACCTACAAAAAAACTTCTCTTTCGAAAGTCGGTGACAAAAAGTCAATTAAATAAAAAAGAAAGTCACCGACTTTCGAAAGAAAAGTATTTTTGTAGGTTATTTTGAACTTTTTTGTGGGAAGTTGGTTACATTTTTTTTATAATATAAAAGTATAGATATGTTTTTCACTTTTATATAAATATACTCTAATAACTAAAAATAAAACTAAAATATTTACATAAATAACTAAATTAAAACTAAAATTAAAAATTTACATGGCGTCAAAAATTTCATCCACATCGCTGTCAATGGGGCAAGTGCCCAGAACGCTGGCAGCATTGCCACGTTGAATGGCAATGCTGATCCTTTGGCCGAGAAATAGGCCAGCCCTCTGGTCACGAAAGGCGTCGACTATACGCTTGGCGATGTCTTTGAAGACTCGGTGGGCACTCGGACCCCATGGCCCTAGTGTTTCAACCCCAAACGGCTCAAACACATAGCTAGAAGTCAAGCCATTGTATTTGCGCCGTTTGAGGTTTTCGGCACTTGCAGCAGCCGCACCAGCACAGCATGTAGTACCAGGAAGATGGGATGGCGCAAGGGTGTCGACACATGTTGCATCCCACACCAAAGGTCTACCCAACTTCCAAGGCATTATAGTCATCCCATCTGGTCTCTTCCCATCGTCGCGTGCCAAGCCACTGGGTTCTAAAACGGCTGGCACCCCGGCGGTGACAAGAGCACGACGGATAATGTCATTTATACTAGCGTGCCGTGCTAGCCGACCTGCACTCTTGCTGCAGGAAAGGCCATAGTGCCCGAGGCAGTCGACGCCTTCGCCACACTGACAACGATGTGGAGCCCCGCAAGGAGCGCCCAGACGCAGGCATGTAGCGATCCGGAAGGTTTCGTCACCCAGCATGGTACCTATGTTGGGTGACGGTAGTGCCTGAAGCCATAGACCCGACTCCCACTCGCCCACAATCTTACAAACTTATTTTACTTGTAGCTTAATTAAAAATAACATAAATAACAAATAAATTAAATAAGCCCCAAATTATAAAATTTTCTACCATTTCTACCAATGTTTATCTACTGGCAATTGAGGAAAGAGAGCGTTCTTCAAAGTTAACCTCTCATTTCTCTCGCTATTATTGCCAGACAAAAAAGAAAATCTAAAACTAGGTAAATAAGGTTAATTTTTGTGTGGCAAAAAACTTGGAGAACGCGGTCTAGATTAAGATTATTTTATTATGTCTATGAGTAAACGTCAAGCATGACATTATGTGTCACTGTCAAAAAGAATACCGTCTGTCACTTAGACATTTATTCTTTACTGTCATAAAATGTCGCACTTCACACAAATGTCACAATTTCCTCAAATTCTGTTTCCAATGAATTTAATCGCGATGTAAACGCTATATTTCCAATTCGATCAAAATTGTTTCTAACAATTAAGGCAATACACAAACCATAAAAAAAGAATCGTTTCAATTAAGTTTATAGATTTCAGTAGGGTAGTTTTTATTTACGATGTCGTCGGTGAAAGTGTTTTATTCTTCACTACATTGTTACGCCTGAAAATGTTATTATTTTTCCATTTATTTCCGCATTACTGTAATCGGTTTCGTAAGTTGAGTGTTAATTACAAGTATAAGATGTGGTATGCTGCTTTAGTGCGTTTCATACGAAGAAGATTAGTGCTGGGCATAATATTTGCGTCTTCGTTAACTTATTGTATTGTCAGTTTTATAAGAGAGGTTAGTAATAAAAGAATATTTTTAATATTTTGTGGTTGTTCAGGGCTCTCTCACCGGTCTGTATCTATGAAAAACAAAATTTCTTAAGATGTTAATGGTAGAATGCAATCAATTTGTTACGAATAGGAGAACTTTTGTAAACTAATGTTAGATAAACATTGCTGAATACTACTCGCAAAACCAATAAATTGAACCGCCCCTAAGACGACCCACTGACCAAATGTTGTTAAAAAAAGAAGTATTCACAATTTTAGATGTAGTTTTCTAGTTTTAGATGTAAATAAATAATTTTGTATTTGTATTTCACTCACACTCACAGATACATCAACCGAGGTTTTAATTGTTTACAAAATCTTGAAGTTTTTAACACTAATATTAGTCCTATTTTAGGCTATTATACTAATTGAATATTTATCAAATAACAATGTTATCAATATCTGTGATAAACATCTTGTTATCTTAGTGGTCAATGATAAAAATAAAAGAAGTTATCATCATGACTAATTCAGGATATTGAAACTCAATCCACAAATTAAGTATAATCCGTTGTTCAAACTGGAAATAATATTATAAACTAGCTTCCATAAGCAGCTTCACCATCGACCACATCTTCGCTTACCATCAGGCGAGATAGTGGTCAAAATCGGATCTAAAATTAAAAACAAAAATGATTTTAAAAAAATACAGATGGAGCAAAGTTTTAACTGAATGGTGGCCAAAGTTCGGCCAAAGAAACCAAGGCCGCCCAAAAGCCCGTTGGGTTGACGATATCGTCAAGATCACAGGGAATAAATGGATGGGGGACACACAGAACCGAAAGATATGGCATCAAAAGGGGGAGGCCTATACTCAGTGGGTGATTCCGGGCTGATATGATGATGATGATGTTGAAACAAATACAAATAAAAAGTATGTATGAATGTTAATGGATGGAGAGGAACAGGAACGCCAAATAAAAATGGATAGATTGTCTAAGGAATGATATGAAAGAAAAAGGAGTAAATGAAACTGATGTTTGATACTGAGAAGTGTAGAAAAAATTGTGTTGAGTCAACCCCAAGTAAAATGGGATAAGGGTAGAAAGATGATGATAAATGATAATTATGTATATGAGATTTGAATAAATTGAACACCTAACAAATATCCTTCCATCCATCCTCATAAACCTTTGAATTTAGAATATAATAAAATAGACAGACTAAAAGAGTTAGGAGTTAAGAGTAGAGTCTTTTATTTTACTTTCACAAATAAACCAATAAATAATTAATAAAAGTAGCTTGATTGGCTTTTTTTTACTATATATTAAAAAGGGTCCTAAATTACTCTAAGCTGATAAAATTCATACATATATACATGTTGTCACAGCCACACCCACATTCATAAATCATACAAGTATGCAGACCTCAATGGCAGATAATTTTCTTTTCGCAAATATGATTTTATAATTTAAAGTTGGCAACAGTTACTAATAATAATACATCATTTAATTTCCAGGGCAGTAGCAGAGGTATGATCTATCAAGATGTTTCATTTGAAAGGAAGCCATTTGTTTGGAGAACACTTCAGGAACACAATGATACTATTGATCACATGATATGTAGGAACTCTGTGCAAGGAAAACTGTTACTTGTTGATGATAGAGGTAAGAATTAGGTACAGTGATACCTGTATACTCGTACTCTGATAGTGTAATATTTATTATAGTGAATGAAAGAAATTAAGTTTATTTGATACATCTTAGGCACTAAAATATATAAGAAATATATGTATAGTGCATCCACATTACTGTCTCAATTAGCTAAAATGTGATAACTTGAACCAATTTAAGTTTTAAAGAAAACAATTGTGTGGAAGCACACAATATTTATATATATATGACCACAACTATTGTGAAATTACTTCGCTGTTCGACAGCAAAGTAATTTCACATAATCATGAATTGCACTTCCATTTGTATAACTACCATAGTACCCCTACTGTCTTGTTGAAAATAAATATTATTAATCGTTAGTTAAGTTTTAAAATTAAAAAGAGTTTTAGATGAAACCACGGTTTCTACATACATAATTATACATGTTTGGAAACTAAATTTTGACCACAGACTATATATCTATACTGTACACCTATATATAATATATAAAATTTGATGAACAACAATTTGTATTTCAGGTTATGTTTGTCACAGAAGTGATATGACAAAGAATGGTTGTTGTGACACTGAAGCCGAGTCTGCTGAGAGATACAGCTGTGAAACATGTACAGAAAACAATTGTTGTATAATATATGAATACTGTGTGTCATGTTGTTTGGATCCCAGTAAGGTATTGACAGTTTTCATTAATTTATTTTATCATCTTCCTAGTGCCACCCCGTCCAACAAGTTAATTGGTGTTGGGTTCCAGTCACAGCATTCTCTCAATCTGATGACCGATATTATTAGTATGTTTGTGTACAATCGATAAACTCGAAAAAAAATTATCTAACTTTAAAAATTCAGTCTTTTGAGATCAAATGCATGACGCATTTGATCTATTTTTTTTTTCCTAAAAACCCAATGTCAAAACCTATAAAATAAAAAGTGCTTATAAAGTTGATTACAATACATACAACTTACAATTTAAAAGTAATTCGATATCTTAAAAAAGTAGTCAATCAATTAACCCCGACTGGATTTTTCAATTGTCTCAATTTAATTTCTATTTCAGAGGGACATGCTAGAAGTAGTGTTATCCAAACTCTCCACGGAGAAGAACGTGCTCTTTCGTTCACTAACTGACGATTATGAACTGTGTCTGACCAAATGTCGCACCAGTTCCCATAGTGTTCTCCATGAGAACTCTTATAAGGACCCTATAAATAAGCATTGTTTCGGCGATGAGTTGCCGAGGTCCAGAACACCGGACTAGTGAAAACGATTATTTGTTAGCTTAAGTTAGTATTTTTTTTTACATTTATATTCTTTTCAAATGTAGGTAGGATATTATAATAAGTTAGCCCACGTACACTAAGGTGATTTTACCGTGCACTGGATTTTCAACTCTTGGCGTCAATAATGTATATTATTTAATCAAGGTGCGTTTTGAAATTGCAGTGCATGGTTAAAAAAACGCCCGTGTGAACGTGCGCTTAGTCTTAATAATATTTTTGTGCACATTCAGTTAACGAAAAAAAGAAAACAAATCAAATGAGCCAAATTATTTGTCTGAAAATTGTGTCGTCATTTCACAACGAAGTTTTCAAATGTTTATCTGTTTTACTTAATGCCATGCCAGGGGACGAAGATATTTTATTATTTATTAGTAAAGATGCGACACTGCATCACAATTATTATTTTACGTCTAAAAGAGCTATTTTATGAAAGGACCCAAATTATTTTTGATGCCCTATTAATTTTATTGTTATTTTGTAAATGAAGTGCCTAAGGGTCAACGTTGTCAGAGCAACTGTACGTTTTATTTGTGAACGCCGCTATTTACGCTATTTAGAACTGGTAAAGCTGTGATCTGTAGAACTAACTCAGAATGCGAAAATAAACCTTATAAGAATGAACATAGTTGTCATATTCCTACAAGACAAGCGACTGTGATCTCGTTTGGTCATAAGAATAAAAATAAATATCTATTTAAATAATTCACCATCAATTTGCCAATAATAAAAACCAGTTCGAGCATTTTGCTACTTTCTCTGCACTGTGCTGACCTTTACACACGATATTTAATTGAATGAAATTAATAATTTTATTATGATAAATGTAACTGTTTTCTTTCTAAATGCAATCAACAAATCAGTCTGAAATGAACTTCCTTTTTATAATTTGCCAAATATTAGAAGACTAATAAAATTGTTAAGATTTTTAAGAAAAAAAAATGTTTAAATTATTATTGCACAAGACCAGATGTAATAACATTATGTAACGTTATTTGTGGTTAATGGTGTTGGTTCTATTGTGTGCAATAACTAAACTGAAGCCAATTTACACGAGAGGATAGTCCAGTCAGTAGACACATACCAACATAAAGAAAAAATATATATTGAAAATCAATTAAAGACTATGGCATTAATTAATGAAAACGCTATGTCTTCTACGAAATGTATTTAGTTTAGTTGGTGTGCACAGTTGATTCAGGACCACAAGAACTTTTATCATAGATAATTTATATATTATGTTCAGTATGTTTAACAGTCGATACAAACCATGGAAACGTCTCCACTAGGGATGGGTCTAGGGCAAAAACTTTAATGAACAAAATGGCAAAAACTTGGCATATTGGGCATAAATGAGTTTACGCCCAAAAAATGCCCTGTCACTGGGGATAAAAAATAATAACTTTAAATAGTATTAAGTTAAAGCGAGGTTGCAGCACGACCTCATCACCGCCAAAATACGAGCAAAATATCCCGCATTTTGAATGTTTTTCACTTTTTGTAGAAAAACAAAAAATAAATTATAAAATATGTTTTTACCATTTACTTAAAAATAAAAAGCTTTTTCTATTTATATCACTTGCATATAAATCCATGATGAAATCTGTTAACAGTACCTGTTTAAAATTGTGATGTAGTGCCATGTTCCGCATTTTTTTATTGTGCCGATTGTTCCAATTCGCGTAATTATCTTTACCATTTACTTGAGAATATGTTCAATTTTTATGTAATGATTTTTATTTATTAAAAATCTCACATTTTATTAGATTTTCAGGCGTTCAAAAAATCATTAAAAGTACTGCAACCTCCCCTTAAGCAGAAACTTAACTGGGCAAAAGACATTTATTCGGCGTTTACGGGCATTTATCGGGCCTTTAATCAATCATCAATGCATCCAATATATCCAGTCGGACGGAAGTGACCACACTTATCAACAAAGGCTTGACTTGAGCCGCTCAGAAGGACATATTAATGTATTTTTATTCTTGTTCAAATAGGGCCATCCTTTCCTCTGAGCATCCCGCAATTCTTGGCGTCCAGATTTTCTTTGAACATAAAAACCGGTAAATACGTAACAACCCAAGGCTAATATTTTGGTGCTCGCCAACATGGTTTTTATTTCCTAATTTCCTATCATTCTCTTGAAGCTTACAAATGCATAGTGAACTTTATGCTTATTGTGTAACGTTCAGACTAGAAAAGAGCCGAAAAACATGTCGCCCGTGTTCCGATAAAACCTGCGTTTCTCGAAAATTTTCGCAGTTAGAATCTGTTCATTTTTCTTTATTAGATTTCGTTACAAAAATTTGCCCTGCCCTGCCATAAAACAATACTGTATAAATCGTAACAAGTAGTCCTACGCGGTGTCCAGTTTCATTGTTCGTCGTTCTTACCGAACAGTGTCAGTTTCTTCTTTGAAATAAGTTCGGTCGTTCTCTTATTTTAAGACGGTATTATGAACACCATGCCTCGTTTTGTGTGAATATGAAGTTATATTAATTAGTTACCAGAATCAACAATGTTTGAATATTGTATAGAGGCTATCCTGAATAACAGATATGTTTCACACATTTTTATGTTTTATTTACTTAGGGCTAGTAGTTTGATCAGTTGTTAAACTATTTGTTAAATCTTATATACATTTCATAACCATTAGGTATGGTAAGAATTTTAACAACAGTTAGTTGATCTATGGATCAAACAACTTGCCCTTGATCCGGGAACACCCAAATACTCCGAAATATTTTGCGGGGTTCCTTCGAGCTACCTTGATAGGTGGTAATCAGCAATAAGGCTAAGGATGCAAGAGCGAGTGTAATTAAATTTTCGGAATTCTCATTAATCGGTATTTTAATAATCGGAATTCGACGTTTGATTTTTCGAAAAATCAAAGTAAAGAATTGTGAATTTTTGTTATTCGATCTATTGAAAATCGGTATTTTGAGAAGTGTAATTTTAAACGTTAGGAATATTGATATTTCGGAATTATGAAAATATGAATAATGATCAATCGGAGTCGGTATATTAGCAATTTTGAACCATTCGGAATTATCAAAATCGGTATTTTGAAATTCATATTTGTAAACGGAATAAAGTTTTTCGTATTATCGTAGTGTACCCCATAGATCCACGTGGGCCCTGCCGGGGTCGAGGGTCTAACGAGCTACCGTGATCCCGTAACGTAAAGGGCTATTGAAGGACACCGTGGATGTTAATCAGTACAAGTCTGACAGTCCCTCCCGTCCTACCCAGGGTGGGAGGACTCATTTGTGCAAGTGTGTCAAAAGGCAACACGGTAACATTCGGTAACATGTGCCTCCTTGTTACTATTTGTTGATTGTTACTCATCCACACCGCAGTAACATCCGACAACAAATGTTGCCGTGTTACTGTATGTCGAGTAACGTTGCTCGACAATCGGTAACATTGTTCGATAATGGGGGTAACATTGTTACCGAATGTTGAGCAACGTTACTCGACTTACAGTAACACGTCAACACTTAGTAACATTAAATAACATTTTGTTGGCTGATGTTGCCGAGTAATATTTGGAAACGTTGAGCTACAAATGTTACCGGCGTTGTGGATGCACCGTGAAACTGACGACTATGTTTGTAAACGCTCCAACGATTCTGAAGAAATCCTTAATCGGCCACGCTTTCAAACGAATATGTTCTGAAGTAAACCTGGATGCTACAGCGCGCCTGTTCAATAAAGACGGAACTAAGGTAAAATCCAGAAGAAAGAGGTACACGAGAGAGAAGTGGCCGAGCTGGTGGCGTACCATGACGTCTTAAAGCGTAAGTAGTTCTGCTCAGGGAACGAGATGGCGCTAGACGACTTGTATAGCTCTGTCTCTTTCCCACAACCTACTCGACGTCATGGTAGGTCACCTGACTTGGAAGGTTTCTGCCAGAAGGGACACCGAGCAGAGGACCCTGGCGATGTAGTCGGGTGAAAGCCGTGATTACGCGAGCGAATCCGCCCTCCCGGCCATAGGGCAGTAAAGAACACCTTCCACAAAAAAAAATGTAACCGCCTTCAAAAACAACCACAAAAAAGGCTAAAATAACCTACAAAATAACTTTTCTTTCAGAAGTCGGTGCCTTTATTTTTTTTTTCATTTCATTGTTTTTTTTTTTGCCACCGACTTCTGAAAGAAAAGTTATTCTGTAGGTTATTTTACCCTTTTTTGTGGTTGTTTTTGAAGGCGGTTACATTTTTTTTTAAAGTTTTTTATTTTACTCTTTTTAGTTTAAATATTCAACTCAAATTCTTGTCAAATAAATCATTCTCTTACATGTATGTGCACTAAAATTTTGTAATCCGTAGCACCGGTAACAACATCGCTCAAGTGCACAATAAGCTAATAAAATTCCCTATCTCAAAAACTACTGAACCGATTTTGATGAAACTTGCAGTATTCCGTAAGTTAAACAATACTTAGTACAACAAAAAAAGAATTACTTAAATCGGACTTGCAGTTCCAGAGATATGCGAACACAAACTAAATCAGTCGATGCCTACTCCAAGCCGTTGAGGAGTTGTACCTTCCATCATCAGCTCATCCACCTGAGATGATGATTATCAGATGCAAATACTTGAACAGCTTTAGAAAATATATGAAAATGGTACTATGTGCCTATAAAATTTGAAGGTTTCCCTCGATTTCCCTAGGATTCCATCATCAGATCCTGACCTGATGATCATGGGACCAATTGGAAAGTATACCCTTTCAAACAAAAGAAAAATTTTCCAAATCGGTCCAGGCGTCTTCGAGAAATCGGGGAACATACATAAAAAAAAAAAAAAAAGATTCCGACGAATTGAGAACCTCCTCCTTTTTTTGAAGTCGGTTAAAAAGAAACATCTGTTGAAAGCTCGTATAGAAAAAGTGTGACTGCAAAACGACCCTTATATCAACGTGAAATGTCGTTTTGACGATGACAGGTTTTTTTAGACAAGCGTTGCGACAGATGTTTATCTTTCTTGTGGTAAGACGGCTTGTGTTTTTAGCCAGTCGAGTCTGACTCTGACAAGCCCCTCTCTGTCTTCCCTAGGCAATGGATTTTCACAGGAAACAAAATGAGGTGAAGGCCCACATCACCCTTGCGTTCCGCCTCATACCTTGAGGGTATACATACCATACAACTTGTAACCAATAAAGGAGTATGAACTGAGCCTCCCTATCCAAATGTCAACGGCAGGCTCCCACTGTAAAGGTGTTTATGAGATCACATTCCGAGGTCGGCCTCGGCAACAATGCAGTGCACGCAGTGCTCCCGAGATCGGACTCATACCATAATATGCATCGCCGGCCAAAATTAGAAGATCTCCACGCTCAAATCTTAAAAAAAAATTTTAAGAATGAGATCTTATAGCGGCCATACACCATACTGCCTATCGTACAATCGGCATGACGATCGATTTGATCAAATTGGCAGTTCGTCCATATACACCATACACCATACTGCCTATCGTCCAATCGGCATGACGATCGATTTGATCAAACTTCAAATCGGCAGCAGTGATGCCAGCTTAGCAACTTTATAGCTAGATCTAGCTATTATTCGGTGACCGACAGCTACAATTTTATAAAAGTTGTGGCTTAACTTTTTAGCTACTGTTTTACCGACTTGTTTTTTTACCGGTCTATCCCACTGGTGGGAATCAGTTGGTAATACAAGTGAAGGTCGGAAAACATTTGCTTATCGTTAAGCAAATGTTTTCCGACCTTCAAGCGATTTTCGACCTTATTGACATTTATGCAAACACCGGATTTTAATGAAGGAGCAATGTTAGCTAACGAGAATGTGAGAAAAAACAAACTAAATTTTAAATGTCAATAAGGTCGAAAATCGCTTGAACCAGTTTTTTCCACTCCACTCCACTGTAAAAAGTGTCGTGACAATTTTTTCCGCCTAGCCCCCTTTCGCAACGCGCCATAAGGAACTTCGTTCCAAAAAAATAAACGTTTCGAATTGAGAACCTCCTCCTTTTTTTTACGTCGGTTAAAAAGTAGCTACCGAATATTAGCTAGATCTAGCTATAAAGTTGCTAAGTTGGTATCACTGCTGCCGATTTGAAGTTTGATCATTCCGATTTGATCAAATCGATTTGATCAAATCGGCATGATCATGCCAATTTGATGGATTCCACGCCCACACACGGTCAAATCTAACTGATCAAATTGGCAGCGTCATGCCGATTGTACGATAGGCAGTATGGTGTATGGCCGCTATTAGACATTGTCACAAATTAAATTAAATTAAGGTGCTCATCTAACCCCAAACCCAAAATTTTCAAATAAATAAGAGTTTATTAAAAAACGTTAAGAATTATACCCAGAACCTCTAAACTTATCAAAAGTACAATAGGTACATCTATAGAAGGTACACTTGTTTGATTGAATACAGATAACATTTGACTTGATTTGACTACTTAGTACAGACGAAAACTTACGCTAAAAGATATTTTTACTTTTTGTCTCAAAACAATGTACCTAATAGTGTGCTTTTCTCGCTCATCGCACGGCTACTCGTGGTAGCGCAATAAGTTCCCTTCCCACTACTCTTTATTTCCGCTCTATGAAGTCTGCGTGCGGGGTGAATAGTTTCAGAGATATTTCTATTGCCCTACTTGCCCCTATGCTCAACTAGCCCAGCTCTACCCTACTATTATAAATACAAAGGTTTGTAACGATGATGGATAGATATCCAGTTATCGTAGCTATGACACCTAGGTGCTCTCGCCAAAACTCGAGAACGGCTGGACCAATATGGCTATACTTAATTTAGGTTTTGAATTTCTTTTTGGAAGTCCAGGGAAGTTTTAAAATGTGAGTGAAAATGATAAAAGAAATTGATTCTGTGGCGATGGTTTATGCTAGATCCTTTATAAAAAGATAGCTGCAACGGGGTATTCGAATCTTTACACTAGTTGCATTGAACAACCTTTCTTCATTAATTTCTTTTTATTCGGACCAATATTTCCCCCTCTTTTTAGGGTTCCGTAGCATTGACAAAAACGGAACCCTTATAGATTCGTCATGTCTGTCTGTCGGTCTGTCCGTCCGTATGTCACAGCCACTTTTTGTCGAAAGTATAAGAGCTATCCTGTTGAAACTTGGTAGGTAGATGTATTATGTGAACCGCATTAATAACCGCAAAAATAAAAACAAAACTTTGAGGGGGTCCTCCATACTTAGAATTTTAAACTCAATTTTTTTTTTCACCAAACCTATACAGCCTACATTTGGGGTATCTATGAATAGGTCTTTAAAAAATATATTGAGGTTACTAAAATCATTTTTTTCTAAACTGAACAGTTTGCACGAGAGACACTTCCAAAGTGGTAAAATGTGTCCCCCCCCCTGTAACTTCTAAATTAGGAGAATGATAATACTAAAAAAAATAAGTATATAAGTAATAAGTAGTAGTATAAGTAGTAGTAGTAGTAAGTAATAAGTATATAAAAAATAAGTGTATAATGTAGACCTCAACAAAAACTTCCAACGAAAATTGGTTTGGATGAGATACAGTTAGCAGTTTTCGAGATATAGTACATTTTCAAAAACTGCAAATATAACTTTGCCATTCATACAAACACTATGAAAAACAAAGTTATTTTTATATTAAGTACTTACTAATCTCAATACATTATAATTCCCTAATCTATGCTTGCTACTACGGAACCCTTCATGGGCGAGGCGTCCAACTTGCACTTGGCCGTTTTTTTTTTTTGTTTATAAAATTAAGTATGTAGGTATATTCTGAAGCACGAATTTGAAGTTCTCATGACAACTTTCATTTTGTTGAGCTCTTATCTAATCTTACTAGCCACACTTATGGAGCTAATTTACAATTATTTGAATTTTTATACACTTTTATATTATGTTTAAACACTGAGCATCAATAGTACTGTTTGAAAAAGACACAGACCCAAATCCTTATAATTATTACCTATAGGTAGGTACTGGTATTTTTTGTTTTTTGTATGAGCAACGTAGGTACATCCGTTTCTGCAAATAACATAATTCGAATGGATCAGATTTATTCAAATAAACATCAATATGTTGCTACAAACATGTTTATAAACTGATGAATTGACTTTCACACCACTTAATTTCGGCTATTAGAGTTCACCGAACGATCGATATTATTGTGCGTGAAAGTAATTTCTGAAATAAAATGGATACCAGAGCGAAGTGCGGTTTATCTTATTGTTTATTTTATGAAATCGTCATAATATAGGGTCCCCATAATTTTGTCACAACACTTTGTTGTTGGCCATCAACATCAAAAATGTTCCAGCCAAATCCATCTACGAGGGCAGGTCAAAAAAAGAAAACCGCCAAGTAAATTACAAATACTTACTCGTGGTTGGAACGAAAACATTAACTATGGAGAAAATTGAGTTTCGTGCCGTGATAAAGTTCCTTACTAAGCAGGGAAAAACGCCTCAGATTATACTTGAAGAGATGTCATCTGTTTATGGGAACTCTTGCCCTGGTCTACCCACGATTTACAAGTGGTATGACCTTTTTAAGCAAGGCAGACAGTCAATCGAAGACGATCAACGAGAAGGTCAGCCGATAGAAGGATCTTCCTCAGATTTTGTTGATAATGTTCTCGAAAATGCGGTTCTGGAGAACAAAGAAATCGCAATGATGACTGTTGATCCCCTCGTAGATGAGGGGCGTCATCGTCATCGCAACCGGCCACCTAGCCGACCATCGATTTTTCAACGAATAAATATGGCCCGATTTCCAACCTACCGCCACATCAGTGTGATAATCTACTCCATCAGGTAAGTTATGTTTCTGTCAAAATATGCAACTAAGATACCTATCTACTAATAAAATACAAAAAAATATTCTTCCAGTAATTTGATTAACCTAACTTACACCTTCGTTACTTTACTAGAGTACCTGATTGGTGACGTCCACTGTAGTTAAAAGGAACCAAATGACACCTTTGGTTGCTATACACGTTACGAAAAATCGTTAAGA
The DNA here is from genome assembly GCA_950005045.1 of Agrotis exclamationis. NCBI lineage: Eukaryota > Metazoa > Arthropoda > Insecta > Lepidoptera > Noctuidae > Agrotis > Agrotis exclamationis. The sequence goes on from OX465428.1 coordinate 14,247,325, forward strand.
TTGTGGCAGCAAGTTCTAAAACTTTGATTCACATGTATTTACAGCTTACAGAGAGCACTTCAGAAAGCCTAGTGTCAGAGCTCTAACAGGTACCTTACTTTGACCTTTTGGGTCAAGATAAATACTCCATAGTTTCGTAGGTAGCTTGGGCCTCTTCCCTGCTAAACGTTTTGTAAAACACAGGCGTAAAGTTGAGCATGAATTAAGTTAATCACACGTGCGAAATTTTTATCAGAATGAAATCAGTCTGTAAAATGTCTATTATCTTCTTATATCGAGGTATTTATCTGCTATAAGCTAAGATATCTACATAGAGGAGCGAGATCGTCAACTCATGGTCCTGCGTAATAGGAAAGCGAACGATCGACCTTAAGCCATTCATCAAACAATTCTTCGCGTGCGCTCGCGCTCGCGCAGTTTGTGAGTGACTTCGATCACGGACCGTCGTCAGCATTGATCATGAAGTGGTGAGCGACATCGATGTATATTTAAATACCATAAGTGAAAAATTTCAAATAATATCGAATGTGTTTAAAAAAGTGTAGTTTGTGCTAGTCTGGTGTTTTTTGCTGACATTCTAATCGCTAGGCCAGTTTCTCGGCATGGAACCAGTTTTCAGCCAATTTATTATTAAGATTGTGGTTCTTTTTCTATATTTACTATCACAATCGTTCTGGTTAAAACAATTAGGTAAACGACGTACAAAAACCCATTAAATAAAAAACTGGGTATGTTTTTGATAAAACCATAAAACAACGATTAGGAAATTGAGAACCGTGTCTATTGTGGTCAAGTGGTAATTTTCATTAATGAAATTCGATCATTGGGAAGAGAATTATAAAAATGCTTAAGTATTTTAAAAAAAAACGGCCAAGTGCGAGTCGGACTCGTAAAGGGTTCCGTAGCAGCAAGTAAAATAATATAAGAATTCTTGTAGTTGGTTGTAACTTTAAAAGGTAATTATTGCGGTTTATGATTTATGGCGTATTAAAAAAAAAATTGATCTCGTTCAAACCAATTTTCGCGGTTTACTACTTCTACTTACCAAGTTTCAACAGGATAGCTTTTATACTTTCGAAAAAAAAGTGGCTGTGACATACGGACGGACAGATAGACAGACATGACGAATCTATACGTATATAAGGGTTCCGTTTTTTGCCACTTGGCTACGGAACCCTAAAAACTGTTACTCTTTTAACATTGTCTAGAATTATGGTGGTTTTTTATTTTTAATTAGTTACTTAGTAAAAACAATGACCAAAGTGTCAAGTGCTGTAAGTGTAACGTAATTTATCTACAGCTTACCTAATCTTAACGTCTTTGAATTATGTACCTTCTTATATTTTATGAGCCGAATGCGCCTTTATTACAATCTATCAATCAAAATGAAGTTAATGATGTCCTATAAATACCTCATGTATTGCTTATCTAGTAGTAACAAGAAGACGTTGATAATCAGTGGCGGATTTGCGGTCCTTGCCGCTCTAGGCCCCACACCATGTGCTGCCCCTTTCTCAGCAACCATCATCTAGACTTGAATTATTAATGAATTTACTTTATTGCCCTTTTTAAACTGATTCAGAAAATTGGTTAAAGTTAACTGAAAGCCGCTAGTTTATAGGTAATATTTTCTGAGTTTTCAGGGATTATGGACATTTAAAGATTCTAGGTTTTTTTTAACTTAAGTTAAAGTAAACGTACGAACTATTTTTAAGTACGAAATTATTTATACTTTAACCGGTGTAATGTGGAGGCGACCAATTGGTCGGCATTCAATTGTCAAAACCATTGTTAAAAAATGGCCACAGTTCATGATTTATTATGCAATAGTGATTTTAAAAAAATCTAACCGACTTCTAAAAAAAAACAACCACGAAAAAGGGTAAAATAACCTACCAAAAAACTTTTCTTTCGGAAGTCGGTGGCTTTGCTTTTATATTTCATTGACTTTTTTGCCACCGACTTCCGAAAGAAAAGTTTTTTGGTAGGTTATTTTACCCTTTTTCGTAGTTGTTTTTTTAGAAGTCGGTTAGATTTTTTTTTAACTTTTTTATTTTACCCTTTTTCAGTTTAAATATTCAACCCAAATTCTTGTAAAATACATAATTTTCTTACATATGCACTAGAATTTTACTATCCGTAGCACCGGTTATAACATCGCCCATGTACCCAATAAGCAAGAATACCAAAATAAATGATTTTTTATGGGATCAAATAGCAGGTATTCTGCATCGAACAATAACCCATATGGGTGCAAAGTTCTCATCCCAGGCTCCAATCATCAGATATTGAAATGGTGACAATGGGACCACACGGGAAGCACCAGCTTTCAAATAAAAAAAGAATCATGAAAATCGGTTCACCCAGTCGCAAGTTATGAGGTAACAAACATAAAAAAATGCAGTCGAATTGATAACCTCCTCCTTTTTTGAAGTCGGTTAAAAAAATAAGGTACGCGTCTCATCATCATCATTTCAGCCTATTGCAGTCCACTGCTGGACATAGGCCTCTCCCAGGGAGCGCCACAACGCACGATCTCCAGCTTTTTTCATCCAGCCACTGCCAGCCACCTTCTTCAGGTCATCGGTCCATCTTGCCGGGGGGCGTCCCACCCTACGCTTACCTACACGCGGTCTCCATTCGAGAACCTTCCTACTCCACCTATCGTCGGTTCTGCGGCAGACATGACCAGCCCACTGCCACTTCAGCTTGCTACAGATTTGGACAATATCTGTAACTTTGGTCTTATGCCGTAAGACCTCATTCCGGATTTTATCCCTTAGTGAGACCCCAAGCATAGACCTTTCCATAGCACGCTGCGTGACATGAAGTCGGTGGGCCAGCTTGACTGACATGTTCCACGTTTCGGCTCCGTAGGTTAAGACTGGAAGGACGCACTGATTGAACACCCGGCTTTTCAGGCACTGCGGCAGTGGCGACGTGAGGATATGACGCATTTTCCCAAATGCTGCCCAGCCCAGCTGCACTCTTCTGGCAATTTCTCGCTCGAAGTTGTCTCTACCTAGCTGTAATACCTGTCCGAGGTAGATGTATTCTTGGACAACTTCGAGTGTTATGCCTTCGACGGAAATTGGTTCTGGGATGACATGGTCATTGAACATGACCTTAGTCTTGTCCAGGTTCATCCCAAGACCCACACGTCTCGAGGCAGCATTGAGACTGTTCAGCATTTTTGCAGGTCTTGCAGCGATTCCGCCATAATAACTATGTCGTCGGCAAAACGAAGGTGCGTTAGGTATTCACCGTTGACATTGATGCCCAGTCCGTTCCAGTCCAGCGTCTTGAACAAATCCTCCAGCGCGTTGGTAAACAGTTTAGGGGATATTACATCTCCCTGTCTCACACCTCTTAGCAGCTGGATGGGTTTTGTTCGGTGGTTTTGTACTTGGACCGACATCGACGCCATGCTATATAGGCTCCTTAGCACCTTTATGTACCGCCAATCGACTTGGCATCGCTGCAAGGATTCCAGAACAGCCCAGGTTTCGACGGAATCGAAGGCTTTTTCGTAGTCCACAAAGGCTAGACACAGCGGCTGGTTATACTCCTCTGTCTTCTGTATAACCTGCCGCACTGTGTGTATGTGGTCTACGGTACTATAGCCTTTGCGAAACCCAGCCTGCTCCGGCGGCTGGAAAGCGTCAAATCTAGCGGAAAGCCGATTTGTGACGACCCTCGAAAACAGCTTGTAGACGTGACTCAGGAGCGTGATTGGTCTGTAGTTTTTGAGGAGATTTTTGTCTCCTTTCTTGAAAAACAATGTCACCACGCCCCTGCTCCACGCCTCCGGGGTAGTCCCACTGGATATGACGGAGTTGAACAACCTCCTAAGCTCTCCGAGCACAGGTTGGCCCGCAGTTTTTAGAAGCTCGGAGGTAATTCCGTCTTCGCCGGGAGCCTTCCCATTACTAAGCTGCCCAAGGGCCGTCTCAATCTCATCTATCTCTACGTCTGGGAGATCGTCTGTGTAGTGGCGTGTAAGCGTGGCTCTTAGGTACGCGTCTGGGAGTCTTTAATATATTAAGATATTTTGCATTTGAGTTATTTCCTTTTATATTGTTAGCATCAGTGATTTTTTGACACAGTTTGCCGCCGCTAATATCTGGCCGCCCTAGGCCCGGGCCTACTGGGCCTTAAGGCAAATCCGCCACTGTTGATAATAGGTACCTAACTACCTACTTATAATTAGGAACAACTTTTACCATGGGACCAACTCTGTAACCGCGAAAAAAACAGCTGTCAGCTGTATAGAACAGCAAATTATTTTTTCGATTTAAATAGGCTACTACCAACCTCACATCTTTAGCACTATAGTCTGCTGTGGCCTTTGCCTTGCATAGCATCAGCATTCGGTAAAAAGGTCGATCAAAAATACAACCTTTTCCTCCTTAGTTCTAATCTGAAATGCAACAAAGCACATCACAAAAAAAGGAGCTAAATAAGACGTCAGAAAATTCATTGAAACGTGTTCCACCGTTACGACTACAGTGTAGTTAGTTAAAAACTTGTTTTTTTTTGTACCTATTTGTAAACTCAGTTGGAGTGGATGATCTTGCCTCTCAATTTGTTTATTCGCTGTTACTGTTGTTATCAGTTGTAAAACCTAACTTATCCTAACTAAAACTCTTCTTAAATACCTCAATAAACTCTGCCTTCTGCCCTTCTGTCAATCCTTCTTACATAGCCTACAACATCTCAGAATGCATCCCACTTTCCAGCCCCTTGTTTCAAAAACCAACCCTAGTGTTGAACTAGGTTTGGACAAAAAGTCGGTTCTGCACGATTAAGATTATCTACAAAATCGGCAAAAAAAAATCATGAATATTGTATGGGAGCCCCTTAAGTATTAGTTTCCATTATTTTTTAGTATTTTTAGGGTTCCGTACGTCCGAATACAAAAACGGAACCCTTATAGGATCACTCGTGTGTCCGTCTGTCTGTCGCTTACAGTCTATTATCTCCGAATCTACTAGACCGATTAAGTTGAAATTTGGTACAAATATCAATTCCTGTGACCCAAGCACAGAGGTGTGACGTGAATAGATGAAATCTGTATATAGGAGGTAATTTTTGGGGGGTAAGGGGAAAATTAAAAAAATATATTTGAAAACTGCATCGTGTGACATATCAAATGAAAGGTCTTGTTGAGAAGATCTTAAATGTATTTTTTTGTAATTTTAAAATAAGTAGTTTCCAAGTTATTCAAGAAAATAGACGAAAATTTACCATTCCCCCGCTTATCTCCGAAACTACTGAACCTAAAATTTTGAAAAAAATACAGAAATTACTTTTCTACTTATAGATTATAGGAAAACCTATAAGAAGTCCATGATATTAAAATAACATGGTAAATCACTCAATATTGTGCGTACCAATCTTCAAATATTCGTTTATTTGCGGTTAAAGTTATAGGTATTTTCGGTCGATCGGTTTTTTTTTAAAGTGGGAACAGAAATACAACCTACATCTCTTCGTCTCTCACGGTTCCTGAGATACAGCTTTGTGACAGAGAGACGAACGGACGGACAGCGGAGTCCTAGTAATAGATGTCGATCACGATCTCAGCTATAAATTCAAACCTACCTGTGCTGGTACTAAATCACTTAAGAGTGCGAGTCCATAAGGGCCAGTTTTCAGATCAAGCAGAATTGCCATATAAAAATTGGACACTCGCGCACGCACATATTGAACAATCCTATAATTATCAGTGACATCAAAAAAGATCGCGTCAATTTTCCTCTTCGCCATATCTACATATTGATCGTCGTAATTTATTCCTATCTCACTTCAATCGGGCTCGAACTGGCTAGAGGCAGTTATTATGAATTAATTTAACAAGTTCTTTCCCCAGTGCTTGTTGGAATTTTAGAGAATTTGTAGAGAGTTGCATAATGGATAGATATTCAAAATTGTCATAACAGGATAATTTTGTCTAAAACGGAGTACCTATACACAATATTCAGTCATTAATTTCCAACAGTGGGAAATCCGAAATTACGGATCCATGCTTTACCTATACCGGAAAAATTAGTAACCTTCAGTTTTTTTTTTGATATTCAGAATTTAAATCTTTGGCCACGTGTAACTAATAATAAAAAATAAAGGGCGAAAGTTTGTGAATCCTCACAAACTTTCGCCCATTCGGATGGACAGATAAATGTTTATTAATCTTAGCCTCTTCGAACACTAGGCGATGCAAGTCTCCGTTACTTACCTTACGACTTTGGTATCCATTGACGCTTGCCTTTGCTGTGTACAAACCTCTATGGATTTGTATTGCGATAGTCGCCTGAATACCAGTCGTGAGATATCGGAAACTTGCGTCGCGTTGTGTACGATGGGGCTTACACACAAAAACTACTGAACGGATTTGGATGTGCTATACAGACAGTTTATTTAAGGTAGTTTTGACGTGAAAAAGTTACAAACATCAAATTCGCTCATCCTCACAAGCTTCCGAATTTATAATATTAGTTAGAGTTCTATTGTTACGAGCTGGGTATCGGGATAAATTAATTAACACCAATTCAAAACAAATAATCCTTATTGACACACGAGTAACTAATTACATCAAGCACTTAATACTATTCAACACTTAAACACTTATACACACACTTAATTCACGTAAAAGTCACTTAAAGATCGCTTGAGTTCACTTTCGAGTCGCCTCGATCGTATTCAAAACCAGACTGACTCAGGTCGCCGATCGGCGCCCTATTTATACCTCGGCCGGACCCACTAGATGTTTCTAGAAGATGGTCGAATGTTCTGGAAACATCCATAGACTTCGACATAGTCCCATACCTTCTGGAGCATTCCAGAACCGTCTCGAAACATCTAGAACAGGGTAGAATTTTCTAGAAACTTCCGAACCAATCTTCAGTAGAAAAGTCGAGAACCTTGTGGAACCTTGGAGAAGCTCATAGATAGGTCTCGCAATTCGATCGATGTAACACTATATTGTGCTTTTTAACCATTTCCTTCGTTATCCGCTATTGCTCTTACATTTACCAAAAGCTAATAATGAATACAATGAGGGCTATCGCGTGTGAATTCGCCGCTAGAGGCGCTAGTGTAGCGTGAGGTTCCGAAATGTTTGTTTATTGGCGGGCTGCACGGTTTTAAATCTTTTTAGTTTACTTTCTGAGGTATTACGAAATATTTATTGAAATATTATTCTTATTACGGCAAATACAAGTTGCGGGTCAATGAATATCAGTGCTTTATAAGCGGAACTAAGAAAAAGAGGTGCAAAATTAAGCGGACTGAAAGACCAGCTAATTCAGAGGTTAGCTAATTCAGAGTTAGTTGTTTACTGTTTACAAGCATAATTTATTATTTGTATAAGTATATATGTTTTGAAGCCACAGTCCAGAATAATAACAAACTGACAGCCATACAGGACCTCACTCGCCAATGGCGCCATCTGGTGAGCACTAAAACGGTAGCCCTCATTGTTATTGAAACTGCTGCGCAAAATGGTTTATTTTTACCGACTTCAAAAAAAAGGAGGTTATCAATTCGACCCGTATGTATGTAATATTATCAGAACTGCCCAGTTTTCATATATGTTAGTCTATATCAGCGTCTGAACAAATGTGCTAAATTTCATAAGTGTATGTATGTATGTATGTATGTTTTTATGTTTGTGCACGCATATCTCCGGAACTATAAGTTCGATTTAAGTATTTTTTTTTGTTGTACTAGGTATTGTTCAACTTAGGGTACACTGCAAGTTTCATCAAAATCGGTTCAGTAGTTTTAGAGATATGGATTTTTTTATGTTGTGACGGATTACAAGATTAGTGTATATGTATGAAAATTTTGTATTTTACAAGAATTTGGGTTGAATATGTAATAAATAAACTAAAAAGGGTAAAATAAAAACTTTTTTTAAAAAAAAGTACCGACTTCAAAACAAATACAAAAAAAAAGTTTAAAATAACTTTTCTTTCGGAAGTCGGTGGCTTTGTTTTGTTGTGTCATTGACTATTGCCACCGACTTCTGAAAGAAAAGTTATTTTAAACTTTTTTGTATTTGTTTTGAAGTTTAATAAAAAAAAAAGTTTTTTGGTCAATGTTTATAAACCAACTGTTTTGCCAATTCGTGAAACTATCGTGTGAAAATGACACAGCCAGAAATGGTCCATGACGTGGATAAGGACATGGGGTACTTTTAATCGTGATAGGTAGTATTTCCTTTGGAATTATTTCCAAAATCCGCGTTTGGGTTACAAGCTTAAGCTAGTTAGTAGTTAGTACTATATCGAGCCTTCTTCGCATCGGTGAATCGCTGTCACATAATTATTATATCACTTACCTACGTTTGCCGCGTCATTGCTTCTCCTTCTCCCATCCTAGCCTATCGTCTCTATGGTCTTATCTCTCTACCATTTAATCATTGAAACCTGTCCATCGGTTTAGGCGTGAAAGCGTTACAAACAAACTCATTTTTGCACTTGTAATACTTGTTGGATTTGGTACAACTTCACCACTTTGGATGCATATTTAGATATAAAGCGAAGAGCGAAGGCGGTGGACCATGGTTTGCGAAACAGCTCCACCACTACCCACTATCCAATGCGACATCCGGCGAGGATTTATTAGCCTGGGCTGATAAAGGTCAGGCCCAGGCCCTAGGCTAATAATATAGGGCACTTAAGGTGTAGGGCCTCCCTTTCCCCTTTCTAGGCAATGAGAGGTTTCAAGCAAAGCTCGGCTCAGATGGCGCTACCAGCGCATGATGTCAGTGCTTTAGTCATTATTCTGAGCTTACTGTATCATTAACTTGACATAGGTACACTACACCACACTACAGATAATATAACTACACACTCGATGCTGCATTTGAACGTTTACGTTATGCACCACTGATGGCTAAAACTTGCAGTGAAACTCCTGGTAGATGTCAAGCTAGTTCCATCATTTTCGCACTGATAAGATCGAGACGCCATCCGTTCTATAAAAAATATTAATTTATTTTTTAATTACTAGATGTCATTATAACGCCATAGTCACGTGTTATCATTAACTAGGTAAGTAGAGGTACCTACTTAATTGCACATACGAGTAGTTAACACGTCAGCAGAAAGAAAAAAAATGCTATATAATCCCAATCGCAGGGATTTAATTTTTTCAGAAAATCTTAGAGAATTTCTTTTTTGGACTCAAATGAACTGATGACACGTTAAGACCATTGCATTGACGCCGATACACCTACTTGTGAGGTGCGGTGTTTACTGAAAGACATACCTAGGTACACGTATCTAAGTGGGTACCTATTTCGGTTGTGGAAAGAATTGTGCCTTAATTCTTCAGGAATAAACACTATAATTGGCTATTTCACAGTATCAATATATCACATCATTAGTCCTTCATTTAGTTTTGAAAAATAAGGAACACGTATTTTTTCTTTTGTGAAATCAATAAATATTTACCTAGATATAATATAACGCATCAAAATTCGAGTCTGGGCTGGTGACGTCAGAATTCAATAGAAATTATTGACCTAAATTGTGACGTTTTGTCAATTTTGAAAGCGTCTGACGTCAGCCAAAGAAAAAGTTCGGGTCGGTCGATTATTTTTTGTTAATTTAACTGACGGACGTGACGGACAAATTATATTTTAAACAAATTATAATTATTCAAAGTGCAAATAGAAGAGAATTCGGTTTATAGTTGTAGAAGTAGATGGTTAAGTACTGCATTTAGCTTGGCCAAAAGCCCGAAGAATTACCTCCCTGTCGTGTTTGAATGTAAGACAGTGTACTTGTAGGCAGTTGTATGTGGACTCAAAATTGGTTGTCTTTGTAAAACCCCACACTTTAAGATACGATTCCACCGGTGTGTGGCACAAGGTGGACTAACTCAAGCAAACACGAACAAATTGAATTCCCTTCAGCTGTCTCTGTCTGTATTTCCCGACAGCTATAACCTTGGTGTCTTCAAGTCAAGAGTGAACAGGGTACTTCTAGGCAAGCGTGCTTCACCGTCGACCACATCTTCGCTTATCATCAGACGAGATAGTGGTCAAACGCGAACCTATCATTAAAAAAAAAAATATTGTGCGCGAACAAATGTGCCGCAAAATAATTATTTCGGTGGAATCGTACCATTAGGAAAGCAACTGCAGGTGGTGTTCTGTTATTCATGTCTTTCATATATTAAAACAAAATGTAACACGTAAATATAGACATGTTTCCCCGGAGTCGCGAGCACGGTCCAAGCGAAGTCCACGGTGGTTAGGACTCCAGAAACAGAAATCTCTTCACAAGAAGCACCGGGGTCGCGGGAATGTTTAATTAGGTTACCCAGACCCTCGAACGAAAAGGGCAACTGAAGGAACAGAGTTGTTTTATGCCAGATAAGTTTGACGCAGTGCCTACTGCAATACCCAGAACGGGAGGACTCATTTGATTATTTTCCACTCCTTAAAAAAAGGTCTGGTGGCCTACCATGAACTGTTAACGCGATCCAGTTTAGGCTGTGGGAAAGAGATGGCGTTAGACGACTTGTATAGTTCTGTCTCTTTCCCACAGCCTAAACTGGATCGCGTTAAGAGCTCGTGGTAAGGTATAAATCGTTTATGTTTATGTAGGTCAGAATATGACATAATAATGAACAATGATCCAGTTTGGTTGAAATAAATAATGTAAATGTATTCAAATCGTAGTAGGTATTTGTATACATAATAAATACTTACTCATAGGTAGTCCTACGACTACTGGTTTTGAACCTTCGCAGTTTTAGTAATTATTGTTATTTTTACACAAAGTACCTAGGTACCTATTTGCGAACGTTAGGTGATTAATTAATTTAGGTGATCGTTCTTCCTGCTGCTTCGATAAAAAATATATCTTGGGAAAAGTTCTTGAGTATCAATGTCTGTTTCTACTACTGAGCTGCAAAGTGTTAAAGGGTTTTTATAACAGGAAACTAGGTACTATTTGTGCTCTTCGATTAGGCGACTTTGAGATCATTCGATAGTGAAGCGTGAGCAGTGACCGCTAGTGTCGCTGTCAGTAGTTTGCTGAATAGAAAACTGGCGTGCGCGCAGCGGCAGCGCTATCACAAGGCTGTGCTTATAGTGAATAGCACCGCTGCCTGGTCCTCGATTACATTGTGCAAGCTACCGGACACCTTTAACTTTTTAAGGGGAATGCTCCAACCAGCCCGCGAAATTCAAAATTTCTTAGATTTTTTGTAATTTGCAGGCCAGTGCTAGGTTGTATGTTGATTAAAATATTGATCGCGCTTGTAAGACGTATGTAGTTACAGAACTATAATCAACAAAATCATCAATATAACGCTCTAAGTTCATAAAGCTTCAGGAATGACTTTTTATGTTATTTTTTTGTTCCTGAAGCTTTATGAACTTGGAGGGTTGTATTGGTGATTTCGATGATAATAATTCTGTAACTACATACGTCTTACAAGCGCGATCAATATTTTAATCAACATACAACCTAGCACTGGCCTGCAAATTGCAAAAAACCCAAGAAATTTTGAATTTCGCGGGCTACCCTTGAGCATCAACCTTAACGTAATATAAAACTATAGGAATCTTTGGTTCAACTAAACGGTTTCTCTCGCCGTGCAAAGACGAAAGCGAGCGCGGCTAGTGGTAGTCACTCGCTTGTGCTAGCCATAAAGGTGAGGTGGGCGGAAAGGAAACCATAATATAAAAAAATGAAACTAAAAAGCCTAACAAAAGCCGGACAGGCCGGACAAGGCCTAATGTGGCCGGACTCGCAAACAAAAAGCCTGACTGTGTCCGGCTTTATCCGGACACCTGACAACGCTACCCGCACGACAGCACGACGTGCAAGCTGCGCATAATTTTAGTTGGGAACATCATTGATAGTGACAGCTATCGGTCGAATTAGGTAGGTACCTAAAGCTAGGTAGATTATTATCTTATCGTGTTTGCGACGTGTACTTTTGTACATTTCTGAGGTAGACTTGACCGCACCACAGACTATTTACCGTAGATAAGTCACCTACCTACCTATCAAATTAGTAAACAAAGCGCTTGCACTGAACCGAACTGCAAACTTCTACAATCGACCGATTGGATCAACTGTTGTTGATGCAACTTATCTAGGTATCCCTATCAGAAATGCCAATGCCCTCGTAATGAATTATCTACATTTAAATAAAATATTGTCGCTCATGAATTTCATGATGCAGGATTACTGATAGGGGAACAGTGTATAAGACGGGGACGCAAGGTATGATGGGAAATCACACACCTAAGGCATACTTAACACAAAACTAACGTAGCACAAGCGCCAACAGGACGCTATTTCCATTTGGCCGCTTGCAAATGACGTCCTGATGGCGCTTGCGCTACGTTAGTGTTGTGTTAAGTAGGTATGCCTAAGAGTGTATGTCCCCATTATACCTCGCGATTATTAACGTCCCCGTCTTATACACTGTTCCCCTATTGAAATGCAACGTCACATTTTTAAATATGTAAATACTCATATCTACATTTATCTAGGTACATAATTTAATTATAAAAATACGTGTGATAAGGATAACAAATCTTATCATAGAATTAATGCTGAAACTGGTTTATTATTATGATAAGGCAGTTTCAAAGACTGGAAGGTGGAGGAAGGTGATGAACAGGATCGGACTCGGTCGGAAGGGCCCGCCCGGGTGTTTCCCTACAAGCCCCAGTTCTTGCATTTCGTTTTTTTTTAACTGGTGCCGTGATCTATTTTTTAAACCAGTTTCAGGTTTTCGATTTTTCTACTTATGAACGAAATATCTTATTAGGTAGTTAAAGACGCAAGAGCTCCGACCTAGCCTGCGCGGCTCCCGATCCTACTTAGGTACTTTGTACCTTAGTACCTTGTGGCAAATCCCGCACGCTAGCCCCGTGGCAGGGCCCACGCAACCTAGGGCACAGATAGCAATCGCCCCCTCAACTATAACGCAAGCCCGACACTGGGTGATGCAGGTACAATAATAAATTAACCCAGTCTATTCTAAAACGGATTTGAGAGATATTTAGTTAACTAATGCTCTCGTAAAGATAACAGGCAGTTGCATTATCTTTGTAAGACGTGACTACCTATGTTATGCTAAGTTAAAATGAATACCTACATACTTTATAATTATGTCGAATAAACTTAGAAAAGAAGTAGGTAGGTATTAGCTTGGGTCGCAGGAACGCGCAATTATATTATCGTGTTTACGAATGTATTTTAGTAGGTACTAGGGATGTTACGAATATTCGCATTCGCATTCGCAACATGCGAATATTCACACATTTTTAGACATTCGCATTCGCATTCGCAAAATTCATGCGAATATTTTGCGAATACGAACGACTGAAAAAATACCAATATTTGGTACTTACTCCTTCTTCCACACACTCCATTCATTCTTATCTTTTATCATCCTCTCCATTCATCTTTTGTTCAATCTGCCTTTATCTCGCCATTCATCAATATTAATGTTCATCAAATCATTCAACGTGTTTCTGTCGGTTTTTCTTTCACTGACGCCACTCTTAGAGCTACTCTTATACAGAGTGTTTTTTCAACGGGGTGTGGATGGCTATATCCGAAACTATGAGGAATATCGAAAAACATTGAAAGTAGTCTCGAGGCCGATTTTGACGGAAACTAAAACTGCTTCATTGGATTTTAGAAGAATCAGTAATTCTGGCCAGGAATCGAACCAGCTGGAGCAAGGATCAAATTCTGGTGAAGTAAAAATATATGGCGAACTTAAGGAAAATGTTAAAATAAAAAAAACCCGATCAAACATCAAGGCAATGACTAAATTTGAAACATAAGTCTATGAGCATAGTAAGCTCAGTAGAAGTAAAGTAACATAGAAAAATAGCAATTTCATAAAAAATCTGCTATTTCTTTAAGTTTGCCGTATACTTCCCATTTGATCCTAATTAGCAACACTATCGAATGGTGTAATAATACAGCGTGTGTTTTTTTCCAAAATCAGCGGGTTCGATTCCTGGCCAGGATCATTAAATTTTCTAAAATCCAATGATGCAGTTTTAGTTTTCGTCAAAATCGGCCTCGAGACTCCTTTCATAGTTTTTCGACATTCCTCTTAGTTTCATAAGGCCATCCACGCCCAGTTAAAAATCACCCTGCATACTTTTTCCATTCTCGTTACAGTCAGGAAGTAAAAAAATTAAAAATAAGTTATAAAGATAAAGTTTGATTATTAATTCGAGTCAGTAAAATGATAAGTGCAACTGTCACTGATACATACAAAATGAAACAAATCTGCGACACTAGAAATGTCATTTTACTGACTGGAATTAATAATCGTATTTTACATTAAAAAGTGTTTCTTTTTTGTATTTCCTAAATTATCAAACGTAATTGATTTAAAACTGAATATTCGCATTCGCATTCGCGAATATTGGAATTGAATATTCGCATTGTCATTCGCATTCGCGAATGTCAAAAATCAGATATTCGCAACATCACTAGTAGGTACCTACCTACCTTCGGAATGTAGTAGAACTTCAAGTTCGTTTGAGAAAATTGACAGATTGGGGTACCTACCTTTATTGAAATTGTGCAATAAAAACATTTTATAGGACCGTTTATAATTAAGTATAATAAATACCCAATTAAGGGTTAAGAAGTTTACACATCTGTTGACTCACGGTACGGCGTTATCAAATTATATTTTTAAGGAACTGTTGTTGAATCTGAATCCGTCATTTTTTTAATAACTTTATCACAAATGAAGAAGATTCATGTTCGATTGCGAAAATTTAGTTGATTGTGGCAGGCTAATGTGCAGCGTGTCTAAAACGGCCACGTATCAATATTCATAATGATTCACTTCGTGAATGAATTAAAGAAGTATTGCCAATGATGAGTACGTACGTGTTACGCACCTAGAAGTTGCCAATGCCAAAAATTTTAGTCAAAAATAAACTCAAGTAGGGTACTATAAACTCAAGACAAGTTACGCACTAGTTTATTATAATACTAAATATTTACATTTTGAAAATTTCAGTTCAAACTAGTTTACAACAATAGATGGTATAGCGAAATAGTCAAAATACAATGCTCTAATTGTGTGCAAAGCGCGTACCTAATTACGTCGCAACTTTGAGGTTCAAATAGGTCAAGATCAAATTTTTCATACCGGTTCATTCTTGCATAATTTAATAATAAGATACCAATCGTAAATCTGAATTGTCATGAATAATCTAGGGTACAGAATACAGATAAACTAAACTAATATTATAAAGCTGAAGAGCTTAGCTGAAGAGTTTGTTTGGTTGGTTGAACGCGCTAATGGGTCAGGACCAAATTTTTGACGTAATCGCACAACGGAAATCACAATGGAATGTGTCACAATGGAAAATAAATATATCACAATAAAATTGTTACGGTGTGTGTAAAATAGTCGTAAGATTTTAAATTGCTTTTTTGTCCTACCTAAGATCTTACGAATATTTTACACATACCCTAACAATTTTATTGTGATATATGTATTTATTTTCCATTGTGACACATTCCGTTGTGCGATTCCGTCAAAAATTTGGTCCTGACCCTAATCTCAGGAACTACCACTGTGGGATTAAGACTATGTACCTACTTGATGCCCCAAGCAATCCAAGCAGCAGTACATCCAACTATCCACGGCAAAACCTGTTCGGCCTTTATTTTTTTAAACGTACTTAAGTATTTATATTGATGATAGGTTGGTAACGGTAAGTTTTTTGTTTGTTAGGTAAAGTAGAAACATTTCGAGAACTCAGAGAATGCAAGAGCGAGTGAAGCGAGCTCGATTTTTTTGGACTGTAATTTCTAACAATTCCCCTTGTTATGTAGTGCTTGTAATAGGGTTAAGGTCAGTGCAAAGGGACGGAACAACAAAGCATTACCATGTTTGTCTCCAATGCGCTAGCTTTTAGGTCATGACCGCTTAAATATAATTAAGGTAATTACACGCGTGCTAGCATAGTTTGGATTTTCACTATCCAGTCGTAATGGGAGTGTAATTTGCGGTTGTTATAATGCGAATCCTACCTAGTATTTGAAGTATAACCTTTTCATGAAACGTTCAGAGTTGTCCATCTGTAATCATAAATCTATCTTTATTCCAAATTCCCATTCTGATGGTTCCAATTTATTTTGGATTCACTCCCTTTCAAACCTTATAATATATGCATCTATCTTTTAAACAACTCGTACATCATTCCTTTGACATTGTGGGTGATCTTCCCCCACGTCGTCATCACCATTGTCACATATCTTATTCTTGCCAACAAATTCAGAAAACTTTTCGATTTGCCACGGTGGAAAAATGTAACATCGATCAAATAAGTGCCTAATTGTCGTCATCTCCCTGCCTTTACTCCATTTACTTGGCGTAGGTGCAACACGTTTTCTTCTTCTATTTTCCCCTGTGTCCGACGATATAGCATTTTTACACCGATCAAATTGACATTTGAATAATAATGTCACTACATTCTCATCTTTAATTGCATGCAATCTTTTGTTTCTAACGTTGATCTGAACACGAGGCATTATAAAGTACCTCTTGTATTCGATTAATGCATAATACAAGATAATACATTACAATCACAAGTAACCCTCGAAGCGTTCAAGTAAGTATTACCTACAAGAAAAGACTGTCTGTCTAGTCTAGCCGTTTCGTCGATTAAAATTATGGATGCATCGATACGCCTTTTTGCCGATACGATACCGATACTTTTATAAAAATATCGGCGATACCGATAAAAAATTAAGATACCTAAAATAAATAAATCACAAGTCAGATTATCTATTTACATTAATAAAATGGTAGAAAAGTTAAACTGTGCATTGAATATTTTTTAAAAGAATACTTGGGGTTTAATCTACAATCGATACTGAAGCCAAAAATATAGTCTTTAGAATTTTTGTCTGTATGTACGAGTATGTCCGGGATAAACTCAAAAAGTACTGCATGGATTTGAATGTTTTTTTTTTTGTTGTTGTATAGATATTAAGTCTGGCCAACATATAGGCTATAATTTATCTTGAAAACTTGAACACCTGGTGCAGAACTGCAACAGACCAGCTTAGCTATAAGAGATACAAACATGGTGCCATAGCAAAAATTGTTCCACGTGATGAGCATTTTCTGCTGAGAGAAAAATCACCTGATGTGGAACTCCAAGAGCCCAGCTACACTATAACATATGAAGAGCCCAGCTACACTATAGCATAATATACAGAAATGACGTCTTAGCAAGAGTTGTTCAGCTTGATGAGCACTCTCTGTTGAGGTATAAAAATTGAAGATCTGGAAAACCCGTTGTGGAACTCCAAGAGCCCCGATATCGCTGGGTGCGAAGTACTAGGTAGGGGTAGTACTGTTCGATTGCAGCGCTCATGGTGGCGAATAATAGAAGTGCCGACTGCTTTGTCTCAGAGTACATTCAGCTTTGCCAATTGACAAAAACGCGCTAATCTCAGGAACTACTGGTTTAGTGTTGGATAGTCCATTTATGGAGGAAGGCTAAAGGCTATATAACACTACGCTATGACTAATATGAGCAGAACAGCAATGAAAAATGTTGCATAATCGGGAAAATCTTATTGAGAGCTTCCATTGCGTGCGCTGCGTAAACGGTTTACATTACGCAAAAAATAAGTAGGTAAAATAAAGTCCGCGACAGCATATTATGTCTCTATTTCAAGGTTAACTCACCATAACCTTTTTTATGGAAATCAAATTGGTTTTAAAATAATACAATTCTTGCGACAATATTTCTATATAATAAATAAAATAAAATAAAAATAAAAAAGCCTTATATTTCTTGCAAACACACTAATTTACAGCATTTAGGTACTACCTATATATAAAAAAAAAACTACTTATGACTATATTACGACTAGCTTACTTTCTAAACATACCTAACTATTTTTTTAAATTAATTTAATGTACATTTAGGACAGATTGTAATAATAACGTTTTTCTAGTATAATATTATTCTATAGCACTTATTTAATTTTCTTGTTCTGCAAGAACCCCTCCTCGGGTGAAGGCCTCCTCCAAAAGTGACTATATACATAATATTAATCCTTACCCAAATAAATACGTTCATCATAACAAGCATTTAATTTTGAACAAAATTGCCCTTGACATCATTTGATTTCAATGAATATCTGACAAGATATCGTAGTTTCTTCAATGACAGGTGATGGGGAGCAGTCGGAATACGACGGCTCTGTCTCAAACGTCTCAAAGTAATAATAATATTCCACAACAATCACACAACGCCATCTAGTCCCAAGCTAAGCAGAGCTTGTGTTATGGGTACTAGACAACTGATAAACATACTTATATATTTTTAAATACATACATATTATAGATAAATTACACCCAGACACAGAACAAATGATCGTGCTCATCACACAAACATTTGTCCTGGGTGGGAATCGAACCCACGACTTCCGGCATAGCAGTCAGGGTCACTAACCACTAGACCAACAGGCCAGTCCAGCAACAGATCAGTAAAGTACATTTAGATCTGTCATCTGTACGTAATTGTTTTTAAATCGCAATATTCCGCCAGAAAAACATAGATCACAGCAGTTGTTGTGTTGTAAACTGCGAGAATATTAGCAGAAATAGTAAATTTAAATATTATTGATTGCCAAGCGGTTCTTGGAAGATGAGCAATGCAAGAGATGGTTAGCTGCCGTGAAGAGAAAAAAGTAAATAATATCATAATCCTCATTTTAATCCTGTATTTGACATTTTTCTTATAGAATACCTTTTGCCTATGTTTATTTAATTTTATTCAGAGCTGATGGATCGCTATGGAATCCAAAACCATGTGTTTTTTAAAGAAATCTGATTTCAACTAGAACGGTCAGAGCCGTCAACAGTGCAAACGCTAGGTGGCGCTAAAGTCGTGCACGGTGCCATGCAAAAGTTGTCGGTCTGATGGGCATTTCCTGTTGAATTATAAAAATCGAAGATCAGAAACATCTGATGTGGAAATCAAAGCTATCGTTAATTTCACTATACAGGGTGAATTTTTCAACTGGGCGTGGATGGCTATTTCCGAAACTATGAGGAATATCAAAAAACGTTGTAAGGAGTCTCGAGGCCGATTTTGATGAAAACTAAAACTGCATCATTGGATTTTAGAAAAATTAATAATCCTGGCCAGGAATCGAACCCGCTGATTCCTGTGTTATTACACTATTCGATAGTGTTGCTAATAAGGATCAAATTCTGGAAAGTAATCATATACGGCAAACTTGAAACACGCCCAGTTGAAAAATTCACCCTGTATAATTAACTAGCTTCTGCCCCCGACTTCGTACGCGGATCCTGTTGCTTATGCCAGCGACAACGGGGTCATTAAAGTCGAAAAATCTAAAACGTCTGATGTCGAATTCAAGAGCCCCGGGAGGGGAAAACAACGGGATGCGCGAGACGATTCGAGACGTTTCATTCAGATCCAGATCCAGATCTTTCATTAAGCGGTCCCTAGACGGTAATGCAGCATGACATGCGTTACGTGCTGTCATGCATGCATGATCGTTTATTTGTATTGATTGATGCGAATGACATGCAAACTACGTGCTGTACATTGATTGACAATTAGTTTTATTTTTCGTCCTGCAATACATGCATGACATGCGCGCATGATCATGTTGCGATCGGCATGTCATGCAACAACTCATTTCGATAGCAAACGGCAACCAAGATGGACGCGGTCAACGAGGCACCGCACGAGGTTCCTGACGATAATGACGAAATCAACGCGAGCGCAGATTCGTAGTTTCATCCATTCTTAAGAAGTTTTTAAAATCGTCAGGTTCTGCATCAGCAAGTACTCTTTGTAAATGTTCATGCGTAAATCGGTGCCTTAACAAGTACCACTCTTTTGACCATCGTCTTGTTCTCTTCTTTTTACGCAGCATAGCAGCTGTCATCACGTCACGTCTTCTTTTTGGTGTTATTAGGACTAAAAAACCGAAATATTTGTTCGAAAAGTTAAGCTGGATGGCCAGTAGACGAGAGTGCGCACCTAGACTTTGTGCGCAGCAATTACCGACACAGTCTCATAAGACAGCAGCTTTTAGAGGTAGTTTCAGATACGCTACATCTAAAGTCTGGAATAATATACCACCACCAATACGAACACTGAGCACTAAACATACCTTTAGAACACGATTGCGGCAGTATTTGCTGGCTGCACAGCAAAAATTAGATATGGTTACAATAAATGTCTCAATAATTTAAACATTAATAATTTTGCAGCGCTTGTGTAAAAGTGACCGTTAACGTACTTACATAACCACATTTCACTTAATTTTTTTTTTTTTCTCACACACTGCACAGAATAATTAATAGTACACACTGTCTCACTAGGGCCGTCTCTTATTTCTATTACGTAGCTTATTCTTATTTATTTTATGCCGATATTTGTTTTTATTATTACCACAAGTATACATATACAGCCTACATTTATTTTTTATCATAGATCTCAAATATTTTTTTCGTGTATCACTTTTTCTATTTATTTGGGAACATTTATTTTATTTTATTATAGTTATATAATATTTGTATTATGTTTGTTGTTCCGTCAACTTCACTCATCCAAAAGGTTCATTGGAAGACCAACGTCAGACAGCTTCACCCTGTCTGGCATGAATGCTGAAATGGACCTTTTTTGGCGCAGCCGTGAGGCACACAGCACAGCACTATGATTTTCGCTCCCTTTTGTTATTATGTCTTTGTTTACCCTTTGTTTTTCTGTATTAATCTCTGTTTCTTTTTTATGTTGTGTGCTACATGAACTGACGTCAAATAAAACTTTTTCTTTCTTTCTTTCTTTCTTTCTTTCTTTGAGTCCAGTAGCTCCTGTGGTAGCCAACATTTGGATGGAGCATTTTGAAGAGTTGGTTATCACCACTGCACCCACACCTATCAAATTATGGAAGCGGTATGTTGATGCCATGCATTTGCCCGATTTTGAAACATTTCTCTTTACTGCTCCGCTCCTATTAGTGATAGCGTGATGTTATATAGCCTATAGCCTTCCTCGATAAATGGACTATCCAACACAAAAATAATTTTTCAATTCCTACCAGTAGTTCCTGAGATTAGCGCGTTCAAACAAACTCTTCAGCTTTATAATATTATAAGTATAAGTATAGATTATAAAATAACATAAACTGGGAGTACCACCACGCGGTGAAGGCGGTAAGACTTTAGGACTGATTTTCGATAACGATGGTATATCATTAAAAATCTGACTCTACTGGCCAGAACTCCCATTTATTACATATTTACCCGGGCTCTATTGGACATCAGACGTTTCAGATCTTCGATTTTGACGACTCCGTTGTCGTTGGCGTAAGCAACAGGATCCGCGTACGAAGTCGCGGGCAGAAGCTAGTAAAACATAAGCCGTTTATTTACCATAGGATCGCGAGACTAGGCAGCTGCGGTAATTACTGGGGAAAATAATATTTACATTTATGTAATAAAACAAAACGTAGTGTAGGTACTCGTACAGTAATTAAATATAATTCAATTATTTATTTCGTGGCCTTCCACGGTGATTACGTACTAAATACGGTTTATTACATTGCTTGTTAAATAAACCACCACCAAATATTTACTTTATGAAAGAATTTACAGGGAGATATTACACCAAGTGGTATATTATAAAAATGTAACCGCCTTCAAAAACAACCACAAAAAAGGGTAAAATAACCTACAAAATAACTTTTCTTTCAGAAGTCGGTGCCTTTGTTTTTTTTTTTCATTTCATTGTTTTTTTGCCACCGACTTCTGAAAGAAAAGTTATTTTGTAGGTTATTTTACCCTTTTTTGTGGTTGTTTTTGAAGGCGGTTACATTTTTTTAAAAAAAGTTTTTTATTTTACTCTTTTTAGTTTAAATATTCAACTCAAATTCTTGTCAAATAAATCATTCTCTCTCAAGTGCACAATAAGCTAATAAAATTCCCTATCTCAAAAACTACTGAACTGATTTTGATGAAACTTGCAGTATTCCTTAAGTTAAACAATACTTAGTACAACAAAAAAAGAATTACTTAAATCGGACTTGTAGTTCCAGAGATATGCGAACACAAACTAAATCAGTCGATGCCTACTCCAAGCCGTTGAGGAGTTGTACCTTCCATCATCAGCTCATCCACCTGAGATGATGATTATCAGATGCAAATACTTGAACAGCTTTAGAAAATATATGAAAATGGTACTATGTGCCTATAAAATTTGAAGGTTGCCCTCGATTTCCCTGGGATTCCATCATCAGATCCTGACCTGATGATCATGGGACCAATTGGAAAGTATACCCTTTCAAACAAAAGAAAAATTTTCCAAATCGGTCCAGGCGTCTTCGAGAAATCGGGGAACATACATAAAAAAAAAAAAAAAAGGATTCCGACGAATTGAGAACCTCCTCCTTTTTTGAAGTCGGTTAAAAAGCGAAAGGTCACTCACTCATAGGACACGAAATCTCGGAAACTAACAGTGGTAGGGGTTCAAAATTTTGCATAGGGGTTCTTTTTAGGACGTAGGCGCTTGCTAAGACGGGATTTTGCGAAACTCCACCCCTAAGGGGTTGTTTTTGGGGTTGATAGTTTGTATGAAACTTTGTTACTACAAGTACTGGGAGTTTCAAATTTTGCATGCGGGTTCTTTTTAGGAAGTAGGTGCTACTTACAAAAGGGGTTTTTCGAAATTCGACCCCTAAGGGGTTGTTTTTGGTGTTGATAGTTTGTTTGAAACTTCGTTATTATAAGTGCTAGGAGTCTCAAATTTTGCATGGGGAATACTTTTAGGAGGTACATGCTCACCTAGACGGGATGTTGCGAAATTCGACCCCTAAGGGGTTGTTTTTGGTGTTAATAGATAGAGGTCTCAAATTTTGCATGGGGATTCTTTTAAAGACGTAGGTGCTCACTAAAACGGGATTTTGCGAAATTTCACCTATAACCTCCTGAGTCCCCGTGGTCTTTTTAAAGGACAAATTATTATACGTCATTAAGTCCTGACATTTTTTACTAGTCGCAAGTTTAAAAACCGAATGTCCTTTTTAACACACATTTAAGTTTTTCGCTTATAATGTTGGACCTGCTGTATTTTATTTTTTTGACCAATCAAAATTCAGATGCCCAAATGTTCGTGACTCAAATAAGCCAATAACAAAATGAACAATCATTCACTTTACGCCCGTGCGTGGTTGAAAATGGAAGGCCGACTGAGTAGAGGTAAGTTAATCTATGAATATCTTAATAATCTAATGTTCAATTTTGTATTGAGTTACGTTTTTAAAATGCTAATATGTTATATTTTGTTGTTTTTACTATTTTTTTATAAAAAAGTGGCAAGAGCTCGTATTTATTAGACTTTTATAAAAATGTTCTTTTAAAAGGTATTTCGGTTTTTGCTATAATAATAGCCTGCCATTTTGTGTTCTTTTTAAAGTACTTTCGGCTTTTATACTATACATGTATTACTGTTTTAATATTCATAAATAGTATGAAATTATTATTTTTTTAATTAATACCCGTGTATTTTATCATTTCAGATTTGACAGAAAACCAAAGGAGAGCATTCACGCTCCATACATTTTTGGGCCTTTTTCTGAAAGTAATGCTAAGTATTGCTGGAACTAGCGACTTCAAGCAATTAAACATAACATAACATCACGCCTTTAATTACAAAGGGATAGGCAGAGGTGTAAGAGATTATAATTCATTTTAATTAGGTACACCTCTGCTCAACCCTTTTGGGATTACAGGCGTGATGTTATGTTATATTTAACTTAGCATTATTTTGTGTTTCTCAGCATTTTCAGAAATCAACGAATGTATCAAAATGACGAATCTTCAAACTTTTATAACTTGGCCGAGCACAATCCTACAACTTTTGTAACTATAGTAACTATTGCTCCAAATAACTAGTACTACCCATAGGTACCATTTTCTTTGGCCAGCACTTTCAGAAAAGGCCCAGAAAAAATGATGTTCTTGGTGATATAGTGAACCAGACAGATTTCGAGGATGTATCGGATGATGAAACTTATCTTGTTAATCGTGATTTCGATAATTATCTTGTCTCTTCATCCGATGAAGGTAGCAATTCAGACATGGTAGTACAGTAGACAAGTAGTGACTACAGGAGTACGATCAAGAGGAGTTCGAAAAGAGGAGGTGTTTGAGTAAGAGAGGCATAAGTGGTCGTCGTGGTGTACGTACCTGTGGCGGCAGCACGTCTTGTCTGCGAGAAATTATACAAGAGGGTGAATGGAACAGAAGAAGAGCATATATTGAGGTCTCTCGCCCAGAAGTCATTAAAGAATACAACCGAAACATGAGAGGTGTTGATTTGGTTGATAGACTGATGGCAAATTGCCCAGCAAGAGCAAAATCAAGAAAGTGGATTGTTAGATTTATTTCTCATTTCATTGACCTTGCAGTTACTAATTCTTGGATCAAGTACAAACAAGATCAGTTAAAGAAAGGAACACTGCCTCACAAAATATGTCAACTACGCGAATTCAAAATGCGAATTGCGGAAAAGCTCTTTATAATAATAATATAATAATGGTTTATTGTTTCTTTGTACATAGTCGTGCAACACAAAATTGAGGCATCCCCGTTAAGTTATACAATACTTGTGGTGGGGTTGCCTCGCCCATCCCTTAGCTTCTAAGATAACAATATTGTGACAGAAAATTAAACATAAGTAAGATAAAAAAATAAATTATTATAAAAAAAGAAATCAAATCTAAAGTGTTTGGACAATTGGAACCAAATTAGAGACAAACTGGAGCATGTATGAGTGAATGTGTGAATGAGTATGTTTGTGTGTTTATGTGTGTGTGTATGTGTGTGTGTGTGTGTTTGAATGCAGACGGTGATTGTGAGACTTTCGCTAACAAATGCGGGCTAGGATAAGTTCTGTTTCATCATATGTTAAGTTTCTTAACCATTCAGTTATTGCTATTTTACATTCATATAATAACTTGGGATAAATATTTAATTTGTGGTTCAGTCTATTATATATATAAGTAGACTGTGTAGTAAATTGACGTCTGGCAAAGATAGTTCTGACCATCGGTGAGTAGGCCACGATGTCTTTACGTCTTCTGTCCGATGTTGTGGCATCATATGACAGTGATTTATGGAAGGTTAAGATTAAATTCAATATATATAATTTTCTGACCGAAAGCAGCTTACTGGTCTTATAAAGATTGTCTGTGGAATATCTAAAGGGCTTAAAGTATATGACCTTTAAAAGTGATCTCTGGGCTCTTTCAAGATCTAAGAATTTGGTTTTCGTGGCTCCACCCCACACTGGTATACAATAGGTTATAACTGATTGTGCGAGAGCGATATATATTTTACTAAGCAGCTGAGGTGGTACTACATGACGCAAGGTTTTGAAGATCCATATTAACTTTCTGATCCTGGTCATTGTGTTTTCGATGTGGGCATGCCAGGACAGCCTTTGGTCAATTATTATACCTAAATATTTAATGGATTTTACTTGTGTTATTTTGCTACAATTACACTGATTGGATGGATTAACACACTCATGGATCACGACACCAAATTCCGGACCTGGCTGTGACCTCTGGTTAGGAGTAAAGCAGATGAAATTTGTTTTACTGACATTTAGGGATAAAAGACTTGCGTTTAACCAACCAGCTATCTCCTTCAAGCCACGTTCAGCAATAGTCTGCACGGCAATCCAGGATTCACCGGTAAATACTACTGCAGTATCGTCAGCATACGAATAGATTCTTCCGCCGCTGCACCCAATATTACATAAATCATTTATATAAATCAGGAACAGCGTCGGGCCAAGCACACTTCCCTGCGGCACACCAAATTCAACCCTTTCTTCATCACTAATGTATAATTCTCCAAGTTTAACCTGTTGTGTTCGGTCAGATAAATAACTTTTGAAAAGAGAAAGTGGCAATCCCCTTATACCGATCGTTTCAAGCCTGTGCAAAAGGAGGAATGTTTACAGAGATTTATCATTTGATTTGATTGATTCCTCTTTATCTAATTTCAATTTTAAGTAACTTTTGCCAAAGCGTACTAGAAAAGTTTTTTAATATTATAAACCAATGTGTAATAATTTGTCACTATTGTTAAAAACGTATTAATAGTAAAATATTATTTGATTTTTGATAATAAACAGAACCGCGTTTTACTATGTATGTTTATTATGAAAGTCTATATCTTATTACATCCGAAAGTCCTATAAGACGAACAATTTTCAATTCCTTCTTTTGTGTATTATGACCGAAAGTACTTTTTAAAGAACAAATGGCTGGTCAAAGGAAAACATGTTAAAAAAAAATAAAAAATCTTGCAAAAAACTTATGTTCTGGCAAAAATCATGATCTGCAGTGGTAATTCCTCCATTTTGTTCTTTATAAAGAACAGTCGGCCTTTTAGACATAGTGAAAAAAGAATATGGCGGACTCAGGAGGCTAAAGGGTTGTTTTTGGGGTTGATTGTTTGTATGAAACTTTGTTACTACAAGTACTAGGAGTTTCAAATTTAGCATGGGGGTTATGTTTAGGACTTTAATGCTCACTAAGATTACGAAATTTAACCCCTAAAGGGTTGTTTTGGGGTTGAGAGGTAGAATTTTAAAATTTTGCATAGGGATTCTTTTTAGGACGTAGATGCTGCCTATGACGGGCGTTTTCTGAAATAATATCCCTAAGAGGATGTTTTTGGGGTTGATAGTTTGCATGAAACTTCGTTATTACAAATGCTGGGAGTCTCAAAATATGCATAGAGATTCTTAGGACGCGGCCATCGCACACTTACGAGCACGCCGCAATCGCGGCAGGCATGCTAGCGAAGGAGGAGGCGGGACGCGTGAGGGAGAGGACAGCGTCCACCTTACAGCCCAGCCGCAGTGGTAGACGCCAACTGCGACGGACGTCGTAAGATGATCTCCGGCCACCTTAGGTGCGGGCATGTGGACGGCGAGTAATGGGCGACTCACTGTCCAACCATGGACCATGCCCGGGTCGACGACGGCGCGTTATGTTCCACGCGCGCCTCACAGAGTGTCAGCACAATGACGGGGCCTCCCCTTAGAGGGCCAATGCCTGCCGGGGTCGCGGGAGCGGGACTAACGAATACCGTGACCCTGGAACGTAAAGGGCTATTGAAGGACACCGTGGCTTTTAGTCAGTACAAGTCTGACAGTCCCTCCTACCCTGCCCTGGGTGAGAGGACATTTGATGAATTTAACACGCTAAATTAAAAGATGCTCACTAAGACGCGACTTTGTTCTTGATAGTTAGGGGTCTCAAATTTTGCTTATGGGTTTGTTTTAGGACGTAGGTGCTACCTCAGGCGGGATTTCGCGAAATTTGAACCCCTGAGGGGTTGTTTTTGGACTGATAGAATTTTTGTTGTACATTGATTTACATTTTCGAAAAGCATCACATAAGGAGGGTGGGCGGGAGTAGAAATTCACAGATAAAAAGTTCGAAATACGCGCAGACGAAGTCGCGGGCGAACTGCTAGTATTTTATAAACATGACAGTCATGCTTAACCAAACAGTATGAAATGATTAAATTTATATACATATATATATATATTTTCAGTGATTTTGATTATGGTTTTTCTCTCTCGCTGCATAAATTATGACGTCATTCTATTACAACCATTTATCATCATCATCGAAGCATAAGTTATAGCTGGTTGGATTCTGTACATTGTTAACAAATAAATCACACATCAAATGGTCGGTAATTATAATCATTCATGAATTTGTTCATTTTTAAAGTTGTAAGTACTCCATAGTATTCTAGTTCCTCCGTAAAAAACTTAGGTAGGTCCTACTGTTATTTAGCAAAAAAAAATCCTTATGATGAAGCCTTTCGATCGGTATGATAAAACTCCAGGATCATTTTTTTTCTCGTGTAGAGGGTTCGATTCCCGGTTCAACCATGTAATTATTTAAAAATCTATTAATGCATATTAATTTTTTTATTAAATTAAAATAATGTCTTCTTTCAGTAAAATGTTCTATCTACAATATTTAAGGTACTTTCCCTCCATGTGGCATAGCCGTGGGACGCCCTGTATATGAAAGGAGTGATTAATTTCAGTATTGAAACTTTTTGTTTCATGACTGTTTTTCTGGGACAAAAAAAAAGAAAAAATCTTGACAATTATGTGACATTTTAATGAGATCTAGTTGTGTTAAATTAGCCGGAAAACGGCTTTCAATACTTACAATTTACTCTTCATATTAATATAAATCCAAAATTATTAATGTTTAAATATTGCAAGGATGCAAATTTTCAAATGTTTGTAAGTAAATAAAACGAAAACAGCTCGTGTTCTATAAGGTAATGATGAATGATTGTTTACGTCTTACGTAGCACCTTTTTAGATTTTCTGGATAATTATAAAACTGCTGTTATATTAATCGACCTCCTGAATCGAAGTCCTATTCCGCATGTTTTTGATAAAATATGACATTTTGTCTCACACTTAAGTAAATCCAAAGTCAAAGTCAAATCGTTTATTTCAATTAGGCCATCGAAGAGGCACTTTTGAACGTCGAATCCGTATCTAAATATTGATGATCTAATCAGTCTAATTACTTGCCCACATTGCCCCCTGCTCCAATTTCTATCATTTGCTCTGCCTAGCGACACGCAACTACATCGAACCATGGAACGACAATAGTATTCCAATCAGTTCCAGATTAACCCATGAGCAAATTAAGCAATTGCTTAGGCCTTAGGGCATCACGTCTCAGGGGCACCATAAACCGCACCGAAAATATATTTAAGTACAACCCCTTCAAAATCTCTGACACCCGAGGCGGAATGCTTGTATTTTCTAGCTCGCTACGCTCATAATCAGCATCATAGGCTTAGTTAGTTGTCTTTATAGAGTTTCTACTAATCCCTTTTTTGGTATAAACAAACGAAAATGCCATATTTATTGTTTATGGAAAAGTGTAAAAAAAATCGAGCTCGCTCTGCTCGGAAATGCATTCCCTTTGTTCTAAAAATGTCTCTGTTTTGCCTACTAAACGAAGAACTTTCCTGCATACAACAAATAAAACTCCTTCCTTATCACCAATGAATTCGTTAAAAAAAATAAAGGAGTTAGGTACTCGTTTACCGTGGATAGGGCTTGCTTGGATTGCTAAGGGCTTCAATACTCAATTTCTTTGTTGCGTTCCGAAATGTAGGTTTACATTGGCTGGTGGTTTGTAATAAAGTCACAATTTTGGACCCTTTCAGGCACAGCATAGAATAAATTATAGGAGGGAGTACTCTTCCTAGTCTTAATCCGGTACTGATTCCAATAGCTTTATTATAAGGTCATCTAGAGGCTTTGATTAAAATAAAAATAGCGGTAGATATGTTACGTTCTTACGTTAAGTATTCAAACAGTGACTCTTATACGTACACAGACACATTTACTCGCACAAACAATCATTCTTTTTACACACCAACAAAGAAAGAGACAGAATAATGCACAAAGATGGCGTACGACCAAGACGGAGCATCATCGCTCTTCGTATTAGTTCGTTAGTAGTCGCCACGCCGAGCGGCGGCGGGCGGCGGCGCGGCCTTGTTTTAGCCAAACGTGTCGCACATTATCATATTGTATGTTTCTATCCCGCTCTTCAAAATTGAAATATACACGCACGCATGTCTCAACCGAAATCTACTCGTATTGCGACTGAGGACTGTTAGGCCAATTTAGCCTAATTTATGCGATCCATGCGCTATCGTGTAGTGACATATCTTCCGCTATTTTATTTTAATCAAAGTCTAGCGGTCTTCATTTCGCTCCCATCGGCTCCACCCACTGGGCGTCTTTTTACCCAAATTCCTTTTGGATGTACGGAAGATGTGCCCTCCTCAGTTCTTATGATTTAATGACTCTATAATTCTATTATTGCAATTTGTTTTTGAAATTGCGTTATTTGTACTGGTCCGTTTATGTTACTACTGAAAATATTTGTATAGTTAGTTAGTTGTAACCATGGAATTTTACCGCTTCGATTGACCACGTTTGCGTTCCGTGTCATCATCAGTCTAAACTTTACCCAACTATTTTGGGGTCAGCTTCCAATCCAACCTGATGTAGCTGAAATCCAAAAATTCATATGGATCGACTGCCTATCTGACCTTGATAAAAAAGTCATTATGTAATACGTTACTCCTCGGTGAGGCTGGTTCTTTCAGGGTACTAACAATCCGTCACGACAGTCAAAGATTTACTAATGACAGCTGGGATATTTCTGTGGCTGCGACCAACTCGGTATGCATAATCAGTGTGGTTTAGAGCTTCATATGTGATTGTTTTTGATGGTTGCCAGGACTCCCAAATCACGGCGGTGGTGTTTGGTGGGCAGCGTGTTGGCGGCGCTGGTCGCAGGCGCGCTTGTGGCCGTGCTGGTGCTGCAGCCGTGGGCCGGCCCGAACCAACCGCGCTACCCGCGAGCTACAGTCGCCGCCAATGGCCCCGAATGTGCTAGTATTGGACGGTACGTACCTTTTGACATGCAGGCATGATCGGCGAAATTTCTAAGCGATTGAGTGCTGCGCTGTGAGTCAAGGATTTAATTCCCTCACACAACAAATAGGTATTAGTAAACCCTTCACCCAGTATAGTCAGTAATTTTTTAGATGATACGTGTGATTCTGACCTATAGCACATTTTCAATAAACGCAAATATAACTTTGTCATTTATATTTTTCCAATACGGAACCTTTAATTGTATGTGGTACGATACGCACTTGCCAGTTTGTTCGTCGAAGCATATAAAACAACGTGTTAAGAAAATTACAGCAAAATCCTGGAACAAAATGGCTCCGCTGTAGATGCAGCAATAGCGACATTATTCTGCGAGGGTATTGCTTGCGCGCAATGCATGGGACTCGGCGGGGGGTTCCTGGCCACGGTGTACAACGCGACGACAGGCCAGGTGCGCGTGCTGAACGCTCGCGAGAGGGCGCCGGCAGCGGCCTACGAAGACATGTTCAACAACAACATATCGACCGTCGTCGGCGGCCTCGCCATCGCCGTGCCCGGAGAGCTGGCGGGATACGGCGAGCTCCATCGGGAGTACGGACACCTGCCGTGGGCGGATCTCGTGAGACCCACCGCCGAACTATGCCGCCGCGGACATCTCGTCAACGCTTATATGGCCCGCGTTCTCAAGAGTTACAGCCACAAAATCAAAGCCGAGCCTTCTATGCGGTATGGACACATGTTTCTCTGTTTTAATTTCTTTGATTTTGTAATTCTCTTTTAACTTTCCAGTCCTCCCTAATTAACCTCAACTTCAACAACTGACTAGACAAGTTATTGCACGCAGAGTCGCGGATGTCAAACCGCTAGCCCTAAAAAAATGGGTAAAGGGGCCCCGAGAATTGCATTGCCCCTGACAGGGTTAATCCGGGCCTGACTACCGCAGTTTGGATTTGAGAATTACGAGTATAAAATAAAAATTTCTCTATCGCTCTAAGGTTTGCTGTAAGAAAACCCAATTCTGGGTTAAGCTCGCCTTTGTACATTACTTACCCTATGTTAAATGTTATTTTATAATTATGTGTACAATAAAGAATAATAATAGTATATTAAACTTACTTGTAAATTGTAATTCAACCTTTATTTTCCTAAAGGGAGCTGTACGTGAATCCGGTGACTGGAGAGGTATGGAACGAAGGCGACCATATAATAGAACCAACGTTGGCCAAAACATTGGATATCATCTCAGAAGAGGGCCCACAGGCGATACACAACGGCTCCCTGACGGAGAAGCTCGTGCAAGATATTCGGAAATTCGGAGGAATTATTACAGAAGAAGATCTCAGGACTTACAGGTGAGAATATTCAATCATTCAGCGGCAGACTTACCAATGATGGATGACTAGATACTTATGTTTTCTACAACGCAACGTCCAACGTAGATTTCCAAAAGACAATGAATATAATTTGGTCGAAGAAGTTTAAGAGTATCCTGCTAATTATAACCTTTGATGATAAGAGTTTAGAGGCGGGATAGCGCCCAGTTTGTTCAATGAAAGGCCGGTCCAGTTAGGTTTAGATCATGTATTGTGGATTTCACATTAATGATAAACTGACACAAAACAATACACGTTACAATTTCGGTCATGGGAATACATTTACGATCCTCGATACAATTAAATGTGGATTATTTACAGCCCAACAATAATACTTGGTAATTAGCTTAAATTCGACCGGTAACGACCAGTCTGGTGAGCGGTGTGTCATAGGCAAACATAACCATAGTGTTGTCACTATGGGTTATATTTGTATTATTACCACATAATAAGAAATTAGTTCGCCACTAGAGTATACCTTTGATGAGTAATGATTAGTAGATTAGTAGCTAGTACACTCCACAATCTTACTCTTTCATTTAATTATTTTTAGGGCGGTATGGCAAGACCCAATCGAGGTCCCGCTAACAGAGGAGTACACCCTTTACTCGGTACCTCTGCCGGGATCAGGATCGGTCCTGGCGTTCATTCTGAACATGCTGCGAGGCTGGGTAGGGGACGGCACCGCCACACCGACCGGCTCCAACCTCTACTGGCACCGCGTCGTAGAAACCTTCAAATTCGCGTACGCAAAAAGAACCGGCCTCGGCGACCCTTCACGCTCTAACCTGCCCTACGACATTAATGAAGTAAGTCATGTTAACTCTATACTCCAATAATCAATCTATCTTGAGAACTTTTTCACGTGGTAAAATCATCAAAGGAGTCCTCCCACTCAGGGCGGGACGGGGGTTAGGGGTACTGTTACTGTGAGACTTGTACTGACTAAAATCCACGGGGTCCTTCAATAGCCCTACGTTCCTATTGTTAGAGCTGGGTATTGGGATAAATTAATTAACACCAATTAAAACCAAATAAACTTTATTGACACACGAATCACCAATTACAACAAGCACTTAACACTATTCAACAGACTTAGACACACACTTAATCACATGTAAAAGTCACTTGGCAGATTTTCTCTGCGTGTTCGCTTTCGAGTCGCCTCGATCGTAGTCAAAACCAGACTAACTCAGGTCGCCGATCGGCGCCCTATTTATACCCCGCCCGGCCGGACCCACTAGATGTTTCTAGAAGATGGTCAAATGTTCTGGAAACATCCATGGACTTCTACACAGACCCAAACCTTCTGGAACATTCTAGAACCATCTCGAACCATCTAGATCAGGGTAGAATTTTCGAGAAACTTCCAAATCAATCTTCAGTAGAATAGTCGAGAACCATGTGGAACCTTCGAGAAGCCTATAGATTGGCTTCGCAATACGATCGAGGTAACACTATGTATCTGGCTACTTAACCTCATTGGTAGAAATTAAAATTAAATCTGTGGGAAAAAACCTAGTAAAATTATAAAACATTCCGAAGAAATAAGGCTAAATACCTACAAAAATAATAATAACCCTGTTCAGAGCTTATTATATTTTTTATTTATAGAAGTAGTTTTAATCTCGTAAATAAATAAAAAAAAACTTTCATCACATGTCATTTATGAAACGTCAATGATATTATAAGTAAAAAGGTGTGAAACGTCATAATATTAGTACACGACAAACAAAAGCTAATCCCACACGAGCGCGGACGCAGTATTTGCTGTCAGTATTTTTTATTTACGATTATTAACACTAACGGAAACCACACAGTTTGGTGTTAATAAAGTTGATAAATTAATCATTTTTAACCAACTTCAAAAAAAGGAGGAGGTTCTCAATTCGTCGGAATCTTTTTTTATGTATGTTCCCCGATTTCTCGAAGACGCCTGGACCGATTTGGAATTTTTTTCTTTTGTTTTTAGATGTATTAAACCTACCATTTGTTTAACTAAGTAATCATTGGTTTATGGTGTCCATTCTACCCAGTAATGGCGTTAGGGTAAGGGTGCTCCCCAAAGACATTAAACTATTAAATCTCTTTGGTGCTCCCACATTTATCGACGCGTAATCGGCTTAAGCCGGTCAAGAAAACCTTTATGTCAACGTAATAAGGGTCCCCACATACATCAGTTTTTTTTTTCTATGAAAGTATAATGTCTATGAAAGTGAACAACACACACAAAACATGCACACAGGGAACCGATCAATTTACCGAATTTTGTTTGTTCGAATTTCATTACACCGAAAACTATTGACCGACATCTCTTTTGCTATATGCATTATTCGACATATTTTCAGTTCATCGAAGTATCATTAGCCATAAGTATTATTTTACCGAAGTATGTTCCGCCGATTAACAAAATAACTTTTTACTATTGACCGAAGCCTCTTTTAAACTTTTTTCAATTGCCAAATGATTTATTTGCCATATTTTCACCATACCGAAATAAAATTTTACCAAAAATTAAATTGAAAATGAAAAATGAAAAATGAAAAATTATTTATTAGTTTATACATAGCATAAGTACATCATATTGTGATTGGAGCCTCCTGTTAAGCAAAAAAAAGCCTGTAGTAGGAAGCTCCGCTCTTCCATATCATTAAATTCTTAAAGAATCATGTAATAATGTACTTGTTTTAAACAAACATGTACAAGAAAATTAGTAAATGCTGTAACAGTGAATGACAAAAAAAAAGAAAAATGAAAAGTTTTATAATTAGGTTTGTTAGTGAGTGTGTGTGTGTGTGTGTGTGTGTGAGTTGATTTTGAAATGTGTGTATAGGGTTTGAGTGTGTGTTGTGTATGTGTGGGAGTGTGAGTGTAGGTAAATACATGTCAGTGGGTACCGTAGCCGTGTGTTGTGTGCATAAGTGTGCAAGTGTTATGTACATAGCAGTGCCTCTGTGTCTTCGTAGGTAAGTGGTTTTATCCAACTAGTTACTATTTTTTTACATTCTTGAAGCTGTTTTTTGTATATGTAAGTATGTCTGTTTAGTTGATTGTACAGCTGTGCTGATCGTTTTTTATATTGCCTGCTGGCAAATTTGGTTTTAGTATAAGGAACTTCAGCTATAATGTCTTTCCTTCTCTTGAGAGTTAAGTTGGGTTCGTATGGTAGAGTTTTATGTATTTTTAATATAGTTTTGATAACATACAACTTCCTAACAGACAGTAAGTCACTATCGAGGAAGAGAGATTGTGTGGGATACCTAATATTTTTTTTAAATTACTGTCATAAAAATTCAATATATTCTGCTACAAAACTTTGTGGCGGAAATGCTACAAAACCGACTTTACGTAGTCTTGTCTGCCCTACCCCTAGAGTGTAATTTAAAATCGCGTAGGCGTGGAGGGGTGGGGTGGCCCGCGAGCTGAGGAGTAGGTGGTTGGAACGGCCGCCGCCGCGGCTGAGGCTGGCCGGCGAAGCCGGCCAGTAAACCGAAGCTGCGGTGGTGAGCGTTCAAATCATCTGCGACGATAAGCTCGCGTGGGGCCACCCAAAACCCCGCAGCGCCGGAGCCATGACAGAAACAATGCTTGTTGCATGTTGCATGCTTGCTTGAATGCTGCGTGTTTGCTGAATGTTGCATGCTGCGTGCTTGCTGCATGTTGCATGCTTGCTTGCATGCTGCATGCTTGCTTGCATGTTGCATGCTTGCTTGCATGCTGCATGCTTGCTTGAATGCTGCATGCTTACTTGCTTGCATGTTTTTGTGGTGCTTGTTTGCATGTTGCATATCTGTTTTTATGCTGTATGCAAGTGTATCACGATACAAACCTTTTTACAAACACAAGAACAAAAGAGTATCAAGAATCACACAGAATCCGCAAAAAGATTCGGACACACGTGCTAGCCAGAACACCCCTAAAGGTGAAACCGCACTAGGCGGAACTGCACTGCAGCGGAACTGCGCGACAAGACGCCTCAAAATATTCTTTATATGAAATTATACGAGACATCACGCACTAAGCGGCAACGGAACTACACTGCAACCGAACTGCGTGGCAAAGAAAAGCGTCGTGTCGCGCAGTTCCGCTGCAGTGCAGTTCCGCCTAGTGCGGTTTCACCTTTATAGCCCAACTATGTAATTAACAGCAAATGTCAGTAGTGTAGTGGCGCCTGCTAAAAATGTAACAGCAATAATTAGTATGCACAAATTCCTAGGTGTTTGGTGAAATGAAAATATGGCAATTAAATCAGTGGTATAATGAATGTTTGGAAACATAATACTTCGAACAACCGTCATTTCGAGTAAGTGTAACATCGGTAAAAAGTTTTTCGGCCAAATGAAGTGTTGGAGTAACGAAAAAAAACGAATAGATAATAGGTTAACTGAAACAGTGGCAAACGTGACTTCGATGAAATAAAAAAAAACCAAACGATAATAGTTGAAAAGTTTTAGGTCAAATGAAATTCGGTCAAACAATTTTCGATCTTATGATAGGTAACCATGCACACACACTTGTAAGAATTCACTGTGTTTGGATAGAAAACGGATCAGGATTCCTGATCAGGAAAACTGATGTATGTGGAGACCCTAAGGGTGTTACTAATGCCATTCGCATCGGCTCGGCTCGGACGACGCGATCCGATGCGAATGACATTAATAGTAACATTACCCTTACCCTTATTACGTTGACATAAAGGTTTTCTTGACCGGCTTAAGCCGATTCCGCGTCGATAAATGTGGGACCCTAAGGCGCGGTTAGGCGACCGCCCAGGGCGCCGGATATAAAAGGGCGCCACAGGTCTACTTAATTTCCGTTAATGCCCTTTAGCGAAAAAATCGTTATGGTGGCAAGATTAGAATGGAACTCAGTGTCAAATTCGGAGCACCACTGCATGCATAGCAGTTTAAGTTACCGAAAATCCTGGACCATAGATAAATAAAAACTGGTTGAATTTTGACAAACTTAATGGCAACTTTGTCAATCGAAAATCGAAATGAAATTGCTGACAACCTCGACCTCGAAGGCTAGAAAAGTAAAATTTTACTAGTTTTAATAAACTGTAATTGCATTATATCCCTTTCCTTATTTCATATGGGGTTGAATTGCAGATAAGGGGCGCCGTAGAAACCTCGCCCAGGGCGCTGGTAGTGCTAAAACCGGCTCTATCTACTGATTCTACCTTATTTAGAGTATTTATAAACAATGGAAATAAGTACAATACAGCTAACTCGTTACAATAAAATGTGGACGAACGACGGTGGAATCACTTAAAGGAAACCTTTCATCAGCCACAATCTAAACTTTACTCGGAGTCGCCAACTGTATTTCCCGACAGCTAGGTATCTATTATAACCTTCGGGTCTTCAAGTCAAGAGTGAACAAGTTACTTCTAGGCAAGCGTGCTTCACGTCGCCGTCGACCACATCTTCGCTAACCACTCCACTTGGATTCGACTCCACTTAGACTCAATAACTCACAAGTCACCTCTCACATTTATTGAGCACGAGAACGAGTGGTGTTAGCGTCTCAAGCCTAATAGCCCAGTCATATTAGGGTTTCACCTCGAAATGAAAGATAATAAGCTGTAAATTGGTATACACCTTTGTTTTGTCGTTCTTAATGTTGTCTCAAAAGTCACAATTGTTATCGTGTCCTCAACGGTCCGTAGGCAAGTCTTTTATGTCGCCGTGGCGCTGCCGCTGCTCCATTGGCTCGGCTCCTTCGGTCGTTGCACGATATTTTTTTTTAAATAAATTATTGACTTTATACAACGTACTGATAACCGTAACTCGCTTGACCTTGCGTTAGACCTATGACTGTCCGCTGCGCACTCTTCGCGCTCTACCCCAAAAACGGTTGTTCGTATGAAAAAAAAGTTCATTCAAAACTTGTAGGGAATTTACAACTTTCATTATTGGTGCAAATCTTATTTAAGCAATAGAAAACCTTCAATATCTTAAGACGCGGACACGATAGCAATTGTGACTTTTGAGACAACATTTAGAGCGACAAAACAAAGTTGTAAGTACTTATAACAATTTACAGCTTATTATCTCTCATTCCGAGGTTGACCCCTAATTTTTACCTAATAGGTATGACTGGGCTATACGAGTAAGTCCTGAGCCTAATGTGTAAAGACTTCTAAAATAATACTGTGTATTCAATACTGGATTTAAAGCGGTAAACGCGATAGATGGTATTGAGGAAACACATAATTGTCAGTCATTTTCCATGGAAAAAAAACTATAAAACAAGACGTTATACGTCGAAACTAATGACATCATAATAAACGTAACGCATAAATAATATCTACATTCACGCACACATTTGTAAAGATACAGGTTTACAAAATGAAATATCACAGCTGGGTTTTCGTGTTCAATCTAAAGTGCATTCACAGGTGTTTTGTGTCATATAAAAACATTTTTCTGTTCGGAATTCGATTCAATTAATATACGGGAAGCTACCTGATTTCCAGATCTATAAGCGAAGAATGTAGTTCAGACCAGTTGCGAATTAAACAAAAACCATTATAACAACTACAAGAACACTAAACTGTAACCCCCTTATAAATAAACGTGGACTAAAGTTACGCCAAGGTCAATCCTTAAAAAATGTATGGTTAATCCGAAGATTATCCTGGTAGTAACTTTAGTCCTCGTTTATTAATAAGGGGGCAGGTGTGCAACCAAAGGTGTAGTTTTATAAATTTTTCACCTACCAGTTCGAGACCTTACCCCGAATAACCGCCGAGGTCGCGGGACTGTCTTATCAAGTAACCGTGGCCCCGGATCGTAAAGGGCTATTCAAGGACACCCCGGATTTTAATCAGTACAAGTCTGACAGTCCCTCCCGTCCTGCCCTGGGTGGGAGGACTCATTCGATGATTTTACCACGTAAAAAAAACCGAATAGCCAAAATTGGCAATAACATGACATTTTTTTTTATTTCAGTTGGAGCGCAATCTCTCAAACCCCGCTTGGGCACGATCATTCCGGGAGCAAGTTGACGACACTATGACCTACAATGATTGGCAGCACTACGGCGCGCTGTTCGAAGCGCCTGATGATCACGGCACCGCCCACATCGTCGTCGTCGCCCCTGATGGCAGCGTCGTCTCTGCCACGAGCACCATAAATTATATGTACTTAAACCATTCTATTTTCTATGCTGAATTCATAAAATCAAGTTTAATAATTTATATGCGTCATCACTACATCATCATCTGCCGGTAGCCTTTTCCCAACTATATTGGGATCGGCTTCCAGTCGAACCAGATGCAGCTGAATATCAGTATTTTACATGGAGCGACTGCATATCGGACCTCCACAACCCAGTAACTGGGTAATATGATACCCCATAAGTAAGACTGGTTGTCAGACTTTTAGAGCTTCTGACTAATAGTAATGACTGTTAAAGATCTACAAACGACAGCCGGGACCAACGGCTTTACGGGTCGGAAAGCATCCGAGGCCGAGGAAACTCACTATGACAGATGTTCACCCATCCACAGACCAACCTCGGCAAGCGCGGCTTAACCCGGAAGATCGGCCTGTGCGGTAGTTATTTAGCCATCACTACATATTATCATAAAACAACGATATACTCAAAAACACCACGCACCAGTGGTTCTCGAGGAAGGTTTTAGTAAATAATTTGTATTTGTGGATCTGCAAGGGCGACTAACATGGACCAAACATAAACTTTTCAATGGTCCTTGGTGATCGCAGTACAGCTATGTTTAATTATTGACACACAAGAATAATACTTGAACTTGACAATCGGTCGTATTGCTTGCACAAAGATTATTAAAAAACGGAATGAATGTGTTTTAGTACTACCAAAAACATTAACCGTCTCACCACAAAAAAAGTTAAACATCTGTTGAACACTTGTCAAAAAAAACGTTAACGTAAAACGACATTTCACTTTGATATAAGGGTCGTCTTCAACTGTTGCCTGCTTTTACATGCATTTTAGACAAGCTATCAACAGATGTTTATCTTACTGTGGTAAGGCGGTAATTGTTTTCGGTAAATATTTTGAAAACTCTGTCATTAACAGTCATACATATGATAGTGCCTGTGCCTTATCATCGGGCGAATGGCACTCCTTGAGGTGGCATCGACGACAATGATGACATTGACGTTCTTAAAACGTTTATTTTTTTTTTCTTTTCCGTAATACATTTTCCAAACTAATATACAATTATTCAATTGTTAATTATTCTTAATTTTGACTCTGTTGTATAATCGAAACCATTCACAAAATTGTATGATTTTTACAGTTGGGGCTCTCAGAGGCGATCAACAAGCCTGGGCTTCATGTTGAACAACGAAATGGACGACTTTGCGATCCCTAACACCCAGTCTTCATACGGTCTGCCGCCTTCTCCTGCGAATATGTTAGCTCCAAAGCTACAACCGCTCAGTTCCATGGTCCCCAGTATTGTGTTATCCAGGAGTAATCGAGTCGACTTAGTACTCGGAGCCGCCGGGGGCACTAAAATCACCACACAAGTCGCGTTGGTAAGTTTTTATTTCTGTTGCCTAAATTCAACCTATCAGAAATTAGCACTCTCCTATATTTTGCCATACATCATTACTTAACAGAATTTGGTCCTTATTAGCGACACTATCAAATGCCGT
Source organism: Agrotis exclamationis (assembly GCA_950005045.1). NCBI lineage: Eukaryota > Metazoa > Arthropoda > Insecta > Lepidoptera > Noctuidae > Agrotis > Agrotis exclamationis. The sequence continues at coordinate 14,287,917 of OX465428.1, forward strand.
AATAATTTAGAGTGAGGTTTTTTTTCCAAAATCAGCTGGTTCGATTCCTGGCCAGGACTATTGATTTTTCTAAAATCCAATGATGCAGCTTTAGTTTTCGTCAAAATCGGCCTCGAGACTCTTTTCAGCATTTTTCGATATTCTTCATAATATTTTCGGATGTAGCCATCCACGCCCAGTTGGAAAATTCACCCTGTATACTCCGAAGTCAGCATGACACTTGATACTGCGGTGCTGCAGTCAGATACACCTGAAATACGTTAGGATGATATTCAAGCAAAAATGGGGCCCCGGGTAAATGTGAACGTGTCAACTGAATGCGTACGTAACTATCATTATTTTCAACCTCCGCTCCGTACGAATTCAGTTCACATGCGCCATCGCCATCACATATACCAAGTGACATAATATCCATTTTGATTAGGTACAGTTAAAAACAAGTCTTCTCTTCCGTTTCAGATGGCTCGACATATAATATTAGAAGGTAGCGACATTGTTGACGCTGTCCAGAGACCTCGACTCCATCATCAGCTGCTACCTATGGAAGTGCAGCATGAGGCAGACTTCAATCCGGTAAGACAGTTCACACAGTTTGATGATCTTTGCCTAAAGTTTTCTTTTACAATAGTGTCCAAATGGTCAATCATTGATTTCACAATTGTTGATTTTGACAAGTTTGGTAATCTACTAAAGGTAGACTTCCGTGCATCGCGATCGATCGCGGCCGCGCGCGGCTTACGACTGTCGTCGGTCGCTCGCGACAATAGTCACATTATGAAAATGTATGGCACCGCTGCCGAGGCCCGCGACAGACGCGCGCGGCCGACGAGTGTCGTGAGCAATGATATTATAAGTAAAAAGGTGTAGATACGTTATACGCGCTCAGAAAGAACACGCTCAAATGTGGTTGATTCACAAACCTTGACCTCAGTGCGACGTTGCCGGCGTCAACGGATGCACGTCACGTAAACAGAGTGAATCAAAAGTAAAAGTGACTCAAAACCATTGAAAATGAAATGAGACATTGTACAAATTATACAAGCAAGACTTCTAAAAGTCAAGCAATCACATATCATTCGTAAATATACTATTTTTCTTAATATTTTCCCAAAATAATAAAACATTACGTTTCTATAATAATGGCGTCGTAAAAGAAAGAGTGCGACAACAAATTCTCTTTCCCTATCTCTCTATGATGCCAACGAGCGCTGATTGGCACTGACAACATCTAGCTGTCACTTTTTTTCTTATTGGTTTTATCACGCTATCCTTTTTACTTGTAGTGAAATGTAATGTGTGAATAAAAAGTGTGTATGTGTGCAGCCTCTCGCCGCGGAGCATTTTTTTCTGTTGTTTTGTAAGTGTATAACATATCTATGACTTTATAATATCATTGGTCGTGAGCCGCGCGCGGCCGTGTCTTGAAAAATAGTAGATGTTAATGTTGATTTCACAATTGTTGATTTTGACAAGTTTGGTAATCTACTAAAGGTAGACTTCCATGCATCGCGATCGATCGCGGCCGCGCGCGGCTTACGACTGTCGTCGGTCGCTCGCGACAATAGTCACATTATGAAAATGTATGGCACCGCTGCCGAGGCCCGCGACAGACGCGCGCGGCCGACGAGTGTCGTGAGCCGCGCGCGGCCGTGTCTTGAAAAATAGTAGATGTTAATGTTTAAAACTTCCGAAATCGTTTGTTCATTACAATACAAATGCTTTTGAATCAATATTTGGTAGTATCCTTCTTCATTTCTGCTTTTAAAGATAGGGTCGATTGGTGCTCCATTTTCATAATATAGCAACAACAGCTCGTCATCCTCCTCTTCTTCTTCAAGGATGTCAATTAGCACTTTGACCATGATTTTGACTTCGGTAGACACACGTCTAGAGGGAACTGACGAACAACATCTACTAAATTTCAAGACACGGCCGCGCGCGGCTCACGACACTCGTCGGCCGCGCGCGTCTGTCGCGGGCCTCGGCAGCGGTGCCATACATTTTCATAATGTGACTATTGTCGCGAGCGACCGATGACAGTCGTAAGCCGCGCGCGGCCGCGATCGATCGCGATGCACGGAAGTCTTCTTAAAGACTGACTTATGGTCAACCACTAACACTCCATTGGAAGGAATGGCATGGAATGGTAATCTCGTACAACGTTTTTTGCTATTTACGAACTTCTTATTACTTCATATTGCAAGCACTAATAATATGTTCAAATAGATATAAATGAAATCTGGCGTAAATAAATGTTCAAATGTCATTATAGCACAGAGACCATTGTCCGACCAATGATCTACCATTATAAATTTAGCAGATAACGAACTTTTAGCAAAATGACACTGGGATCGTGTTGGAATAACGAATTTATAAAAATAGCAGACTTGGGCCCCAGTTTATAGTTGATAGTCTTGACACATTTTAAGACGAAGAAACTCTAATGACGCCAGATGATCAGACGGTGCAAATGATTTGCGAAAAGGTAGTGTTAGTGACAGTTGGTTCAAGACTAGTAACTTATGGAGCCTGAGTCTGTCCATTAACGTGTAGGACATCTATTATCTAACGTAACGCGACCAATAACGATTTGGTTTTCAAGTAGATTGTTATCTTTCTCAAAAAACCTACCTAAGTAAATAAGATCATTACTGGTCAAGACAGCATTATAGAAACAGAATGATAGGAGACTATTAGTTTCTACGACACAGGAAATTCTAATATGACTGTATGGGAACTAACCTAGATAGTAATAGTGTAGCAAGGTGAAAACAACTCGCATCGTACAAGTTGTTTTCGGAGTCTGATTTTCCCTAATTTTACGATGCCCCGTACTAGAAATTTATCCTGTCTCATGAGTGCGTTTACAAACATTAAAATTCATATACAATGACTTACAACAACTACTTTACATACAAATATTTGTTCCGTGCAGGAATCAAACCTGCGACACACAGTAAAGTTGTCGGTCACTCAGCCTCTGCGCTAACCCCTAATGTGTTTTTAGTGCAGTTAAAACTTCATTAACAAGATAAACAGATAAAATAGCAAAAATCGTTTATAAAACCACAGAAATATTAAAACAGATAAAAATCGTTTATATTTACCATGTCAGTGGATGAAAATGGGCAAATAACATAGCACGGGCCTTAACTATTATCTAGATAATAGTTGTGCTATAATAGGTAATGAAATACTATTATATACGTCGATATAATAATCAATTTTATTTGTGAAAATGATGTGTGACGTGTTAGAATGATGGGGTATGAAGATGAGACAAAAATAATAGCAGTAATCTTCTCTTTTAAATTACTATCAATCGTGCTAGCTGCTAGGTGGCCATGCATTTATGCAACTACTCGTACATAACGATTATAATACCATATAGTTAGGTACCTACTATTATAGTAGTCTAACTAATCATTAGTGTTAAAAAGTACCGTACTACCTACTGAAAGATTTATACCCCTTACATTTTCATCCAGTACTAAATAATTCATTTCCCCCATTGCCTAAACAATCTGCCTATAGATAATGTTCCCATTCCTGGGATGCTGGTCTCTTTAAGAGCCTACACTCCAGTTTGTACCTAACGGTTCAATCCCGTGCATGCGGATGGTAAGTAATGGGTGACTCGCCGTCCGATCATGGACCATGCTCGGGTCGACGACGCGTCGTGTTCCACGCGCGCCTTGAAGAGGTGTCAACAATCTGAAGGGGTCCCCCTTGGAGGGTCAAAGCCAGCCGGGGTCGCGGGACTGTCTCATCACGTAACCGTGACCCTAGAGCGTGAAAGGGTATTAAAAAAAAGGATCACCGTAGATTTTAATCAGTGCAAGTCTGACAGTCCCTCCCGTCCCGCCCTGGGTGAGTACTAGAGTGGGGCAACCTTTAAAAAAAAACGATCGGTACTCACAAAAGTAGCATTTGCCAGCGTGTGTTCCCGAACACATACAACCCCAATCTGGCTTCTTCTGGTTAAGGTCACTTCACTCCATCGTAGACGTCAACAGCAAATCTGTCCTAAATTATGGTAGGGCTTAAGTCTCCGGACAAACCTATAGTTTATATTGACATTGATACTAGAAATGTTTCCCAATAACTACACAATCGTATTCAAACGATTTGCCTATCTTTTTCCGCGCTGATTCATACATATAGGTGCGAGGTACCTACCTACTATTATTATGCCTCGTATTATGTACCAACAGAATATTTATTTCAATAGATACAACTATAGCGGGTGTGCTAAATTACGCAATCTACCGTGACCGACATGTGTTTAGTACGTTGGACAATAAATGTACAGCCTATGTATTGTTCGCGAACAATAATCAGTTGATGTAGGTATTCAAATGAAAAAGCGGTATTTTCTCTCAATGGTGACATGAAAACATTGTTTGGTATCCAATAGGGTTGTTTCCAGTATCAGTAAATTGCAAATCTTCTTAATCCGTCAGTTAGAGATTTTAAAAAATTATGGACATGATTTTTTTTTAATCTATGAATATTGACAAAGAATTCAACTTCTTCTTCAATTCAACATGCTTGTGTAATCCTAGAAGGTTAAGCACAGTAAGACGTGGGTTTTAATCTGTCCATAAATTCCTAAATTGTTTTTATTCCGTTTTTTAATCGACAGAACGTGTTTTGTGTGTAGCACCTAGTGTGAGGTAGTGTGTGTTCGCAGCGCACCACCATTTTCCTTGATTGCTCGTCTCAGTGGCCTCTTACGCACCAGCGGTTAACCGCGGGGCGGCTAACCGCGCGGTTAGCCGCTTTTCCTGTTTAATATGCAACCGCTTATGATTGTACGCACTAAACCGCCACAAAATTTCAAACGCGGCGGTTGAATGGAGGGCCGCGGCCCGCTTCGCGGCTAGCCGCCAATTTCTGTATACGCACTGGCGGTCAGTTAGGGTCCCCCCACATTTATCGACGCGGAATCGGCTTAAGCCGGTCAAGAAAACCTTTATGTCAACGTAATAAGGGTTTTACTAATGCCATTCGCATCGGATTCCGCGTCGATAAATGTGGGGGGACCCTTAGGCGGTGTATCATCTATAGTAAGCGGCGAGCCGCCAATGAAGTATGCACGTGTTTTGAGTTTCGCAGCCATGAACTTCGACACAGAGAAATTCAATGTTGAAATTCAACAACGCGAAGCTATTTGGAATTGTGAAGGAGCAGTATATAAGAATAGAGATATAAAACGGAAACAATGGGATGAATTAGTAGATATTTTTGGAAAAGAGGAGATGACAACAAAGGAAAAAAAATCCAGTCTTTTTTATTATTTTTCTTTCGTTGTTTTCGGGAGTAAAAATAAATAACATAAGCTACGAGTATCTCGACGGCGTCCATTTCGCTTATGGACCACGCGCCTTCGAGCGGTCCAACCGCTGAACGCGGTTTCATTGCGGCTGACCGCTATGGCGGCTAACCGCGAAGAAAAACGCGAAGAAACCGCATTAAGCGGTTGGACCGCTCAAACAAACCGCTGGTGCGTAAGGTCCCTTACACCACGAGGCTGCGGTTCCACTGAGTCGGAGTGTAGCAGAGCGGAGATCGATTCTCCAATCACATGGCTTGAGTGGAGAAGAGATGTGGATTTCAAGCCATGGGATTGGTAAATCGCTCTCCGCTCCGCCTCAGTGGAACCGTAGCCTGACAACCTTGAGCTACTCAGCCACCACACCCACAATATTCATTGTCATTTCGCAACATTTTATCGAAACTAAGCCAGATAGGTTTGTGAGTCAATATGTCATGGTAACTGTCTTGAATTTGGTGACGATAGAGATAAATAAATAATAAATAAATCTTTATTCAGAATGAAAATAGGTAAAAATAAAATGATTAAAGTTAGATAAGTGATAGCATCTTAAGGACATTTTAAAATTCTCATTCTCCTGAATACAAACATAAGTAACCAAAGCAGTAGTAGGTAGGTACCTAGGTAGATACTATTCTGTAGCGTTCACGATTAAATCACCCACGATACAGGGAAAATTCCTCGTGTGGGGCAACAAAAATAAAAAGAAGAAAAACTACTCGTCAAGACGAAATCAAAGCATTTATATTTCAAGTAGACCAGTTCACAAGACGAATTTGGAAAGAAATCTGCGGTGACTTTAAAAATTTGTTTTCTTTGGGTGAAGTGAGCACATGAACCTTACTGAAAGCTACTGGCCTAAAGAGAAAACGTTAATTTTAGGGGCTATTCACATGAAGCTATCGCGCATGACATTTTGCGGTAAAAAGTTAGGATGTTTTAGGTACAGCAAAAAGGAAACGATGTTGGAAAATTTCGTGTGATCCCAACATTAAACTGTGTGCGAGCGTAAGGTAGGGATTTTTTAGACGTTTTGTAATTTGGTTTCAAGTTGTCTTTTATAGTTTTTCTGCCTACTCGGGAAATTTCAGGAGTACAGGCGAAACGTTACGCTTCGTTATTTCAAAGTTTTTGGTCTTCGTATGCAGTCTTTTTTCCTACAAAGCTACGTTTGAATCAGCTTCCAGTCTAATCGGGTGCTAATGGAATATATAATATGTAGGTATTATACTTGGTGTTACTGACGGCAATTGGTATCTGAACTCTGTAACTAGAAGGCCCCTTCCTTTGTAAAACTGGTTGACAATATTTTCCATATTATTTTTAACATTTATATTTTGTTATCAGGAAATCATCGCATCTCTACGAGACAAACATCACGCGACCACCGAATTGGGACCGACCGCTGGTTTCGCAGCAATGGTCGCTGCCGCTAGAGACTCCTACGGGTATTTGATACCACAGACAGACCATAGACGTCCCGGCAGCATCGATGGATTCTAAATTTAAATAGATTTTAATCATCGACTGATAATAGTAATACATTTCGCAGAGGTGATTTGAACGTAGGATCTATTTGATTTATTGTTACATTTTGCTAAAGAGCGTCCATACCATAGTCCACACTTTGTTAACGTAGATACTTACCAGAGGGTCTAAAAAAGCCACTTTAGCAACATGATTATATGCATTGCGATAAAATTCGTAAAATGTATGCACTTGTGGCGTGTACATACCATAAACATTTTTATTTTTTCTTTCTTAAAATGGAATATTTTTAAACGTATTAAAAAGGAGGAGGTCAATCAATTCGGATGTTTGTATTTTTTGTGGTTAGATTATATACATAATTGATAAAGAACAATTCTTCAAAATTGCTATTACCACCGTTGTTAAAGTGGCCCTTTTAGACCAGCAGGGTACAATTTTTAAAAATTGGGTGGTGATGCTTGCGGTAATCTCGAGTTGTTACCATTGACTGTAAGACTGTATCTTCACATTGTGAAGCTACAGCTTACTTTTATGAAATCTTTCTAAATCGACTAAATTTTCCTAGTTTTTAAGAATGGTTTAATTTTTGAAAACCATTGTATGTGGGTCTGTTAAGCATTTACTTAAAATAGCTTAAGGCCTGTTGATATAATAACTACCTACTGTCATATTTATAATGTATCTAATTACGGTCTTGTTTTTTTACAAAAACTTTAACTTTATTAGGTAGTTAATTGGATAGAATCCAAGTGAAAATCTATTGTGATATTACATTTTTTTTTTCTGGTTGTAAGTATTATTTTGTTATAGCATTGTAAAGTAATTAAGTTGCTGTGGCATTTAATATGTTGTTATTCGTAAATAAATGGTTTTGATAGTACAAGTGAGTTAATTTTTACTAGTAAAAAAAACTAAATATTTGCTCGCAATGACTGTGTCACAGATACAAATTCCTTTCTTTATTATAATACTAAACATTCCTTCCTTTATTTTATCGCGTTTTAAAACTCCAAATTCAGCACACGTTAAACTGAAGAGATCATCTCTTGTGCGTCTAATACAAGTTAAAAATAGAGGTCCGTCTGTGTCCAATCTACTTACAATATTTATGTTTAGAAATGTTTAAATATTGGTAGTGGCGTGATCAGGGGCGTAGCTACCGCCGTATCTGCCGTATCAATTATACGGGGCCCCCGGGTCACAGGGGCCCCCAACGTGCGTAAACAAAAATTAGTAAAAACTTAATGATTTATTAAATAAAATAGTTATTTACTTTAACACAATTTATTTGTCTTATCTATCTCTGGGGTTTTTATTATTATTATTTATATGTCATGCTGTTTTAAGCATGAGATTGTCTATTAGAAATCCCGTGAAGACCCATATTGATATCAACATTTCGATGCAAGTACTAATTAAATAAGTCTACTTAATTCCGACCTCTGGACTGATCACTCTCATCTTGAATTTTTTTGATGACCTTTGTCCATTTTTTGTTTATATTTCGGCGTAGATACCTGCGAAATGATTTTTTTTCTTGAGTGATAAATCTTTACCCTACAAAAGGGCCCCCAAACAAATATTTATACGGGGCCCCGCCAAGGCACGCTACGCCTCTGGGCGTGATGTTTTACCCCCCTTTATTTTGACGAAAAACAAAAATTGTGTGTACCTAGATTATATTGGCAGAACTGAACAAGCTACCTCCCCTCTTTAGGTACCTTTTCTTTTTATCGTGGTAAGATCATCAAATGAGTCCCAGGGCGGAGCGGAAGGGACAGTCGGACTCCTACTGACTAAATACCACGGTGTCCTTCAATAGCCCTTTACGTTCCAGGGTCACGGTAATTTGGTAAGTCCCACGACCTCTAAAAGTACCTTCGACCCTTCGTACACAACGCAACACAAGTCACCGATACCTTACGACTTTGGTATCCAGGCGACTATCGCAATACAAATTCATAGAAGTTCATACACAGGCAATCGTCTTTGGTTATCAAAGTCGTAAGGTACCGGAGACTTGCGTCGCGTTTTATACGAAGGGGCTTAGTTTGTGTAGACTGAAACCGTTTTTATACAATTACAAACATCGAACACGTTTGCAAAACTTGATTTCCTAGTAAAAAAACACAAAGGCCGAGAGGTCATGCCAGAAATAATATAAAAAAGATATATGGAATCGGCTTAAGGTAGATGCTCCTGGGTAGCCCGCGAAATTCAAAATTTCTTGGGTTTTTTGCAATTTGCAGGCCAGTGCTAGGTTGTATGTTGATTAAAATATTGATCGCGACTGTAAGACGTATGTAGTTACAGAATTATTATCATCAAAATCACCAACACAACCTTCCAAGTTCACAAAGCTTCAGGAACAAAAAAATAACATAAAAAGTCATTCCTGAAGCTTTATGAACTTAGAGCGTTGTATTGATGATTTTGTTGATTATAATTCTGTAACTACATACGTCTTACAGCCACGATCAATATTTTAATCAACATACAACCTAGCACTGGCCTGCAAATTGCAAAAAACCCAAGTAATTTTGAATTTCGCGGACTACCCTGGAGCATCTACCTTAAGCCGAGTGCGTCTCACCACACTACTCGGCTTACCGCCCATCAGCTGCCGCGACGGATGTTCGCATGCTATCGGCAGACCGGCAGTCGATTACTCCGAACGGCCGTCGCGACGGTTGTTCACTCACGTTCGGCTGTCGACTCCTCCGAACGGCTGTCGCGACGGACGTTCACATCTGTTCAGCAGTGAACTCTTCCGGATAGCCGTCGCGAGGGGCTGGTTGTCGTGCCATAAACATGCTATTAAAATGGGGATACAAAGTAATGCATTTATAAATAACTTAAACTATCAGATTTTCACATAAAAAAGCAATGTCCAAAAAATGGTCTTCATAAAACACTGTGCTGTGCCACCATCGCGATCGGTAATAAGCCGTCTCCGGCGCCGCCGTTCGACTGTCGTCGGAGATGCAGGCATGCGAGCGGATCATTCCACTGCTACTGAATGCCGATCGGTTCGGATCGGCGTTCGGGTACCGTCGGAGATGAAGGCATGCGTTCGGCCGTCTTCGGCGCTGTTCGAAAGCAGTCGGACGCGCGCCGTACGCAGCCGTACGGATGCGATCAGCTAATCGACAAACGGCTCGTTCCGCCGTCGGCCGACGTCGCGTCGTCCGAGCCAAGCCGATGCGAATGGCATTAGTAACACCCTTATTACGTTGACAGTTGACATAAAGGATTTTTTGATCGGCTTAAGCCGATTCCACGTCGATAAATGTGGGAGCACCCTAACGCACTTGTGTGTGAGAGCCTTAATTCTGAAGTGACAGTTTATTGACAGCAATGACAGCTGTCAACTGAACACAGTGTGAGTGTCAGATTTTCGCGCTTCGGTGAAAAATATTTCGGCATCGTTATTTTTTTATTTCACTAGAACTTTGGAAGTAAATACAGTATTGTGATTAATAAACTTTGGCTCTGCTTCTAGCAGAATTATCTAAAAACGGAGTACCAAATTAATTTTCCAAAATGAGTCACAAACTATCTGAAGGCTCACTTGAGGTAAGATTTTGCTTTTTCAACAATTTGAAACAAATATCTTTTGCTTTTAACTGCGAACTGATGTAAATTATGTACTATACAACAAGTATAATCTAGGATTTGTTTTCGAAATGTAATATACATACAAAGATGAAAAGAACTATTATCAACTAACTAGATATAACATCACTGTGGTTGAACAGGTTGCAACTTGTACTCTTTGTACTGAATTGAAATCATTTGGACCATCGTCGCTATCTCTTGATCATTACTGTAAATGCAATTATTATCAATGGCACATGCAGTAAACTAAGGGAGCAAAGAGCAAATAAAGGAGAAAGATTGTTTTAATTAAAACCCATACATTCTTTGATCCTTACTAATATTATAAATGCAAAAGTTTGGATGGATGTATGTTTACTACTCAATCATGTCAGAAAAGTTGAACGGATCTAGATGCAGAGATAGGTTTTAGTCAAGAATAACTCACACTCACAGGATAACTAACTCATCCCACTGTTATATCCCTGTAGGATTTTAATTTTTTTCAACATAGGTACATGAAGGAAATGCCGCTGGCAACAGATAGTTAAGTCATTATTATACTAAATGTGTAAAACTTGGGAATTAATATGAATCAAGTATTTACCACACATTATGGATTTGTCTGGTAGTAAAGACAATTAGGTGTTTTGTGTAATATTTTCATGACTTCACTCTTCATTTCATAACATATTTTCATTTTATAACAAATATATTTGTTAAGTATATCATCCATCTACCTTCATTTTTTTTCAACCATTTTTAATATTACCTACCAAATATTTGTCTAGGACTGTAGTCCTACTTACTACATGGACCATTCCTACTGTTTCATGCTTGCTATTTACTAATTCCAGAGTAGAAAACTTTCATAATGGTTACATCTTTCTCACACTATAGTCTGTATTTATTTTTAGGTGATAATGAATGGCGGAGTTTATGATAAACCTATAATGCAAGTTTTGGGCAGCAAAAAGATCCAGGGCAGTGGTGCCAATGAGAGGTTTCGGCTTCTCGTATCAGATGGCAAGCATTCTCACAGTTTTGCCATGCTTGCCACACAATTAAATGACAAATTAATATCAGGAGAATTGTCGGATTACTCAGTTGTGCAAATTGACCGTTTTGTCACGTCACTGCTGAAAAATACTGGCAAGGGAGAAAAGTAAGTGTAATATAATCTTAAATCCAATTGTATACATTTTAGCAATAATTTTTCAATTGAATAGCTACCTTCTGCAGTTCTTGCAGTTTGAATCCAATGGATGAAAAATACTTGACTAAACACAGTATTAAATGCAAATCTTTACCTCTATTTATTTGTACTAATTTTTCTTCCTGTTGCACAGGCGTGTTATGATCATCTTGGATATCACAATAGTAGCTCCTGGCAGTGAGGTGGGCAAGAAGCTGGGTAATCCTCAGACTTGGACTGAGGAGTCCGCAGGAGCATCATCAGTGCCTGCGCAGGCCGCAGCGTCACCTGCTCCACGACCCAGTCCAGCTCCCACACCCATGTCCTTAGCACCTACTTCGTCTGTTAACCTTGATTCTAGCATACTCTCCACACAGATGACTCATCCCATTGCTAGCCTCAGTCCATATCAGAACAAGTAAGGATTTTTTTTATATTGAATCCATTTTATGTGTTGTAAGGTCATAAGTACAATCGACAAAGTGGAATTATGACCCACCATAAGCTTATTTTTCTACAGATATAGAATACAATTAGGTCCTCATTTTCGTAAACATACATAATATCCATAGTAATTACTTTGATCTTTGTCAATTTGACAGATTCAAACGATTTATTGTCAAAATGGGTCATGATTCCACTTTATTGATTGTACATTACTATGCCAAACATGCTATTATACCAACACAGTTGAGTCATGAACTCATGACCCATTTTGCCAATAAATCCAAGTCCAAGTAACAAAGATAAAGGTCATTGCCATGGATGTTAAGTATGTTTACGCGAATGTAGACCTTATTATATTTGAATTTCTGTAAGAAATTAAACTTATAGTGGGTCATAATTCAAATTTGTTGATTGTACATGCTAACAAGATCAATATCTATTGTTAAGAAAGTTAAAACAATGATAGTGGTGACTTCTAAGTTGCAACTAAAGAAAATAAACAAGAAGCTTAACATGTAAGCTATAATAGTTCACGTCACGTAAAAAAAACGCTGGAAGAAAGTGGTGTGGATGTGTTTGCGCATGGGTACAGTCTCGCATGTGCCTATTGGATGTAAATTCTGCGCGGGAAGCAAAGCTCAACTGGCGAACCAATAGCGCACCAGCAAACATACAGCGCGTCGCTCACCCGCCCCGCGCCCTACCTCAAACCACCAAATAGACCGATAAATCGCCTATGCGCAGCTTGACCGCCAGCGTTCTTTTTACATGACGCGACCTGTACATGTACTAATAAAATATACAAAATAAAAATAATAAACAAGAAAGACAACATTAACTTTAAAAGACAATGTTTTGGCCTTTTATAATGATTTCTAATAAGATTTTTATTTATTCAGGTGGGTGATTAAAGCTCGCGTTATGTCGAAGTCAGATATCCGCGTGTGGAACAATGCTCGAGGAGAAGGGAAACTGTTCAGTATGGACCTCTGTGATGACAGTGGAGAAATCAGAGCTACGGCCTTTAAAAATGAATGTGATAAGTTCTATGATATGATACAGGTAAGATATGAATTGATTAAAATGCAATTTGCTTCTTTTGTAGTCTTACTTAACTGATAATTTGGAAAGGCAAAGGCCAAAGCAAAATGCACCCTAGGGTCAGTAAATAACTTCTAATGTTGACAAAACTAAAAAGCCACTGTGGATTGAATCCCAAACTTCAATCAACAATAACAAGATATTGGATAGAAAATATTAGATATTATGCAGTAATTGCTGCCCAAAATAGCTTTGATATTTTATTATGTTCCAGGTGGACAAAGTATACTACATAAGCCGCTGTCAGCTAAAAACAGCTAACAAACAGTACACCAGCATAAAGAACGACTATGAGATGACGTTCACAGCTAACACAGTGGTCGCTGAGTGTATGGAGGACGCTTCCAGTGTGCCCAGTATTAAATTCGACTTTGTGCCTATTAATGAGATAGCTGCGAAAAATGTAGATAATTTACTAGGTAAGATAAACACGAAAAACGCGACTAAATTATTCATAGTCACATTAAGAGCAGTGGTGGCTCATACCACGGTATGAGCCACGTCGGTCACACAAAGTCAGGGCCACGGCCCTGACTTACTAGTTATAGGTCGTGGGTTCGAACCCAGCCAGGCACTTTACTTTGTGTAATTTATTTCATCACCACTGCTCTCAAAACGGTGAAGGAAAACATCGTGAGGAAACTGGCATGTCCTAAAACCAAAAAATCGAAGACATGCTACATCTACCAACCCGCACTGGGTCCGCGTCGTTGATAATGGCCCACTCCCTCTCACAGAGTGGAGGCCTGTGTCCCAGCAGTGGGAGCATTTATAGGCTGGTGATGATGACTTTGGATTTGGCTTCAATCTGTTAAAAAGAACTCTATGTGCAATTGTGCACGCGAGCATGCGGTCGGCGAGTAATGGGCGACACGCCCAACTAACAATTTAACGTCGTTCAAAAGTTTAGTAAACGTTATCTTAAATCCATTGATCGTAATTCCTAAGTCGCACTAACGTTATAATAATATTTACTAAACGCGAAAATGGCCCCAGTTATACGACCAAAATTAAAAAAAAAAAACTTTTTTTAAAAAAAATTTAACCGCCTTCAAAAACAACCACAAAAAAAGGGTAAAATAACCTACAAAATAACTTTTCTTTCGGAAGTCGGTGGCTTTGTTTTTTTATTTCGTTGTCTTTTATGCCACCGACTTCCGAAAGAAAAGTTATTTTGTAGGTTATTTTACCCTTTTTTGTGGTTTTTGAAGGCGGTCAAATTAAAAAAAAAAAGTTTTCCCCCGGACGTATCCGAGAGGAACTCCAGTCCACGGGCGCACGTGGAGGTTTCCTGTCTTAGCACCCCTAACTTTTTGTGACTTAGGGTAAAAATGATCACGTGAGTGTTACGTAACGTTTCGGAGGGGTAGATACAGAAAAACGTTACGGTGCGTTACAGGGGGGAGGGGAGGGTCAAAAATCTTCAAAAATTGCGTTACGTAATACTTGAACGCTCCCTTAATCTTCATTACAGATGTGATAGGTGTATGCAAGTCGGCAGCAGACATTCAAGAGCTGACTGCCAGAAGTACAGGAAAGTTACTGAAAAAGAGAGAACTTACTCTTGTCGACAACTCTGGTGGTGCGGTTAGTGAGACTTGGCAAAAACTTATGTTGTATAATATTAAATATTAAGAGGAAACAGCACGGCCGTTTTTCCATACAAACGTAGTCCCCTGTTTTCTCCCTGGATAATGCCAGTAGAGCAATTATTTTTTTACAAAAAATCTATGACCACTATTAGCATGTCTCTATGTTTTCCTTTTTTCTATAAATTAATTATTAAAAGAGATATGAACATTCAAAATCCTAAAAAAAATGGCCAGATTTTCCGCTGTGTTCAAATATCCAGAAAACAAATTTGACGAAATTATATAAAAAACCGGCCAAGTGCGAGTTGGACTCGCCCATGAAGGGTTCCGTAGCAGCAAGCATAGATTAGAGATATAATTATATTGAGATTAGTAAGTAATATACACAAACAATAAAAATAACTTTGTTTTTCATAGCATTTGTATGAATGGCAAAGTTATATTTGCGGTTTTTGAAAATGTATCATATCTCAAAAACTGCTAACTGTATCTCATCCAAACCAATTTTCGTTGGTAGTTTTGGTTGAGTTCTACATTATATATTTTTTTTAGTTTTATCATTCTCTTATTTTAGAAGTTACGGGGGGGGGACACACTTTTTACCACTTTGGAAGTGTCTCTCGCGCAAACTGTTCAGTTTAGAAAAAAATGATGTTAGTAACCTCAATATCATTTTTAAAGACCTATTCATAGATACCCCACACGTATGGGTTTGGTGAAAAAAATTTTTTTGAGTTTCAATTCTAAGTATGGGGGGCACCCCCAAAATTTGTTTTGTTTTGATTTTTGTGTGAAAATCCTAATGCGGTTCACATAATACATCTTTCTACCAAGTTTCAACAGGATAGCTCTTATACTTTCGACAAAAAGTGGCTGTGACATACACGGACAGACAGACAGACATGACGAATCTATAAGGGTTCCGTTTTTGCCATTTGGCTACGGAACCCTAAAAAGGAAAACATAGGAACACGGCCAATGCCTTTCTTTATTTTTTAAAGAAAAAAGTAGTGAAATCGGTTAAGTTTTGGAGGAGTAATCAGGGGACTACGAATCGTTGATTTTGTGCCATTTAATAAGGTATTTTCGGTCCAAGCTGCTGTTGTCTCTATCGCGCTCTGCGGGGGAAGGCTTGGGGTTGCGCGATAGCAATAGATTTTACAAATACCTATTTTTCAATTCTCCAGCCCTTGCTGTTTCCTCTTAAGTATCAATGAAATAGATAGACATAGACATCCGGTCAACAGTTTTTATGTGCAATCAAAAATGGCGTTGTTATTCTTTCAGGTCGTCTTGACAATGTGGGGTAAAGAAGCTGAAAACTTCGATAGCAATGCCAACCCAGTCATAGCTGTTAAAGTAAGGAATATTCTCTTTTGCAAGTTTGTTTGAACCTTATGTCAATGTGCATAAAAGTCATTATTTTTATCTGTATATGTAGGGCGCTCGTTTGTCAGAGTTCAACGGTAGCAAGTCCCTGTCTTGTTTGGCGAGCTCTATGATCCGACTGAACCCGGACTTGCCTGAGGCACACAAACTCAGAGGCTGGTACGATAACGGCGGCGCCGACATGGAGATCGTTAATATTTCTGCCAGGTAAGGACTGTTCAACATATTTCAAGTTTATGGTTGTATTAAGGACTACTCACACTTATTCAGCTCTATTCAGCTTATGCCCACAACAAAAAACGAATGAAGATGAATAAGTGTAAGTTGTTCCTTATTCAGGACGGTAACATCACGTAATAAAGATATCATCGGTGTACTTCTGATTACCTATTCCACATGCTTTCAAAATTTTATATATTCTTGGATTGTTTTGTATTGTATAACGGGCTGGTATCCGCAACTCCACGTCATATGCGTATTTTGAGTGCGGGATTAGATATTCTTGGATTTTAATTATTTAATTATAGTTTTTAACGAGTAAACAATTTCAACACGTAAGTTCGATGCTGATAAAATCATGAAAGAATTCGATGCTAAGGTATCTTTTTAATTTTACAGAGCTGGTGGTTATACCGGCGGCAGTAACGAATGGATCACATTCTCCGACGCAGAGGCTCGTCAACTGGGCTCAGGCGACAAAGGAGACTATTACAGTCTTCTTGGAGTACTAACATTCACCTTTGCAGATAATGCAGTCTACAAAGCTTGTCCACAAGAACAGTGCAACAAGAAACTTGTTGATCAAGAAAATGGACTCTATAGATGCGAAAAGTGCAACAGAGAATATCCTAATTATAAATATAGGCTCCTATTGTCGGTAAGTGGTATCTTTTAGTAAATACATACAATTTTTGTACAAGTATGGTTATGTAAAAATTGGGAAGCACAATATATGTATAAAGTACTTATTGGTCATTGAAACAAAGTCTTTCTTCAAATAATACATATTTTGCTATACTCAATCTAACCATGCTATGGCATCTTCTATCTCTTTCAACCAACCCGATTATTACAGGCAAATGTATCAGATGCGACTGGTGACCAACGTATAACGGCATTTAATGAAGCCGCAGAAGTAATGCTCGGTACAAACGTCGCGGAGATCGGTCGTATGTTCGAGTATGATAAGACTGCGTATACACAGATGTTCGAAGAAGTTAAGTTCAAGACCTTCGTGTTCAAGTTCCGCACTAAAATGGAGACTTACAATGTAAGTATTTTTTTATTTATTTTTTAGCGTGATAAAATCATCAAATGAGTCCTCCCGCCCAGGGCAGGAGGTACTGTCAGACTTGTACTGACTAAAACGATATTATGATATCCACGGTGTTCTTCAATAGCCCTTTACGTTTCGGGGTGACAATAATTCTTTAGTCCCGCGACCGCACCTAAGAGCCCTCTCTTTCAATTAAGGCATAGCGAGTTCCAAGAAAAACAAACTCTTCAACTTTACAATTATTACATGTAAAAATTAACATTCGTAAATCCCTCTTTGAGGCGTAGTAATGAAAAACTTTATTTGTAACTGCAAGTATTTTTAATAAGTTTCAAATGCATAAGGTTTTTTATACAAACAGTATTCCCAGTTTTCACTCTTTTGGGATGTCGATGACGACTCTAAACTCGACTCAAAGACTATTAATACAAATATTAAACTTCCATGTCTTTTTAATATGAAAATATTTTACAGGATGAAGCCCGCCTAAAAACAACAGTGATGAACGTACAACCAGTTGATTACAAGGATGGTAATAAACGATTAATCGCAAGCATAAAGGCCATCTCCGGCGTCGAAGTCTAGTTATAACATGAATGTTTAGGAGCAAACGTCTATAGTGAAACTGATCGCGATCAGCAAAACTGCTGGCCTACCAAAGGAACGAGATGACGCTAGACGACTTGTATAGCTCTGTCTCTTTCCCACAGCCTAACTACTCAGGCTTTAAGAAGTCATGGTAGGCCCTCTGAACCACTTTCAAGTACTAAAAATGTCTTCGTTGACTGTGGTTGAAATGTGCTGATCGCGTTCAGTTCCCTAGTCTTAAAAACCAAACTATTAAAATCCTATGTTTTGGCTTAGTTATTATGTGTGAATTCCAATAATCCACATTAAAATGTGATTGATAAAATTGATCATGTAATTTTTAATATGGTTTAATTTTGTATTAATGTAATTTTAAATTAATCAAGTATGGAAAACAATGTCCTTAATCCGCTATTTTTGTCAATAAATCTTAAGTTTTTAAAAGTTCTGTTTTTTTATCAAAGCCCCCGCCGCATCTGTCTGTTGCGATAGTCATTGACACTGACTAAGCCCCGTGTGCGTTACCCAGGCAAAATGTCGTGGTCCATCAGGGATTTTAATTTTGATAAAAAATGATTTAGTCGAAATTTGCCAAACCTCAAAATTTATCGATCACTATATGAAATTTATATACCTAATACACCATGTATTCGTGGCCGAGCTGGAGTTTTCCCCGGATTGGAACCGTGTGAATCTCACAAGAGCACCTAGCGAACATGTTTTGTCTCTTAAGTCACAGATTGTGTCGGGTCTTAGTTTAAAGTTCAATTTTTAAGATATAGACCAAGAGCTAGCTCAATTTATAAGGTAAAGACAGCACTTCAACCTACCTCAATCAGTCAATTTTTTTAAATAGATTTTCAACCTTACCACACTAGTGGAAGGTTAATGTACGTCAGGATTAAGGAGCCACATCAGATTTTTAAAATCTGATTTCACCATTATTTAGCAGCAATGTAGCTGATTTTGCAGCACAAATTCTAGATTTAGCAGCAAAATATATCACTAGTTATATTATTGCAAAAGTGGCTCCTCAATGTAAACGTTTGAATTGAGGAGCCACCTTGGATCTCGGTAAGTAATAGATGCACATTGTTGAAACTTTTGCAGCATTTAGCAGCAAGTGTGCATAATATCGTCTAAAAATTTGGCTACTGTAGCGCTAAAATCAAAGAAAATACAATAGTTTTAGTGTGGCTCCTCAATCTAGACGCAAGAGCTGAAATTATATTGGATGTGAGCGATCAATTAATATATTCAACATAATGATCATTTAGCAGGTGTTGTGTTTGTTTTTGCAGTATAGGAATAAAATGGTAAAACAAGTAAATTTTTTAGATGAACGTGTTTTCTTTGGCTCCTCAATCCTGACGTCCTAATTGTATATTTTTGACTGTAGCCACCTGAGTTCTCAACGGAATCTAAAGCCAGATATACTAACATTTAGCAGAAATGTCTGCTAAAGATATCTGCACAATTCAGCAATGTACATATTTTGGATTCTGAGAAAACAATACTTAACTATTTTCTTGTAAATTCAGTGTGTAGGGTGACCATGTTATACTCGTATTAATGAAACCAGTAAAAGTAAATTATTAAATGTTTCTTTTCATAACAGGTTATATCTATCGTACCTATGGATGTGCCGTTACCAGCAATATTGCCCAAAATGGGAATATAAGTGGCAAATTGCCGGAGTGGAAATATTTGGGAATATTGCTTAGTTATAAACCAAATTACGTACGGAAACTTCAAACTGATGTACAACACTTAAACTTAGCATTTACAGGCAATCATCTACATTATATACAATAAAATATAGTTTTGGGTAAAAAACATTGCTGCTAAATAATGGTGAAATCAGATTTTAAAAATCTGATGTGGCTCCTCAATCCTGACGTACATGGTTAATGTTCGATTGGTAACAGAGCCCCCAGATTGCAGGCATAGTCCGAAAGGTCCAAAAGCGTCCCAAAGGTCCGCACTGGAATCGTGTGTGCAAGTCTGATTCATGCGCAGATAGTAGGGTTCCGTACCACTCAAAAAGATCGACTGCTGTGCAGCGTATCGTAGTTGGGTACGTTTTATTATAAAAAAAAAAATAGTTAAGTGTGATTATACATATTCCATGAAAATTTCAACTGTCTATCACAGTTCATGGGATACAGCCTGGCGGCAGACAGCGAAGTCTTACTCGTAGTAATAGATAGGGCCCCGTTTTAACCTTTGGGTACGGAACCTTAAGAAGTAGTATACTTGTAACTCAACTGACAGCAGATGCAATGGGGAAGGCCGGTCAAAGAAAATGTAGATGGCGTGACCATAGCTAAGTGCTAATCCGACCAATGAGGTAGTACTATTTTGAAGTACCTATAAAATTTGAACCAATGTCGATGTTTGGAACTAGCTATACTAGCGCCATTCGTTTCACAGTTGCAATCCCCATTGAGTGTTTTTCTATATTGCGCTCTAAGTGCAAGTCACAAGTAGTGCACTACAGAACCTTTGCGTCAATAGTGATATTTATTAGCAATGCGTAGGTATACCACTTGCAATATTTTGTTTTTTCTCGAGTTCTTTTGCGTGGCTTCCACCTGAACGATGCGAACAAATAAGGGCCGAGCCACACCGAAATGGCAGCGGCCTCGCGCGACCTCCAGACCCCGCGCGCCTGGTATCTTCTTGACTAGTTTAGTTTCTACATTCGGCAAGGTAACTCGTGTGTTTGGAGTGAACATGATGGAATTGGTTATTATAGCACTTATTGCGGAAGAAGAAGAAAGAAACAAACAAAGGAAAAAAGAAAAAGGGGAATCTGGGTCCATGACGCCCGCGGTGCCGCGAGCGACCTTTTCAAGCGATACTGGTCTTTTAAGTATGTAGTTAAAGTTTAAAATTATTTCACACTGAAAGTGCTCGCCGCGTCGCTGCCGGCGGCTGCCATTCCGGTATGACTCGGCCCTAAAGCTACACAGAGTACGAAGAACTCAAACAGTCCGACATCGACAACGAAGCTGCTAAACAGAATGCTCATTTGAGGGAAACCTACAAAATTCGAGAGCTTGAAAATACGGGCCGAGTGCTATGGTATACCGTGGCTGTATTCATATACGCCCCGTCTAATTGTTCATTTCATACGCCCCGTCCTCGATTGTTATCTTCTGCCGCTTGTCATAGCACCGCCTGCAAGTTAACGCACACCGTGTCTACATTGGATACCATGTGGATACCTATACATCGTCTGAAGGTTACAACTGGGGCGCAGATTTCCACAAAATGGGGATGGCAACTGGGGAACTAATGGCGCTAGTATAGCTTGTTCCAAGCATCGTCATTGCCTCAAATCTTATAGGTACTTCAAAATAGTACTACCTCATTGGTCAGATTAGGACTTAGCTATGGTGGCGCCATCTACAATTAGCTTTGACCGGCCTTCCCCATTGTCGCTTGCCAATATATTCGAAGGAGGCGGAGAAGTTTCGACGGGTGGGACGTATACCTGTACTTACACCAAAGGAGGAACGACGGACACAGTGGAATGCTCCGAGTCTTCCAAAAATGGATATCTGCAAGTTAACATCTTTAAATCTGGTATAGAATGTGATTTTGGTAGAATAACAATGGAAGAAGATCAAAGACACGGCGATTATATGACAGCATCCGAAAGGAATTATTTCACAAACAGTGAACTAAGTGAGATTAAAAACAGCCAAGCTGTTTTTATTGGTTACTGTAGTACTACGCAGCGACTCTATTATGCCAGCCTAAAATCACCAGAGTGGTCATAAACCAGTTCTTCTAAAACCAACATTTATAAAATAGATCCAAATAAAATGTCAGATCGTTTGTTCCAAAAAAATAAGAAATTAATGCCATATTACAATCCATACCACTATTAATTATTCTGTGTCCATACACAGTTATGGTTGAGGTGGATGAATCTGAGGATTTTCATATACGCGTAACGTATTATAAAAAAGGTACCTAACGGTAATCAAGAATATAAAAAAAAACGTTTACAACTTTGATTAAAATAAAATAGCGGAAGATATGTCACTACACGATAGCGCATGGACCGCATAAATTAGGCTAAATTGGCCTAACTATCCTCAGTCGCAATACGAGTAGATTTCGGTTGAGACGTGCGTAAGGTAAAGGCACCAGTAATGGACAATGAACCAATAATGGACAAAAAATAAAGTAATCATCTAGAATAAGAACATAAATCATTTTTTTTATATTGGCAACACTGTGATATATACTATAGACAACTAGCTGTCAAAATTTAACGTTTTATTCAATTCGGTTTGTAAGATACAAGATGACGTGAGTGCAAAGTGTTTCTGTGATTGTAAATTGATATTAGCGGTTTTTCTTAAGGAAATTGTTAGTGCGGCGAGTAGAAACTTTTATATGTAAACTGGTATTGCTTTGTTTTATTCAGAATGTGTTTTGTCTGTTGGGTTAACTATGAAATTAAGACCATAATGCACATTGTTGTAACTCCAGAGAGGTAATGCTTGTTGACATTTTATTGATGTTTATAACTGGTGCATTGTAATTAAATGGTTCCAAAAATGGACAGATGTCGAAACTTAATATCATCTTGATATATTCAAATTTTTAACTTATTTTACTCTTACTATTATTATTTGCTATATGCTAGTTGTAAATTTGAAAAATACTGATGTTTACCAGTAATGGACGTATGTGTCCATTATTGGGTATTCTATAGGAATCCAGTTATGGACATTGATAAAATGATACTTATTCTTTGTTTTAGAAATGGCTCCTATAAAAGATTATACGCCTCAACAAATGGGCTGGGCTATTGAAGCAGTAAAAAAAGGGTTAAAAATATCCGAAGCAGCCAAAAAGTTCAATGAAACTTTTTTTTTAAGCGGTGAAACATGCTTAACTCATACCCGAACCGTCCAGGGGACGGCTGGGTTATGTGGGGCTTGCACCCACTAAAAACACCGCCGTGAGCCTACACTCGCCTTCATGGATGAGCCGTGAGAACTGCTACGCATGACTTTCACGACTCATCCAACGCAGCCCGCTTTCCACCAACTGTTTTGGCGATTTCCAGGCCTGAGACATCGCCACCACTCATGAAGGCCGTGCTATGCGACGACGATAGTAACCCCGATCTATCGCCCGCTGGCACCTCTTAAGGTGGCATCAGGTCGCCGTGGCGCCTCCTCCGCCATCCCGTCCTCTTGCGGCGAATCGCGTCAGCTAAGGTGTCCTCCTCTCTGACGCGCTCCGCCGCCTCATTCTGCGAGATCACGTCCTCGCAGAAGGATGTAACGGCTTCCCACGCCTCTTTGCTGTCCACCACGGCTGGCAAAGAGAGGTCTGCCCCGATTGCTGCTGCGAGAACACGACGCTGCACTACCCAAGCAGGACAGTACTGAAGAGTGTGAAGGGCCGTGTCCTCGCTGCAGCCGCACTGGTGACACACGGGAGTCGCCTCCCGTCTAGCCACTTTGTGCTGGTATTTGCCGTAACAACCATGCCCTGACAACACCTGCACAAGCCGGAAGGACAGTGTCCCATGTCCCCTGCGTAGCCATCATTTTTCCAGAGTGGCCTGGATCGCCCCCACGGTCCAGTGACCGGCACTGAGCGTTTCCAGCCTCACCCTCCATTGGTCCAAAATTTGGGATTGGGCCTCTCTTCGCCACCTCGTGACCACTTCAGGTAGCGGACGCCTGCCAGTCTCTGCCTGCAGGTCTGCCCCTCGCTGGTAGACGTCGGCGAGTACCTGCGTCTCTAGGTCCCACGGAGGGGAGCCCGCCAGGGTGCACGCCACTTCCGCGGATATGGTACGATATCCACGTATGACCCTGACTGCCATGACTCTCTGCGGCCTTCGCAACAGAGCCTTATTTTGGGCAGACAGGGACTCTGCCCACACCGGAGCCCCGTAGAGCGTCATTGAGTGGACTACACTCGTTTATAGTCGTCGGCAAACTTCATTCGGGCCGCCGGTTTGGCAACTGCCAGCTAAGGGCGGACGCAGTGCAATCAAAACAATGGATCCAGACCGGGGAACGTGCTCCAAAGGCGAAAACTGTAAAATCGGCCGGAAAAGTTATGGCCACCGTTTTCTGGGATTCACAAGGTGTGATCTACATCGATTACCTCGAGAAGGGTAAAACAATTACAGGACTTTACTATGCCGATTTATTGGGCCGATTCGACGCCGAATTAAAGAAAAAACGACCCCATCTGGCGAAGAAATAGTGCTGTTTCACCACGACAACGCACCGGTTCACACGTCTGCCGTTGCCATGGCCAAATTGGTCGAATTACGCTACGAATTGCTGCCCCATCCACCGTATTCTCCAGATTTGGCCCCATGTGACTTCTTTCTGTTTCCTAATCTGAAAAAATCACTCGCCGGGAATAGATATGGATCGAATGAGGAGGTCATCGCCGCCACGGAGGCCTATTTTGCAGAGTTTGACAAAAACTATTTTTCGGACGGGTTAAAAAAGTTGGAGCATCGCTGGGCTAAGTGTATCAAACTAAAAGGAGACTATGTTGAAAAATAAATTGCCACTTTTCCAAAATTTTGGTTTCCTTTTTGTAGGCTAAGTATTTATTGAATGACCCTCGTATGTAGTCATAAGTAGGTACTAAATGTATCTGTCATAAGTAGGTTCAAGTTCATTATTGGATGTCCATTACTAGGTTTAAGTTCATTACTGGATGTCCATGACTAGGTTATGTTCATTACTGGATGTCCACAACTGGTTTTTAGCTGTCCATGACCGGGTAAAAAAATAGGATTTTTATTTGTTAAAAAAATTAATACCAGCTTTGCAGTATCTCACGCGTAACACAGTAAAAATATTGAATAAGGACAGGACTTTACACTTTTAGTATATTTAGTACTGAAACTTTCACGATATTGATAAAACTTCACAAACACCACAATTTTTTCCTTAAACTGTCCATAACTGGGGTGTTTACCTTACGTGCTTATTTCAAATTCGCGCCACCACACAATCAGAAGAAAAAAAATGCCTTCGTGTGCCTTCACCGGGTGTATGAACTACTCTAAAAGAAAAAAATAAATAAATAAAAAACAAATCACATGGCCTCACATTTCATTCGTAAATACATTTTTCTTATAATTTTCTATTAAGATTTGATGTATCGTATCCGTTCTTTGTTCGCCATTTTGTAGAGCGGGATAGAAACATCACGAGTACTAACGAACTAATACGAAGAGCGGTGATGCTCCGTCTTGGTCGTACGCCACCTTTGTGCATTATTCTGTCTCTTTCTTTGTTGGCGTGTAATAACAATGATTGTTTGTGCGAGTAAATGTGTCTGTGTACGTATAAGAGTCACTGTTTGAATACTTAACGTAAGAACGTAACATATCTACCGCTATTTTATTTTAATCAAAGGTTTACAACCGAAGGCGGAGATTCAGTATTTCAATACGCTTGTATGTTTACTCCTGATTAACCCTTTGGCAAAGAAACAGAATAAAAAACAATTTATTTTTATCTTTATTTATACACCCCGACATGTGTTATTTGCCCTCGGAGGTTTTTTCGGCTGTTTCTTCTCAGAGAAGTCAGGGACAATTGAACACAACAGGCACCGGTCTCATATATTTATAAAACGTGTTTTAATGTGTAAAGTGTTTGCTAGAACCTATTTTTTGCAAAATAAATATCATTAATGGTTCGTGCAAAGAGCTATTTATTGTAGGATGCGAAGCAAGGCACAGTCGCACCACGAGATTGGAAGTGTGGGAAATCAATAACATACACAATATTTTTACTAGTTACTTTATTCAATCTCATTTGATATGACTCATAATGGCTAAGGAAATATAAATATTATAACTGCTGCACTTGGAGAACTGCAAATATTTATTTATTTTTTACGTTGTAATAAGATATAAATTTGTGAGTGAGGGAAAAACGATTCACTTGAGAAAACAATATATTAGATATATATCAGGAAAAACTATTGTTAATTTTATTTAGGTATGGTCAATAAAAGAGATTTCTATACAGGCATCAATTTCTCTAAAGGTTGTTTTTACAACTTATCATAATAAAAATAGTTACATTTAAAAAGTGATACTTGCATACGTATCTCATTTGTTAGCTTTGTTTTATTGTGTAACGATACAAAAAAAACATGTTCTTTTTTGCTGACTGTACATGAAGTTTACTCGTGTTCATTGACACAGAGAAAAACAGTGTCCAAGTACCTACTATTTGAGGTGCATAAAATTAAGTAGCTAATGTCATAGAATATCAATTACAGGGGGGGTTATCATTTCTATGTAAAATGTACACTTACATTAGGAAATTTAATAATTTAACATTATCCATTAAAACTACAGTAAAATTAAAACACCTTACAAATAAAGTTTACGTAAAAAGATACATGGCAGTGTGATTTATTCATATTAAACGGACTAATGATGATAGCGACAGTATTTGCTTTTTAAAACTTAATTTCTAATTTTAGCCTTGTACTCAAATTAAACGAGATTTAAATATAAAGCAAAGCTTAAAATTAAATGATTTTTTTTCCAGTGATGCCGAAACTTGGGAGTTTTTTAAGGGAGATTACTTGGGAGTTGGTAGATTAATTTATTAAATAGATTTAGTATTTACTCATACTTTTATATAAATAGGTCTTGTATCTGTAAAACTTAAAAAGTAATGACTAAGGGCAATTAAAAGGGCTTCGCGAATGGAAGGTTCGAATAAGCTAAGTTTCTTATACCGCTCTGGGAAGTTCGGAGAGGTTAATATTTTATTTTTACTATTAACAATCATGCTTTACCGAATATTTTATGTGAAAATACTATTGAAAATCATTCCAAAGCGCACAAGTTTCAGCGCCCACAACATAAAAACACGAAATATGCAAAGCCTTCTCTCACATCAACATTTCACAAATATCAAACGCTTTTTACTTTCTTTTCTCACAATTACTGTTATAACTAAATAAACAGTACTCTTCAGAGCCAGATCTTACGACGAACCTATTTATTATTTTTAACATAAAATTAGTAAGGTTCCACATATTTTATTATGAAACTGTTCAAATAAAATACGAAAATAGTTCACAATATCCTTTAAGACTAAAAATTGATTTATGCGTTGATCATAATAAAATATCCTTTAGAAAATTAAAGCCATGACCAAGAACAATCGACAATAAATACAAAGTTTTATTTGACAGTGTCAGAGAAACACGCACGGCATGCCATTATAACAATGTCCATAAATATTACACTTACACATCGTACCGCTAGTTAATAATTACGAAGTTATTCATCAATTAATTGTTCCATTACCTACGTTTACATAAATATTAAGAAAATATAATTCTTAAATAATTTAAATTTTCAATTCCAAATTTTGAGATTTACAAAAAAGTAAAACCAATACGAGATTCTAGACATCACTAATAAAATGGAAATTAATCTCAAATAAATAGGTTATGTATGTATCCGTGTATGAAAACAGAATTGATTCCTATGTGTCCATACAATCATTAATCAAAATAGTTTTTTAATTATATGAAGTATAATTATCATACTAAAGGGTAACTTTAATTAAAACATATTACAATATTTAATTCCTTTAAATATCTCAGTAGTCATAGTCCGATATCTCGTGTACCGGATCCGGTACACAGACGTGAGTCCTCGAAGAGGCGCACAGTCACTTGTCTTACACTAACACTAATACGAGTTCGCATTACAAAAGACGCAAGTAGTACGCGATACGGATATACTGAGCTCGCGGTAGCAGTCAGTGGGTCGCCTGCCCGGGCGGTGAGGCGCAGCACTCGCAGCACTCGCAGCACTCGCAGCACTCGCGTCACGACACACACACACACTCGCACACGCCACCCCAGATGCAACACAAGCCGCACGACATCACAACTAAACCATATTTACACACAACTAAGAACGAATCAATAAATTAAAGCGAATAAATAAAAGTAACGCTCTTTGGAACGGATTACATTCGAGGTACGCCAGTACACACAGTTATCTGAATGTGTCCGCCCATCGCGGGAGCGAGCTGCGCCGAAGGTCAACAACCGGCTGCCAAACATATCAATCTACACTTAAAAATAATAAATAAAAATAAATCACAAAATATATCCTTGAAAAAAGGCGATTCTCGCTTAATACGTAGATTCAAATTAATGTATTTTTTTTCAGATCTTTATGTTTCATAATTTCGTCGCTCATCGTTATTTAAACTTACGCATCAGCAAAATGCCACAAAATAATTGATACTCAACCGAGGTAAGTTCTATAAAACTACAAAGTGAACTAAACATAAAAACTAAGCAAAAATCAAGCAAAGTCGGTGTCTACAAAAGAATCATAGCACTTACACTGGAAGTAGCCAAAAACTATTACTTTTAGTCTATTACCGTTGCACAATATCTTTTATATTACAGTAAAAATTCAATACGACTCGCAATCAACGCGATACAATCATTATAATTTTGATCAGCCCAAGTACTATGACATTTTCGAACAACAAAAACAACAGGACCGTCGTTACTGTCGCGATGGTCCAAAAACTGCATCGATAGGTCGCACCCCGTCGCCGAGAGACACGACCGCGCGCGATCCGACGAACGCGATCGGAACTCACCAAGCCCTAAGGACGCCTAAACGACCGGCTCGAACAACAAGTTTATAGCACAAAAACGTCTGTAGATACATAATTCTTCTCTACGAGGGAGAGATCCGGTCATCACGAAACTGTAATAAACTTTACATCCATAGTCGATCTTTGGCTAAAAGCTTGTCGTTCTAGGCCGGTCAGTACTAGCAGGGTGTAGGGTCGGCGGGGCGACGAGGGGGGCGTACGTGTGCGACGTCAGGCGTGTGCATCAGATCCAGCGCGCGCGCACGGGCGCGTGGAGCGGGCGCGGGCGCGGGAGCGGGCGCGGGCCGCTAGCGCGCACCTCACGGCACCAGGTCGGGCAGGCGCCCGCGGCCCTAGGGGCGCGCCCCGCCTTCTGCGCTCACCACCTGCGGGCACCACGTCTTATAGCTAGCATCGACTGTTCCACACTTGAAAAGTTATTGATCAAATTATCATCGCAGTCAAACAATCGCTTCATAAAATGACAGTTACATAATCTACTATATAAAAATAAGTCGGGTTTTCCTTCCTGACGCTATAACTCCAGAACGCACGAACAGATTTCCACGGTTTTGCATTCGTTGGAAAGGTCTCGGGCTCCGTGAGGTTTATAGCAAAGAAAATTCACGAAAAAAATTTTTTTCTGGTGGCGAAACGGAGTTCGCCGGGTTTGCTAGTTGTTTATGTAAACATGGTTGTCAAAAAAAATTGAACTCTAAAGCTGGGTACTCACTTAGCAGTGTTGCTTGTAACGTATCAGATACTGTATCAACCTACAAATGGGTACGGCTCGTCCACGGTCCACCGCGTATCTAGCTACGAGCTGCCGGATCCGCAGTGCTCGCGACAACGTCACGCCGTTTTCTTCAACCCACTCCATAATGAACACGTAAGTTCGTTTGAAGCTCGCGGTTGCGTCGCCGTCCACGAGCACACTGCGAGCCCCCTTTGTGTTTCGGCCGGTCATTGCGAGCTTACAGCGAACCACGCGCGAACGGCTCGCAGCGGGCTCGTACCTACGTACTCACTTGATACTGTATCTGATACGTCAAATGCAACACTGCTAAGTGAGTACCCAGCTTTATAGCGAGCGGTTCGCAGCGGGCTCACGCTTACGTACGTACTTACTTGGTACCGTATCTAATAAGTTACATGCAACACTGCTAAGTGAGTATCCCAGCTTAAAAGATTGAACTTAGAGGCCACTCACTTTCCGCTCCTTGTAGTAGAGCTCCTCGCTCTCCTTGTCGCACAGCAGCAGCACGACGGCTCCGAACAGGAAGATGGCGGCGCCCCAGCCCACGCCATACGCCCACCCGAACTCCCACACTGATCTATTACCTGTACACACGCATTAGCCACAATTAACTTTTTATTGAAGTACTCGCGCCAAAAAACAACTATGCACCCTTTTTTTTTACGTGGTAATATCTTCAAATGAGTCCTCCCACCCAGGGCAGGGCGGGAGGGACTGTCAGACTCGTACTGACTAAAATCCACGGTGTCCTTCAGTAGCCCTTTACGTTCCGGGGTGCTAAGACAGGAAACCTCCACGTGCGCCCGTGGACTGGAGTTCCCTCTCGGATACGTCCGAGAGGAAGACTAGTATTTCGGGCCGGTGCACCCTGGGGTGCGGGCAAAAACTCTTCCTTAGGCACTGTGTGCCTAAGGGGTCTCTTTGCCCGTATGCGAATAGCCTGTCGTGTGGACGCTCCAACGCGTGTCCCTCTGATTAGCAGAGGGCACAGCGGCGGAGCGGGCTTGCAGACGGTGAGTAATGGGTAGCTCGCCGTCTGACCAGGGACCGAGCCCGGGTCGGTGGCGCGTCGTGTCGTGTTTCGCGCGTGCCTTCGGGGAGTTGTCAGCAAACTGACGCCCCCCCCCCTTATGGGGCCAAATGCCCCTCGCAGTCCCTTCCGCCCCACCCAGGACGGGAGGACTCATTTGATGATTTTACCAACTAAAAAAAAAAGCCCTTTACGTTCCAGGGTCACGGTAATTTGATAAGTCCCGCGACAAGCCTTGCAGAAATAACTATTAAAGGCGAGAGTGCTTCTGTAGGAGTCTTCGATCATTTATAGAGTAGAATAATAATGACATGTATTTTTAATATTTTTTGTTGTGTAAGAAATATTACACAAATACATATTATGTAAAAGATGAATAAACGAAATAATAATAAGCCCGCAGGGTAGATCGCGGGACTAACGAATACAGTGACCCCGGAACGTAAAGGGCTATTGAAGGACACCGTGGATTGTAGTCAGTACAAGTCTGACAATAATGGGTGGGAGGACTCATTTGATGATTTTACCACGTTAAAAAAAAAAACCCGCAGTGTAGCTTGTGGCGAGCTGTTGGGCAGTTGCGACCCCACGGACCTGATTTGGGAGTAGCATGTTCCTCATCTCTGGCTTGCCTTTATTGGCCGGTAAAAAAGATGAGAGAAATTATCAAATCAGTTCTCCCGCTCTACGTGGAGCAACAACGATTGGGACTTAAGGACTGTATAAACACTAACTCGTTTCTTCAGTTGCCCATTGCGTTCCAGGACTAGTCGGTTAAGACATTCCCGCGACCCAAACTATATAATAATATCATTACATTAATTACTCACCCAAATTTAACTCCGCAGCGAAGCACACTGGGTAGATGACTAATGCTATTAAAATGCACATTACTGAAAAAAAATATTAATTGCATATTAGTTTATTTAGAACTGGCATTATTGTGTCGCACATACATAAAAAAAAATTGCGATCACTTTGAAAAATCGAAATCGACTTACGAGCAGGTCGTGGGTTCGAACCCAGCCAGGCGCATTACCCTGTGTAATTTGTTTCATCACCACTGCTCTCAAAAACGGTGAAGGAAAACATCGTGAGGAAACCGGCATGTCCTAGAACCAAAAATTCGAAGACATGTGATATCCACCAACCCCGCACTGAGCCTGCGTGGTGGATTATGGCTCACTCCCTCTCACAGAGAGGAGGCCTGTGTCCCAGCTAGCGTTGTCAGGCGTCCGGACAAAGCCTGACACAGTCAGGCTTTTTGGTAGCGTATCCGGCCAAATAAGACCGCGTCCGGCCTGTCCGGTTTTTGTTAGGATTTTTAAATCGCTTGCGCTGTAGCACGGCGAGAGGAATCTTTCTTAGTTGAACAGAACCAAGCATTAGTTTGGAAAAAAAAATTGTGTCTAACTAGAACTAAAAAATTAAAGTTGTCCGGTCTTTTCACCAGAATGTCCGGCTAAACTGGCTGGTCTGTCTGGATTTCGATTGGATCGGTTTTAAGACCTGGCAACCCTAGTCTCAGCAGTGGGAACATTTATAGGCTGATGATGTTGATATCAGTAAGAAACTTACGGGCTAGGGACATGGCGAGCACGGCGAACCGATAGTAGCGGAACTTGGTGCGGTGGTCGGCGGAGCGCAAGCCGAGCCCGGTCAGCAGCGCGCCGCACACGTCCGCCGCCAGAGTCGCCACGCATAGCCCTGCCGCCGCTCTGACGAACACACACGGTACTTATAACAAAGACTTCCACAAAATAATTAAGAAACCTACACTAAAAATTTCTCCTGTATCATGGGTGCGTTTCAAAAAAAACATACATACAACCCGCGCCCATATAGGGTTGCCACATGAAAAAAATCAAAAGTCCGGAGAAAAAGCCCGATTTCCATTGAAAGTTCCGGATTTTTGTTTTACCGTTTGATTCCCTCAAACGTACTTATACTTAACAATTTAGAAAAAAGTCGTATTATTATTTTTTACTATACACTGCGGATCTCGCTCACGCACTGCACACAATAACATTTTTTTTTAAACATTGCCCCACGTGGGTGCGTTTACAAACAGAAACTCATATACATAAACACCCGACCCGGAACAACTACTTGCAGATCATAAATCTTTTACAAATATTTGTTCCGTGCGAGGATCGAACCCGCTACACGCAGCGCAGCAGTCGATCGTTCAGCTACTGCGCCAACCGTACCGTCTAACTGGTTGGAATATTTATTCCGTGTGGGAATCAAACCATCATAAACTACTGTAAAATAACGGAGTTTCATGATCTGTAGGTACTAATACGGTTTGAAATAATAATATCAATTAAATTTCATTCATTTTCTTTCATTAATTGAATATTGAATTTGATCTGTTTACTTCCACATTGTAATGATTTCCTGTGCTTTTCACTTATTTTTTATATTTAATAATAATGAAATAAAAAAGTATTATAAAATATTACAATATCTAAATAATAATAATAATGTTTTATAAAAGCTGCCCAGTGTCGCCTGCCATCAAGCCATAAAGAATAGAATTATTTAGTTTAAATTAATGTTATTGCTTTAGTCTTTATGTCCCAAAAGTAAAGTCAATAATTTTAGCTCGATTGACAGTCAAAACGGTATTTTGATGTAGCCAAATCCGATTCCATTAAAATCAATAATTTTATAGACGCAATTAAACATTAACTTATTTTGAATAATTTTGTATTTTAGGAGTGCATGCTATTTATTTTTGTTTTTTAATAGGCCGAACTGTATTTACATTGCAGGTCAACCTACCCGAATCTGTAAAATTTTACTAATCGAACATTAACCTTCCACTATTGTGATAAGGTTGAAATTAAAGAAATTTGACAGATTGAAGTAGGTTGGTGTGCTGGTGTCTGTACATACTCCATGTACAATAAAATGCAAATCTTTTTGAATACAAGAGACCTTCATACATGCAAATGGAAAGCAGAAGCAAGAAGATGCTTTTGCGAAGGTAAACATTGGAGCTATTGAAAAACTTTCTAAAAAGAAAACAAGGACAGTGACACGTAAAAAGAACCAAAAAACATGAGAAAACAACATTTTATACAAAAATTACTGTTTTTTTTAGCTCAAAAATTACCCCTGTATTTTGCATAATACTTATAATTATGTTTTCACTTCAGTAGCTCAAACATGTAGGTTTTGCTGCCTGAAATCAGTGAGCAAAATGCGATTTTGCTCACTGAGTGAGACAAAGTAACTTTTTAATTTTTGTTTTCAGAAAGCCGCGAATATCTTATTCAGCCTTGGGGTAATCATACAATTCGAATTCCGATTTTGAATTCGACCTCAAAGACAACGCTCGGTTTGTACTAACTAAAGCAATTTTGCAAAAAGATAATTATGTCAGTGTAATTTATTGAATTTTTAACTTATATGTATACGTAGTATTTGAACGAAAATAAGTATTTACTGCAAATAAAACTGATATTTAACCTGTAAATATTTATTTCTAGTTTCAATAATGTTACGTAAATATTTTGAATAATAAAATATCATGGGTGCTATAATTTCTGAACACGCCTTAATTTAAATAAAAGAGCAGGAATAAAATTTCGTGGCTGGCGTAAAGAGTTGAATAAGTTAATAGTTATTTAAATCTATTCCTGTTTATTATTTTATCTCCTAAAGTGTTCTCGCTGCTGAAGTGAAAAGTTATGTGTGTTACACGAGAGCAAAGTTTTTTGCATCTCGTGCCTTTGAATCCCTCGCCACACTCAGGATTCAACTTTAGAATCACTCGCTACGCTCGTGATTCAATCGTTGAATCCTTCGCTTGCTCTGGATTCAAAATCAGCACTCGCAGCAAAAAACGACTTTGCTCTCTTGTTGCACAAATAACTATTTTGTATTAAAAGTAATTGAGTCAGTCTACAAAACTATGTCAAAATAAATATACCGTGTCATGTATTTTAAGAGTTATTCTCACTTGAATAAAATCTCTTAACGCATGTACTACAACATTACAGGTACCGCGTGATTTGGGCGAGCTAAATCGTTTCAGCGTAAAATGAGCTGGCATTATTGACGACCATTTTATTATTCCTATCGAATAACCCTTAAACTGAACCCCCTATCCGTTTAAGCAGCACTCAACCTCCTCTTGTCGGTCAAAAGGAAAAAATTAAAACGAAGAGACTACAAGAAAGAAATGCTTCAATCTTCAAACCCTTGTTGTAATAATCATGAGACGTCTCAATACCTAACTTGGAAAGTTGGGAGATTAGACATCAAGCTAAAGTAGGCGGTGTTAGCAAGGGGATTACAAACTTCGGATCGAGATAGCCGAATACTTAGCAAGACGGATAAAAGCAGTTTGCGAATCGTCAGCGAGGATCCTTAGATTAACACTATTGATAATGAAAGTTCTACGCCCAAAAGATTAGCGCTTTGTAATTCAACATGGGCATGCCATTAGGCAATCGCTTACCTACACCCCATTCGCTTAACACAATCTTCTTTCGAATTCCGAAAGATGTAGAAGAAATTCGTAAAAAAAAAATAATTTAA
This sequence comes from Agrotis exclamationis, assembly GCA_950005045.1. Taxonomy (NCBI): domain Eukaryota; kingdom Metazoa; phylum Arthropoda; class Insecta; order Lepidoptera; family Noctuidae; genus Agrotis; species Agrotis exclamationis. Next base: position 14,322,939 of record OX465428.1, read on the forward strand.
AGAAAAACAAAAAACCCGACTGTGTAAAAATAAATTTTGAAAAATACGTGAAAAAGTTAACTATGTAAAAACTAAAAAGAAAGAAACAAGCCCAACAGAACAGCAGGAAGAAGCAGAACAGAACGACTCACAGTCGGGGCCCATTCAAATTTTACCAATAAAATCTTCCCAAGGGGCTCCGACTGTGAGTCGTTCTGTTCTGCTTTTTCCTGCTGTTCTGTTGGGCTTGTTTCTTTCTTTTTAGTTTTTACATAGTTAACTTTTTCACGTATTTTTCAAAATTTGTTTTTAAGCAGTCGGGTTTTTTGTTTTTCTTTAAATTATTTTTTTTATTTTACACTTTTTAGTTACGATTCATTGTTCACTTTTTCTTTGTTTGTGTATCGTTTACCTATACCTACTTGAAATAAAAACTTAAATCAATAAGTAAGAAAATTAGCGAGAATGATTGTTTTGTTTAACAACTTTAAATCGTTATATATCCTAAACTATTACTTAAAATGAAAAATGATAAAAGAAACCTAAAGATGATTTTAAAATACCTATTCAACAACACCCCCACTTGACATAGTTCATCGACTTTTATTTTTATCATTTTGACAATATGGCGTCTGGTTGTCGCTGTGGTGAATTTTGATTACTGTCATGTCTTTAGTGACACTCGCAAGGTTAAGACGAATCGATTGACGTAAGAATTATCAAAATCGGCCTACGCGTTTGGTCTCTAGAACGCCACCTAGAAACAAACATACATACATACATAGACTGATAAACACATTACCCTCCTTTGCGTCGCGCAGTCGGGTAATAAAACTAAGTTAAAAGTTTGTGTGACGCGCTAATCTGTGGAGCTACCAGTGGAATTTGAATTTTTGTAAGTATTTTTACAACCTGAATTCATGAGATAGATAGGTTATAAGTAATTATCATTCCTTACGCTACGAACCATAAGAGGCGATAAAATAACAAAAGTCAGACTATTGTCAAAGCTAGTTACTTTACACGGCAAGGAATTTTGTTGAATGGTCTGTCAGATCCATAAGTATAACTCACTTAATATAAGGCGCAGGTCTTGCAGCATAGCAGCCAGGTTGTGCAGTAATATCGAATGGCAGCGGCGTGGGCGCTTCAGGGTCTATACAGTGCATGAAGAGGCCTTGCCGCCAGCCCGCTGCCATCAGCCAGTCTGCCGACGCCAGCCCCAACACCATCAGGATCACCACCAACAACCCACATATTAGGGCTATCACCTGGAATCAAAATAGAAAAACAAATAGGGATTATGATTAAGGATTTGAAAACAGCTAGCTCGGCGTGGCGGAACGGTAGCGTGGCGCGTTCTTGGCGTGTTCTTATTGTCCCTCTAAACGGCGCACAGTGTTTCGTCTAGTACAAGCTAGCGAGACAAAATTATTTTTTTATTTATTTTGATTGTTTACGTATATTTAAGGTGTCTTACGCCGTTTTGTGTTCTCTAAGTCCAAAGGTAAGATGCAAGATGGAAGTAGTCACCAAATATTCTACTTTTGTTTACTGATATCCTTGATTGTTATAATTCGCTCCGTCTGCCTACTTATAATGCATGCAAGGCACTATATATACATGTAGTATATATATATACTACATGTATATATACTTACTATATATAAATATACAAAAAAACATAGACAAAAATGTCTCGCGGTATTTAAAAATTAAAATCATAAATAAGTGTAAAATAGGTTTTTATTTATACATTTAACAAATTATCCATACATATAAAATAACTCTTGAAACAAAATCGTACAAAATTAGAATTATCCGTAAAGTTACTATATTGTTATATATAAAATTTAAAACTAATACATTGTTAAAATTACAATAAAATAGGTAAACATATTAACAATAAGAGAAAAATCTACCAAGCCGAATCTAATAGTCTTCATCAGAAGATTTCTCATCACCACTCTCCAATTCGCTAGAATCTTCCGATAATAATGAATAATCCCCTTCACTAAATTCGCGAACTGATGTTGATTGGGATGGTAATGAAGGTGGGACAATCAACTTCAGAACTTCTGGTGGTAATGTATAATTATTTTATTTAATAATTTTTTTTCGCGGTAATTCTCTGAATGTATTTATTACAGGATCGGACGTAATTAAAAGCATTCTCAGAAGATCCGTATTCGTGGCACAGCGTGATCGTTTTCTGGGGTCGCCCTACAGAACGAACTGCCGATGATGTTGAAGGGCACGCCTTATTTACACACACTAACATTTCGATTCCGCATCCTTCTAACCATTTTTTTGTGTTTGATGAGAAATTCATCCTTATTACACTATTAGAAGATGTCCACTTTTCGTTTAATTTTGATGATAAGCTCGTTTTCATTTTGAATTTCCTCAGTGAATCTTCAGCTAAGCATCTAGTAGATTATGCTGTACACATAAATGATCAAAAATGCGACTTGCTCTTTCAGTTTTATTATGTTTTAACCATTCTTCGAAAAACTCCAATTTTTTCATAGCTACGGCTCGTTCTGAAAGAAAGTGAATTACTTTATCTACGGGCGGTTTCGGGAGCCAAAAAATAAAGTAACCTACACCTGAATGTTTTAGTTATAACATACAGAAAAATCTAGCCGGATACATCGGGATACAAAAAGTTGCAACCCTTTAAAGTTTGAAGTTAAGAAAAAATATGTGGGATTATTTCAACATACTTATAAACTCTAATTACGGCAAAAAAGTACATGTATGCTTTTAAAATCAAGTCAAAATAATAAGTACATACCTTTAATAGTAGAATCCATCACAAGAAAATCGTTTCACTTTAATATCAATTATTTGAGATGGTGTCAAAAGTGTGCTAAAAATGCAACTTATTTACAAATGAAAATTGCGCTTCCTTTATAATTTACATTAACCCCTCCACAAAATTACTTGTTGAAGTGACAAACAAATGATTTCTTAGAATTCCTTACCTGGGAAGGGTTGTTTACAAGTTGTTATCACGAATTCCTGGAAATGACGTCATGAATATTGTCCCGCTAGCTTGTACTAGACGAATCACTGTGCGGCGCGTGGCGTGTTTTGTACGACGACGGACAACTTACATCAAAGTAAGTATAGCCATAGCCTTTATTCATTTATTGTTTTTATTTCTTCTTCATACTCTGCGATCCTACTGCTGGGCAAAGGCCTCTCCCAATATTTTAGAAGCTCTTATACTGTGCCTCCTCGAACATACAAAATTTTTAAATTTAGTAATATTTCGTTTAAGTAATATTTTAAATATTACTGTAATAGTCCACCGGTGTAGAAAGTAGCTTCCGGTGTTTAGGGCTCTAGAGGCAGGAACTTCCTAACAAGGCGAACTGTATCGAGAAGTGTTGCTTTCTGAATCATGGCTCTGATCCAGTTAGAGCCTCGAAAGATTTTCATCGAGCCACAAGGCTATTAACCGAAACAAATAAAAAACTTTTTCAAAAAAAATGTAACCGCCTTCAAAAACAACCACAAAAAAGGGTAAAATAACCTACAAAATAACTTTTCTTTCAGAAGTCGGTGCCTTTGTTTTTTTTCATTTCATTGTTTTTTTGCCACCGACTTCTGAAAGAAAAGTTATTTTGTAGGTTATTTTACCCTTTTTTGTGGTTGTTTTTGAAGGCGGTTACATTTTTTTTGAAAAAGTTTTTTATTTTACTCTTTTTAGTTTAAATATTCAACTCAAATTCTTGTCAAATAAATCATTCTCTCCCAAGTGCACAATAAGCTAATAAAATTCCCTATCTCAAAAACTACTGAACCGATTTTGATGAAACTTGCAGTATTCCGTAAGTTAAACAATACTTAGTACAACAAAAAAAGAATTACTTAAATCGGACTTGTAGTTCCAGAGATATGTGAACACAAACTAAATCAGTTGATGCCTACTCCAAGCCGTTGAGGAGTTGTACCTTCCAGCATCAGCTCATCCACCTGAGATGATGATTATCAGATGCAAATACTTGAACAGCTTTAGAAAATATATGAAAATGGTACTATGTGCCTATAAAATTTGAAGGTTGCCCTCGATTTCCCTGGGATTCCATCATCAGATCCTGACCTGATTATCATGGGACCAATTGGAAAGTATACCCTTTCAAACAAAACAAAAATTTTCCAAATCGGTCCAGGCGTCTTCGAGAAATCGGGGAACATACATAAAAAAAAAAAAAAAAAAAAAAAAAAAAAAAAAAGATTCCGACGAATTGAGAACCTCCTCCTTTTTTTGAAGTCGGTTAAAAATAGGTGTAGACTGGATGAAATTCCCAAGGCATCTAGTAGTCATCAGGGTAGGAAAAAAAACAGTTTTAAAATTTTAAGTTTTCAAATTTTATAAAACAAACTGTTCAAATTGTTTTAAACAAGTGTTTTTTTTTTGTTTTTTTTTAGTTTGGTCTATTAAGTATTCTGTGGTTTGGTCATTTATCCAAATTAATTCGACTATGGGTCGACGTCTTAAGTTATAAATAAATGATATGTTTCATTTCTAGACTAGATCTTTTCCAATTCGCTGTTTGTAATGAAATATTAAAAAAAAAATATCAATGGAAAAAAAACACCTACAGTTTTTTTTCTAATGTTATGAAGTATTATTTCATTACAATGCCAATAAAAGTTAAAAAATGTGACATAGCAGGGGCATACACTCAAATTATTTAATGTCAAGCTATTAAGACCCCTGAATATTAATTTATTTTCATTTTACAGGCATTCATCCGCCATGAAATGTAGTTAAAACGTGTAATAAAAAACACTGTTTAATTTCAAACTGTTTTAAACACTGTTTAATTTCAAACTGTTTTAAACACTGTTTAAAACAACTTGTTTTAAACATGCCAACCCTGGTAGTCATACATTGTGTTCTCTCTCACTCTTGCTGTATAGGTATTCCTTATCCTATCCAACCCTAACTGCAGATGTACCTTTCGTCCATATCGTGTGTTGTTCTTAGGTAGGTATAATTAATTCTCCAGAGACAACTGACGCCTCGTTAGTTCGGGATTAAACCCTCTTTTACTTTGGGTTCTAGAGAAGGTTTACAGTGCTTCCCTTATTATTCACTTCTCATAAAAAGCGAGGTATATTTTGAACAAATAAGTAGGTAACACATGTAAAAAATGGAAGCTAATGGAATAACTAGGTAGGTACCTACTTACCTACTTATTAAATTCAAAAGAAAAATAATCCAGCGACAGATTCATTTAGGAAAACGATTGAAGACAGCCAGGAATAGGTAAATACCTACGTCGCGTCGTAACAAACCGCATGAAAATTGAATGTTTCATAAATAAAACTGGTTTTATGTATAAGAAACAATGGAAACCGAAGCTTAGTGATAAAACTTATCAAACAGACCATTATTTAGTCATTAGAAAAATATTTCCACAGCGACACAGAATATATCATCCATCACGAGTGATTCAAATGAGACGCAATAAATAGAAGTCAAAACACGCCGCGTGGTGGGTGTGCGTCAACGTACAAGAAGGTACATGTGCCTATATTCGGAGGAAAGAAAAGCGGGAAAGTGAGACGCACCCGTCGGTCGGTGTCTAGAGGTGAGGGGGGCGCGCGGGGTGCGGTCATCGATCGCAATCCCCGACGGCGGCGCTGGGGGCCGCGGGGACCGCCATCAGCTGTTTAGAGTCGACGATCCACCTCTTGGACTCCCCAAGCACACTTCACGCGTGCTCCTTATAACTCCTATATTGCCTCAAGAGTTTTAAAGTGAAGTACGTATTGCATGTGACACCGGCGCACTTTTACTCCACTACCTAGCTCTATTGTCTATCTATTGGATGGTAAAGTTTTAACATGGCTTAGGTACCTACGATAATATTAGGTCTTTACCTATGAAATTGCCGTTCTGCAGTAGGTACTGGCCATTTCAAATCAAAATAATTTTAGTTTGGCTAAGAATTCTAATTTCAAATTAATTTTATTTTAAAAACATAGTTTTTTTTCCAAAAGCGGTCGTTTGTTTATTGATTAGTGTTACATTTTCGTCACATTTCAATCTATTTCGTCATCATGGATACGTTAAAAATTCGAGTAATTATGGAATACTAGCTTCTGCCCGCGACTTCGTACGCGGATCCTGTTGCTTATGCCAGCGACAACGGGGTCGTTAAAATCGAAGATCTGAAACGTCTGATGGCGAATTCTAAGAGCCTGGGGACGGTAAAACAACGGGATGCGCGTGACGATTCCAGACGTTCCAGATCTTTCATTTTTGTAGGGCTCTTGGTGTTCTACATCAGGTGTTCCAGATCTTCAATTTTTATACGGCAACAACAGAGAGTGCTTATCAGGCTGAACAACTCTTGCTAAGACGTCATTCCTGTATATGTTATAGTGTAGCTGGGCTTTTGTTGTTCCACACCAGATGTTCCAGATCTTCAATTTTTATACGGCAACAGAGAGTGCTTATCAGGCTGAACAACTCTTGCTATGACGTCATTACTGTATATATGTTATAGTGTAGCTGGGCTCTTGGAGTTCCACATCAGGTGTTCCAGATCTTCAAATTTAATCTCTCCGCAGAAAATGCTCATCACGCGGAACAATTTTTGTGATTACTTCGATTAATACAAATAAAAAATGCATGAAAAAAATTCGTTTAATTTTTGTCATACAAAACTGCAATTTCATAGGTAAAGACCTATTATAATTGCAGCCATTAAAAGCAAGTACTTACATACATATTTTATGTTTTGGACTTAAGCTGATTTCATTGCTATTGATTGAAGCTATCGGAAAGTCAAATGATTGTCTGGCAGTCTGGATAATAAAATTAATCAAACAGTTTTCCAGAATCACGTTAGACAATAAATTACAATGGCCCCCATATGCATCTCTTGCGGGGCGACCAAGCTCAGCCGTGTATGCAGTTAGAAAGATAAGACAGTTAACAGACGTTAAAACTACGCGTTTGGTTTAATTCAGCTACTTTCATAGCATTGTCTTATGGCGTTCTACTGTGGGGCCGGGCGGCTGACACTGAATCCATTCTTATTTTTTTCAAAACATTGTTTTATTTTTTGTTATATTCCCTTTAAAATACTTAATCAGTATCAGACTTTCTGGCTACACCACTTTTTCATAAATTACATCAAATTCATGTTATACCTATCAAAATTTTGAGAAACTTTTTTAAAAGAGTAAGTATGGTGTTTCTCGCCCATTCTTTTCTATATGAATCTACCCTTGCGAATGGATGTAGAATCTCAATTCCATTCATTTCTTTTTCTAAAATTTTAATATTCGACTCCTTGATGGCCTTATTGAAATAAATGATTTGGATTTTGTTATAGTACTTAGAATACTAATTTTGTAGACAACTTTTGGTATATTGTGTTTGTGCGAGGTCTTCTAAGCTTTGATAAATCCAATGAACCCGTCTATGAAAAGAATACCTTTACAAAGTGATTGAACTGATTCTAAACAAAAATATGCCCGACCTATTAATCAACTCTTCAATTAAGGCGGAAGCAGCTGTCATAAAGAGGGATTTCATTCATTCAATTATAAAGTGAATTAATTCACATTCGGTCCTTCCGGTCAATTATGAGGGGGACGGACAAAACATACCTAGTTTGACTATGCATTATTTTCATAGATTACAGCAGATTATTAGAATATTTTGATTGAATAAACACAAAATAAGTTCTACATCTACTTCATAAGATTGCCAAATCCTCCTAATTTTCGCTTCCAGTACATAATTCTTCTAGCAATTATCGTGTTTTTTTTTGGAGTAGATGCATCGTAGGTATTTCTCTTATAATCATATTCTTTTTTTTTTCTACACAAATGGTTAATGGATATCTATATTCCATTCACACTTTTTCATATTACACACTATGCTCGTAGGTAGTTGCCTACAATAAAACATAACAGAAAATAACCAAACCCGAAAATCTCCCGGAATAAAATAAAACAAGTAGAATACGTTTGCTCATGTATTCCGGTATTCGCATGTAGTTGAGGAGGAGGATCGAAAATCCAATTTCCGTTCTCATATATGCACTACAATTCAAACCAATCTGGTTCCGTTGCTCTTAATTCTCGCCACTTTACACAAATAACGAACGTAAGGTAAGTAAACCACGATTTGATATTAGCACATTTTTGCCTGCAAATTTTGATCAAGGTTTATTCAAATCCAAATATGTTAAAACCTTTGATTAAAATAAAATAGCGGTAGATATGTCACTACACGATAGCGCATGGACCGCATAAATTAGGCTAAATTGGCCTAACAGTCCTCAGTCGTAATACGAGTAGATTTCGGTTGAGACGTGCGTGCGTGTATGTTTCGTTAAAACTTAATTTATATTTGAACTAGCCATCTCTTTAAATTGGTCTTTAAAATGCAGAATTTCATACGAGCACTTTATATGAAGTGCATTCGAAGACTGAATCTGAAATAGACAGATTCATTATGCTAATGAGATTGATGCAGAGCTAGGAGCATACAATGGAGTGCCACCCCGGTTCACCCCTTGCACTTTCAATCATCAATCTCGCCTTTTAAACACGATACTACCGACCACAAATAGGTTGGTTTTAGCGGTGGACTAACAACCACTAGCAACGATAAAATACCAGTTAACCATGCCATGCTAGACCGCTTGGCATTACTTCATCGTAAGATTATTGTAGTTAGAACTGCAATAGTTGTCTAATGTGAATGGTCTCATGGTTCGAACCTGTGCAATTTGATTGGCAGGCATCTCGTCTTGCTCAGTGGCGAACTGGGGTGGTGGTGGTAAGACTGGCGGCGGGAGGGCGCGCGGGTTTGAGCGGAGCCCGCCCGGGCCTGCGCCCGCGCGCCCCTGCATGCGCTCGCTACCGGCCCGCCACCACAGCCGTGAACTCGTGCACAACTCAACACATCACACCACTAACACTAATTAATGCACTCAACTGCTTAAGACGCTTTAAGTCAAGGTAAATCACAACATCAGCCTTCCCGTACAGTTTTATTTATGGGGTTCAATTGCTTTTATTTTAGAACAAAAACGTTTATTATTAATCTGTTGGTAAAACATTATATTATGATTGCCAAATTGGTAAATAGTACGCCATCTTTTCCAGTAGACTAGTAGTAATCAATCATTACCGGGTTACAGACACAATACAGAAAAATCATCCCTATCCCCGCGGTTAACCAAACTACTGATTGAAAGGTGATTGATTGTGTCAACGAAAAGAATTGAAAGGGATCGGGCACGAAAGCCCGCCAAGTGCTGATAAATGAGTCAACCGAAGGGCAGGGGGATCCCTTTTAATAATTATGTGGATGCAGCGAACATTTTACAAGAAAAACGACTTTATCCATTGCTTTCATTGAATAAAATTGTCATCGTCATTAGCAGTATTCGTGATTACGTCCTTCCACATCGGTTGGTCCGTATATAGGTCACAACACCCACAACCCTGCGCTTTGAGGGAAATAGTGTGGCGAATGGGGTCACCCGTAAGCGACTGTGACGGTGGACAATAAAATACATGTAGATAGATTTTCAAGGAATATGTACAAGGGACTTCTAAAGATATAGTTTTTTTATTTTTATTTTATGTTCCATTTGATAAGAGCCATTTCGGCAGAATATGGTCACTTCCAGTCCGATCAGTTTCCCAAAAGTCATTCAGCTTCTGTTCTACTTTGCAGACGGTTCAAATATATAAAGTTAAAAGTAAGTATAGTTTCTATCTATTTTTTAAACCGAGTGGAGCAAACTATTACACAATTACAAGAGTGCCAAACAGTTATAAGCGACCACTCATTAATATATTTAAGAAGTTTGAGCTGAATCTATTTTAAAGATAGTAAAATGCAAGTGATGTGAATTTGAAAATAAACTATACAAATGCGGTCAACATTCCAGAGACCGATAACAAACACGTCATCTTGGAACATTACGACAGCGAATATCATCATACTCATCATTCAAGGAAGTGAAACCGATGTAATGGCAATTAAAATTAACAATAATATTCTATATTCTTAAGCGATAATGATACACGAAGAGCAAGTGGTCCTCATCCTAACTATAAATAGGTATTTTATTTATTAAACAAAATTTTTATCATAACTACAAAGCCAAATCAGAGTTTATTTGGTTTCTCCAAACCAAGCAGCAAGAATATTCATTGTCTTAGAAAAGTGTTAGTTTTGAGGGCTACTCCGGAACATAAATGTTTGCTATGCTTCCGGAGAGATTATTTATAATCTGACGAATACCCGTATGAATTGGGAGCAGTCATCTTAATTATTATGTGAGAATGATGAGTCACAAACTTGTGTGGATGTCGAAACATTTCTGTTACTGAACGGGTTAAAGGTCCTAAACCTTATTGAATACCGTCTTACAGTAGTTTGACAAGATAGAAGCTACTTAAATAAAATTTGAAAACAAGACATCGAGTCTTGTTTTCAAATTTTATTTAAGTAGCTCATTCCACCCCTAAGCTGTCAGGAAGTTACTATTGTTTGGAAAACTATCTGGACAAGGACTTTGTAAAAATTTTAATACTGTCAATTATCTAACCTTTTTAGGATTCCGTAGCAATGGCAAAAACGGAACCTTTATAGATTCGTCAGTCATGTCTGTCTGTCTGTGTGTCCATCCGTATGTCACAGCCACTTTTTGTCGAAAGTATAAGAGCTATCCTGTTGAAACTTAGTAGGTAGATGTATTATGTGAACCGCATTAGGATTTTCACACAAAAATAAAAACAAAACAAATTTTGGGGGTGCCCCCCATACTTAGAATTGAAACTCAAACATTTTTTTTCACCAAACCCATATGTGTGGGGTATCTATGGATAGGTCTTTAAAAAAAATGATATTGAGGTTACTATTATCATTTTTTTCTAAACTGAACAGTTTGCGCGAGAGACACTTTCAAAGTGGTAAAATGTGTGTGTCGCCCCCCCTGTAACTTCTAAAATAAGAGAATGATAAAACAAAAAAATTTATATAATGTAGACCTCAACAAAATCTTCCAACGAAAATTGGTTTGGATGAGATACAGTTAGCAGTTTTTGAGATATAGTACATTTTCAAAAACCGCAAATATAACTTTGCCATTCATACAAACACTATGAAAAACAAAGATATTTTTATTGTTTGTGTATATTACTTACTAATTTCAATATAATTATATCCATAATCTATGCTTGCTACTACGGAACCCTTCATGGGCGAGTCCAACTCGCACTTGGCCGGTTTATAATTATAATTTTAAGTTACATCCTCCTTCCTACCTATCCAAGTTGTTCAAGTTTCTTTTTTTTTTAAATTATTTATTTAACACAAACTTCTAAGTTTTTATTTCTTTTTATCGTCATGAATAAGTATTCGAATGTTGTTGTTTGTTGTGTTATAAGTCATTTCATTTATAACTTTGTTAACCTTTTCGTCTTTCAGGAACCGTGTTTTGGTGTCACAATTTTTGTACTTAGATATTGTACTATGTATTTATCATTAAAAATTCAGGAGCATAACCATTAGCAAATTTTTACCCGACTGCGCGACGCAAAGGAGGGTAATGTGTTTATCAGTCTATGTATGTATGTATGTATGTTAATATTTAAACATTCTACCAACAAAAAAAAAATACATTTCGACGGTGTCATATTGTATGGTATCTGGAATATTTGAATGTAACTTATAAAATAAGTACACGGAAAACCTAAAATATTTTCGTCCTAGTTTTCGGTATCATTCGTGAGGTTTGCGCATTGGGTCGCGCCGGTTTTCTACTTTCACATAAAACGGCACCTTGTACGTATTTACCACATTCAGCAGCTCAAAACTTTTGAAATAAATCACAATCAACAATAAAAGGGGATTTGCGATGGATATAATCAGCTATGTACGTGATAGGCTGTTAGGGCGGGATTCGTTATTCGGGCGGTAAGACCGGGCGACGCGGCGCCTAACACGGGACTGCCGCCCGCCCAGCCTTCCCAAAGCCCCTTGCATCCGCCCGCCCGCCCGTGCGCCAACAAAACACAGATTATGGAAACACATTTATTAGCCAAAAACTCTACTTAAAACCCTATCCTTCTACAAAACGTACAACACAATTATCGCTTAGCGTTCAATACCATTGTTCGTTTTATGACAGATTGTAATTCCGACATTTTTTTTTTGACACAACAAAGCACTTAGCGAATTACGCTCACATTCCAGCTACAAGTGTTCTTCATCATCACACCTGCGTGATTTGTAGACGAGGCGGGTGAGGCTGACGTCTGGGAGGGCGCCGAGGGCGGTGTCTGCACCATTCGCTAAAAGCTCGAAGCCGCCGAGAACATGAAGTGCGCGAAGGTAATTTGCACCATCTACGATTTTTCTCTTCTGCTCCGAAAGTCGTAGTCATCCTGTCCCCAGGTTTAGGTACATGATAAACAATTTTTGGACTATCCACGGCCTCGGAACCCGGAGCTACTCGATATTTTACCCCTGATATGGCTTTTTTTATTCCATTAAACGCACGTCGTGCCGAGTTTTCATCTTCTTTGATGTCGAAAGTAGTCTCTCTTGGTACAGCAGTTAAACGTCCAGTCGGTGGGCAGCTTGCTATGATAGTCTTGTCGGGCTCATCCTGTTGGCGCTTCATAAGAAGCCTCATCCTGGAGAGAATTGTTGGAGGAGGTTCTGTATTCGTTCCAACGGTACACACGCGGGGTTTATTGTGACTGCTGTACTCATGCTCAGCGTTAATAGTTGCTGGGTACATTTGGCAAGGTAGAGTCGCCGCGCGTCTTGGTAATGGCTCATCTTGCAGGTATGCGATGTGCAGCGTGCTGATGCTTAAGGGTTGCTGCGGAGGAGGCCACAGTTCCCTCGTGGGCGGTACGGGCGAGGGGCGCTCCCCCAGCATGCGGCGGGCGAACTCGCCCGGCTGCCACAAGTAGCTCGCTGTCAAGTTGCCGTGCGTTTGCATCACGATACCAATCTTCACTAACAGTACACAAACTACGCTCGCTAATCCAATACTAGGCTTTGTGCACTTGTGGGTTTTCGCAGAGATATGTCGGTAAAGGCATTTTAAATTGGATCAAGGATGGCGAATATTTAATAAACAAAGGGCATGGGAATAATCCACTTTGTTAATTTGTTTTTTGCAATGATTGTGCACGCATTTTAGAGATTACATATCCGCTATTACATAAAACTAGCACTGACATTGGGTTGATTGCATGTTTATAATTTGACCGCAATGTGTCTGTCTGTGGCAGGGTAACTCTTAAACGGATGAATCGATTTAAATGCGATTTTTTTTAAGTTTAGAAATTAAGAGCGCTTATTCCGAAAGTTGGCAACGTCGCAAATAGTTGTCAAATATTTACAAGTTTTAATTAATTTAGCAATGTTACTGTATGGAAATAAGAAATATGGCTCTGTAGTGCACTAAAACATTGATAAGGGAATGCAATAAGTAATATCGTAACAACGAATAAATATTTTTGTGAATATTAAACGCATTACCTAACGCATGCGTAGCGAATTTTCAAAGATTTTCTTTCGGTTGGAAATGAGCGTCGGATGTAAGTACTGAATCCGAAGGTCGCAGGTTCGAATCCTGTCCGTGGTTCGAATTTTTCTTTCCGAAGAAAATCTTTGAACGAATAAATAGTTTTAGATGTAAAAAAAGTATTTGGAAACCTTCCAAATGCCTTTTTAAAACCTGAAACGGTGACAACATCAAATTCAGTGTTTTAATTGCATTCCTATAACAATGTTTTAGTGCACTACAGAGCCTTTTTTCTTATTTTCATACAGTAAATTTACCAAATTAATTAAAACTTGTAAATATTTGACAGCTATTTGCGACGTTGCCAACTTTCTGGTTATGCGCCCTTAACTTGTTCAACTTTGTCAAAAAGATTACCTACTTATATAAAAAGGAAAAAGTAGGTACTTACCTAAATAAAATGTTTTTTTTTTTCGATTTTGCGACAGTACAGTTTTAGGAAGTACCAAATAAATTTTATAATGTGAAATAGTACGTTTTGAAAGTACACATGGCAAAACATTTCGCTATGCACGCAAACAATGAATGTCTTTCAATGCAATCTGCACGCGACTGTTCCATTGTGTGCATAATAACTTTTTGTTTTCCATACCGCTGGGACAAGTTTTATCAAGGCCTGTGATGAGTGGGACTTTGCGCGGCAGAACTATCCAAGAATATGAAGGAATAATTTATGTAGTTTTTTCTTATCGTGGTAAAATCATCAAAATGAGTCCTCCCACTCAGGGCGCGACGGGAGGGACATGTCAGACTTGTGGTGACTAAAATCCAGGATCCTACAATAGTCCTTTTCGTTCTAGGGTCGCGGTTACCTGATGAGACAGTCCCGCGATCCCGGCAGGTTCTGGCCCTCTATAAGGAAGGCCCCGTCAGATTGCTGACTGCTCTTTAAGGTCGGCGTGGTCGACGCGCCGTCGACCCGGGCATGGTCCATGACCGGATGGCGAGTTACCCATTACTCACAGTCCACATGCGTGGCCGGAGAAATCGCTTCCGTTGACGTCCGTTGCCGAGGGCGTCTCCCACGGCAATTTGTGTAGATGAGATATTTAAAGGAACGCTTGAAGGGCAAATGCGATAATAGTGTGAAGAATGATAATATCCAAGATTGGAGAAGGCCCTATCAGCATATAACGCTCTCACTACTAGGACACACACAGGCCTTCTCTCTGAGACAGGGAGTGGGGCTGTATGTGATCCACCACGCGGGCCTATGCTAGTGCGCCACATGTCTTTGACTTTCTGGTTCTAGGGCATGCATGATGTTTTCTTTCACAGTCTTGAAAGCAGTGCAGTTACACGAAGTAATGTAAGTCGGCCGTTACCACTGGTCCACCAGAGCATTGCGATAAAAATAATTATAAAATGGAATATTCCATTCTATTGTTCAAGTACTAGAGTAGATCATTGAAAAAGAAGAATTTTATGGCAATTTTATTAGCAACATTGCTAAAGTTGCATCACATGGGATATAAACATTTTTATGAAAAAATATAGGTACATTTTATTTTTTTGTGATCGTATCAGTTTCAGTATGTGGAATGCAGTGATTAATTTATTTTACGCAACTCTGTTGAATTTACGTAACAATCGTTTTCTGGACAGTGAAAAGTGGTAGGTACAGTCATTCGCGCTGACAACAGAACGATGATTATGTCATATGTGATAATGAATCACGCGTAGTAAAAAAAACTTAAAAAAAAAATATTTAACCGCCTTCAAAAACAACCACAAAAAAAGGTAAAATAACCTACAAAATAACTTTTCTTTCGGAAGTCGGTGGCATAAAAGACAACGAAATAAAAAAAACAAAGCCACCGACTTCCGAAAGAAAAGTTATTTTGTAGGTTATTTTACCCTTTTTTGTGGTTGTTTTTGAAGGCGGTTAAATATTTTTTTAAAAAGTTTTTTATTTTACTCTTTTTAGTTTAAATATTCAACCCAAATTCTTGTCAAATACATCATTTTCTTACATGTGCACTAGAATTTGGTAATCCTTAGCACCGGTATTAACATCGCTCATGTACACAATAAGCTAATAAAATTCCCTATCAAAAACTGCTGAACCGATTTTGATGAAACTTGCAGTGTTCCCTAAAGTGAACTATTCCTCGTACAAGAAAAAAAGAATTTTGAAAATCGGTCCACAATTGGCGGAGTAATCGCGTAACAAACACTCAAAAAAGTAAAGATCATCACATCATCCATCAATAAAAATGCTCACAAAATAAAAAGTACTGAACCAAATTGGATGAAATTTTTATGGGACCAAACTGCAAGTATACTGCATCGAACGAAAAAAGAATTACACTAATCGGACCAGAAACCTCGGAGTAATCGGTGTACATACATAAAAAAAAAACATACCGACCGAATTGAGAACCTCCTCCTTTTTTTGAAGTCGGTTAAAAAAAAAATAGATTCGCGCCGAATACAATAAAACCAATTCCTTTTTCAAAATTGGTTGGAAACAGTTAACTCTATGGTCTGATCTTTTCTTTTTGAGTAGTTAATTTTAGATAGCCAGAGGAAAATGGCCAGCTACAGTGGAAAGATTTGAAAGACCCCATTTGACCCCAACAAGCAGAGTTGGGTTATTTAACAGGTAAATGGAGAAAAATATTGAAAGAGCTAAGTAGAGGATAAAAGTATGTATTTTACCATTTATTGGTAGGTATTGGAATGTTAATTATTGGTAAAGTGAATGAAAAAGTAAGAATATACGAGGAACCTACTTATTATAAATTAATGTTGTTGTAGTATGCAAGAAACCACAACAATGAAGGCCATATTGTTATCATATACTTACACTAACCTTTTGTATTAATATTAAAAAACAAAGAGTTTATATATGTTAACAAAGAATATCATAAATATTAAGTATTTATGAATATTAATGGATAAAAATAGTACTAGGTCAGGCCACATTTTAAAGTGCGAGATTAATGAACGGCTCAGGCGCAAAATGTCGCTTTCGCAAAATGTCTTCTGGCAGTAAAATGTCTCTTTCGCAAAATGTTGCTTTCTTATAATATCTCTTTCGCAGAATGACTCCTTCTCAAAAGGTCGCTTTCTGCACAATGCCTCTTTCGCAGAATATCTCTTTCGCAAAATGTCGCGTTAACAACTTAGAATAAATTTAGCCAGGTTTTAAAGAAAGGTTAATTTTTTTTCAATTTCTCATTCTTGGTTGATTCAGTTCTAGTTTTTAGCAACGTTTTGTATTTTATTATATGTATAGATGTTTCACATACTATACCAGTATAGCAGATCTTGTAAAGAACTCATAATAAAAGTATTTTTTTATAATAGAATCTAATTTAAAACGTTGCCATACAATATTAACAAAAACTAGAACAGAATCAAACAATAACAAGAAATTGAAAAAAAAACTTTTCTTTTAAACCGGCTAAATTTTTTCTAAGTTATTAACGCGAGGAGGAAGCGGGCCGCGTGAGAGAGAGGACAGTGTCCTCCCTCCGCCCCACCCGCAGTGGTGGACGCCCACGGCGACGGACGTCGCAAGACGATCTCCGGCCACCGTAGGCGCGGGCATGCGGGCGGCGAGTAAAGGGCAACTCGCTGCCCGAACATGGACCATGCCCGGGTCGACGGCGCGTTGTGTTCCACGCGCGCCTCAAAGAGCGTCAGCATAATGACGGGGCGGGGGCCCCGGCAGGCTTTGGCCCTCTAGAGAGGGGTCTCTAGAGGGCCAAAGCCTGCCGGGGTCGCGGGACTTATCACATTACCGTGACCCTGGAACATAAAGGGCTATTGAAGGACACCGTGGATTTTAGTCAGTATAAGTCTGACAGTAACGGGGTGGGAGAACTCATTTGATGATTTTACCACGCAAAAAAAAAAAAAGTTATTAACGCGACATTTTGCGAAAGAGATATTCTGCGAAAGAGGCATTGTGCAGAAAGCGACCTTTTGAGAAGGAGTCATTCTGCGAAAGCGATATTATAAGAAAGCGACATTTTGCGAAAGAGACATTTTACTACCAGGAGACATTTTGCCAAAGAGACATTTTGCGCCTGAGCCTAATGAACTTAAATATTAAAAGTCATCATCTCAGTGTTTACTTCTGAGTAGCGAGTAGAATAGAGATATTAAACACTGAGTAACCAAATAAAAGTGTTTCCATCTTTTATTTCTTTCTTAAATGAAGCTTTTTTTTTCCTTTTTTACTATGTTTTTTAATATGTTTCACCATATTGGTAAGTTCCTTCAGTAAAGTCAGGTGAATACCACTTGCACCTGGTTTGTTTGTTTCACCAGGTGTGATAAAACAGTAACAAAATAATAATATGAATTGCAATAATATTTGTGACATGTTTTGGTCAAGCAACAGAAAAGATAATAGATTTAAAATAATGTGGATAAGGCAAAAGTGAGTTAGGTTCAAAAAACCTTGAGTTTCTATATGTATGCAATGTTCACACTGATCCCAGGACCTGGCTACTATTCGTTTGTTGTAACCACCTACCCTATCCTACATGTATGTAAAAAAAAATCAATAAAATCTTACCTTTAGTGGTCTTGTTATAGTAACAGTTTCAATTACTGTAGTTGATGCCATTACTAATTATACTCTCTTCTGTAAAAGAAACATAATTTTAATAATAATATAATAATTATTTTATATGCTCAAATGTGAACCTATCAATGAATAAAAAAATAAAAAAAACATGTCCCCTAACCATAGGTAAGGTCAGGTTAAGATACTATTTTAACTTTTCGGGCGCTTTTCGAACACCATAATAAGTACAATACTTAGCAAAAAGTGAAAAGAGAGGAGCTATAATTTCACCGATTCTTAGCCGGGTGCTAGGGGCACGGCTATTGATATTTAGGCTATTTTAGCCAATCGCTTAGGAGGTTAATTGTAACTATGTAAACTCCACCCTTTTTGTAAATAAATGATAATTTATTTCATCATCATCATCATCTCAGCCATAGGACGTCCACTGCTGAACATAGGCCTCCCCTTTAGATCTCCACATATACCGGTTGGAAGCAACCTGCATCCAGCGTCTTCCGGCGACCTTTACAAGTTCGTCTGTCCACCTCGTTGATGGACGTCCTACGCTGCGCTTGCTAGTCCGCGGTCTCCACTCTAGCACTTTTCGACCCCATCGACCATCTGCTCTGCGAGCAATATGGCCTGCCCATTGCCACTTCAGCTTGCTAATCCGGTGGGCTATATCGGTGGCTTTAGTTCGTCTACGGATCTCCTCATTTCAGATTCGATCACGTAGAGAAACACCGAGCATAGCCCTCTCCATAGCTCGCTGAGCGACTTTGAGCTTTGAGATGAGGCCGATAGTGAAAGACCACGTTTCGGTGCCGTAAGTCATCACTGGTAACACACAATGGTTGAAGACTTTCGTCTTGAGGCACTGAGGTATGTCGGACGAAAAGACATTGCGTAGCTTCCCCTTCCCGAACGCTGCCCAACCGAGTTGGATTCGGCGGTTGACCTCTTTCTCGAAGTTGGACCTACCTAATTGGACTACTTGTCCTACATAGATATATGAGTCAACAACTTCGAGTACCGAGTTTCCAACAGAGACTGGGGTGGGCACAACATTGGCATTTGACATAATTTTCGTCTTGTCCATGTTCATTTTCAAGCCCACCCGTTGTGAAACTCGGTCGAGGCCATCGAGCATCATGCTGAGTTCCTCCATCGACTTTGCCATGACTACGATGTCGTCGGCAAACCGAAGGTGAGTGATGTATTCGCCGTTGATGTTGATGCCAAGTCCTTGCCATTCCAGGAGTTTGAAGGCGTCTTCCATTGCGGCAGTAAACAGTTTCGGGGAGATAACGTCCCCCTGTCTTACGCCTCTTCTCAATGGAATCGCCTTCGTGTTCTGCTCCTGTACTCGGACCGACATGGTGGCGTTATTATACAAACACTTCAACACCTCGATGTACCGATAGTCAATACGGCATCGCTGGAGTGACTCAAGTATTGCCCATGTTTCCACCGAATCGAAGGCTTTCTCATAGTCCACAAACGCTAAGCATAATGGCAAGTTATACTCTTCGGTCTTCTGTATAACTTGCCGCAGCGTATGGATGTGGTCTATGGTACTATAGCC
Source organism: Agrotis exclamationis (assembly GCA_950005045.1). Lineage (NCBI taxonomy): Eukaryota > Metazoa > Arthropoda > Insecta > Lepidoptera > Noctuidae > Agrotis > Agrotis exclamationis. The sequence continues at coordinate 14,342,632 of OX465428.1, forward strand.
TCTTCGGAAACCGGCTTGTTCGGGAGGCTGGAAGTCATCAAGTCTGTGTTCGAGACGGTTCGTGATAACCCTTGAAAACAGCTTATAAACATGACTCAGAAGCGTGATGGGTCTGTAGTTCTTCAATAGGCTGTTATCACCTTTTTTGAAGAACAACACCACCTCACCCCTGCTCCACGTTTGAGGCGTTTTGCCCGCGGACAGGACGGAATTAAAGAGTTTCTGGAGGACTTTAAATACCGGTGTTCCACCCGCTCTCAGAAGCTCTGAAGAGATTCCGTCCTCGCCCGGCGCCTTGTAGTTCTTAAGCTGCTTCAGGGCCATCCTAATCTCGTACAGACTGATGTCCGGGATATCTTCGGTAAAATGTCGGGACACCTTTTTTTTTTTTTTTTTTCGTGGTAAAATCATCAAATGAGTCCTCCCACCCCGGGCAGGGCGGGAGGGACTGTCAGACTTGTACTGACTAAAATCCACGGTGTCCTTCAATAGCCCTTTATGTTCCGGGGTCACGGTAATGGTATAAGTCCCGCGACCCCGGCAGGCTTTGGCCCTCTAGAGAGAGGGCCCCGTCATCATGCTGACGCTCTTTGAGGCGCGCGTGGAACACAACGCGCCGTCGACCCGGGCATGGTCCGTGGTCGGGCTGCGAGTTGCCCTTTACTCGCCGCCCGCATGCCCGCGCCTACGGTGGCCGGAGATCGTCTTGCGACGTCCGTCGCCGTGGGCGTCCACCACCGCGGGTGGGGCGGAGGGAGGACATTGTCCTCTCTCTCACGCGGCCCGCCTCCTCCTTCGCGAGCATTACTGCTTCGCAGAAGGAGGCGACCGCTTCCCACTCCGTCTCGCCCCGCAGCATGGCCGCAACCAATGCCGGGCGCGAGAGGTCTCCGCCTATCGCCGCCGTGAGGACACGTCGGTGCTCTGCCCAAGCTGGGCAGTCTTGCACCGTATGCTCTACTGTGTCCTCCGGGCGATTTTCGCAGTGGTGACACCCAGGCGTTTCCTCCTTTCTCCTTAGACACAGGTACCTCCCGAAACTTCCGTGTCCGGTGAGGACCTGCGTCATGCGGTAGGTCAGGACGCCGTGACTCCTATCCAGCCACTCCTCAAAGAGGGGTCTTACCGCCGCGATTGCGGCGTGCCCGGTGTCGGGACAGCTTGGCTCTTGGATCTCCTACCAAGCTGTCAACGGGCTTTGCGACCGAAGTGTATAACTGTCCATAGAACCTCTCGATCTCGCCTAAAACTTCTGCTTTGGTCGACGCTATGCTGCCATCCTCCCGTTTCAGCTTTGTCATCTGGCTTTGCCCAATAGACTTGTCCTTTGCGAACACTTTGGAACCTTGGTTTCGCTGTATGGTCTCTTTAACACGATTCGTATTAAAGAGACGCAGATCGTGTCGCAAGGACTTAGATATACGTCTATTGAGCTGCCTATATGACTTCGCGTCATCGAAAGACTGCAGCTGTAGCAAGCGTCGTTCAGCCATGAGGTTTAAGGTTTGCTCGGTCAATTTCTGAGGTCTATCTTTACGGCAGGGTCTAAAAAACTTAGACCCTACCGTGCGGACAGTTTCCACTAGCCCGTCGTTGATCTCGTCCACTGAAACTAAGTTCTCAAGGCAAGCAAAGCGATTAGAGAGCTCGAGTTGAAAGCTTTCGGGGTTTTGAATATGGTACCGAGTAGGTCGGAGCGTAGACTTCATCAGGCTGGACCTCTCAAGTTTAACATTGATATTCAGCGAGCCTCTTACGATTCGGTGATCACTACCGGTTTTTACATCACTGAATATCCGTTTCTTGTCGGTCATGAAGAAGTCTATCTCGTTTCTCGTGAAACCATCGGGACTCAACCAGGCGGCTTCTGGAAGAAAGAGTTCATCATGAAGAGTTCCTCTTTCTCCAGAAAGTCGGCCAGCCTCTGTCCCCTAGGGTTCCGTTGCCCATACCCAAATTGCCCCACTCTCATCACCGCTTTTCTTGCCCAACTTTGCGTTAAAGTCCCCCATAACAACAGTGAAGTGGGTTTTTGTATGGCCCTACTTACGTCCTCATACATAGTCTCCACTTCATCATCGGAGTGTGACGAGGTCGGTGCGTATACCTGAATGACCTTCAGTGAATATCTTTTGGATATTCTGAGTATTAGGTATACCACCCTGCTCGACACACTGTCGATGGTTATTATGTTGTTTACGAGGGACTTGTGAACGAGAAACCCGACACCACCTTGGGACTGTTGGTCGCCCTCCCGGTAGTAGAGCAAGTTACCAGACTTCAGGGTTACGGTGTCCTCCCCCTCTCTACGGACTTCGCATAACCCTATAATGTCCCAGTGTAACTTGCTCAGCTCCTCTTCCAGCTCGCAGATCTTTTCGTCAGTCCTCATTGTGCGTATGTTGTGTGTTACCAGGGCCAGTCGTCGTGGGGGTGGGTAGCCGGATCTCTTCCTGAGATTCTTAGCACCCCCTGCTCCGCCGTTACCTTGACCGCTACCTGCGCCAGGGATAGCGGAGCTGCCCGGGACTGGGGGCCTGGTATCTGTGCTTGCAATCATTGGGGGTAATTTGCCTTAAATCGCCACGCTTGGCAGGCGGGTTGGCGATCGCAGTGAGGATGTGCAGTAGGTACACGGAGGATGCTGCTGCCCGATCTCCGGTTTGTCCCTTAGTCACCTCTTACGACACCCACGGGATGAATTGGGGGAACGCAATTCTAAGCCGGTGCCCCACAACTAAGCCAGCGCCCCACGACTAAGCCGGTGCCCCACGACTAAATATTAATAGTAGGATAATTTATTTAATAAACTTTATTTTTGTGGAAAAATATTAATAAAATATTTTCTTTCTTTTTTTTCTTACAAAGGATGACCCTCACCTATGGATTCACAACACAAACTGGTCTGTTGTAGTTACGTTTCAGATATTATTATTCTTTGTCTTCTTTAGACAACTGTACTATCAACAATATTGACACTATCAATGCTTCAAGAGTGAAATAATAAACAATATTGTTGAGAGTCAATTACATTGAGATTCATATGACAGCAGTACATAAGAACCTAACAGTGTGTGTTCAACAACAAGGTCAATATGAAATAATCTTTTGAGTAGCTCTCAGTACTGAAACAGAAGTTAAAGTACATACTTCATGACACAGACAAGAAAATGTTTATGAATACAAATATGTACATTGTACATAGATGGGGCAAAAATCAATAAATGAACCATTTATGGTATCAAACATTTACACCAATGTCACTTCAATTTAATAACTTGATAATATTTAAATGCTAAACTGGAAATCAGTCTTTAGCCTTGACCAAGACAAATATTTCTAACCAGTGATGATTCTCAAACATGAGTGAGATATACATAAATGTGTCATTTTTCTAAGGTATGGAGTAGGTACCTACAATATTCTTAGTGGTACCTATGTAAAATGTACGAGAAAAGCTATTTTTGTAGCTATCTATAATTTATTTTAAAGGAGTACAAAAATAAAATGTGTTTTTTGTTTGCAAGAAGGCGGATAAAGGATTCTAGTAAAATTCTTCCAAATTATATTGCCACTTCACTGAGTGTTAGGTTTTTGAATTACTTTGATTATGTAAAGGTTAAAGAATACGACATAAATACGGATAATCGAACATTACATTGGATAAGTGATTCAATACGTACATGAAAATCACACAATGCAGTGATGTTTGTTCACGATTTCTTCTACCAATTCAGTTATTATTAGTATACCCGTAGTCGTAAACGTAAAAGACTTTTACAATTTATTACGAAAGTATTCCGGCAGCAATTGGTTTTCACCTTCACAAAATAACAAACGAAATTACACAAAAATAAATATTTCACTTGACAAACAATGAAATGTGACAGAAGTAGAGACTGGTAGAGACCACAGAACATATATACTTACCCAGTGTTGCCAGTATGATTTCTCAAAAAAGTACGGTTGGCTTTCTGAAAAGGTACGGTTTTTAACTTCAAGGTACGGTTGGGTCGGGATACTTCTGCAAGAACTAGATCAGTTTTTTTTCTTCTTGGAGTTGGTTGTCTGCGACCATAGGTTGGAAAAAAAGCGATCGGCAATCGAATATTCAAAGGGATATGGTAAAGTAGAACATTACCGATTGCCAATATCGAACACATTCATTTGCAATGGTATTTTAGTAAAGTTAAAGATATGATTATCAGATATCAGATATGTTATGAGCGCGCAAAACGTGAAGACTAGAAAACGTCCTAATTGGGACGTATTGCTTTTAGTCTGTTTCTCGCACGACTACGAGTGACACGTTGCGCGCTGCTACTTAATTACCATCCAAAATGCCATTGCGTGTATTTAGAAACTTTATCAATTATGATACCAAAGTTAATAAAACACAAGGGATCTCATAACACACGTAAGTACGCAAAATACTTCGATTTATTAATATATTTCAATTATTTTCGTAATATTATATTTGTTCTATCTCTCTCTCCATCTATCTCTGTCGTGATGCCAACGTGCGGTGATTGGTGGCTTGAATAATGTTTGTTTACATTCACGCGCAATTGACAACATCTAGCTGTCACTTTTTTGTTATTGGTTTTATCAAGCTATCCTTTTTACTTGTAGTGAAATGTAATGTGTAAATAAAAAAGTGTGTATGTGTGCTGCCGCTCGGCGCGGAACAGTTGTTTCTGCTGTTTTGTAAGTGTATAACATATCTGTACTTATATTAGAATAACATTTCATTGTTCATTTGTAAATCAATTAGAGAAAGAAGTAAAGTCATTAAATTCGTTAATGGTGCAATGAATAATTATAGCTATGGTCTACTCATATTCTACAGCGAAACTAAGTTGTTTGTCAAAAAAAAACCTATGGAAATAATGTTTTAGAACTAAGAAAATTCCATTTAAGTAATTCGTGTCCATATTTTAGTGTCAAATGAAAGATCCAACCAATAACCAAGTCTTATTTGGCTAAAAGAAAAAGTTTTTTAAACGCAAATTCAGAATGTTGAGAACAGGAGAAGGTGATTTTTTTGTTTTTTTTTTACCCTTTGTAGTATAGAAAAAATCACTAGTATAGAAAAGGTACGAAAAAGGTACGGTCTACACAGAGGTACGGTCTACACAGAGGTACGGTTGTGGTACGATTGTGTGATGAATAGTACGGTAAACCGTACTTTTTGGTACGGTCTGTCAACGCTGTATATACCCCTAAAGGGGACAGAGACAGACAGTGGTAGAGACAGCCACCAGGCGGCGGCGGCGCGGCGGCGGGCGCCCGGGCCTTATAACTGGCTAGAAATAAACTCTATGGCAGAGATTTATGGTCTGTTCTAGTTTTGTTTAAATATTTGAAAAAGAGAATTGTCAGACCTCAGAACAATAACTAAAGCAGTTGCTTTAGTTATTGTTCTGAGTGTCAGACTGAGAATAAAGCAGGGGAGTCGTTTTGGTGTTTTGGAATAGCATTGGATTAGAAAAAAAATGTAAAAGTATTGTGAAAGTGATTTATTTTATAACAGTGTATTTTAATATGGAAGATTACAGTATATGCAAAAGTTACATGGATTTTTATTGAATCAGAACGTACAGAAGGATCTCAGAGTGAGTAGTTCCCCTCTCGCCGAAATCATTTTACAAGAGGTTATGGGCCTTCTACAACTAAATGGGCACTCTGCTATCAGAAGGTAGATGTTAATGAGTGGAGAATGAATATCTAAAAGTCCGAAATTGATAAAAGGGAGAAATAATTATATAAAATGGCCAAAGAATATGTAAAATTGTCAAAATTGACTAACGAATCTGAATATTCTTTTTGGAAAATAAAACTACTGTTAATTTTGAGAGCAAAAGAGCTAAATTCTGTTTTGGATGATGGAGAAGAAAATAAAAAAGATTTCGAGAGAATAGATTCAAAAGCAAAATTACTCATTTTATGCTCGATAAGTGAAAAATATAAGACATAATATGCAATAAATTGTAGAAAAACAAGAGAAATTTTTAAAAAATTCGATGACATTTTTCTGGGCCCATAACCGTCCCGAGACGGGGTTTGGCGCCCGTAACGTAGTGAGGGCGCTAATAGTTCGAGGGACTAAATAAGTAATTTACCCGAGGTAAACACTGTGCTTTTCATTACGAATGCGAGGAAAGTAAAATTAACAACATTTTTAGCTAAAGAAAAAATTAGTGTAGATCGGATTGTCACTTAGCCGCTTGTTTTTTTTTTTAATTTTTGTGCTGTGGTCGTCCAGCTATACAGCCAGGATTTTTCATGTTCATTATTTAAAAATTGGAAAAGTTAGTTTCGAAATATGTATTATTTTAGAGAAATAGTTGAAACTAAATTATTTTTAAGTCATTTTTTATATTCTTAATACTTAACTTTACGTTATTTTAATTTTAAACCGCTCTGTAATTTCGTGGCTGTATAAAAAGTTTGAACATGGTTCAATAGAAATGTCTTTTTTCTTAAATTTGGCAGCTGTCAGTTGAAAGCGATTTTCCCTAGGGCGGCAATGGATAACTTTCAAACGGCTAATCAGACATGTAATGACCTACTTTCAGAGTATGAGTAATGAAAAATATTTGATGTAAACAAAGACGCAGGTTTGCAAGATTTATTATTGTGCCATAAAACTAACGTAATAAGTGAAAATAAATAAAATAAAATCATTCAAAGTGCTGGTAGCAAGAGGACAGTGGCGACTTCCGGTTTTCTGCTGTTTTTTGCCAAGCTGTACACACCATGCAAGAGCACAACAGAGTCTTTGGTTTAAAATGCTTTTCCGTTCCTATAGATCTTCTAAAGATTATCACATCGCTAGAGTTTTTTCTGCCAAAACCAAAATACGAGTATGGGCAAAACCAGGCAAAGTATATTTTTAACCGACTTCAAAAAAAAAGTAGGTTCTCAGTTCGACCTGTATCACAGAATACTTAATAGTACCCTGTATGTATGTTTGTATGTATGTATGTATGTATGTTTGTCCGCGATTATCTCGCGTTTGGCTGAACCGATTTTGATGCGGTTTTCAGGAAAGTGTTAATTACATTCTGGAGAAGGTTTTAGTATATAACACTAATGGTTATCTAGTGACGTTGCCCACGTGGAACCGTTTTTAACCGACTTCAAAAAAAGTAGGTTCTCAGTTCGACCTGTATGTATGTATGTAGGTATGTTTGTCCGCGATTATCTCACGTTTGGCTGAACCGATTTTGATGCGGTTTTCAGGAAAGTGTTCATTACATTCTGGAGAAGGTTTTAGTGTATAACACTAATGGATATCCCGTTGACGTTGCTCGCGTGGATCCGTTTTTGCTTACTTGGATTGTAGATTTTTAAAGGCGCCGATTATTATGAAGATTTTTGTTGAATATCTAAACTAAAAAGGGTAAAATAAATAACTTTTTGAAAAAAAGGGAACCGACTTCAAAACCAAACACAAAAAAGTGTACACTTTTTGGGTTTGGTTTTGAAGTCGGTTCCCTCTTTTTCAAAAAGTTTTTGCTTTCTTGGGTTGTAAATTTTCAGTGACCATTGCATGTTTGTCCGCGATTATCTCGCGTTTGGCTAAGCGATTTTGATGCGATTTCAGAAAAGTATTTGTTATATTCTGGGAAAGGTTTTAGTATTTAACAATAATGGATATCTTGTGAAGTTGCCCGCACAAGTCTGTTTTTGCTTACTTGGATTGTAGATTTTCAGAGACGATTGCATGTTTGTCCGCGATTATCTCGCGTTTGGCTGAACCCATTTTGATGCGGTTTTCAGATTCGATTATATGAAGATTTTTGTTGAATTTCTAAACTAAAAAGGGGAAAAATAAAAAACTTTCCAACCGACTTCAAAACCAAACACAAAAAAAAACTGTAAATAACTTTTCTTTCGGAAGTTGGTGGCCATAGGCAATGAAATAAAAAAACAAAGCCACCGGCTTCCGAAAGAAAATTAAAGGTGAACGCAGACCTAGCCGCACCGCAGTCTCCGCAGTCATCGTTTTCTTACCGCTTCTGCGACTGCGAGGTTTCATAGAACTTCATACAAAGAATTCAGCGGGGACTGCGGAGACTGCGGTGCGGCTAAGTCTGCGTTCACCTTTATTTTACAGTTTTTTTGTGTATGGTTTTGAAGTGCATACTTAGTCGATTATTTACTTTAGTGCATTGGTCATACTTGTTGTTTGACAGAGTTCAAAACTCAAATGTCAAATAATTACGGTTGCTGTTGCTGTGCCGCTTGGCTTGTGGCTTGTGCCGATGTGCCGATCCTTTAACCTGTCAACGATTGTGAATTGAATATTCCTTGTTGTTTCCCGCTTGGTGCTAGGTGTTATCTTTACTTCGCGCGAACTATACTACAATAAAGGTCACTGCAAGTGCCTTCTCTCATTATGGCTACTGTTAAATCGTTAATGATTCGGGGCATTCGTAGTTTTGGGCCCGATGATTCTGACGAACAGGGGATATCATTTGAAAGTCCTTTAACTCTGATACTGGGACAAAATGGATGTGGTAAAACAACTATCATTGAAGCTGTGCGTTATGCCATCACTTCCCAAATGCCGCCGGGAATGGGTCACGGTGATAGTTTCGTACATGACCCTAAAGTAAACAGAACTACTGAGGTTCTGGCTCAGATAAAACTGAAGGTAAGTATTGCAGATTTCTTTTGACAATACACTCAAAATGACTATGATGTAGTTAAGAATGTTTCAGGACGCAGCAGCTAGGGATGAAAATCGATAATTCAACATATGAATAAAAGATAGATTGAGCTATCTGAGTAAACGAAGAATAAAGGAACCGCCTTATTCACTTGTATAAGTTATTAAGAACAGAATTAAGTTAACATAAAAATTATGCATTGTTCCTATAACTGAATATAAATTATTGTTACCGTACCTAAATTCATATTTCAGCTATCAAACTCAAAAAATAAAAACATGGAGGTAACAAGATCTATGAAGGTTGTGTTACAAAAAAAGAAAGCAACCTTCCGTACTCTGGACTCTTTACTATCAGTTACTGATGAGGCCGGGAAAACAAAGGATATATCTAAAAGATGTGCTGATCTAGATGCAGTTTTGTATGATGAACTTGGTAAGATATGAGCCTGAATCTAATTCTACAAAACATACCAAAAGCAATTGCAATTTTCACACAAATAATTCTCCTGTTTTTCATCATATTCATTTCATTCTTGCTTTTAAAATCATCTCATTATTACATGACTACCTAAGGATGCATTGAAAAATCATGATAAGTCATGATGGCCCAGAGGCTAACATTTCGCTTCTCAATCATGAGGTTGTGAGTTCATACAGGCAGTACTTTTCTAAGTTTCATAAGCAAATCCTGACTCATATAATCAACAATCAATTTTATTTAAGTTTAAAGAAGTGGTGTAATAACTCTGACACTAGAGTGTGACCACATTATCCGGTGTAATGTGGAGGCAACCAATTGGTCGGCATTCAATTGTCAAAAAAATTGTTATAAACATGGCCACAGTCAACCTATTATACTATATAAAGCTTGTCTTTATATAAAACAAAAGAAACATTGGGAAATCCTAACTAATAATTATAAATGGAAAAAAAGAATTTGTTATGTTTATCAAGCCTAAATCATTAAACTAATTTTGATGAATCAGACACAGATGGGGCCCTGAAAATAGGATACTTCTTTTTTCAAATTTGGTGGTGAAATGGAGAGATGAGGGGAGAATGAAGCCATGAGCAAATCCTAGCAATCCTAGCCTTAATAAATCAGCAAAAATAAAACTAAAGAAGTGAAACTATTATAGGATCTGCAAAACATTAGAGTACCTACTGCTAACTATAAAATTCTTTCATTCAAGTTTTCCACCATAGATTCATTAATTATATTCATTTCTTTTTAAATGTTTCCACCAAATTACCATAACTTGCAACTCTTCTGGCATTGAATCAAGTAAATTGTTGTTTAGCATCAGCATTTTGGAGATAGATTTGCATCAGGTAATACAAGCATTGTAATTCAAGAAAGCATTTTTTTATTTTGCACACATCATTTATCACTTTTTGTACCAGGTTGTTTTAATTGTTATTAATTTGAGGATGAACATTTTACATTTAAGTATCTGATTGAAAATAAATTGTAGTTATTTTAGTTACAGTAAAATGTTTAATAATAAATGAGATTGCTCTTTCTATTAACTGATATAAATCTCAAATTGTGGCCATTTTTTTAACAATTGTTTTGACAATTGAAAACCGACCAATTGGTCACCTCCACATTACACCAGATAATATTAGTAGGATACTCGTTGACCTCATATGACTTAATAATTTTCAGGCGTATCAAAGGCAATCCTAAATGCAGTGATATTCTGCCACCAAGAAGAAGCAAGCTGGCCTCTCGATGAAGGCAAGAAAGTTAAAGAGCGCTTCGATGAAATATTTGATTCTGACAAGTATGGAAAGTGCTTTGATCACATCAAGAAAATTAGGAGAGGTTATGCTACGGACATCAAAATTCTTAGTAAGTAACCTAAATCTGAAATAGTTTCAAGTGTTCTGTTTTGAAAGAAGTTAGTCTGACACTAATATGCAAAATTAATTCCTTAGCTGATAGAGTTAATATTCTGGAAGAGCAGAAAAAGGATCTTGATAAGAAGAAACTGGATGTCGTCAATACAGAAACTAGAATATCTGAAACTGAATTGAAGCTTTGTGAAATGAAAAAAGATATGAAACCCATTGAAGAAAAACTAGTCACCATCAAAGCACTGGAAACTACACTAACTACCTATGATAATAAACTAGGGAAATTAAGAGTGAAGTATGTCATTTGTATTTGCACAAATATAAATAAAAAATAACCATGTGGCAAAAGAAAAAGCCCTACAATTAATTGACCCTGAGCAGCAATAAGACCGGAAGACGCAGCGTAGGTAGGCCTTTCACTAGGTGGACCGACGACATCGTGAGGGTCGCGGGTAACCGATGGATGCAAGTGGCGAAATTGTCGTTTGGCATTGGCGGTCTAAGGGGCAGGCCTATGTTTAGCAGTGGACGTCTTCCGGCTGATGATGATGATGATGATGAGCAGCAATAAGGAGAACCATCCAATGAAGGCTACCAGTTTGCAATTAATGCTTTTCTGCTCATTTTCATTACTTTTGGTATCTATTTGTTTCTAAACATTCTTTATTATGGACCAACTAACATAAGAGCAGTAGTGGCCCAGTGGTATCGGCCTGGACTTACGAGTTGTAGGTTGTGGGTTCGAACCCCGTCAGGCAGATTACTTTGTGTAATTTATTTCAACACCACTGCTCTCAAAATGGTGAAAGAAAACATCGTGAGGAAACCGGCATGTCCTAGAACAAAGAAGACAGGTGACATCTACCAATCCGCACTGGGCCTGCGTGGTAGATTACGGCCCACTCCTTCTCACAGAGAGGAGGCCTGTGTCCCAGCAGTGGGAACATTTATAGGCTGATGATGATGAATTAACATAACTAAAAAATCATTTCAGATTGGAGAGCCTCCATAAACGAGAGGAAGAGTTGAAAAAAGATATCAAAAACGTATTTGAGGGCACAGTGTCAGAATTGAAAGAAAAACTTTGTAAGATATAAATTTTCAGCGTATTAATATGAGATATTTTATCCAACACAACACAGAATGTTTATGATACTATAGTAATTTATTTTCAGGCAACTATGAAGCTACTGTAAAAGCCAACCAAAAGGAACTTAAAGAATCTTACTCAAAAATTACTAATTTCAATAATGAGGAAGAAAGGGTAGCAAATGAAAAGGATGCAAATAAGATAAGACTTGAAAAATTAATCTTGTTGGACAGTCAAAACGACAAGAAAGTAGTTGTAAGAAATGAAATGATTGTGAAAGTTGCAGAATTGGCTGGTAAGAACAATGGAATATTTACTTATTATTCCTTTTTAATATTATTCTTTATTATACAAAATGTATTCCATAATCATTATATCCACAGGAGTTGATGATGTTTTAACGGTTGAGACTAATGAGGAAGCTGAACAAGGAATGAATAAACTTACACAAAAAATCAAAAATCTGAAACAGGAACTAAATGAACTAAAATCAGAAGCTGACAAAGCAGAGAAGCAAAAGCAATCTTTAGTGGACGAAAGCCTCGTTGCTCTTGTAAGTCATATTTTGTAACATGCAGCATAGGGGAAATACCTGTTTTTAGGGAAAGAGATTCGAAACATTCTAATTGATTAATGTAACATTCTTACTATCAATCTGACGTAAGCTCCTAAAATTCCGATATGCTTATGAGATCTATTTTGACTTTTAGTCACGCCACAATCAACAAATATCCAGTAAAGAAAAAGACATTGAAAAGAACAAGAAAGAGGTTTCAAAATTAGAAAAAGAGATTACAGCTGCTAACGAGTCTAAAGTACGCCTGGAGACTGCAGAAAACAAATTCAAGGCTGCTGAAGAGTAAGCATTCGAAAACAATTTATATGTAACTTGCGCACGAATTTGAATGATAAGGAGCTTTGAATTTTTAAAGGGTTTCTAATAGTATATCATTGATTACAGAGCTTATGAAAAAGTAGAAATAGAGTTAAACACAGAGGAACATCAAAACCAGATTAACGAGGATGAAAAAGAATTAGAGAAATATGATGAGGAACTTGATGTTGTTGATAAGACGGTAAGGAATTAAACCAATATGATTTATAAATAACTATGAATTCTCTAAAATATACAACAGTTTATTTTTCCATCTCTAGATTTCTAAGTTACAAAAGCAAAGTGCCAAACTGAAAGAACGCGAGGTTAAAGAAGATTTGCTGAAGCAGAAGGAAAAACAGTTAACTGTGCTTAAAAACAAGCATAGAACATCGTTGACAGAATTATTAGGTAGCATGCCAGAGCAGGGTTTCGCAATGTCTTTGAAAAAACTGGAATCTAGCTTGAATTCTGAAGTCAATAAATTGAAAAAGAAATTGACTGAGAAAAAGACTCAAGTAAGTACCTAATGGTTACAAATATATGTATAACCACGTATTTTATTGACTCATTGCTTTTTATCTGTCATCAAAACTTATAATTATTGACCACATTATTTGGAAGTTGTCTCAAGCCTACTAAGTAAAGTTATAGACTTTAACATTCCTTTATGTATGAATGCAGTACAACAAGAACAGCTTAGCTGTTGACTTTTTTATTTAACATAGCAGTTAGTTACAAAACTCATGTGCTATATGTAAAACGTAAAAAATAAAATCAGGATTCAGGTATATAAAGTGATCTTAGGGGCTCCTCAAGGTTTCATTCTAGGTCCATTATTATCTGAGGTCAAAAGATGCTTGTATGTTTTTGTTAATGATCTTTTGATTTGAATGATTCATGTTAGGATTTTTTTATATTAGATAACTAAGCTTGAAGAAGAACGCAAACACGTACGTGCTACATTAATGGAACGATCCAAAGAACATACGGAAGCTGAAGAAAAAATGTATAAAGTTTGTGGCGCGTCGTCCTATGAAAACACATTGAGTAAAGTTGTTGCTAATGTCGAGAAGCTGCAGGTTTGTTATTTGCATTTCTTTACTATTTGTGTTATAAATCAATTCTACTCAGATTTAGTACAGTTTTTTTTCTGGTATTAAAGTAATTTTAATGGCAACTGGACTGTGGATCATCAATGTTAGTCTAACAACCTTTTTGGGTCAAATGATTATTGTGATTTATAAATTGGTCGTATGAATTATCAACGGATTCGACTATCGGTTACAGAAACTGGGCATGGGATAAAATATAGTTTGCTGTTGTTAATATTTCAGGATGATCGTAATGTTCTCGAGTCTTCGATGTTTGTCATCACTAAATACGAATCACAACTAAAAGCCAACAGTTGCTGTCCTTTATGTAACCGTGGATTTGACTCGGAAACTGAGGTATGTTATGATGAAATTTTCTCTTATATGTATATAAAAATATGTCTATGTCTGTCATGTATTGTCTTACCCAACATGTTGAGTGTCGGCTTTTTGTTTAACCAGATGCAGCTGATACCAATGTGTCCGCGACTTCGTTCGCGTGGAGGTCGGAACTCAACAATGTATTTTTTTAGTGCTTCTTTATTAACAACATTAGCTGTAAACCATCATTCTGGAGCATACATAAATATGCGTACGTAAATCATCAAAATGAGTCCTTCTACCCAGGGCAGGGTAAGAGGGACTGTCAGACTTGTACTGATTAAAATCCTCGGTGTCCTATAAATCCTATAATAGGCTTTTACGTTCCGGGGTCAAGGTAATTCGATAGTTCCGCGACCCCGGCAGGCTTTGGCCTTCTAAGGGGGGGCCCGTCATTGTGATGACACATTTAGGCGCGTGTTGAACACAACGCGCCGTCGACCCAGCCATACTCGCCGCTCGCATGCTCGTGCAAGAGAAAAATCTACGTTTAAACGCCTCTGGGACCTGAGTAGTATAGGCGGACTCCGGAGCCTGCCCGTTCCTGCCTTTACCGGCGCTGGCAGCCCCAGGACGTAAGCAGACATGGGCGAAAGTCATTTTTTCAAGGAAACAGGTCGTACCTATGCGTGACCCATTATATCCCATCGTATCCCATCATATCCCATCGTATCCCATCCTATCCCATTGTATCCCATCGTATCCCATCCTATCCCATTGTATCCCATCGTGTCCCATCGTGTCCCATCGTATCCCATCCTATCCCATCGTATCCCATCGTGTCCCATCTTATCCCATCGTATCCCATCGTATCCCATCCGATCCCATCCTATCCCATCCTATCCCATCGTATCCCATCATATCCCATCGTATCACATCGTATCCCATCGTATCCCATCATATCCCATCGTATCCGATCCTATCACATCGTATCCCATCGAATCCCATCGTGTCTCATCTTATCCCATCGTATCCCATCGTATCCCATCATATCCCATCCTATCCCATCCTATCCCATCCGATCCCATCCTATCCCATCCTATCCCATCCGATCCCATCGTATCACATCGTATCCCATCCTATCACATCGTATCCCATCGTATCCCATCATATCCCATCGTATCCCATCGTATCCCATCGTGTCCCATCTTATCCCATCCTATCCCATCGTATCCCATCATATCCCATCCTATAATATTAGGTTATTATTAGGATTTATATTGTGTTAATGAAAATACCTTCGCAAGTTTTTTTTTTTTTTTTTTTTTTTTTTGATGTTTCCTGCTACATGGCAATCTGTTCTAGGAACAATAATCCACTTCTTTGGCTGATAAATATCTGTTTGAGGTGTTATCTACGAGAGTTAAAAACTGTTGGAAAATTTCTCTCCAGCAAGCTCTCTCTTTGTCTTATTGTAAAAATCTTTTGGTGAGATTAGGGATGTCATGTCTTTTCAATCGGGTATGTTGGAGTCCACCCTTTCCGCTCAAAGTCTGGGCAAGTTCATTTATATGGGTTGTTAACTTTTCTTGGTACCTAAGGCTGCTTTGGGCTATTTCTTGCCGGACAGTTTTTATGCCGAGGTCTAGATACATGTATTTGTTGCTAATACACTGGGGGATACCGAACATTGTTCTTAGTGCTTTGCTCTGAAATCTTTCTAGTATATCGATGTTGCTATTGCTGGCGGTTCCCCACAGCTGTATGCCATAGGTCCAGATGGGTTTTATTATTGTTTTATATAACAACATCTTGCTGCTATCGTCTAGTTGCGAGTGGCGTCCAATTAGCCAGTTTAGGTTACGAAGTTTTCCGTCAAGTTGCTTTCTTTTGGTCCAGATGTGCTTTTGCCAGGTCATTCTTCTATCTAAATGCATTCCTAGATACTTTGCATTATTTTCCTGAGGAATTATTTTGTCGTTTAATTTAACTGGGGGGCAGGTTTCTCTCCTGAGTGTGAAGGTTACATGAACAGATTTACTTTCATTAGCTTTTATTCTCCACCTTTGAAGCCACAACTCTATTTCGTGAAGGTGATCTTGTAATAGAAGTGAAGCAGTTTCTGGGTTTGTATGAGTGGACAGCAGGGCTGTATCATCAGCATACGTCGCAGTTGATGTGTTGTCGTTTGTTGGTATGTCTGCTGTAAAAATGAGGTACAATATTGGGCCCAGTATGCTACCCTGCGGGACACCTGATTTGATTTCGTGGGGTTCGGAGCATTCTTCGTTATACTTCACCTGGAAGCTTCTTTTATCCAGATACGATTTGAGTATGTGGAGAAAACTGTGTGGGAGCGTCTTTTTGAGTTTATAGAGAAGGCCGTCGTGCCATACCTTATCGAATGCCTGGCTGATATCAAGAAAGACCGCTGAGCAATACATTTTGTTTTCTAGGCTTCTGCTGATAGTGTCGACAATGCGGTGTACTTGTTCTATTGTTCCATGCCTTTCGCGGAATCCAAATTGGTGTTTGGGTAACACCGTGCCAAGGTGTCCCTTCATTCGATTTAGCAGAATTCGCTCGAAGAGTTTTCCGACTACGGGTAGCAGGCTGATGGGCCTATAAGAGGTTGTCTCTTGTGCTGGTTTGCCTGGTTTTGCTATCATTACTACCAATGCCATCTTCCATTGGCCAGGAAAATGGTCAAGTTTCAAGCATGCATTGAAAATGTGTACAAGTTTCATTATTCCTTTGTATGGGAGATTTTTTAGGAGCGTAGCGTCGATAAGGTCATAGCCGGGTGCTTTCCCTTCCTTTAAGTTTTTTATTTCATGGTATACTTCTTTAGGACTAGTGCTTTTCAGGGGCATGCACATTTGATTTGCTGTTTCGAGATACTCCTTAGTTTCTTTAGTGTGTTCATTGTAGTTCTCCGGAAGTGGTTGAAAAACAGTATTGAGGTGTTCTGCAAAATTTATTGCCTTCTCAAGATCAGACCTAGCCCATCCTCCCTTATTATTGTTGATGGGTGGTATGTGGGTTTTAGGGCGCTTTAATTTTTTTGTAACTTTCCACAGCGAGTAGTTTGTTTCAATCGTTGGATCAAGATTTGAAAGCATGCTTTGTATGTTGTCATTTTTGTGCTTGTCTATAAGGGCTTTAAGTTCGTCTGAGAATTTGTTGAATATTGTTTTGTCGCTTGGATATCTTGTTGTCTGCCATATCTTTCGAAGTTTCCGTCGTATCAATATTTTTTCCTTTATATCTTTTGGATATGTATTATGTTTTGGTGGCTTCCCTTTACCTTTTCGTTTGGTGGTAGCGATGCTAACAGCAGTATGGATGGACTTGTTAAATTTCTCTACCTCATCTTCTAAAGCTTCAGGTGTGCCAATTTTGTTTTTTAAGGTAATTTCTGTTGTTATCACCTTTGCATATGTTACCCAGTCAGTGGTTTTGGAGTAGATTTTTGAGGGTGGTTCTACTAGAGTTACCGTCGAGTTAATATTCAGGATAACTGGAGTGTGGTCTGAGGTGAGGTCAATGCACGATTCTATTGTTACGAAGTTACTGTCTACATTTTTTGTAACAAAGAAGTCGAGCAGATCAGGGATCTTAGCTCTGTCAGTTGGCCAGTAGGTAGACTCTCTTCCAGACAAACAATTCAATTTCATATCTTCCGTTACTTTGAACAGTTGCCTACCTCTCGAGTTGGTCAGTCTGGAGCCCCAGTGGAGGTGTTTTGAGTTCCAATCACCAGCACTAATGAATCTTTTACCGAGTGTATTGAAGTAGTTTGTAAAATCTTGAGCTGATATTGTGTGTCTGGGAGGACAGTATACCGCAGAGAACACTGTTTCATGTTTGCCATCTAATATTGTGATAGATGTTGCTTGTATTTTATCCGTGCGATACTCTTCCATCGAGAAGTGTTTGATGTTTCTTTTAATAATGACTGCAGTGCCTCCGTGGCTGTTTCCGGAGGGGTGGTTAGTCGTGTAGATCATATAGTTATTAAATGTGACGTGAGACTTTGAGGTAAATCTCGTTTCGGAGATTAATGCAATGTCTATCATTTCTGTTTGAAGAAAGGTTTCAAGTTCTTGACGGCGTTCCGTCAAGCCGTTGGCGTTCCAAGTGACAACTCGGAGATTGCGATTCATTTCTTTACAAGGCTGCTGACTAATTGAACCATGCGGTCCATCATTCTGTCCATCATTTTTTCCATCATTGTTAACATTATGTGCTGTATCTTTTCGATCATAGTTTCCATTATGTCAGTCATGTCATTCAAATCGTTCTTTCTCTCTGATGGTCTGGTTTTAATGACTTCAGCGTATGTTTTCTTGAAGTTGAGTTCATGTGGAGTGTCACTGTCTATGTTGTTGTTCTGTAAATTCCTTTTGGGTTGTTGTTCGTTTCTCTTGGGAGCAGTCTTCAGGATTCTTTCTTTGTATTGCTTGTAGATTTTGCAGCCTTTATAACTAGCTGGGTGTTTCTCGTCACAGTTTGCACAAGTGGCCTCAGTATCGGGTTTTTTAATGCACTGTGTTGTCGGATGGTCCTCGCCACATTTGACACAGCGAAAAGGTCGGTGACACTGGTTTTTTGAGTGTCCGAATCGTTGACATCTTTTACACTGAAGAATTTCCTTCTTTTTGTAGGGAGCTTCAAATGAGACTTTCATTTGGTTCAGGTATCTGACGTTGAAGATATCTTTGTTATTCTGCTTAGGTTCTAGGTCGACGTAAAACAAAGGCAATGGTTCTTTTGTTTCTCGGTGTCGTACGTTTACTATTTGTCTGACTTGGTGTCCAATGCTTTCCAGGTTTCTTGATATTTCTGTTGTGCTTTCAGAGGCGTGCAGCCCACGCAAAACAACCCTGTAGGCTCTCTCACTTTTTAGCTGGTATGTATAATGGGAGATGTCGTTTGCTATAAAGTTTTCTCTGATGGCCTTGTATGTTTTGATGTCTTTTGGGATAATTTTAATTACGTGTCCAGATCTTAGTGCAGTCATGATAAACTGATCAGTTTCAATGAACGCGTTTAGTTTTTCCTTGAGGGATGCTATGTTCAGTACACCTGTCACAAATATAGGCTCTGGCTTTGGAATGTATTCTTTGCCGTCTGTTTTGGTTTCCTTTGTAGATTCGTCATTAAGGATTTCAAAGGTGTTATGTGTTGGTATCTGAAAATCCGAGGTGTTTTTGATCTTTTAGTTTGTTGTATTTTGAATAGGGCTTGTCTCTTTCCGTTTCTTTCTCCTAGCAGGTATTTTATCTTTTTGCCATTTCTCTGTATCCGTGTTTTCTGAATCACTAAGTATTATCTGAGTTTCAGTAGGCTTTTGGATTTCTTTAGGTGGTGCCCCTAATGAGTTGCTTCTTGTTCTCTCGAACATGCAAGGATGAAATGTTTGTTGGATCAGATTTTGTTTTTGTAGGTTAGTAGATTTATTATTTTGTAGGTTTTCCATGAGATTCCCACGAGTATGGGTCGATATAACAAGTCGCAAGAAGGGTGACGCCCATCCCCTCAAGAAGGCAGATACACACAACGTTTGCCAGGTCCGTTGTGGTTGGCGCTAATGACTAGTTTCCCACTAGCCACTCATTTGGATGTTTATGAGTATCCTTTTGGCACGTTGCCCACCGTAGGATAGGGAGTGTTTCAGTGAATGTTTATAGAGGAATAGTTCCTATTGTTAGGAGTTTCCTCTCAGTCCGGGCGATTAAGCCAAGGCCACGATTTCTACTGTGATAGCAGAGTTACCGTTTGTGAAGATCATTTCCTACCTTCACTCGGCAGGATTGTTAGTCCTGCTGTCTTTTCTACAGGTTATTTGACCCGCCGCCTGTGACTCGGCGTTGTGCTCGTTTTGCACCACCCGGGGGACACGTGTAGGGTGGGCCTGGATAAGGTGGTAAATCCTACGGACGCGAGCAACAATCGTCCCCCTTCGCAAGTAATGCATTACTTTAAAATCAAAGGACATTGCCCATTTTTGTATGGAAGTTGGTCCAAATGCTGCCCAGGAATGACGGTACGTGCGCTGGGTTCCCGGTACTTATGTATATCTATATGCGAAATATTTTAAGAATCTATCCCGGGGTTCCTGATTTATTTACATTTTTATGTTGATGACTTTATGTTTGTCTCCATTTTTTAAATCATACTTTACAGCTGCCCAAAAGCGGTGCAGGATAGGGGGTAAGAGCGTTGGGTTCCTGGCACTCATATATGTCTATATACGAAATATTTTAACAATCTATCCAGGGGTTCCTGATTTATTTTAGACGGCACGGTTAGCGCAGTGGCTGAGTGATTGGACTGCTGCGCTGCGTGTCGCGGGTTCGATTCCCGCACAGAGCAAATATTTGTATGATCTACAAGTAGTTGTTTCGGGTCTGGGCGTTTGCGTGTGTGAGTTTAAATATTTGTAAACGCACCAACGACACAGGAGCAATTCCTAGTGTGAAAAAAATATGTTGCTGACTTTGTTTGTCTCCATGTTTTCTTTTTATCATACTTTACACCTGTCCAATTGCTGCCCAGGAATGGGAGTACGTGCGCTACGTTTCTGATACTCATGTATGTCTTTATACGAAACATTTTAAGATTATCCAGGGGTTTCTGATTTATTTTCATTTTTATGTTGATGACTTTATATCTGTCTAAATGTTTTTTTTTATCATACTTTACACCTGTCCAAATGCTGCCCATGAATGGGAGTACGTGCGCTGGGTTCCTGGCACTTATGTACATCGTTATAAGAAATATTTTAAGAATCTATCTAGGGATTCCTGATTTATTTACATTTTTATGTTGATGACTTTTTTTTCTCCGTGTTTTTTTTATCACACTTTTCACCTGTTTTGTTTAAGTGTTGGATTTTTGTAATAGTTTTCTTAGTAAAAGCTTGAATTATCGTTTCGGTAATGTAGATCGCGTGCGTCAGTCGTGTGTACCAATTTACATTGTTCTGTACAGAGGTCATTCCACTCATTATAATGAACAGCTTTTACCAAACCTGAAATCACGAAAAAAAACAGCTGTTCCGTACTTCATGTTCGCATAACTCGTCAAAATGTAGGGAACACCTGATTTTTTTTTCACGATTTCGGGTTTGGTCCCATGGTAAAAGTTGTTCATTATAATGAGTAGAATGACCTCTTGAGAGGTTGTTGGTGTCTTGCAAATAACCCTGTATGGCACCATAATGCGACGCTGACATCAGCGATGCAACTGACCGACATCAATGTTACAGAAATTCTACGATTCACATTTAGAACTATACTAGTCCGACGAAGCCGTAAAATATCATTCAAGCTATATCATGGGCGGGCACGCCGCAATCGCGGCGGTAAGACCCCTCTTTGAGGAGTGGCTGGATAGGCGTCACGGCGTCCTCACCGGACACGGAAGTTTCGGGAGGTACCTGTGTCTGAGGAGAAAGGAGGAAACGCCTGGGTGTCACCACTGCGAAGATCGCCCGGAGGACACAGTAGAGCATATGGTGCAAGACTGCCCCGCTTGGGCAGAGCACTGACGTGTCCTCACGGCGGCGATAGGCGGAGACCTCTCGCACCCGGCATTGGTCGAGGCCATGCTGCGGGGCGAGACGGAGTGGGAAGCGGCTGCCTCCTTCTGCGAAGCAGTCATGCACGCGAAGGCGAAGGAGGAGGCGGGCCGCGTGAGGGAGAGGACAATGTCCTCCCTCCGCCCCACCCGCGGTGGTGGACGCCCACGGCGACGGACGTCGCAAGACGATCTCCGGTCACCGTAGGCGCGGGCATGCGGGCGGCGAGTAAAGGGCAACTTTCTGCCCGACCATGGACCATGCCCGGGTCGACGGCGCGTTGTGTTCCACGCGCGCCTCAAAGAGCGTCAGCATGACGGGGCTCCCCTCTAGAGGGCCAAAGCCTGTCGGGGTCGCGGGACTTATCTCATTACCGTGACCCCGGAACATAAAGGGCTATTGAAGGACACCTTGGATTTTAGTCAGTACAAGTCTAACAGTCCCTCTCGGCCTGCCCGGGGTGGGAGGACTCATTTGATGATTTTACCACGCAAATAAAAAAAGGTATATCATGGGGATAGTTCTTCGGTCATTAAAAACCTGGATGGAAAAAATGTTTTACGTTTTGTTTAACCGTAATTGTTTACCTAAGAAAATAATATATTATCTAACTACCCGCGCTGTGATAAAATATCTTAATTAATTGATACGTATTTTCTATGCCATCCTCACAGATATGTGGTGCGTTCGTGTCATGGCGGCGTTCCTGCAAGCAGTGACGCTGTTTTATCTTATATTGAATGCGAGTTGAAACGGATGATAGGGCTTTTTTTAGAAGCTGTTACCAGTGACATCCAAATGGTTAACTGTGGCCATACAAGGTGAAAAGAACGATAAAAAGACAAATAAAGTCATCAACATAAGAATGTAAATAAATCAGGAACCCCAGGATAGATTCTTAAAATATATCCTATGTAGACATATAAAAGTGCCAAGAACCCAGCGCCCGTACTCTCATTCCTGAGTAGTATTTGGACCGCTGTAAAGTATGATTAAAAAAACATGGAGACAAGCATAAAGTCATCGACATAAAAATGTAAATAAATCAAGAACCCCGGAATAGATTTTTTAAAATATTTCGTACATAGACACACATAAGTGCCAGGAACTCAGCGCCCGTATCTCTATCCCTGGGCAGCATTTGGGCAACTTTCAAGTGTGATTAAAAAAAACATGGAGACAAACATAAAGTCATCGACATAAAAATGTAAATAAATCAGGAACCCCGGGATAGATTTTTAAAATATTTCGTACATAGACACACATAAGTGCCAGGAACCCAGCGCCCGTACTCCCATTCCTGGGCAGCATTTGGACCGCAGTTGGGCAATCTCCTTTGATTTCCATAAAAAAGGTTAAAATGACTTAACCTTAAAAAATAAATGTATGCTCTCGCGGACTTTATTTTAGAACTTTTTATCAGGAATAATTCCGTAGTACATTATTTTTGCGTATAACCGTTTACGCAGCGCACGCAACGGAAGCTCTCGAAATGGAATCCATTTTCCTGATTTTGAAACATTTCTCTTTACTGCTCCGCTCCTATTGGTGATAGCGTGATGTTATATAGCCTATAGCTTTCCTCGATAAATGGTCTATTCAACACAAAAAGAATTTTTCAATTCGAACCAGTAGTTCCTGAGATTAGCACGTTCAAACAAACTCTTCAGCTTTATAATATTAGTATAGATTAAGTGAATTCTTTTCCTCCTGAGAATTTCAGGTAAAAACCATTAAAGTCCTTGTGATGTGAGTATAATTATTATACTATACTTTTATTATTTCAGGTGTCAGATTTAATAAGTCAACTGAACACTAAGGTCTTGAATGTACCTGATCAACTAAAAAAGGTAGCAGAGGAGCTCCAAAAAGAATCTGCAAAGAAAGATGAACTGTTGAGTATGAAATCTTTGAACGAAAAGATTAAGTCATTCAAAGAGACTGATAAACCACAGCTAGAGAAACGTATTGCAGATGTAGAAATGGTAAATAATATAAATAAAATGTTCACCAGAAATTATTGTCAAATCAAACAGATAACTTTTGTTCATTTAATATGTCTTACTTTTCAGAAAATAAACAATCTAACTGAAGAAGCTGATGGTCTATCTATGTCTCTGATAGAACCCGAAAACAAACTACAGACGTTAAAGCAAATGCAGGGAGATATGCCGTTGCTAGACCGATACAACCAAGAAGTCAAAACATTCACAAAGGAGGTGAGATAGATTTTTTGATTCAAGTTGATAAAATCCACCAAGAGATTGTTTTTTAAGGAGTTGCTAAAGTTCTTCTTTCATGGTCTTTTTCAGTTTGAAGCTATAAATGCCCAATGCTCAGCAGTTGAATCAGATATGACTCTGGAAGAAGCTACTGCTAAACAAGCAGAACTAAAACAAAAGATAGCTGGTTTAAAGGCAAAACTTAAGGAAGCTCAGAAGAAACTAAATGCTCACAATAAAAAACTACATGAATTGCGTGATAAGAAGAACAAAATTAAAGAAGAATGCCTTACTTTGCAGAAGAAGGTAAAACTAGCCAAAAAATTCAACAATTAATAGAACATTGAGTTTCTTTCTTGTTACTTTACAGATTAATTATTTTTCCTGATGACAGCAGGTTTTTCTTCCCTAAATCTTTTATGCCTTCTAATCTTTAACTATTGATAACTTCTTACAAATGTCACTCCCACTGAACGCATGTCTTATTGATTTTCAACAGGTTCAAGAGATATACAACCTTCAAGAAACAAAAAAGCAATTAGAATCTGATAGGGAGAAGTATATAGAAGAATTGGCTGAACTGAAAGAAGGTGTAGCGCCTCTGAAAGAGGCTCTTAAAGAGAAGGAACAGGCTAAAGCTGAAGTGGTAAAAGAGAATGGGTAACACAGTGAAAATGTTTTTTTATTCTTTTTAAATTGGGATTTAATTTCTCTCCTGTGCTACATAGCTATTTGGGTGCGTAGCCATTATTGAATGAACCTTACCCTCTTTTATGGGGTATCGAATCATCAACTTCTCCCACATTGGCTAGAGCGGAAAGGAGCATTCAACCCTGGGCCTGTGTTTAAGTAGAAGAGTTATATTTTTAAAAAATCCATAAATTATGTATTTACAGGGCTAAAATAGAGACAAAAAACAATGAGATAATGAAAGTCACTATGGCATTTGACAAAGTGAAGTCAATTGACATCGATATTAGACAACATATAGAAAGAAATATTCCACTTGAAAAGCAAAAGAAAGAGGAAGCAATAAAAAAACTTGAAGACAAACTGAAACAGATACAAAGTGATAGACAGACAACTACTAAGAGGATCGAGTGTTTGAAAGATGAAATTGCTAAGGAAGAGGTAAGAAGAGAAGTTTTTTTTAAACTATTTCTAATATAACCCACTCATACAAACCCTCATATAGCTAGCATCGCCTTTTGCTTCTCACGGCTAATTATCATCGGATTCAAAGGGAGGGCTGTTATAAGTAAGTTTGACCAACATGTCTGTCTATCATACTGTGGCAGTTCTTTTTTTGTGTGAGATAGTTTATTAACTATAATTTATCAAGATCTTTTTAGCTCCTGTGTGTTTCAAAAAAAAAAATAGTATGCAAAAATATATCTTAAAAATCCTCAGGGCCTGATGGTATTCCGCCATACATTTTTAGGGATTGTTGAGTAGGTTTAGCGAGACCACTCTTGCACATTTTCAATCTTTGCATTCAATCTGCTGTGTTTCCCGAGATGTGTAAGATTATCCGGGTCATACCAGTACTGAAGGGAGGTTCGGGAACTAAAGTTAAAGACCGGTTGCAGTATTGTCAACAATGCTAAAGTGTTGGAGTCTGTTATACATAGGAGCATTTTTCAGCGAGTTAACTCGCAACTCACAGACGCGCAGCATGGATTCCGGCCGACTAGAAATACTACCAGTAATTTACTCTGCTATGTGGCGGATGTGGTGCCGATAGTAGACGGTGTGGGACAAACAGATGCTGTATATTTCGACTTTAAAAAAGTGTTTGATTTGGCGATAATGACGTCTTACTGAAAAAGCTAGCGGGGGTCGGTTTTACCCCGCATTTACTTAAGTTTTTTGCCAGTTACATGAGTAGCTGGCAACAGTATGTTGATTTTGCAGGATTTCAATCGAACGCATATTGCACTAGATCTGGGGTAAGCCAAGGAACTAATCTAGGGCCTCTAGAGTTTCTTATAATGATTAACGATCTACCAAACGTACTTCAAGTTGCTAAGTGTTTACTGTTCGCCGACGACTTCAAGCTTTATCTTCCTATCGCAAACATGTATGACTGTGAAAGACTGCAGAGGGATATAGCCAGAGTGGTGGCTTGGAGCAAGGGTAATATCCTACAGTTTAATACATCTAAGTGTGTGACACACACACCCATCACATATACTTACATGGTTGACGGAGTGCCGATGAATAGGGCCACGGAAGTGAGGGACTTAGGAGTTCAGTTTACCACTGGGCTCACGTTTCGTGAACATATAGTGAAGGTAAAAAAACATACAGAAATTTAGGATTTGTGCTTAGAACGGTTAAAGGCATCACAAATATGAAAGCCATAACTGCACTATATAATGCTTTAGTAAGAAGCCAGCTTGAATGTAATGCAGTTATCTGGGCTCCACATGAAGCTAAATATAGCCTCGTGTTGGCGCGAGTTCAAAATAAATTTTTGAGGTATAAATAATGAGGGAATACGGGGTATATCCATTTTACCCATTGATGTATCCAACTCTATTTGTCTTGGGTATGGTTGGATATAATGAACAAAGGGTCAGGAGGTAACTCACACTAGTGATTTATATCTTTAAGATATTTAGAGGGAAGATACACAATGCGGATATACAGGGTTATTTGAAAAACACCAACAACCTCTTAAGAGGTCATTCCAGTCATTATAATGAACAACTTTTACCATGGGACCAAACCCAAAATCGTGAAAAAAAAATCAGGTGTTCCCTACATTTTGACGAGTTATGCGAACATAAAGTTCGGAACAGCTGATTTTTTTTTCGTGATTTCAGGTTTGGTCCCATAGTAAAAGTTGTTCATTATAATGAGTGGAATGTGTCTGGAAACCTCTTAAGAGGTTGTTGGTGTTTTTCAAATAACCCTGTATGACGAAGGATGGAGCAGCTAGTCGCGCCAGACGGGTATGAGGGACGTCGTCGTCAGCCGCGGCTGCTGGCGGAACCGCGGGCGCGTACTACTGCGAGAGGCGCCGCTCACCAGCGCGCTCCGCACTCTCAATCTCATTGCTGATGGATGACATTGACATATTCTGTTGCTCTTTGGGTGAATTTACAAGAACAGCTACATATAGAATTTGTTATTATTAAAATTAAATAGTTTTAAGTATGCTACAATATCGCATTGTGTCTAGCCTGTAAGAATATTTGTATGTAAGTGAATAAAAAAATCTTATTAATATGTATTAACATTATTATAAAACGATATGCAATATTTTTCAGATTTACAAACGCGAATTAGACGACAATTTGAAACTAAGAGAACTCCAAAAAGAATTGGCAGAATGTGAGAAAGAAGAGTCCGATATCAAAGAAAAGTTGAGCACTATGAACAGAGATGTTTTGAAAGAAAAGGATTCTTTGTCAATACAACACAGGAAGCTTTCCAATGAAAAGTTTAAAACTGAGGGTATTTTAGATGAACTACAGGTAAGTCATAAAGACGGGGACAGATGGTTAATACTCGTAATTGTCTCGGATATACACTCATCGGCAAAATTAGCGGAACAGAAAAAAGGCCTCCTTTTTGCCAAAGCTTTCGTTGATTCGATCAGTGTTTCCATTTTTTAGTTTCCTACTCTCTTAATCTTAATACGGCATTATGACACTTATTGACAGGTTTTAATAGTCCAACAGAAATTATACCCCCTTTTCAGCGTTTTAAGTGTTTTTGTTCTGAAAGTTCTTTTTTGGAGTTTATTGTTGTAGGGCAACATAGCACAATATTCATTTTGTTGTGTTTATATGGTGAGTTCATATTGTATTGCATACAAAATGAATGATTTAGCTGCAACAGAAGGCGCTAAAGCTGTGCTTTGTGGTCCGTTCCGCTTGCGGTGGAAACCTGGCTTAATTATACAACTTTCTGATGCATTCTACTCATTATCGCTTGAGAGGAAATTGGTCAGATAAATCTGTCATTGGATCCCGGGCTATTAATTAAACAATATTAAGTAGAACCTCGCCCGTATTAAGTAGAACTTAAACATACTGGCGAAATGTGGATGTGCACTTCTGTGTTTCATCGTGATTTTAATTATGTTGATACGTAATTTTAACTTCTATTTAATTTATTTGACAGATTACATTAAAGAAAAACAAGTCCGATCTCAAAACAGCCCTAGCTAAAGATACAGAAAAGAAGTACAAAGAGAAATATTATGAACTGGAAGTGACAAAAATGTTGGATAAAGATGTAAAGGACTATTTGATGAATCTAGAGAAATGTCTCATGGAATTCCACAAAAGAAAAATGGAGAGCATAAATCTTATTATAAAGTAAGTTTATCTGTATTTTTTTTTTTTTATCAAGGTAAAATCATCAAATGATTCCTCCCACCCAGGGCAGGGCGGGAGGGACTGTCAGACTTGTACTGACTAAAACCAACGGTGTCAAGGTTTTTTTTTCATTTAATTTGTAATGGATAAACTCAATTGACAAAAACCGTTTTTAAAAATACTTTTACATTTAATTATTTTCAAAGTTTCTGATCTGAGTGTTCAAAATCCGTCAACTTAAAATTGCGCTTTGTAGCTCCCGACGCAGAGAGGGGTTTGACCTCCAAATGTGTCTGTCTTTGGCAAGATGTTGCACTCCATGTACTTACACGCGCTAACTACCTACAGGCCGCCGGTCTATCGAGGGACCTTAGCGCAGCGGGTTGTCAATAGCCGCGCGGCGCGCACGTACCATAATGTTCGGTCGAATTGATGTTAGTTTTGAAATACTAAGATATGGTTGAAGAGATAAAAACTATTTTTACGGTTTTCCTCGTGATACAGAGATTTAAGTTTTATTTTGTTATGAAAAAATGTACTAACCTACAAATTAATATTGTCGTT
Source organism: Agrotis exclamationis (assembly GCA_950005045.1). Taxonomy (NCBI): domain Eukaryota; kingdom Metazoa; phylum Arthropoda; class Insecta; order Lepidoptera; family Noctuidae; genus Agrotis; species Agrotis exclamationis. The sequence continues at coordinate 14,371,253 of OX465428.1, forward strand.
TAATATACATAGTTGTAGGTAGGTTTTTTTCATCGTCAATTTTACGTTTCGATTATTTTAAACGTACCCACGACATAGGAGAAATTTCTGGTGTGTCCTATACCAGAAATGTTTTAAAAAAGACAACATTTTCTTTCCTTTTACAAGTGTATATTTTTAGTTTTACTTGTTCCGTTGATGGTCTGTAATAAAATCTTGATAACAAAATTTGACCCACTTCTCGGCTTCCGATTGACCAGATGAACTCGTAATAATAGGTACAGTCACGAGCACACTACACTTACATTATACACTTAACAAAATTCAAACGCAATTTACTCGTGAAATACTGGTTTCCACTTTGAAATAAGACCTATTTCGTAATACACTCGAGAGCAATGAATCCGGGTCACTTAAAGAATCCTAAAAATCTCGGAAACTAAAAATGCTAGGTTAATGCAATAAATTGTATTTAATAGACAATGTAATACTCCTTAAATGAAGGTATTAAAACTTCTTAGTTATTGTAAAGTTATATCATAAAAAAATCAAATTTGAAAAAGGGCCACTTTCGAAGATGGAACTACGAAATTACAGCATTTGGTTTTGCTTTTGTTTGTAATCTGTCATTAATGTGGGTACATAAACCATGTTGATAGTGCTCTATATTCATTATTCAAGCTGAAATTATGTCGCTTACGCCTGAAGAATGCACCAGAATACTTACAATGCTGGAAACCGGCCGGAGTCAGCGCGATACAGCCAGGACTGTCGGTGTGTCGCTGTCAACAGTACAAAGAGTTCTCCGACGTTACGAAGAAACTGGTTCTAACCTACGCAGACCAGGAACGGGCAGAACCAGGTGTACCACAGCACGAGAAGACCGATACTTGGTGAACACCATGCTTCGAAATCGCTTTCTCACAGGAACTGAACTCACCAATCAGTTTCGACGCCTCGGAGGAAGTAACCCAAGTGCATGGACAGTAAGACTTCGGCTTGCTGAATCTAACTTAAAACCCCTTAGACCTGCAAACGGCCCTAAACTGGAGCGTGGGCATCGTATTTCAAGACTAAGATATGCCCAGAGCCACGTAAATTGGAGTATTGAAGATTGGTCAAAAGTTATGTTCTCCGACGAATCAAAATTTATGCTCTACAAGCACGATGGACGACACAGAGTGTATCGAAGACCAGGGGAAAGATTCAAGCAAGCATGCATCGAAGAAAAAGTAGCCTACGGTGGTGGGTCTGTACTTGTGTGGGCCGGAATTTCTTCTGAAAGTCGCACAGAGCTGGTGATCATAGAAAACGGCTCTTTAACTAGCGTAAGATATGTGGAAGAAATCCTCAATGATCACGTTGGTCCATTTATGGTCAATTTAGGTGAGGATGCTATATTTATGCATGACAATGCCCGACCTCATACAGGTAGGATTGTGAATGACTACCTTCAAGAGATGAACATTACTCGTATGGAGTGGCCAGCGCGCAGCCCGGATATCAACCCGATCGAGCATGCTTGGGACGAGCTAGGCAGATGCGTAAAACAACGAAACCCTCCCCCAATCACGCTTCGTGAGCTCAAAATTGCTCTCACAGAGGAATGGGAGAATATTCCCCAAAATCGTATAAGGAACTTGGTGTACAGCATGCCAAACCGCGTAAACGCAGTAATGGAAGCACGAGGAGGCAATACGAAGTATTAAAATTCAAGAAAATCGTAATAAAGTTCAAAAATTTCATGTTTCCTATTTTTGTTTTAAGGAGAGATCAGCAGTTTTTTTCTTTATGTAATTTTGTGTTAATAAAATGTATGGTGACTCATATTTTTTTTACTTTCATTTAAGGAGTATTACATTGTCTATTAAATACAATTTATTGCATTAACCTATCATTTTTAGTTTCCGAGATTTTTAACATTCTTTAAGTGACCCGGATTCATTGCTCTCGAGTGTAGTATGGCTTCCAAAATAGAACTCTAATGAAAAGGCAAAAGTTTAATCAATATGGTAGCAGAACATCGCTTTTGAATATTGCTTAGTACTTGTGCTTATACATACTATTGCTCGTGACTGTACAGCCGACTCTTGTTAACTCTCGCTATTACGAATTATCGAAATAAAATATCAACAGGAAAAAAATTGAGAGAGAAAAAAACTCTGAATTATTAAGTGTTGATAAACAAATTCGTACGAAAGTGTACTGTGTCAAAAAAAACCTAGTTACTAACATCATTGTCGACAGAGGCAGCCCTCGCAATTTACAATATCCACGCGGCGGCGCGCATCTTCAAAGTGAAACTTACTTTACTTTTTTGTTTGCATGGTTAGGTACATTTTCGTTCGCAGCGTCTAACTTCTTGAAAGTGTAGGCTATTATTACGGTAGGTATTGAACATTTTGTATGGAGTGAGTTATTTGTAGTATGTGCCGCAGCTCCCATTGTATCGCTTTAAATATGGTTTGTTTTTTATTTGAAAACAGGTTTTCTAGGAATTTTTCTTAGAAATGTTTTATGAAAATCGTTCAGTAGGTTCAATGTCATCAGTTGACCCATAAGTTGATAGTTTTGAGTTTGAGAGTTTTTAACCGACTTCCAAAAGGAGGAGGTTCTCAATTCGGATGATTCGGATATTTTATGTTTGTTCGGGCATAACTCCGTCGTTTACTAACCGATTTGAAAAATTCTTTTTTTGTTAGAAAGGGTATACTTCCCGAATGGTCCCATTAAAATTTTATCGAAAACGGGCTAGCACTTTTTGAAAAATCTACAAAAACCTAAAAAGTTTTCAACATTGTCTACACCGATTACTCCGAGGTTTCTGGTCCGATTTCGATGATTCTTTTTTTGTTCAATACAGTATATCTGCCATTTGGTCCCATAAAATTTTCATTTAGTTTGGTGCAGTAGTTTTCATTTTTAGCTCATTGTGTAAGAGTAATTAGTACATACATGGGCGATGTTATTACCGGTGCTACGGATTACAATTTTTTAGTGTACATACATGTACACTAAAAACCTATTTCCGAAATTTATGTATTTGATAATAATTTAGGTTGAATATTGAAACTAAAAAGGATAAAATATTTTTTTTTTAAATGTAACCGACTTCCCACAAAAAAGTTCAAAAAAACTTTTCTTTCGAAAGTCGGCGACAAAAAGTCAATGAAATAAAAAAGAAAGTCACCGACTTTCGAAAGAAAAGTTTTTTTGTAGGTTATTTTGAAAAGTCGGTTACATTTTTTTTTGAAAAAGTTCTTTTTAAGCTTCAAATAATGAATCCTGTAATTCAACATTTTACCACTTATATTGACAGAGAACTTTGGAGTAAAATCTATAGTGGTAACGATATAGATTACATAGCAATCAAAGCAGAAGGTAGTATGACAATGGATTCAGAACGACGCAAGTACGAATACAGGTAAGACTTATATTCAACTGACTTAGATAACGAAGCATACAAACTCAAATATGTGCGGGAATCGCCAAAAAATTCCTCATTTTTTTTACTATATTTTATATTCTTTACTGTAAGTTTGATATTGGGGTACAATTACTGATAGAACAGCCTTATCTGGGACTTTGATGCTGCTTTTAGAGATGATGAAAGTCGGCTAGCATTAACTGTAACAATATCATTGCAAAAACAAATATTTTTAAAGAGTTTCGTGCCAATTCTTCGACGTTTTTAAGTGCCTATTTAGCCCTTGTGAATAAAATATTATGATTTTGAAGTCAGTTCAGTAATAAGGTAATTTTATTCCAGGGTGGTCCAATGTAAGAACGGTATTGAAATAGACATGCGAAACAGATGTAGTGCTGGTCAAAAAGTGTTGGCTTGTCTTATCATAAGATTGGCTCTTGCTGAAACATTCAGTTCTAGGTAAGCGTTTAACAATACGTGTCTGTATGAAAACTTTTTAAACCTAACATTTTTTTGACTGGTTGGACAAAGATAGCCACTTGTGTCATGAATCCTGATCAGTGTCTATTTGCACATGGACGACATGGAAGAATTGTAGCAGGTTGGGTTCTTTGGTTTAGTCATCATCAGCCTATAAATGTTCCCACGGCTTGGACACAGGCCTCTGTGAGAGAGTTTTGAGAGTAGTGGTGATGAAATAAATTACACAAAGTAATGCGCCTGGCTGGGTTCGAACCCACGACCTACAACTCGTAAGTCGTGGCCGATACCACTGAGCCACCACTACTCCAGTGGTTTACCCACTGAAGTAGTGGTGGCAATTGGTCCAGCAATTTTGTTCGGAGTTTGGCAGTCTTTATTTTCTGTTTCGCTCATAATCGTTTTAAGATCAAAGTACTAAACATTTTTTGTCTTTGTTAAATTACGAATATTTATTACTTTCAGATTCGGAGTTCTAGCCCTAGACGAGCCCACAACAAATTTAGATCAAGATAATATTAAAAGCCTTTGTATGGCTCTCGGTGAGATCGTTCAAGACCGCATGACACAGAAGAACTTTATGTTCATCATCATCACTCACGACAGAGAGTTCATTGAGTCTTTAGGACAAATTGATAAGGTCTCACACTTCTATGAGGTATCCAGAAATGATGAAGGGAAATCTAGAATTAAAAGAGTTAAGTTTACTTAGTATTCTTCTTAGTTATTACTTAGAAAATATTGTAGTCTATGTTACGTTAGTTGTTAAGAGGCCGTGCCTTAAATTTTCTTTTTTATGATTATTCACTATTTTTTATAAGGAGATTAAAAGTCCTTTTCGTAATATTATATGTTTTATTATTTATAACTTATAATAATTTATACATCTCTTTACATAATCATAATTATCTTAAAATATTTGCATTCTAATTATACATTACAGTTTAATTGACTGCCACGCCTGTGATACAAATCAAGGGTTCACAGACAGCATTTTGATCAACATGGAGAATGTTACTCTCTTGTAGAACAGTCAAAGTGACTCCAAGTAGTTCTGCTACTTGTGTCGAAGGGAACGATTGTGCCAGACACTTGGCTATGTATGGCACTAAGTCTTCAGTAAAGCATATACATAAAGAAATAAAGTTCTGTTTCTCAATATCCGTGAAACTTTGCTGCTCTCTGTAGTAGAAAGCTAATAAAACCTGAACAGCTTTGTTGAAAGATTCCCTAAAAGCGTTGTACACTTCCTTTACAATATTCAAAGGAGCTGTTACTCTCATAGAGTTCAAAACTGTGAGCATCCCATTGCAGTACTCTGCTAGTGGATAGTAATCCAGTAAGTTTTCTGGTGGCCCTGTTGATATACTTTCATTTATGGGCCGGGGAACATTCTTTAAACTCGGTACTTTATACGATCGCATCTGATTCTCAAACTGACTGTCTGCCTTGTCTAATCCGTTATGGAACTGTGTGAGAATATTGTTGCGGAACAATGGTGTTAAAACGCATCTCATGTCTGCTCCAACTCTTCCGAATGATAAACAGAGATACATGCATTGATTCAGAAGGGACTCGAAACTAGCTTCGTCTTCCTTGGGCAAATCTTGATTTAAAATGTGCGCCAATATTTCCACCTGAAAGTCATACAAAAATATTACGTACCTGAGGTAAATGATACAAAAAAAACTGTTCACTTGATCTATACAAATCATCATCTGCTTAGTATTTTGAGAAATGCCATAAAAAAGTTACAAGTTGTAGGATTGTCCTTGCTTCTTGACATAGGTCAATACAATATAAATACAATTCTTGACATAGGCTGATTGTTTACATAGTCTTTTTTATTTGCGAATCAAAACTACCTTTAATTTCAGCCAACAAGATAAAGCACTAGTGCCACTCAACTCGTCGTCTTTGAATTTGGCCTCTTGAGAATCAGATAAAAATATAGATTTGTGCTGAGTCAAAACATTGAAAAGATGAATCCTGTGTAGTTCTACAATTCTTCTCAGTAGTCTTTCGGGTGCTGAAATATAAAAATAGCCATAAATTACACACATATATTAATACGAGTATCTTTATCAAAATGCCGATCCATTTCCTTTAACGGCTGCTTCCGATTGCACATCTATAAGACTCGAGGTAGGCAAGTTCGGTTGTAAATTTGTTACAGACAGATCGGAAATTCGGAATTAATTTCCAGCGTAAGATTGTTGTTTTATGTACTCCCGGTACATTTTTCAGGTCTGGTTGTCAATTGATGAAAGCTCAAAATATCTGTGAACACACCCTCAATACAAGAGAAATCCCTAAAATAGCACTAAGAGATATCATAATGTTTTAAGTAAATGCTACACTAGTGAGTTAAAGCAAATTACACTACCTTCTGTGTTTTTGGCGTCTTCTAAAGTTTTTTCAAACCAGGCATTCCTTGCTTTTAGAAAATGCACATGTAGGCCATCAGCAGTTGCTGTATTATTTGATTTAATACCTCCAGCATACATACTGCTTTCATCTTCATCTGTGGATCTATAGACTGTATTTGCTCTACGAAGATAGCCTAGAATCTGAAAAAAGGGATCATGTTATTGTTTTTACTTTAATTAAAAAAAAACAATGCTTAATCTATTAGTACTCACTTGCAAACACTGAGGTAGTGGCAAATCATACCGCAGTTGATTGAAAAGGTGGTACAGAGTTTCAAACCAGAGAGTCATAATTTCTGACGTAGTATTCTGAAAATAATATAAACATTATTATCTACCAATGTTGTTTTATTTGTAAAAGGCATGTAATGATGTTGATTGTCCAACATAATTATAATGAAGAGTTTGATTGTTTATTTGAATGCACTGCAAATGGAACTACCAGTTGTTTTTCCTTCTTTTTTTATGTTTCCTGCTACATGGCAATTATCCAATAATCCAGTTCTTTGACTGATCATTATCTGTTTGAGGTGTTATCTACGAGAGCTAAAACTGTTGGAAAATTTCTTTCCAGCAAGCTCTCTCCGTGTCTTATTAGGTGCGTTCCCACAGAGCGCGCAGTCTCGCGAGGCATTTTCCGCGCGAAGCAGCTCGGTTTGTGTGGATGTGTCTCGGGGGAGGCAAGTGAGAGCGCTGCCGCGGTCGAGCGACCGAGCGCCCGAGCCATCCAGTGTCGGCTTTTGTTTTGCTCGCGTATTTGTTTCGTGTCTCGGTCGAAAAACAATAGACGCGTCCACACAGAGTGAGCAGCCTCGCTTGTCAGTTTCCTCCCGCAGCAAATGCCTCGCGAGGCTGCGCGCTCTGTGTGGACGCGCCTATTATGGAAATATTTTGGTGAGATTATGGATTTCATGTCTCTTCAGTCGGGTATGTTGGAGTCCACCTTTTCCGCTCAAAGTCTGGGCAAGTTCATATATGTGGGTTGTTTTGTTAACTTTTCTTGGTACTTAAGCTGCTTTTGGCTATTTCTTGCCGGACAGTTTTTATGCCGAAGTCTAGATATATGTATTGGTTGCTACGAGTAATACACTGGGGGATACCGAACATTGTTCTTAGTGCTTTGCTCTGGAATCTTTCTAGTACCTATATCGATGATTCGATGTTGCTATTGCTGGGGGTCCCCCACAGCTATATGCCATAGGTCCAGATTGGTTTTATTATCTATATAATTATTATACTAGCTTCTGCCCGCGACTTCGTACGCGGATCCTGTTGCTTATGCCAGCGACAACGGAGTCGTCAAAATCGAAGATCTGAAACGTCTGATGTCCAATAGAGCCCGGGCAAATAATAAATGGGAGTTCTGGCCAGTAGAGTCAGATTTTTAATGATATACCATCGTCATCGAAAATCAGTCCTAGTCTTACCGCCTTCACCGCGTGGAGGTACTCCCAGTTTATGTTATTTTACAATTAATTATACAGGGTGAATTTTTCAACTGGGCGTGTTTCAAGTTTACCGTTTATGATTACTTCCCAGAATTTGATCCTTATTAGCAACACTATCGAATAGTGTAATAATACAGGATGTGATTTTTTTTCCAAAATCAGCGGGCTCGATTCCTGGCCAGGATTATTAATTTTTCTAAAATCCAATGATGCAGTTTTAGTTTTCATCAAAATCGGCCTCGAGACTCCTTACAACGTTTTTTGATGTTCCTCATAGTTTCGGAAATAGCCATCCACGCCCAGTTGAAAAATTCAGCCTGTATAGTGAAATTAACGATAGCTTTGATTTCCACATCAGATGTTTCTGATCTTCGATTTTTATAAGTCCACAGGAAATGCCCATCAGACCGACAACTTTTGCTAAGACGTTATTCCTATATGTGTTATGGTGTAGCGGGGCTCTTGGAGTTCCACAACGGGTGTTCCAGATCTTCAATTTTTATACGTCAACAGAGAGTGCTCATCAGGCTGAACAACTCTTGCTAAGACGTCATTCCTTTATATGTTATAGTTAAGCTGGGCTCTTGGAGTTCCAGTTCAACAGATGTCCCACAGCTATATGCCATAGGTCCAGATTGGTTTTATTATCTATATAATTATTATACTAGCTTCTGCCCGCGACTTCGTACGCGGATCCTGTTGCTTATGCCAGCGACAACGGAGTCGTCAAAATCGAAGATCTGAAACGTCTGATGTCCAATAGAGCCCGGGCAAATAATAAATGGGAGTTCTGGCCAGTAGAGTCAGATTTTTAATGATATACCATCGTCATCGAAAATCAGTCCTAGTCTTACCGCCTTCACCGCGTGGAGGTACTCCCAGTTTATGTTATTTTACAATTAATTATACAGGGTGAATTTTTCAACTGGGCGTGTTTCAAGTTTACCGTTTATGATTACTTCCCAGAATTTGATCCTTATTAGCAACACTATCGAATAGTGTAATAATACAGGATGTGATTTTTTTTCCAAAATCAGCGGGCTCGATTCCTGGCCAGGATTATTAATTTTTCTAAAATCCAATGATGCAGTTTTAGTTTTCATCAAAATCGGCCTCGAGACTCCTTACAACGTTTTTTGATGTTCCTCATAGTTTCGGAAATAGCCATCCACGCCCAGTTGAAAAATTCAGCCTGTATAGTGAAATTAACGATAGCTTTGATTTCCACATCAGATGTTTCTGATCTTCGATTTTTATAAGTCCACAGGAAATGCCCATCAGACCGACAACTTTTGCTAAGACGTTATTCCTATATGTGTTATGGTGTAGCGGGGCTCTTGGAGTTCCACAACGGGTGTTCCAGATCTTCAATTTTTATACGTCAACAGAGAGTGCTCATCAGGCTGAACAACTCTTGCTAAGACGTCATTCCTTTATATGTTATAGTTAAGCTGGGCTCTTGGAGTTCCAGTTCAACAGATGTCCCAGATCTTCAAATTTATTCTCTCAGCAGAAAATGCTCATCACGTGGAACAATTTTTGCTATGGCACCATTTTTGTATCTCTTATAGTTTAGCAGGTCTGTTGCGGATCTGCATCAGGTGTTCAAGTTCCCAAGATAAATTATAGCCTATATGTTAATCGGTCTTAATACCTATACAACAAAAAAAAACATTCAAATCCGTTCAGTAGTTCCGAAGATTAGCGTGCACAAACACACAGACAAAACAAACAGACAAAAAAAAATACAATTTCGCCTTCTGCAACTTTTTTAAAATATATTTACATGGTCGCGGGACTTATCTCATTACCGTGACCCCGGAACATAAAGGGCTACTGAAGGACACCGTGGATTTTAGTCAGTACAAGTCTGACAGTCCCTCCCGCCCTGCCCGGGGTGGGAGGACTCATTTGATGATTTTACCACGCAAAAAAATATATATATATATTTACATTGTAAAGACACCACTTTTCTACAAATTTATTATATGTATAGATAAAGGGCGTCCCACAGCTATGCCACATGGAGGGAAATTACCTTGAATATTGTAGATGAACATTTTACTGAAAGAAGACATTTTAATTTAAAAAAAAAACAATTTAAACTGCATTCATTCATAGATTTTTAAATAATTACATGGTTGAACCAGGAATCGAACCCGCTATAACCTATCGAAAGGCTTCATAAGGTTTATTTTTTGCTAAATAACATAGTGTCAGAAATAAAAGGAAGACCATGAATTTCTTTCCATAACTTCTCGTGTGTCGGGTTCGATTCCCGATTCAACGAAGTAATTATTTAAAAATCTATGAAAGCATTTTAAATTATTTTTTAAATTAAAATAATGTCTTCTTTCCGTAAAATGTTCTATCTACAATATTCAAGGTACTTTCCCTCCATGTGGCGTAGTTGTGGGACGCCCTGTATATAAAAGAACAGGGAATTTTGGACAGCAGTTGCAGTCTACCATGTAGGGAAGCAATAAGACGGGATTTTGCGAAAATCCTCCTAAAAGGGGTGAAAAAGTTTGTATGAAAAATCTTATTCCTTGGGTTTAGTAAATAAAAAAGATTGGCTCTTATTTTTAAAACTACCCTCCATTGGTAATCTAGGCGTTGTTAAAGTTTGCATGAGAAAATCATAACGCGCGTGAAAATCAGTATTTATACTTATACTAGATCAGAAATAATTAAACACGTGTTTTTGGTTTTTCGAAAATCACCCCCAGGCCCCAAGTTAGCGAAAAGGGGTATTCAAGTTTAAAGGGGAGGATCTTTAACCGCTAAACGTATAACCTGAATTTTGGTTGGTAGTTGCAATTTATTATGTATTTGGATTTTTCGAAAATCGCCCCCCAAGTTAGTGAAAAGGGGTATTCAAGTTTTAAGGGAAGAATTTTACTGTTTGCTTTGATAAGCTCAAAACTTGGCAAATAAATCTCTCAATCGAATAAAGGATGCGTAAATACGCATCCTTTATTCATATTATCCTTTATTTATATTAGGTAAATACCTATAATTCAAACTCAACCCCTAGCAGGGTGAACAGGGTCTCTGGTGAATAGGCTCCGAAACTAAAGGACCATTTTTAAATTTTCCGAAAGTGTCCTATAAGGAGGGTGACCGGGCATTTAAATTCACTGAGTTCGAAGTTAGAAACACGCGCAGACGAAGTCGCGGGTGTAGTGCTAGTTGTTTTATATAACATCTCGCTGCTATCATCTAGTTGTGAGTGGCATCCAATTGGCCAGTTTAGGTTAAAGTTTTTCGTCAAGTTACTTTCTTTTGGTCCAGCAGTACATAAACCGCTGGGAATAGCTAGTTAAATACATATTTCAAAAAACCATTTAACTATCAGATTGTAAAACATTAGCCGTCTTACTACAGAAAGTTAAACATCTGTTGAAAACTTGTCTAAAAAAGTGTAATTGCAAAACAACCCTTATATCAATGCCAAATGCCGTTTTAAAGTTGACAGTTTTTTATAGACACAGTCATGTTCAACCGATGTTTAACTTTACTGTAGTAAGACTGTAGGGGTTCATACCTGCACAACAGGTATTTCAGAATATCTTTTTGACAGGTTACGGACAAAAGTGAAGATATCTAAAGCACTCTCATAGTCCTCAGCATTCAGCGCCTCTCGCATTAGAGATGGCAGTTCCAGCAACTCTAGTAGCTTGTCACTTTGGCTACGGATGGTACTGTAGCGACTGAAATCAAAAAGCAATTGACCTCCAAATGATTAGCATAACGGCAAGAGATTGTTGATGAATATAACATTTAACCATGATCATACTAATGTTTTGTTAAAACATAAAAATACTTCAAGTCCTTGTCTTTATGACTCGCATTATAGGCTTTAACGCATACCAAAATATATAAAAAAGTTCAAGCCCATTTACTACTAGGTATTTCTTAAATTCATAACCTTTACCTTTTCTCTTTCACAATATTTCCAGCAATTTGTGAGAATTTATCACATTCTTGTAAAAATACTGGTGTATTATCCAAGAAGGAAGAAAGTGATTCTTTGGATTTGGCTAAATCATTTATGATTGTATGTGAAATCTCTGCAGTCTCAACAAATGTCTTGTAGTTAGCGAACGCCAGCTCTTGTGTCTGCTCTGTCAGCTGTTTCATCTCCTCTGTCAGTCGCTCTGGCTCTTTACGAATATGTTCCCAATTTTGGGAACCAAGTTTTTTTATGTAGTCAGTAATATCACTGAAGTACTCTGCATTTTCTGTAAAAAAAAAATTAAATTGTGGTGCGTTTAAAAACATCTAAACCTAAACACATATACACAAACAGCCAGACGCGAATCAACTAAGCTTGTCGATCATACAAATATTAGTTTCGTGCTGGTTTCCAGCACGAAACGAAAGCAGCACAGCAGTCGATCACTTTGGACGTGTGGATATTTAATTATCAGGGAAACTCAGATAGTTCATTAATAGAACAAAAATGGTCTATTATTGGTAAAATAAAAAAATAGAATTGTGGTTGTAAACGCATAAAAAAGGCCGGTTTACCTTCATTGCAGTCTGGAAATAAAAGCTGACAAAGTTCTTTTAGTTCCTGAGCCATTTTTCAACACACTCAACCTATATTTACAAAAAATGTATAAGATTTAGATTACTTTGGGAATTTGTACACGAAATTGTTTTTTTAGACCATGCACGAAATCAAATCAACAATTTTTGTGTCAAACTGACATCTGACAACTTTGACTGACGTTTGACGTTTGTTGTTCGTTCTGAAACTTGACATTTTACGTTCGTTCTGAATCAGAGTTAAGCGCATCACACACGGCTAAGATACTATAATATTTTATCCTAAGATACCATATCGCTTGCCATACTATTCAATGGACCGTCACACACGACGAAGATAATATATCTTTCATATTTTCGTATCGTAAGATAGAGAGCGATATTCGTATCTTAAGATATAAAATACATCGTAAGATAAAAAATATATCGTAAGATAACATCCTAAGATATAAAATATATCGTAACGGTCAGTTTACACCGAGACGCGACGCAGAGTGACGTGACGCAACGATATCGATACTTTTTTCTTGTCGTAAATAAGGTTAGATTTTGAGTAGCTAATAAAATGCAGCGCGGCGCCGCGCGCCGCGCCTGGTTGTGACAGGTGTATCTTTTCGTGTAGGAAATAGAGTTCGATTTTGAATAACTCTATTGAAATTTGCGCGCAGCGTCACGTTTTGGTCTGAGCCGACCCTGAGATAACAAACATTTAATAAAGTATCTTAGCCGTGTGTGATGCGCTTTAACCGAATTTAGAAAATATAGTACCGTCAAACGGGGTGAATAGGGACGCAGGGGTGAATCGGGACAAAACTTCAAGGGATTTTAATAGGTACCTATTGAATTAGTAGATAAATCTCTACCCTACCTAAGGTTAAAAATTTGTTTGGGGGCCCCCAAACCAATTTTTATACGGGGCCCCGCCAAGGCACGCTACGCCTCTGCATAAATATCCTGAGTTAGAGGTTCTAAGGTAAAACCCAATATTCGTCCTTTATCGTCCGCCATTGTTATAGATTACAATGTGGCATCACTGAGTAGTCAGTCTGTGGTTATATAGATTGTCTGTGGTGTATCGAGCAATGAGAGCGCGTCGGTTGTCTTGATCTTGGAGAGATATGTTGCTTATTAATTAAATAAAAGGTTTTTCTCCCAAACACTTTCTTTCTCTGGTGTCCCATATACCCCCTAATAACCAGTGTTGCCGGCAGCAAGTTTCAATTTATTCCGATTCCTCATCTCAAAAGTTCCGATAAGTTCCGCCCGAGTAAAATAAAAAAAAAAACGATAATAAAACACACCTTTTATTTTTTTTTTTATCATTATACATTAATTCTTTACAACCATCAATTTAGTCCAGACGATCTGAAAAGAAAAATGCTCTAAAAACATTTTTGTGTTATGTATGTCATGTCTATGCATCTATGGCCTCGGATAATAATGTCAAAATACTATGGCGTTTTGACATAGTATCAAAGAGCGTTATACCCGAATAAACGTTTCACGATAAAATCGCGGCGATTTAACACGCGCGATCATTCTTTTTCGTGCGAAACAGTCAGAAGTGCGTATCTCATATAATCTGTGGTATCGCTACTTACGATTGGTCGAAACGGAAATAAAATAGGTACCGCGCGCGTTAAATCGCCGCGATTTTATCGCCAGTCTGTTTGCAGTTTGCATCGTGAATCTAGCGCAGAATCATTTTGTATAATCAGATCAACGATTTACGTGTACTTGTAGTAATATTCAGTATTTATTTATTACAACATTTTACAATATTTTTTACAAATAAGTGTATTAAAATGATACCTTAGAGTATGTAGTAGGTATGTACATGTAAATCGCTGACTCAGAAATTTCTTTAAAAAAAAAACTGGAATCTCGGTAAATGAAAAGTTAATTTATTTGTTCATGCCCAGAAGAATCACTTCACATATTCAACCAACAACTTTCTTCTACTGTGCAATTACAACAAAAGTACGTAGTATCTTTATGTCTTGAATTGAATGTAATTGAAAGAAAAGAAACTTCACAGTAGATCTCTAGTTCACAGGGATTAGACTACAAACCAGCGTAACGTAACACCAAACCATTGATATGCACCAAACCAGAAAAAACAAACGGCAACATTGATTTCTAGGGGTACACTCTTCTTTATTATTATATCTATGGGTACACTCCAACAAAGTATTTTACATCTATGTAGGGGTATACATGTAAGTGAACAACGAAAATATCTATAGCTAATCCTGTCAGTCGAGTTTATTTTATATATTATTATTTTAAGAAAGGAAACTGAGTCCATACAGCCAAGTCTACGACAAATATGATGATGGGTAAGCCAATGTCGCTTTTTGTTGGTTGGTTTGTGCCAAAGTTCCGAAAAGTTCCGCCAAAGCGGAGGTTCCGCAAAAGTTCCACCAAGGGCTTCAAAGTTCCGAATTCGGAACAAAAGTTCCGCGCCGGCACGCTGCTAATAACAGCCATGAACGGAATCAAATCTCGTGAATGAGTAATGACAACCGGCAGGGCTGCCAGTTCAGAATATTATTTCGAAGTTGCCACACCTTGTTGGCTACATACAGCTTGGCAAAAAACAGTAGAAAACCGGAAGTCGCCACTGTCTTCACGCTACCAGCACTTTGAATGATTTTATTTATTTTCACTCATTAGGTTAGTTTTATGGCATAATAATAAATCTTACAAACCTGCGTCTTTGTTCACATCAAATATCAAATATTTTAAAACGTTGTCAGCAAATAAAAAGATTAGTTCCGTTTCAAGACGTTCTGGCCAAGCTGTACCATCATTTTTTTTTATCGTTAAAATTCCTTTCAAAGCTTTATCCCGATTCACCCCTGCGTCCCTATTCACCCCGTTTGACCCGGTATTGTCTATGGTGTTGATACATCTGAAAATTCCACTTCCACAGCATTCTGCTGTGTGTGTAACTTAAAGTTTGAAAATGAATATTTCAACGGGGCGTGGATGGCTATATCCAAAACTATGGGGAATGTCGAAAAACGTTGAATGGAGTCTCGAAGCCGATTTTGTCGAAAACTACAGCTTGGCAAAAAACAGTAAAAAACCGGAAGTCGCCACTGTCTTCTCGCTACCAGCACTTTGAATGATTTTATTTTATTTATTTTCACTTATTACGTTAGTTTTATGGCACAATAATAAATCTTACAAACCTGCGTCTTTGTTTACATCAAATATCAAATATTTTAAAACGTTGTCAGCAAATAAAAATGTTAGTTCCGTTTCAAGACGTTCTGGCCAAGCTGTAAAACTGCATCGTTGGATTTTAGAAAATTCAATAATCCTGGCCAGGAATCGAACCCGCTGATTTTGGAAAAAAAAATCAGCGGGAATTCTGGGAAGTTACAAAAATAATATTTAATTTGTTCCCGATCGTCCCAATCCTAATTCAAGAGAGGACGAATGGGAATATGGTCTTCGATGAGTGTCATTCGTCCCACTAAAAAGATTTCTGCAGAAATATGTTTCGTTGTTTCGTAGTTTACTTTTAAATTAGTTACTTTGTTAGATTTATTCATTATTTTACAAAATTCTTCTCTATTTTTTTATGAATTAGAAAACATAGCCTAAGTTTATCATTGTTTCATTATGTTTACCTAAGCATTTTGTTTACATAAGCTCTATACACTGATTTTTTCATCATTAGTTATAAGGAGAATTTTATTCTTAATTAAAAAATCTCATATATAAAAATATAGCGAGTTATCGCAAAGTTGATTCTGTGATTTTTATTCCTTAATAAATGACTGATTTTTATTTCAAATTTGTTTTAACCAACAGTCTTATATTATTTAGTGGGAGCAATTGACCTAAAAAAAAGAATTAGTAAATTATTCCCATTCGTCCCCCCAAAAAATTTAGAGGGACCATCGGGAAAATAAATAACGAATTCCCGAAATCTAGGGGACGAACGGGAATACACGCGTCTTGGTCGTACGCCACCTTTGTGCATTATTCTGTCTCTTTCTTTGTTGGCGTGTAATAACAATGATTGTTTGTGCGAGTAAATGTGTCTGTGTACGTATAAGAGTCACTGTTTGAATACTTAACGTAAGAACGTAACATATCTGCCGCTATTTTATTTTAATCAAAGGTGATAATAAAATAACACGGATAAAGACGGAACCACAATTACGTGTCGTGGCGTGTCGTGACGCGCCAGAAGCATTTAGTATCATATATTTGACGTCACGCGTCACGACACGACATTCAAATATGTCCCTTACCATATTAAATGTATGAAACCGATATGCTTCTGGCGTGTCACGACCTCAGAACAATGACTAAGTCACGACACGCCACGACACGTAAGTGTGTTTCCGTCTTAAGATGGCACCAATGTTACCAGCACAAACTAGAAATGGTATTATAATTATTTTTATGTAATTTCATAATTAAATAATTTATCAAGAATACACTAAAAATATAATGTAGCGTAGATGTTCATTTTTTGGGCATTTGTTTTTAACCAGTTTTTACAGTTTCGATCGGTTAGCTTCGGTGTGATGGGACTGATGGGATACTTGGGATAGCGTTTGTTTGTCTATGGTGCGGTTGGAATGGAAATGGAAGATAGCCATTTGTCTGATAACCAAACATTAGAAAATATTGGCTTCACGAGTGCAATTTTGGACTTAAAACGTTCAACCTATAAATATTAAACAATATCCAGGTAAGTAATTTTCAAAATAGTGAAATGACTTTGGTTATATTATTGTTTTCATCGATGATGAACTAACGATAAGTTCTATGATTGCGTCACGTAAACGTATAGATATGTAAAACAGCTATGATTATCGTATTGAACGTGATGTTTCTCGCTACACAAGTGTCCTTTTTTAGCGTTTCAGTAAATAATTAGAGGTATAATGATTATTTTATCTAACCTTCTACTTTGACAGGATAACCTAACCGTTTTTTACTTCATTACTCCAAAGTTGACACCATTTTTGTTTCGGCTTTCAGTCCTTATATTATTAGAACGACTTCTACAGTAATGAATATTTTATTAGCAACGATTAAACTTTTTGCATATCACTTCATTCGTAACCATAGTAAAATGTAGTTTGATGATAAGGTTATGTTGATGTTTTGATTCAAGGATGTTCTATGCTGTATCTAGAAATAATGACAGGGATGTAGTCAGTATGTTTCCTTTTTCAATTCAGCCATGTAGTTGTATGTAGCTATATGGCATAATTAATGTAATTAAGCAAATTGAAACATTTTATTTAGTCTCATTCTAATGAACATGGGTTTTTAAACTTTTAAATGGTTATCCTATAAAAGTATCTATATATGATAATAATTAAAAGTGAAACAAAAGAATTCCTTGAAACACTACTTTTAATAATGTTTGAAACCAATTTACCCATGAAGTATGTAGCATTTTAAAACATTTTTATATATTTTTTAAAATTATGAACTAATAATGTTTAAAAAAAATCATTAGTTCCTTAATATCTGGCCATAAAATTTATAGCATACAATTCATAGTTTTTGACAGAGTCCACATAAAAATGTAAATCTACATAGGGT
The DNA here is from genome assembly GCA_950005045.1 of Agrotis exclamationis. NCBI lineage: Eukaryota > Metazoa > Arthropoda > Insecta > Lepidoptera > Noctuidae > Agrotis > Agrotis exclamationis. Next base: position 14,389,153 of record OX465428.1, read on the forward strand.
GTATTTTCCAACAGTACCCTGAGCACGAGTTTTCAGTATTTGAGACGTAAAGTAAACTGGAACTTTGACAACTTCAAATTGACAATTTTCAAGGAAAAAATTAGTTCCTTCTTCGTACACCAGCGGCGCTGTTCCATTTTTCCATATAAGAAACGCTGTAAATACTGGAAAAACGCTGTAAAGTAAAAGAGTGAAAACTCGTGCTAAGGGTACAGGGTGTGTATGGCTAAATCCGAAACCATCAGGAGTAGTGAAACATACCATAAAGGAGTCTCAAGGTTGATTTCGATGAAAAACAAAAATTCATTATCAGATTTAAAAAATATTAATATTCCTAGCCAGGAATCGAACCTGTTGATTTAAAAAAAAAACTACAGCTGCACAAGTTCACAACATTTTTTGTTCTCATTTAAAAATTTATAATCACATTGCAGGATAAAGGAATTATTGACATTGATTTTGTTCAGCATTTCTACTAATTGCTTGCATTATATTTTACCAAAAATGATTACTTCCCTGTTGTTTGTCATATTATTTCATTACCTATTTAACAGAATATGATCCGTATTAGCAAAAGTATTTAATGGTTTATTAATACAGTGTGTGTTTTTCTTATCAAAATCATCAGATTTGATTCCTGGCTAGGAATAATGATTTAGAGAAATTCTAGTGATGAACATTTACTGTCTTAATACAAGAAAAATTAAACATCTGTTGAACACTTGTTGTGTGTGTCATAGTTAGTTTTCATCCAAATCAGCCTTGAGAGTAATCTGATGATTTTTTTCCAATTCCTCATATTTTCCGATTCGGCCACCCAGGCCCAGTTGGAAAATTAACCCTGTATATTAGCACTAATAAACCTACTAATATTATCTCTAAGAAATGAAAGCTTGTTGTTTTTTCTTTAATTGACACAATACATATTATTCAAATAAATACTTATCCACTATTGAACACTATTTTCTACTCAATTGCACTTTGAGATTTGTTTTGACCATAGTCAACTATATAACTGCCGAGCTGGCTGTTATGCCTGCCTATTTATATTCGGACTGTCAGTTAAGAAGGTTCCAGAACATGGTAAAATGTATTTTGTATATATTAAACGCATTAACGCATGCCTAGCGAATTTTCAAAGATTTTCTTTGGAAAGAAAAGTTCGAACCACGGACAGGATTCGAACCTGCGACCTTCGGATTAAGTCAAGCAAATCAAATCTCAAGGTGACATGTAGCGCCATCTTTTGCAGGGTATTTCAACTACTACACCAACATGTTAACATTACAGTTAAATCAATGTTGTAGCAGATGACGTCAACCGTACTTAATATTTTGTATATACTAAACGCATTTGTTCCGATTTCTAGTCATGGTTCTTCACATGTAATTGGTAACTTTAGGTATAAAAGTAAGGGTGCTAATTGGGAATTCTTTAGATCGCTTTTTGCGTGTCATGCCAAAGATGTTACTCGTGATGGGCTGTCAGCTGAAGAAAGTGCTAAAATTATGTCAGACACCTTCACTTACTGTGCTGACATTGCCATTGGTCGCGGACCTATGACCAATGTACGTAGGTGTGATTGGTGGTGTGACTACCTAACCGAACAGCGTAAAATCTATCGTCGTGCGCGTAAACATCTTAATAAGCTTAAAAAACGTCAAGTCACCGGAGACCCCTCCTTCTGCGAAGCAGTAATGCTCGCGAAGGAGGAGGTGGGCCGCGCGAGAGAGAGGGCAATGTCCTCCCTCCACCCCACCCGCGGTGGTTGGCGCCCACGGCGTCGGACGTCGCAAGACGATCTCCGGCCACCGTAGGCGCGGGCATGCGGGCGGCGAGTAAAGGGCAACTCGCAGCCCGACCATGGACCATGCCCGGGTCGACGGCGCGTTGTGTTCCACGCGCGCCTCAAAGAGCGTCAGCGTAATGACGGGGCCCCCTCTGTAGAGGGCCAAAGCCTGCCAGGGTCGCGGGACTTATACCATTACCGTGACCCCGGAACATAAAGGGCTATTGAAGGACACCGTGGATTTTAGTCAGTACAAGTCTGACAGTCCCTCCCGCCCTGCCCGGGGTGGGAGGACTCATTTGATGATTTTACCACGATAAAAAAAAAAAGTCACCGGAGACTCACTAACCTCTGCTTTAAACACATTTAGAGTTGCCAAGTCCCGTTACAGAGCTTCAGTTGAAAAATCTAAGGGTAATTTGTTGCGTAAAGTAGTGAATAAATTAGAAAAGGAAGGTCCGTGGTCTCCTTTATATCATGAGTTTAAAGCCAATCGATCGGTCGACCTCGCGTATGTTCAGAATATTAAAGTAAATAATAAACACACCACCGGTATTGAAGAAACAACGGAAGTTTTATTAAATACTCTTATCCCTGATGATTCACCTGTTAATGACAATGACTACCACCAACAGATTAGAGCATGGGCTACAGTTCCGCCTAAATCACCAGCGTCAGACCTTCCATCCACTGACGAATTCATTAATGTTGTTAGGAGACTGCCCCTTAACAAATCATCAGGTGAAGATAAAATATCTAATCGTATGATAAAGGAAGCGTGTAAAACAGCGGGTGACGCGATATTAACTGTTTACAACCGGTGCATTGCTGAAGGTGTTTTTCCTCGTATATGGAGACATGGCTTTATACGAATAATACCTAAAAGCGGCGACAAGCCACCAGATGACCCTAAGTCTTACCGGCCCATAACATTATTACCATCTTTGGGAAAGCTCCTGGAGCGTCTTATCGTCCCACGATTGTTACCGGACGGGCCCAAATTCCATAAAAACCAATTCGGTTTTACTATCGGCAAATCAACCGTTGACGCGGCACTTTCTGTTAGAAAAATAGTTAATACCTCCGAGCACAAGTACGTACTTGGAATCTTTCTAGATATTTCCGGGGCTTTTGATAACGCATGGTGGCCAATGCTACTACTTAAGATAAAAGCTCGTGGTTGCTATAATAATATATTTAATCTTCTTTGCTCGTACTTTTCTAATGGTTCCGCGAAACTTAAACTCGGACATCATTCCGTATCGAAACCTCTTACCATGGGCTGTCCTCAAGGTTCGGTTATCGGTCCTCATTTGTGGAATATAGGCTTCGATGATTTCCTCGCGATTCCACTTCCAAGTGGTTGTTCTCTAACTGGTTATGCGGACGATGGCCTTCTGCTCATTCAGTCGAATACTCGTGCTGGACTCGAGAATTTGGCTGACACTTGCCTACGATTAATATCTCAGTGGGGCGATCGAAACCGTCTGATCTTTGCACCACATAAAACCTATCAACTCATTTTAAAAGGTGACCTTAAATCGTGGCCTAGTATTAAATTCAATAATGTTCCCGTTAAGAGAAAGCAATCTGTGTGCTATCTTGGTTTAGTCTTAGAGAGAAATTTCACATTCATAGAACATATAAAAACAGTTGGTGAAAAAGCTAAAAATAACTTTTATGCCCTAACGAGAATATCTAAATCTACTTGGGGTTTGTCGTTTTTAACCTTAAAAACTATTTATGGGGCTACTTACTTGGGCTGTGTGTTCTACGGAGCACCTGTTTGGGCCGATAGGGCTACCATAGGGGCGGCACGACGTAAATTGCTTCAAAGCCAGCGCTTGGCTTTGTTATTCTTATGTAAAGCGTATAGGACCGTCAGTACTGAAGCTTTACCGGTACTTGCTGGTGTTCTTCCAGTAGATCTTGAAGTGCAGCGACGTGCTGCAATGTACTTTTCCGCACGGGAGACCACTGACGCTGATTTCCTACCGCAACGTGACCGTGATAAGATATCTAGATTATTCAAACCCCAGAGCGACGTCTGGGAGGATCTTTTATCCGAATGGCAAAATAGGTGGGATAATTCTGTCAAGGGGCGGCACCTCCACCAGTTCTTCCCATCCGTTCGTGAGCGGCTGGCTAGGACGTGGCTGGAGGTGGATCACTGTGTTGCCCAATTTCTCACGGGACATGGTAACTTTAAAAGTAAATTGTTTTCCTTTAAGCTTGTTCCCTCGCCTTTTTGTCAATGTTCGTCACCTGACTGTGAATATGAACAATCAGCACATCATATTCTTTGGGAGTGTATTCTCTGGCAGAACGAACGCAATATTATGTTGGATACTATTCAGACTACATCTGGAGTCTTTTATTATACGGACCTTGTGGAAACTCGAACAAACTTCCGTGCGTTCAAGCGTTTTTGCCATACCTATTATTGGAATCAAATTTAGCAGCTCACAATTTAGGACCCATTAATATTAGTAGTCATTTTTACCCGTGGTGCAAGGCAACTGGGCTTCTCCCAGTTGTAATTGTCCCTTTGTGCCTATTGGCCTTGTTTTGTTCTGTCTCCTGCTTGCATGGAGGGAAGTGGAAACATATTTTTTCCTACTCCTCCACTATTCTTTTCTGATTAATTTCGTGCAGGATCCAAGACAGGTAAATTCATTCTCCGGGACACGTCGAGCTTCATTGTCTCGGCGCTTTTCTGGTGGTTGCCACTGTTGATTCTGGCTCTCAGGAGTTGCAGTGGTTTGGGAATAGTGTGGTGGGTTTGTCCCAAGAAAAAAAAAAATACTAAACGCATTAACGCTTGCGTAGCGAATTTTCAAAGATTTTCTTTGGAAAGAAAAATCTGTTACAACATTGATTTAACTGTAATGTTAACATGATGGTGTAGTAGTTGAAATACTCTGCAATAGATGGAGCTACCCGTCACCTTGAGACTTTAGAAATGGAAAGAAGAATTTGCCGCGGCAGGTGAGAACCTCGGTGGCTCGGTTGGAAATGAGCGTCGGATGTACTGAAACCGAAGGTCGCAGGTTCGAATCCTGTTCGTGGTTCGAATTTTTATTTCCAAAGAAAATCTTTGAAAATGGTAAAATGTTCTGAAAACATTCTTGGATTTCTATACTTCTTCTTCTTGAACCTGGAATGTTCTAGTAACTTGGTTGATGTAACAATATCAATCCTGTTTATCCCTGAATGGCTTTATCAACATCAGATGAATGCCAAAATCTTTGTCTCCATATATGCACTTTTAAGGTATGCAAATAAGGTTTTATTGAAGTGTGACTGATCTATGCCTAGTGCCTAAACACTCTATAATAGAATTTTTCCATGAGAAAAGGTAGCAAGCAAATACAAGCATAAATATTAATTCCTAATTGACATTGAATAATTCCAGGTACAGACTAATAATCAATTTTCCTTCTCTTCTCTTTCAGTATCCTCTCCTCATCAATAACTGTAAGAGGTGCCTGGACCCATCATGTTATCAATGAACTGATATCAAAAACTCATCATGGAGGGGGAAGCTGAAGACTTCAATCTCCAATGGGAGGAAGAAGTTGAAGTAAAGGTAAAGAAACATGAAGGAACTTACTGAGTAGTCAACCTTGGACTGGCCATAAAGAAAGTCCATCATCAATCTTTTTAAAGAGAAAAAACAAATCAAAAAACTAGTCACTTATTCAAAATAGGCTATTTTATGTGCAGTTTTTGAAGGAAAATTTTACATAAGTCAGTCTTCCAAATCCGCCTGCCCTTCACCATTTCGTAGTTGTTTGTTGGGAAGGAGAACTTGTATAACAAACTTCCCAGCAACAAGAAATGAGAGCCCCCTTTTGAAGTCAACTTTTGTCTTTTTATGGTCTATTAAAATAACAAACTTCTTATAAACACCAAATGATATTTTTTTCTAAAATTTCTTCCCACTTTTTTCATGTCTTGGCCACAACCCTATTTTTTTCCCTTACAATTGCACTTTTTATTTTAGTTGAATAGTATTTTACTGTCTTTTATTTTCTTCTTACATTTTCTTTTTATTTTCTTCTCCACTGAAGAAAATGTTTGCTTTCCAGCACAGTCCAGGTGCTGTTGAGGCAGAGGAAGTGATAACAGCTCTAGATAATGTGCAACACACTGGATATTCCAACATGGTGAGATTAAATAGTTTACGAAATTAATTTGTTGATACTACTTGAACAGTTTTTGGTTTTTAGCATGGCTTTTCACCATTTGTTGTGACAATAAACCTTATAAACTCTCCTAGGTATTCGTTTTTAAATGTTAGTGTGTTAGTAGGAAGTAATGTCTGGAAATACTGAACAGATTTTGAGAACTACATTACCTTATAAAAACCTGATACAATATAATGCTTACCTCAAACTATCAACTCTGTGGTGGAACAAAGCTCGCTGGACTAGCTATTATAAATAAACAGCAGTTGATGCATGTAATTTTAGGTGTTGAATGAAAATTTTCTCTCTTCAAGAGCGTTTTTACAAATTTTCAAGTACTTATTTTTCGAAATGACTGAATCAATTTAATAATACTTCTACCTATTATTACATGCATAGGTCCAAAAAGTTATCAGAGAACACCATCATATAAAGCGAGGCAACTATAAACTATAGTATACGAAGACAGGACGCAGGCGTTATTGCGTATAAAAATATAACTTTAAGTATAAACTAGTTTTGTAAAGCTTGACGTGTACATGGCCTACATTTAAAGCTGTTATCTTTCATTATTCATGTTTAGTTAAAGGTTGAGAATCAATTGTATACCCAGACAGCGGAAGAGATGATGAGCACGGACCAAATGGCTGCGGAGAACTTAATGTTCTTGTCTCAAGATGTAGTGAGCTACACAGTGACAGCCGAACTTGCTGATGATCCTAGCGTGGAGTGTGTCACAGAAGAGGTCATTACAGATGATTGGGTGACTCCTGGTGGGCAGGAAAGGTACCAGTAAGATCTCTTAGATTATTGAATTTTTATTTTGTTACGTAAACCAATATTGATGACGGTACGACACTTTAAAAATTGGCAAAATACGAGTATCACAAGCAACTACAGTTTTTACTTGCTTCTGACGTCACGAGCCCCCACTCTCGAATTTTGATGTGTTATATCTTTGCAAATATGCATCAAATTACCTCTTGACTTACACCATACACGCTTTCTTATTATGCTCGACAGTGAGTTGAGAGTGTGACAGGCACACCAACACGCTTTTTCTAAAACGGGCTTAAATGCGCCGAAACTGCATTACTCTGTATCAGCTCTAAGTTAAAAATAAAACCATTATTATTATACAACATTGCTGTGACTTAATAAATAAGTTTTAAATGACTGAAAAATAATTCAAATATGTTTAAATTAAAGAGAACAATGGATTTGGACAAAAGACAAGCCTGTAGTAATAATATATCTTTTTGGTGCTCTTTCTTAGTATCACTTCATTTAATTTCAGAGTGGAAGTTCCAATAGATCATCTGAATAATGCAGAAGTGGTTATGAAAGAAGAAAATGACCTTGATGTTCCTTTACCAACAGATCAAGTAAGTTGCAAGTCCATCTAAATAGCATGATTAAAATGTCAAGGAAATTGTTATTAATAATATTTGCATGCTGCATGCACGATGGCACCTGAGCTACTAGCAAGTAGCTCAGGTGCCATCGTCAGCGGGTGCCCTATGTAGAATTACCTGAATGTAATAAAATCTGAACGGGTGAACCAATTTGAAAGTAGTTTTTATTTCAAAGCAAATTTTAAAGCGAGGTTTAAAATCTGCTTTCAAATAAAAACTGCTTTCAAATTGGTTCACCAGTTTAAGACCTTCGGTGCCAAAGACAGACACAGATATTGGTCAAACTAACAATGTTCCTATTCTGTATTAGGGGTTAAAAAATATCAAGATTGTAATGCACACAGATTCTGTTGTCCCTGTTTTGTTTTTCTTTGAGATTTTTTACTTTATTGTTTACTGCACTTTGTTTTTGGACTTTGTAGGGTAGCTGATAAACAATTTATTTAGTTTTACTGAATTTAATATTTATTTGCATAAAACATGGCATAAAAAGGTCTTACAGTACAAAAAATAGAGGAGACATGTTTTGCCAAGATTAAACATAGCATCATCTTCCACATAGGGCTATTTTAAAAATTAAAATTTTAAAATTATCAGCTCTTTTGGAAGGTTTCCCAAAAAAATGGATTTAAAAACTTGTTCCAGGACGAATACACAGCAATGCGTCCTTGGCCGTGCGACTTCTGTTCGCGAAGGTTCCGCAAGAAGGCCGCACTAATGAACCACATGGTGGCTCATCAGAACGACCGGCCGCACGCCTGCAACCTGTGCGGCGTGCGGTACGTGCGCAAGTGCGATCTCATGAACCATCTCAAGGTCCACGCCTTTGTGCCTGAGAACACCGATTCTATAGATTATGGTAAGCGGAATTTTAATCCCTACATTATACAGAATAATCAAAAAATTTCAAAGAAGAAATGGTTAGCTTATGTTTCGAATGCAGTCATTGCCTTGAAGATTGATTAGTTTTTGTTAATTAGACCTTTTCCTTATGTTTGCCGTATATAATTCCCAGAATCTGATCCTTATTAGCAACACTATCGAATGGTGTAAAAATACAGGGTGTGATTTTTGTTCCACAATAAGCGAGTTCGATTCCTAGCCAGGATTATTGAATTTTCTAAAACTAAATTATTGAATTTTCTAAATGAATGATGAAGTTTTAGTTTTTTTTCAAAATCGGCCTCGAGACTATAGATATAGCCATCTACGCCCAGTTCAAAAATTCGCTCTGTATAAAGCTCTTCAAAAAATCGGGTACGTTGTACTCGCTGCCGGCTTGAATAACCAGATGAGTGAACGTGGATAAGGCGAAAAACTGAGACGCTTGTGAACATGACCACGATAGTTCGAAAGTTGATCCACTGAATTGGAAGGTTTAAATCCCACTTGCAATCGAATTTTTCTTTTCATAGAAAAGCTTTAAAAACGTGTAAGTTTATTATTGGTAAATCTTAGGATTTACTGGAAAATCTTAAGATTACGCGTACTTCGGACTTTTACATTAACATATGCATTAATTTAGGGTTTGCCTTAAAAATAATGGCCTATAATGTTCCCAAGAAAATTATCCCTCCAATGTCTGAATCCGTCTTGTCCCTTTGTATCTAAAGGTCGAACTAAGCTAGTGTACATGCAACTCCTAAAAAGCAGGTAATGTGAATATTTACTGTTGCAGAGGATGTTTTAGACAATAACCAAATTGTGAAACCAAAGAAGAAACGCGGGCGGCGGAAAAAGAATCCTGAACCGGTGGAGGAGGTATGTTGAATCTTACTGTCTGACATCTATGTTATACCTATAATAAACGTGAAATTTTGTGAGAATAGATGGATGTTTGTAACTATTTACTTAAATAATTATATTTCGGTATTATCCCGTAGGCTTTTAAACTGGTAATAAAATAGTTCGAGGCTAACTTTGCTGCTGGCTGAAAATTAGCTGTGCGTGCTAGTTCATGAGACTAAGTTCGTAATACGGTCCTTAAAAGTTGTACAGTTACACAATTTTAGGTATCACCTGGGCGCTTTTGCGCTTGGTTGTATCTTTGCGAAGTAGCACTTCGATCTGCCATAAAATTTCCCTCGAACTGATTAATATTCCGTTTCTGTAAAAAATTTAAACTGCGTTTCGTTCGTAGCATTTTGTGCCTTTACCGTTGTCTTGATCATTCTCAGAACGGCATGTGGGAGAACATGACGTCAGCGCGCACGCAGCAGTGGTCGCGACGAGCGCGCTCCCCCCTCCCGCCCTCCTCCCCGCCCTCCCCCGTGCCACCCTCCCCCCCGCCCGTGCCCTCCGACCCCACGCGGCCCTTCGTGTGCAGACACTGCGGGGTGGGCTTCGCCAGGGAGAAGGCGCTGCAGTCACATGCCAGGGTTAGTGTTTCTTCGTGATGTATTCGTTTTGTATAATGTTACTGGGAAATGTGTGAAATCTAGGAATTCCATAAAATTGAAAGGAAAAATATAAAAAAGTATTTCACGCGGTCAGGTAGACGGAGTCCCGCTATGCAGGGCTCCTATTTCCGCGGGCAAGGTAACCTAATCTCGAAGTGGCCAAGAGTTGTTGGTGTCTTTGAAAGTAAACGTCAGGGGCACCCCAAAGTTCAGTTTGCTTAGGTTTCACACATTTCCGATTTTAGGAATTACATACATTTCTTAGGAATTGTATACAATGATAGATTACATACATTTCCGTTAACATATATATTTTAATAGTAGTTTATGAAACTGTCACATAATGAGGGGTATTATACACGAGTGCGAGTTTAAAAAACGAGCGAAGCGAGTTTTTTAAAAGTATCACACGAGTGTATAATACCTAGTTATGTGCAGTTTCATACACTACTTTATCTACTCTCATTGAACACGAATATAATTATCAAATAAAAGATAAATATTGTTAATAAGTGTTCATTTTGTATTTATAATTGAGTATGAAATTGAATATGGAATTGTGTATCGTTGGCGTTAGACGTACTCCCAAAGCGCGCGCAGTCACAGATAATAAAATAAATTTATGTATCTATGATCTGTAATCCGTATCGTAATGAAAAAAAATTTTATTATAACATTATTTTGTTAGAGAAATAGTGTCATAATTTAATTTTTTAATTTCATTTCGATATACTGTGTGTAAAGTACGTCATTATAAACTCGTTTTGAGTTTTGTATTTTGAATTTAACGATATGAGAGTAGATAAAAGTTTTTATAATATTATCTATATCAAAATTATAATAGGATGGATGTCAATGCCTAAAACGAGCTGAAGGACTAGTTAATGATTGTTTGGTGTCAGGTGCACGGCGGTGACTCCCCGGTGGAGTGCGGCTCGTGCGGCGAGCTGTGCTGGTCGCGGGAGGCACTGGCCGCGCACACCCAGCAGAGACACCCGCACCTGCCGCCCAGAGACCAGCCGCCTGACCCGCCCTACGAGGACGACGACTCGGGTATAACATTCATCATCATCATCTTCCTGTCCTTATCCGATTTTTCTTGGGATCGGTGCAACACGTTTCTTTCTTCCATTCACCCCTATCAGACGTCATAGTATCATTTCATCCTTAGATAATCCATCCATCTTTTCTTTGGTCTTCCTTTCCATCCATCAACATTTATACTCATCACTCTCTCAGTCCCATGAGTGTCATCCCTCCTCATCACATATCCATACCAAAATAGACGGTTCCCTTTCATAACTCGTATATAAAATTACATTACTATAATATTCACCCACAGTAATACAAAATTTTGCTGATTCCGTGAAATACACAGTCAATAAGGTTACTTTTAGATTGAATAGGTCATATGTGAATAGGCAAGCGTACTCCACCTTTAACAACATCTTCGCTTACCATCAAGCGAGATAGTAGTTAAACGTGAGCCTATCGCTAAACAAAAGAAAACCGAAGCCACATACATCGAACTGTTTGCAAAATTCTGCTAGCTTTAATTTGGTTAGGTGTAACTGGTGTGAATTTCCAGGCTTCGTATATTACTTGGAATAATAAAAAACGTTACATTACTACTGATTTGTTCAGGAGATGATATGGAGTTCCGTCTGTCCCCGCTGTCGCACGGGGCCCCTGAGCGCGCCGTGTACGACACCATGCGCGGGCCCGAGCTGTTCTGTCAGGACTGCGGCGTGGCCTTCCAGCGAGCGGACCTGCTGAGGAGACACGTGGCCGCCGCACACAGGTACCACATGCACACGAGTGCTCCGTCTTACATATTGTTCTTATGACAGGACTAGAGTTAGCTAATGGGTTGTTTTGTGATCCAGTTACAAACGACACGACAGCTCGAGTAGCACCTGGGCAGAGCACACGTGTGACGTGTGCGGCGAGGGGTTCACTGACGCGCTGCAGCTGCTGGCGCACGCTGAGACACACGTGGCCGAGAGACACCGCGCGCCGCACAACGTGCCCAGGTAACTACGTGCCAGCTAAACATAAACATCAGCACCTGGAGGCGAGGGGTTCACTGACGTGAGACACACGTGGCCGAGAGACACCGCGCGCCGCACAACGTGCCCAGGTAACTACGTGCCAGCTAAACATAAACATCAGCACCTGGAGGCGAGGGGTTCACTGACGTGAGACACACGTGGCCGAGAGACACCGCGCGCCGCACAACGTGCCCAGGTAACTACGTGCCAGCTAAACATAAACATCAGCACCTGGAGGCGAGGGGTTCACTGACGCGCTGCAGCTGCTGGCGCACGCTGAGACACACGTGGCCGAGAGACACCGCGCGCCGCACAACGTGCCCAGGTAACTACGTGCCAGCTAAACATAAACATCAGCACCTGGAGGCGAGGGGTTCACTGACGTGAGACACACGTGGCCGAGAGACACCGCGCGCCGCACAACGTGCCCAGGTAACTACGTGCCAGCTAAACATAAACATCAGCACCTGGAGGCGAGGGGTTCACTGACGTGAGACACACGTGGCCGAGAGACACCGCGCGCCGCACAACGTGCCCAGGTAACTACGTGCCAGCTAAACATAAACATCAGCACCTGGAGGCGAGGGGTTCACTGACGTGAGACACACGTGGCCGAGAGACACCGCGCGCCGCACAACGTGCCCAGGTAACTACGTGCCAGCTAAACATAAACATCAGCACCTGGAGGCGAGGGGTTCACTGACGTGAGACACACGTGGCCGAGAGACACCGCGCGCCGCACAACGTGCCCAGGTAACTACGTGCCAGCTAAACATAAACATCAGCACCTGGAGGCGAGGGGTTCACTGACGTGAGACACACGTGGCCGAGAGACACCGCGCGCCGCACAACGTGCCCAGGTAACTACGTGCCAGCTAAACATAAACATCAGCACCTGGAGGCGAGGGGTTCACTGACGTGAGACACACGTGGCCGAGAGACACCGCGCGCCGCACAACGTGCCCAGGTAACTACGTGCCAGCTAAACATAAACATCAGCACCTGGAGGCGAGGGGTTCACTGACGTGAGACACACGTGGCCGAGATACACCGCGCGCCGCACAACGTGCCCAGGTAACTACGTGCCAGCTAAACATAAACATCAGCACCTGGAGGCGAGGGGTTCACTGACGTGAGACACACGTGGCCGAGAGACACCGCGCGCCGCACAACGTGCCCAGGTAACTACGTGCCAGCTAAACATAAACATCAGCACCTGGAGGCGAGGGGTTCACTGACGTGAGACACACGTGGCCGAGAGACACCGCGCGCCGCACAACGTGCCCAGGTTCACTAAATTAACTCAAAAGGTTTTGTCCTTTTTAGTCTTCTCACTATGTCCGTTTTGTCGAGGAGCTGGATAGCCTCGATGTTCACATGATGGTGAAGCCTTCGTTCATGAGCTTCAACGTTCTTTTTAATTATGTCTGTGACGAGGTCTAGTTTGAGGTCCCGATGAAGGTCGTCATTTCGAATGTAACAGGGCGCATTGACGATTCCTCTGAGTACTTTGTTTTGAAAACGCTGTATAATTTTGATGTTACTTTGTTTGGTACAGCCCCAAAGCTGGATACCATAAATCCATACAGGCATCAGGACTTGTTTTTACATAAGCATCTTGTTATGTACTGACAGCGAAGAATGTCTTTCTATCAGCCAGTACATCGACTTGTAGCGAAGCTCTAGCTCGTCGTTTCTTTTTAACATGAGCTTTCAGCGAAGCTTTGCGTCTAATGTCATGCCTAAGTGTCTAAACACACTATGCCGAAGTTACGCGACCGAAGTTCGGCGGCTGATTTCACGTTCCGACGTATTTGGCTGATATGACACACCATAAGTGCCGAACTTACGCGGCAGAAATTCGGCGCGGGTGACGCGGGCGGCTCCCTGCTGCTCCCCGCCCCCGGATCTTCGTCGGTAATCGAACCGAACTTCGGTCGCGTATAATGTGTGGTCACAGAATAAGTTGCCGCTGAACTTACGCCCGACCGAAGTTACGCTGTACGCTATGACGCGACGTAATTTCGGCATAGTGTGTCGTCAGTAATTCAAATAGCATTGCAGGCGTAATTGTACCGAACTTCGGTCGCGTAACTTCGGCATAGTGTGTTTAGACACTAAGTATTTGGATGACATGACCGTTTATATTTATCGGATGATAATTTGGCTTTTTGTTTGTGAAGACTATGTGAACGGATTTTGATTCATTAAGTTTCACACGCCATTTTTTTTTGTCCAGTCAAAGATGATATTGACGGCTGTTTGAACTTTTTCCACTGCTTCTTCTTGAGTGACACCTGTGGCCATTATAGCTGTGTCGTCTGCAAATGTGGCAATGGTATTGTTTTCTAACTCAGGAATATCGCAAGTGTACAGTAAGTACAATATCGGACCTAGGACACTTCCTTGCGGTACTCCAGCTTTTATCGGTTTAAGTTCCGAATGTGCATCATCTTGTCTTACTCTAAACATACGATGTGATAGGTAAGACACTAAGATGTCAGAAACTGTTTAGGGCTCAGAACAATAACTAAAGCATAGAAGGCGCTCTACGACATTTGAAGCGTATGCTGTCATAGACAAAAGAGTATTAGCTAGTGATGTGACTATGCATTAAATAAATACCGATATCGACTTCTTAGTTTATGGTATCGCTCCATTGGTCGCGGGACTTATCTCATTACCTTGACCCCGGAACACAAAGGGCTATTGAAGGACACCGTGGATTTTAGTCAGTACGAGTCTGACAGTCCCTCCCGCCCTGCCCGGGGTGGGAGGACTCATTTGATGATTTTACCAGGCTAAAAAAAAAGGTATCGCTCCATGGCAATAAATTTAAATATGCTAAGGTGAAATAAAGAACTCACTTCTGTCTGACCAACATATTTATTTATAAACAGCATAAATTATTAAAAATTGAAATTACAAAGAAAACGCTTAAATAATATTAAAAGAGCGATTGGCCCTGAACGATTCCCAGTTGTTACGTGCAATAGCGTTGATCCATTTTTGCCTCATATCAACATCGGACGGAAATCTGAAAGTGACAAAAAAATATAGCCACACATGAATTTAAATTATTACACCATGAGCCACACGGATTTTTGACACTATCATTTCATTACTCATACGTACGATTCGCTCACAAGACCGTAGGTTTTTATTTAACTCTTAAATATTTAATCCTTCCCAAAACTACGTGTAAAGAAAAATAATGTAATTAGATGACGCTAGTTTATCGATATTGTATCGATAGTTTGTTTTTGCAAGCACTATTGCAAAAATTTATATGCTGATTTAAAATTTATAATTTCCTTAGAATCGAACTATTTAATTGCATAAAATATTGATTTCAAAACACTACCGTGCACACTTAGCTCAAATAATTTGAAATAATGCCAAAATAACATAAATGAGAATGAAAAACTGACAAAATGACCATATTTGATTACTTACCGATGGGAGCTTATGATTTCCGCATCATTTTCTTTGCGGGATGAATGAGATTTACATCCCACTATAATGCAGGACATTATTTAATCTTTAAGCTTTGCGATTTACACTAAATCACTGTTAGTTTTGTACTATTTTTACAAAAACACGTAAAACCAACGAAGCAGTTCAACTGGCATGCGCCCATATGCATTATACGAAAAAATGCGATGAACAAAGTCAAAGATAAAAACCTGAGACGTTAAGTAGCTTTTAAACTTAGTACTATAAAGGTAGCCAAGGTATCCAAATTGACGTTTACTTTGTGACGATTTGCATTTTGAGCAACCTACATCTGTCTCTCTCTAATGCTGTTATGAGTGTATAAGAAAACAAAGACGACTATATTAGTCAAATTTAGCTTCCTTCTATGCTTTAGTTATTGTTCTGAGGTTTAGGGAGCATATTTTTTAGTTTTTTAATAAGGCCTTTGTGCCATACCTTATCGAATGCTTGCGCTACGTCGAGGAAGACCGTTGAGCAAACTTTGTTTTCTTCTAAAGCCTTTTCTATAATGTTAGTAATCCTGTGTACTTGGTCTATTGTAGAATGTTTTTCCCTAAATCCAAATTGGTAGTCAGGGATCAAGTTTCTTTCTTCTATAATGGGTTTTACCCGTTTCAAGAGAAGCTTTTCAAATAATTTTGATATGATCGGTAGCAGTGAGATCGGTCTATATGATGTCGTTTCGTGAGGTGGTTTACCAGGCTTTGGTATCATTATAACTTCGGCAACTTTCCACAAGCCAGGTACAGACTTAAGCCTGAACGTTGCATTGATAAGAGTTGTAAGTTTTACGATGGCCTTACGTGGGAAGAACTTCTCCGGTAATAAGATCGTAGCCAGGTGATTTCTTTGGTCTAAGACGCTTGATTTCGTTGTACACTTCTCTAGGTGTTACGAATTTTATTTCTTGCTCATCATTATTTGATGTTTCATCTAACAAGACGCTTTCTTCAAATTCATTATTTGGCTTGAAAATGAGTTCCAGATGTGCAAACCTAATAGCTTTTTGTTCGTTGCTTATTGCCCACCGTCCGTTAGTATCTTTGATCCCCCTGAATATGCATAATTGGCTTTTTTAAACTTTTTGTAGATTTCCACAGAGAGTAATCTGTCGTGCGATTGCTAGTTAGTTGTTTTAGATAACTGCTCATTGATTCATTTTTGAATTTCTGAATTGCACTACTTGGTATTGCACACTAAGGTGGTTCAGAATTCTTTTATCTTGTGGAAATCTTGTTTGTTGCCATCTTCGTCTCTGTCGCCTCTTTTCAGCAATGAGTTTTGTGATTTCTGCTGGATAGTAGGTTACTCTGTTTTTTATCTTAAAGGTAGGCGTGTTTTTCCAGGCGCATTGTTGTATTTGTGTTATAAACTGACTGATATCCCGATCAAGATCTTCTGGTTTCTTTAGTGGAACTTTTAAATCTATTACAGAGTCCAAGTCTATTTTAAAGCTTGCCCAATCAGTGTTCTTATTTACCAATGTGGGGTAGGTTTCTTTTAGCACGAAAGTCTCACTTAGAGTAAGTAATATAGGCGAGTGTACCGAGCTCATATCATATCCTTCTCTAATGCGGAGGAGATTAGGTGATAAGTTTTTGTAAATAAAAAAGTCTATGAGATCAGGAATCTTTTTTGTGTCAGTAGGCCAATAAGTGGGCTTACCTGTTGACAATGTTTTGCACTGTGTTACTACAATCGCGCACAGTAGCTCTCTTCCTTTGGTTGTTGTCAGTCTAGATCCCCAAAATGTATTCTTAGCATTAAAGTCGCCTCCCAATACAAATCTGTTTCCAAGACGGTTTAGAAAATTCGTGTACTGATCTGTTTTTAGTGGATACCTAGGTGGACAGTATATGGCTGAAATAGTGACAAGACAATATTTCGTTTTGACACAGACAGCCACAGCCTGTATTTCTTCTTTTTCATATTTGAGTTCTTCATAGTGAAAAATATTCTCTTTTATAATGACAGCACTACCACCTCTTGGTGTGTTATTTGGGTGCAACGCATGGTAAACTTTATACCCTTTAATTTTAATATGAGATTCTTTAGTGAAGTGTGACTCCGATATAAGGCACACATCAATAGGTACTTTCCATATTTAGGACTGCCGTAAGTTCATTCTGATGTTTAAGCAGTCTATTGGCATTCCATGCCATAATTCTAAGTAGATTAGCCATGGATAATGCTTTTTTGTTTGGTAGCTGCTTTAGTGCTACTTTCAAGTTTTTTCAGCCTTTCGTCGAACGTAGTTAAAAGATTTATAATTGTATTAATCTTTTCATCCATGTTAGGGCTCAATGCTTTCATTTGTGACTGTGGCAAAGATTGGACTCCTTTTGTCATTTGTGCATACGAAACACTTTTAGTAGCAAGCTTGGTGACACTAGGTATTTTTTCTTTGTTTGTACTTGGGCCCTGAGAGTTTGGTATCAGCACATTCTTTCTAGTATTTTTATCTTTAATGTTTTGTAGCTCTTTAGCTACTATCCCCTTGTAAGCCACTGGGAAGTTTTCTTCCCACAACCTGTCATTAGTGTCAAATTTCGGAAAAGCCAACGGGAAGTTTTCTTCCCAGTGACAGTTAAGAACTGTCACTTTGACAAGACAGACATTTGACAGGTCTGATTTTATTGGATGTTTAGGCTTACCAGTGGGTAAGCATCCCCTATAGTTAGCCGGGTGGGGCTCACCACAGTGAACACATTTTGGTTTTGCTTCTGCTGGTTTATTGCAGTCTCTGGTTAGGTGCTTACCTGTACACTTCACACAGCCATTTTGGTTTTGCTTCTGCTGGTTTATTGCAGTCTCTGGTTAGGTGCTTACCTGTACACTTCACACAGCGGGTTTCTTTGGAACAGTATTTCTGTGTGTGGCCATAAGCTTGACACCTTTTGCATTGTGGAATTAACTTTGATGCTTTTAATGGCTGTATGTCTACTTTACAGCCCAGTATGGATTTAATTCCGTAGATTTTTTTAATGTCTTCATCTTTTTGGAATGAGAGCATAAACATACTGAGGGGCTCTTTGCTCTTCCAACTCAGTTTGTTGACCGCATCTTCTATTTTATAACCTTGAGTTGTCAGGTCTTCAACTATTCTATTTGGCAGGCAGGAAGAATGAAGGTTTTTTGCCATCACCCTGATCGGTCTGTCTTGTTTATTCTCATACGAGTACCAAAAGCAGTTATTCTGTAACAATAGCTTGGTGATGGATCTGTATGAGTCATCATTAAAGGAGTTAATTTTAACTTTTTCTCCATTCATCATTTTCGTAATAAACGAGTCTTTCGTTAGATTAGTTGAAAGAAGATCGTAGAAGTCTTGGTAGTTCTTAACATTTTCCACAACTATAGGTGGTGGTGTGGGCTGTTTCTTTATTTTAACAGTTTCCTTAGGTTTTTGGCTGGAATCGGGTCCTTGTTGAGGTGGTGAGGACAGTGATGATGAGTTCAGTTTCCTTTTTTTTCTGCTCTTCTGTCGTACCCACTCTGTTTCCTTTGCTAGTTCCTCTTCGTCCGTCTCATACTCGATTGGCATTGGCTTCTCAGTAGTGACATTTTTCTTGTCTAGGTCTGCAGTTTTTTGCTCCTGGATGTTTTTTAGCTGGTGCTGAAGTTGTTCTAATTGACTTTTGAGGTCATTTACCAAACATTGCAACTTTTCGCGTTCCAATTTTTCTTCAGTATAATATTTGTACAACAGATGTTCCGTTTCAGTTTTATTTTTAATTGAGGATGACGAAGCCATGATTATTAGAATTATAACTTCGCCTTAACACTTTGTTTATACAAATAGTTGCGCAATAAATTCGGTAACTGGGTCATCGCGGCGATCGCGCACGGCTAGAGGTAACGAACGGTATGCTGCTGCGGCAGCGCTATTGGCACCGTGCACGACTTTAGCGCCACCTAGCGTTCACAACTTCGACGGCTCTGACCATTCTAATTGAAATCAGATTTGTATACAAATCACATGGTTTTGGATTCTATGGCGATCCATCGGCTCTGAACAAAATTAAATAAACATAGGCAAAATGATATGATAGAAGAAGAATATCAAATATGGGATTAAAATGAGGATTATGATATTATTTACTTTTTTTTCTTCACGGCAGTATAGTCAGTAATCAGTAATACTTAAATTTACTATTTCTGTTAGTATTCTTGCAGTTTACAACAGAACAACTCCTGTGACTTATTTTTTTCTGGCGGAATAATGCGATTATAAAAAATTACGGACAGATGACAGAGCTGAATGTACTGTGAACACAGAGCCGTCGCATTCCGACTGCTCGCCATCACCTGCCTTTGAAGAAACTACGATATCTCGTCAGATATTCATTGAAATCAAATGATGTCATGGGCAATTTTGTTCAAAATTAAATGCTTGTAATGATTAGCGTATTTATTTGGGTTAGGATTAATATTATGTTTATAAAAATATCGTCGCAAGAAATGTATTATTTGAAAATCAAATTGGTTTCCATAAAAAAGGTTATGGTGAGTTAACAATAAAATATAGACATATGCTGTCGCGGACTTTATTTTAGAACGTTTTATGAGGAACAATTCCGTTGTACATATTTTTTGCGTAATGTAAACCGTTTACGCAGCGCACGCAATGGAAGCTCTCAATAAGATTTTCCAGATTTTGCTACATTTTTCATTGCTGCTCTGCTCATATTAGTCATAGCTTGATGTTATATAGCCTTCCTCGATAAATGGACTATCTAACACAAAAACATTTTTCTATTCGAACCAGTAGTTCCTGAGATTAGCGCGTTTTTGACAGTTAACAAAGCTGAATTACTCTGAGAGAAAGCTGTCGGCACTTCTAATATTCGCCACCATGAGCGCTGCAATCGAATAGTACTACCCCTACCTAGTACTTCGCACCCAGCGAATACCTGAACATAAACTAGCACTAGAGCGCATGCGACGCGACTGTTCTTAGCGGAAGTCGATCTATCACTCAATAAAATATATGACACAAAATAAAGTGTCTTCTGAACTCGACGCTTCTTTAATTATCTTTCTCTGTTGCAGGTTAAAAAAAATTGGTAAAGGTCGGAACAATACGTCATCATCGAATAATTCTCGGCAGTTCCCCTGTCGAGTATGTGGTAAGTAATATTATACCTTAACCACTAATAAGCTAGGGCTAAATTTGCATCTTTCTCTGAAAATAAGTGAATAAAGACGAGGCTGTACTAATTAAATGTCAATATTTAAACTGAAAGCCAACCAACAATGATCTTAGAGAAGTCTTCATGTTCATATTTTTTTTTAATTTTATAAAACTATTCAGTAAACTCGTACAGCTTTGTTGATCAAAATATAATTTGCAATTGTAACAAAAAAAAATAGGCATAATCAATTTAGTTATAAACAATGTCCGTAATAGCCGGGCCCCCACTAACGGCGTTTTTTTTTTTTGCTCATCGCCTTATTCTAGGTCAGGAGTGACAAAGACAAGGTCGACGATGGAGCGAGCTTACCCAGAAGAAGCCTGTTCACTCTAACTTTGTTTCCCGCTGATTTTTGCGATAATAGTCTTTAAATGTTCGTATAAACGCAACGATAAAGGCATTTTCTGTTAGTGTCGGCCTGTTGTTACAGTTCGATTCAAACTTAATGGCGGTTCGGAAGTTAGCTGCGAGTGCAGTTGCGCGCAGGTACAGTCAAGTTGACAGCAAACATACACCGCGTCGCGCGAGTGCGAGTGAGACAGAGGGTGCGCGAGTGCGAGTGAGACAGAGGGTGCGCGAGTGCGAGTGAGACAGAGGGTGCGCGAGTGCGAGTGAGACAGAGGGTGCGCGAGTGCGAGTGAGACAGAGGGTGCGCGAGTGCGAGTGAGACAGTGGGTGCGCGAGTGCGAGTGAGACAGAGGGTGCGCGAGTGCGAGTGAGACAGAGGGTGCGCGAGTGCGAGTGAGACAGAGGGTGCGCGAGTGCGAGTGAGACAGAGGGTGCGCGAGTGCGAGTGAGACAGTGGGTGCGCGAGTGCGAGTGAGACAGAGGGTGCGCGAGTGCGAGTGAGACAGAGGGTGCGCGAGTGCGAGTGAGACAGAGGGTGCGCGAGTGCGAGTGAGACAGAGGGTGCGCGAGTGCGAGTGAGACAGAGGGTGCGCGAGTGCGAGTGAGACAGAGGGTGCGCGAGTGCGAGTGAGACAGAGGGTGCGCGAGTGCGAGTGAGACAGAGGGTGCGCGAGTGCGAGTGAGACAGAGGGTGCGCGGGATGTGCCCCGCCCGTCTACACCCCGCTGATACCCAAAATTGCGTTTTGCGCATCGGAACGCACGATGTTCCGAGCCGCCATTAAGTTTGAATCGTACTGTACACAGTCTTCTTAAAACATGGTATACGTCGGTGTAGGCTGACATTTTGCTGAACTGGGCCCTTTTGGCGATTCTAACAAGACAATACTTCTATTCCTACCTTTATTACCTATTGTTTAAGATTTAAGCTTTTTTTGTGTTAATTTTATTTTAAAATGTTGTGTGTTTATCGGTTTTTGTGAGCCAAATAAATGTTTTTTTCTCTCTTTCAGGCAAGGTGTTCGGGTCTCGTAGCTCGCAACAGATCCACGTGCGCATCCACACGGGCGAGCGACCGTACGCGTGCCGCTTCTGTTGGAAGGCCTTCGCTGACGGAGGCACGCTAAGGAAGCATGAGAGAATACACACAGGTACCGACTAACACATAGTAAATAATATGATAATGGCCATGCTCATGTACATTGTGCCTGGCAGCAATATCATCATCATCACCCTATCAAATTCCCACTGCTGGGACACAGACCTCTCTGTGAGAGGGAGTGGGCCATAATCCACCACGCGAACCAGAACGCAGTGCGGGTTGGTAAATGTCAAATGTCTTCGAATTTTTGTTTTTAGGAAATGTCGGTTCCCTCACGATGTTTTCCTTCACTGTTTTGAGAGCAGTGGTGGTGAAATAAATTACACAAAGTAATGCGCCTGGCTGGATTCGAACCTACGACACGTAAATCGGGTCTGATACCACTGGGTCAACACTGCTCCGGCAGCAATATGATATAGTCAAATTACGAGTACGAAAATAATTCGTTTCCTGACAAACCCCATTCTTCTCTATAGAAATATACGCATTACAATGGGCACCTTCGGTACTTTCACAGTTACTATGTTTTGTGACTGGGACTGTAGTACCATAACTATTTTTGTACTAGTTTTATTTTGTCTCTTGACGATTAAAAAGTGCCTGTAAGTGGCCTAGTTGAAACGAATGATTTGATTATTTATTACAATTGTATAATGGTTTAGTAGGAATCTCAATAGGCTCAATTGAATGTTTCAGGCGAGAAACCGTACGCATGCGCGGTGTGTCCGCGCGCGTTCAACCAGCGCGTCGTACTACGTGAACATGTGCGCTCGCATCACTCCGCTCCCGACAGACGCGCTAACGGTACGTCATAAATACATCACTAACTCTGGAAATTAATGATCTAGATCGCTTTTTTTTACGTGTTAAAGTCATAAAATAAGTCCTCCCACCCAGGGCAGGGCGGGAGGGACTGTCAGACTTGTTCTGACTAAAATCGACGGTTTCCTTCAATAGCCCCGCAACACCGGCAGGGTATAGCCCTCTAAGGGGGGCCGCGTCATTATGCTGACAGCTCTTTGAGGTTACGACGTCAGTTGCCGTGGGCGTCTCCCACTGCGACTGGATTGTGAGGTGGACGCTGTCCTCTCTGTCACGCGTCCCGCCTCCTCCTTCGCTAGCATGACTGTTTCGCAGAAGGAGGCGACTTCTTCCCACTCCGACCAATCAACGACCTAACTTGCTTATCAGTGATTTAAATATGTCCAATCAGAAGCCACCAACGAAAATCAAGGATTTGTATAGAGATAGAATAATAATTTCGGGCTGTACAGCTTCCATTGTCGTTTAAAAACATCTAATTGCAACTACATTTTTAACTATAATTGCGATATTTCTGTATTCAAAATAATATTTGTTTCGTCTTGTCGTTAGGTGGTCCGGCCTACTGTTGTGTAGTGTGTGGTCGCACGCTACACTCTAGTGCAGAACTAGTGCAGCATCTTATACAACACTGTGACGCTAATACGGCGCTCAAGAGACAACCACAGGTGAGAATTTTAGAGAAAATTTGAGAATCGGCTCGTGACGTCAGGAGCAAGAAAAACCTGTACTTGCTTTTGACGTATTGGCAATTTTTAAAGTGTCACAATTCACAACCTACCAATACATTCATCACCCCATTGTGACAATTATAAATTACTATGCTTTTAGACGGGGCCGCGCAAATACAAGAGAAGACGGAAATTGAAGACAGAGCTGTCGCCCCCGCGCCACTGGGAGCGCCCCTCCCCCTCCCCTCCTCCCGTGTCGCGTTCCCCTTCCCCCGCGTCCGACACACCGCACCTGTCGCCCGCGTCCCCGCCCTCCCCCGCGTCGCCCCCGTCCCCCGCGCGCCGCCGCCGCCGCCGCCGTGTCCCCTCCCCCCCGCCCCGGCCGCGCATGATCCACACTGCGGCGCGGCGCAGCAGCCCCGCCCCGCGCCGGCGCCGCGCCCCCCCCCCGCTCGGCCTCGCCCCCCTCCCCCGCCGCGCGCCCCGCCCGCCCGCGCCGCCCCCCCCGCCGCCCGGCCGACGACCTGCGCGCCATCCGTCCGAAGGACGAGCCCGAGCCCGAGCCGGCCGCGGAGCTGGGCGGGCCGTACAAGTGTGAGATGTGCTCGCTGGAGTTCTCTCAGCGGGACGCGCTGCTGCTGCACGTGCCTGTACACATCTGACGCTCGCCCGCACGTGACTCCTCGCTCGGCGGCCACTGAGAGCTATCTGCCGAGTATCGCTGCACCACTACGGCTGGTGTTGCTAATCCAGAATTAACGCTAACCCATCGTCGCGCGATGAATCTCCACTGTTTATCTTGAACCGACGATAAAGGCGCGGGCGCTGGCTCGGCAAGTCTGGACGTTCATGTGACCTGATGTTCACAAGTCACATTTGAATAATCTGATGACTTACTTTCACGTTGTCTGTGACTCGTAACTGGAAAGACTTTGTAACCAGAAAATCATTGAACATCATATTGTATTAAATTAAATCTTTAAGTTTATTATTATGGAATACTTATAAATGTTGTATAAAATATTAATGTTAATAATGTGAAGCCATTATTTGATGTTTATCATAATATAGCTGTCTGTTGTGATAGATGAATCATTTTGTAGATAACCATTCGTTATTTCTTCAATATGTCTTCGTAAAACCGTGAACCCGGTTAATACTCGTTAGATTGTAAACTGTCCAGAAATCATAAATATAATGACGCATTCTATTTCGATAGTTCATAGCTTTTCAATATCAATTCACGAAGTAATGATCTCCTATTTTATCGCCTGTAAAATTGTGACTGGTCACACTTGGCGGCAGCTCGTGCTGTGCCGGCAGAGTGCATTTATCGACTTTCTAGAATTTCCCCGTATTCAATCATTTTTCCCCAAACTTACACTTTTCTCTTTGACGAACGGTCTGTCAACATTGGCCTGACATCGGCTTGCGCCGGTATCCCCTATCTACCAGCACTGTATGCTAGTTAGTGAGCTATTCGAGTAGTTGATAGCCGACTTTTTATGGATAGGTTATAAACTATCAAAAATAATGCGTTTCATTGTTAATGGGATGTACAGTTCACAAATTTTCGACAGTTTATTATCTCACGAGAAAAACTTAAAAGTGTTCACAATCTTACGGTAGCTTGAAACATTATTTTGCACGTTAAGCCGTCGGTCCTGAGCCTAATCTCTCTCCGGTTGTGTCGGACTGCCGTCTTAAGGTGGACGCACACTTATCAGAGCCGAACGAAACGAATTTTAGAGTTTTTTATATGAAATCTCATGAAACCTCGCTCCATAGCTTGACTCATCGCCGCAAGGTTGCCTGCCTGTCGGTCTTCTACAGATTGTACTTCGGTGAGTGTGCCCAAGAACTTCACGACTTTATCCCACCAGCCCCCTTCAATCATCGCACATCTAGACGCACGGCAAATTACCATCCTTATCTCATTGCTATACCACCAATTCACACTAAGCGTTTCCAAACGTCTTTTATAATGCCTGCAGCGAAGGAGTGGAACTCTCTGCCTGCGTCTGTGTTTCCGAATACATACAACCCTAATATCTTCAAAGTTAGAGTGAACAGGCTTCTCTTGGGTAAGCTCGCTCCATCGTCGACCTTGTCTTAGTCACTCCTGACCTAGACTAAGGTCAAGAGCAAACCCATCAAACATAAAAAACCTCGCACACTTATCCGCGCCGAATCGTCCGAATCGGAAGAACCCCAGGAAATCCTAGACGAATTCGTATGACGTCATCAGATTCGGCGCGGTCGATTCCGGGGGGCGGGGCGTCTTCGATTCCTTCGGCGCGTTCGGCTCTGATAAGTGTGCGTCCACCTTTATCGGATTATAAGAGTGAAAGAACAGAGTGCACCTGTGACTTTGCACACATTAGTACAATATTATTATCTCCCGCACAGATGGCTTATCTCCGCTGAGATTTGTTGCCGTGGCCGAAATCGGTCAAAGAGGACTTATTATACTTTATTGAGCACCAAAAAAATGCGAGTTGTTTATGGAATTAACTTTCAACTTAGCTTTTAACGCATGGGAAATAATAAAATTACAAAAGAAAAGTCGAGGCTAAACAAATTTGCTTATTGGTTGCCGCTTGCTCGTATTATTAAACCCAACGCGCATGAATAATACGAAGAATTCTAAAGATGATATAACTGAGTCATGATGTGTTAATAATAATGTTTTGTACATAATTGTCATTGTTTCATGTCACATTGCGACATTTACACATCGAATCCTGCGCATGTTTCGTTGTTGTTTGGCTATATAAGTATCGACTGCAGGGATGATTGTATTGTTACATTACCGAGGTGTGTTGGGTATCGAGTGTATTGTTGTATTATACTAATTGACTGATTTATTGATTAGTTCAATGTAAATTTATTATTATGCTAGTGCAAAATTATGTACATAAAATGTGTATGTAATTAACATTTGTGACAGTTTTAAAGTTTTCATTGTTTAGTACAAATACTGTATGTTTTGGGGTTTTTACGGTTTTTTATCAATTTATTGTGATATAGACATAAACACATTGATGTAGAATTGTGCCATGTGATGGTCATGAAATATTTTCATTCCTTGTCCTGCTGATCTGGTTTAGGAAATACTTGTCATTTTAATTACCTATTCGATCCAACATTTTATTTCCATAACATCTAAGCTAGTATTAAATACATTGTGCAATACATTCCCCAAAATGCATGGTAGTATGTATTCCTTTCTGAAATTTATGTAAGAAATTCAAAAATCTGTTCTTTGTTTTAAAATGAGGATCAATTAATACATTGTACATATACTGAAATAAAACGTTTATGTATGATACGACGTTAATTTTGTCTTTATTTATTTAACCGCAGAAACCCAATCACTAAATTTATCGATTTTATACTGCAATGGCGTGGCGGTGGCCGGTGTTAGGGGAGGCCTATGTTTAGCAATGGATTTTTTCCGGCTGGTGATACTGCAATCAACATTATTATGTTCATTATAAAATTGCATAAGCTTGGAAAGTAATTTTGATTCTGTAGATAAACGTTCTCCTCCCTCTCCCTCTCCCTCAATAAAAGCATGCTTTCGTGCTAGTAATGAGCACGTCTGTCCATACCCTTATGAGCACGTCTGTCCGTACCTTTATAATTGCCAGCGTTGCCAGACCGTACCAAAAAGTACGGTTTTCCGTACTATTCATCGTACAATCGTACCATATTAACCGTACCTCAGTTTAGTCCGTACCTTTTCAATCATCATCATCAGCCTCTAAATGTTCCCACTATTGGGACACAGGCCTTCTCTCTCTGTGATTTAGTTTTCACTCACTACAAAGGGTGAAAAAAATCGCCTTCTTTTGTTTTTCTCAACATTCTGAATTAGCGTTTAAAAAACTTTTTCGTACCACTTGCTCAAAAAAGTGACATTCTATGCCACAAAAAGCGAACATAACAATAGTCATTTTTAACCTGTTAAAAACAGGGAACACTCACGGCTACGGACATCGGCAGACGATCTGCGGCCACAGTAGGCGCGGGCATGCGGCCGGCGAGTAATGGGCGACTCGCTGTCCGACCATGGACCATGCCCGGGTCGACGGCCCGTTGTGTTCCACGCGCGCCTCAAAGAGTGTCAGCATAATGACGGGGCCTCCCTCTAGAGGGCCAAAGCCTGCCGGGGTCGCGGGACTTATGCCATTACCGTAACCCTGGAACGTACGAGTCTGACAGTCCCTCCCGCCCTGCCGTGGGTGGGAGGACTCATTTGATGAATTTATCACGTTAAATAAAAAGACGTCATTCCTATATTTGCTATAGTGTCGCTGGGCGCTTGGAATTCCACAACAGGTGTTCCAGATCTTCAGTTTTTATACGTCAACAGAGAGTGCTCATCAGGCTGAACAACTCTTGCTAAGATGAATTCCTGTATAATAAATGAAATCGTGTACCGCCGCAACCGCTATGTCCCTGCATTTTAAATCTGTCATATCTTCGAAAATATTCAATTAAATTACATGCTGTAAATGGCTATATTGATCTATATTACATGCACAATTTATTTAAGGTACTTAATTGGATAAGGATTAATGCTGTATTACTTAAAATCGCTTTTTCGTAAATAAGCCATGTATTTTAGTAAAGTAAAGGATAAAAAATAGTTATTGTGGGTTATCCCTAAGAGATAGACATATACCATCGCGGACTTTAGTGTAGACCTTTTTAAGGTGTATAATACTGTAGTACATCATTTTGATCTATCTCGTAGGGTTCAGCCAGCGTTTGCAATGTGAGCGCAAAAAAATGAGTTTATTTACGACCTTACAAAACCTCTAAAATTATCAAAGTTTCTCTACGATATTATGCATGATTATACATAAAAACCTTCCTCTTGAGCACCTCTATCTTTAAAAAAACCGCATCAAAATCCGTTGCTTAGTTTTAAAGATCTAAGCATACAGGGGGACAGGAAGCGGGAAGCGACTTTGCTTTATACTATGTAGTGATTATACATCTTTTTGAAAAAGGAATACGCATTTATTATGCAGTTATGATTATTAAATAAAAAAATTACGAAAACCGACGAGGCCGTATGAGCTTGATGCCTTTGCTTTTCCGACAAAATAATATTAGTCTAGGAATTTGCCGCGTTTTTGTTTTCTTGCAATTCATAAACGTTAAGTTTATTTTAATTGTCATTATTTTTAATTAATGCTTATCTCATATTATTATTGTGTTAATTTTTTCGCAAATGGTACGAAAAGTAGAGTACCTATTTTCCTCGGTGATAAAGCTGTCTTAGTCTTGGGTGAACTTAAATCCCTCGCTACACTCAGGACTCGTCTTAAATCCTTAACACCCTCGCTACGCTCGGGAGTAAACCTCGAGTCCTTCGTTACGCTCGCGATTTAAATCATCACCCGCGACAGAAGACACTGCTTTATCCCCTTGGTTAATAATCTACTATTTTCATTGCGATACAGATTACAGATCATAGATACATCTATTTTTCATAAACTACTATAATGACTTCATTCTATAATTGAGTTACAAATGAATTTGTTCGATATTGGCTGATCGCAGAGTGTAACGCAGTTAATTGTGTTTTTAAATAAACCACTTGAGACACGATAAGATCTTTTATTTAGTATTTAAACATATTTTCAGATACAACAAAAAGGCAGACATTTTATAAGATTATGAACCACCAGAGCACAGACGCAATGGTAGTGATGCGACACACGAAATAGGGATGTGAGTGGACTAATCGATTATAGTATTTTAACACTCCCCCTCACGAGCATACCTATTCTAACTTTATATAAAAGCAAAACATATAACATTACAAATTTATTCTAATTCACTTTATATAAGCCAAGTCTTTCACGACATTGTATGAACTTGTTTGATGGTAATGCTTTTGTGAGGATGTCAGCAGGCATTTTCTCCGTGGACATATATTTCACTTCGATGTGGCCTTCTTGAATGGCTTCCCGGATGAAGTGCTGCTTGATATCTATATGCTTAGATTTTGCACTCACAATAGGATTGATGCAGAGCTTCTGTGTTGCTTGGTTATCATTGTAGATGGGGATCAAATCTTGTTTCAATTTTATATCAGCAAGCAACTGTTTTAAGTGTATAGCTTCCTTTGCACATTCTGTCAAAGACATGTATTCCGCTTCAGCGGTTGATAATGCAACTGTCTTTTGCTTGCGTGATTCCCAGCTAATAGTAGCTCCGCTCATTATAAAACATTGACCAGTATATGATTTTCTGTCAATGGTACATGTTGCCCAGTCAGCATCAGCGTATCCTATCAGAGGTTTATCACATTTCTTATAACATAGTTTCAGGTCTATGGTACCCTTCAGGTAACGTAGAATTCTTTTTGCAGCTGTCCAATGTTCTTTGTTATAACCATTATTAAATTGGCTGAGGTAGCTGACGGCGTGACTTATATCTGGTCTTGTAGAGACAGATAAGTATAGCAATGCTCCAATTAAATTTTGATAAGGTAAGTTTATGTCTTTTGTCTCTTCCTTTTTTAGTTTTAAATTAACTTCCATTGGAGTACTAACTGGTTTTGATTCTTGCATATTATATTTCTTTAATATTTCACTTATATATTTACTTTGGCATATTGTTATATAATCTTTCTTGCAGTTAAATTCTATACCCAAACAGCTTTTTAATTCTCCAATATCTTTCATGTTGAATTCTTTCATTAATTTACCTTTAATATATTTTATATTTTTCAGATTTTTTGACATCAGCAGGATATCGTCAACATAGACACTAATAAGGGCAGTTTCTCCCCCTATCGATGCTGTATATACGCAAGGATCAGCAGTAGATGGAGTGAACTTTAATTCTTTTAATTTCAAATCAAGCTTTTTAAACCATTGTCTTCCAGCTTGTTTTAGACCATAGATAGCCTTTTGTAAAAGACAGACAGCACTATTTCCATGCTTTCTTAAGTCTATTAACATATTTCTTGCCAATAAGCTGATTTCATCATCATCCTCTGTCATTATTTTGCATAGATATATGTCTAGTTCTTTGGGAATTTCCATATATATTTTCTCTTCTAGAGTTCCATTTAAGTATGCTGTAGTCACATCCAACTGATTTATTTTCATATCTTTTTCTATAGCTGTAGCAAGTAGTGTTCTGATTGAGCTCATTTTTGATACAGGTGCGAATGTTTCTTTGTAGTCGATTTCTGGTCTTTGGGAAAATCCTCTGGCAACTAGTCTTGCTTTTCTTTTCTCCTCACCATTTATTCCTATTTTCCTTTTTAATACCATTTTACTTGTAATTCTATTTTCTCCTTTTTCTTTATGTACTATTTTCCATGTTGAGTTTTTAAGGTGAGCTTTTATTTCTTCTTTAATTGCTTCTTCCCATGACTCATCATCATTTTCATCTTCACTTTCATAGCAATATCCAGTCATATCATAGTCTCTCATCCATGTGGGTGGTTTTCTAGTTCTTTTATTTATTTCTTCTTTTTCAAGTAATTCTTCATTTTCAGGTGATTCTTCACTTTCCTTAGGTGATAAATATTCATCTTCTTCATTTGCAGATTGTTCTCTTCTGGATGGACTTTCATTCTCTTCCTGTTCTTCATCAGACTGGTAAGTGTCTTCATGCTCTTCATGGTAAGTATCATTATTATTATTTTCTTCATTTTCTTGTATGAGAATTTTCGCAGGAGGTAGTTGTTGTTCTTCTTTTTCTCTGAAGTACATATTACTTAAGAATTTTACATCTCGACTAACAGTGATTTCATTTTTATCAGGCAGCCAAATTCTATAACCTTTTGTTATTTCAGAATATCCCATGAATATGCCAACTTGTGCTCTTGGCGCAAATTTTCTTTTGTACATTTTGTTTAGTACAAATACTTTTGATCCAAATATTTGGAAATGTCTTACAGATGGAGCATATCCAACCCATTTTTCATATGGCGTTTTATTATCTGTATTTCTTGTTGGGATTCTGTTTGTTATATAATTTGCACTAAATATAGCTTCTGCCCAAAATTTTTCAGGAATGTTCCCTTCAATTAACATGCAACGGGCTTTCTCAACTAGTGTTCTGTTTTTTCTTTCAGCAATGCCATTTTGCTGTGGCGTGTATGCTGCTGTTAGTCTTCTCATTATACCATTTTGTTTTAGGTAAGTATCAAATTCTCTGTTGCAGTATTCTTTGCCATTATCTGATTGCAAGAATTTTATTTTATTTCCTGTAAATCTTTCCATTTCATTTTTGTATTCTTTAAATTTTTTGAATGCTTCATTTTTATGTTTCAGGAAATATACTCTGCAGTATCGGCTGTATTCATCTATAAATGTTATGAAGAATCTGTTTCCGGCTGTAGATGCTACAGGCATAGGTCCACATATATCTGAATGTACAGTTTGTAATTTTTCTGTAGCCATAGTTTCTTTTTGTCTTCCAGGAAACGGTAAACGTGTAAATTTTCCTTTCACACATATTTCACATTCCTTCATAGTTTCATTTTTGTTGAAGTTTAATCCTCTTACAGCCTCATTTTTCATAGCCATTTTTAAATCTGTTTCATTTATATGTCCAAGCTTTTGATGCCAGTTGTCAATTCCATTTGTATTAATTAAGTTTGATTTTTCATTTTGTTCATATTTATTTGTTTTATTTTCCTTTGTATTGACATAGTATAAATCATTTTCTTTTGTAGCTGTTAGTATTGTTTTCCCATTTTTATCTTTCATTGTGGCATAATTTTTATTAAAGTAAACCTTGTATCCATTATCAGTGGATTTTACAACAGATATTAGATTTATGCTCAGATTTGGTACATATAATGTGTTGAATAAGTTTATTTTCATTTTTCCGCATATTATAGAAACTTTTCCTTTGCCTTCTATTTTTTCAGTTTTATCAGATGCTAATTTTAAGATGTCATTTGCTTTTGCAGGAATAATTTCTTCAAATAGATTTTGATCATTGCACATATGCGAAGTGCATCCACTATCGAGTATCCATTTCTTTTCTTGGAAATTTTTATTTGGAATGTTTGATGATAAACAAATTTCTTTCACATGATTATTTGTCTCATTTTTGTTTACATTTTGTTCTTTTTTCTTGTTGTACCAACAATTCTCTGTTTTATGACCAGATTTTTGACAATTTGCACATTTTATTTTGCATTTGTTTTGGTTTTTATTTTTATTTTTAAACTTATTACCTTTTTGTTTTGAGTAGAATGCTTCATCATTTGATTCTCTATAATTATTTCGAGCTTCGCTTTCTTCAATAATTTTTGTTTTCAGGTCATCGGGTGATGGTAGTGAATCTCTGGACTCAATCGCAATTCTGAAGTTCTCATAGGATTCTGGTAGTGAATATAATAGCATTATGCTTAATAGATCTTTATTTATGTCTATTTCCATGTCTTTGAGTTTGTCTACCAGGTCAATAAACTCTGTAATGTGTTCTCGAACATCAGTTTTATTTGTCATTTTTGTTAGTAATAATCTTTTCAATAATGTAGCTTTTCGGGCAGGGCCTTTGCTTTCATATGCTGTTTTTAAAGTTTCCCATACCTCTTTTGCTGTGTTACATGTTTTTACCTGTTTTAGTTCAGATGGGGCGATCAACAAAAGTAGTTCCGATCTTGCTAACAAGTCTCGATCTTTGTCTTTGGACGTCTCGGCGCTTGTTTCTATGCAATCCCATAATCCGGTTTTAATTAGTACAGCTTGAGCTTGCACTTTCCACGTGTCGTAATTTCCCTTTTGGAGTGGTTCAATTGTCGAATGCATTTTGGATGCCATTTTCGATCTAGCTGGCGCACATAACCTGATCGCAGAGTGTAACGCAGTTAATTGTGTTTTTAAATAAACCACTTGAGACACGATAAGATCTTTTATTTAGTATTTAAACATATTTTCAGATACAACAAAAAGGCAGACATTTTATAAGATTATGAACATTGAGATGAAGTTTTATGGAGATGCCCCGATGTTCTATACATACATTTTGCTTATACAAATATGAGTCAAACATGAGACAGAGAGTGAAATATTGGTTTGTCTCTTTCCTTCTAATGCAGTAATCATATTTGACAAAAGAGACAATATTTCGGTTGTTGCTCAAAATGGAATATTTTGTTGGGATATTTCCCACAGTTACAGAAACGTGCCCATTTCGCCATTTTATGTGCCAAGTTTCGTGGTAGTTCTGCTGTCAAACAGTTGTTTACTTTTTGTTGAATTTAGATTTTTGAGTAAATTACGGAGTGTTTTCTTTTAAAAGTGCGTGTACCATTAAGAAACAGTAATTCAACATGCCTGGATGTTCCATTGTGTCTTGTCATGCCAGGAAAAAGAAAAATCAGCCTGAATTGACTTTGTACAGGTTAGTAACACGTTTTCATGCAAAACTACATGAAATAGAACAATTTCGGTAAAGAAATCGCTATGTGACCTTGTTTTCATGGTTAGAGTATTAATATTTGGGTTTATTTCCGTCCTACAGATAATATTTTTCATTTCTTATTTTCGTTTGTTTGTTTACAATAATAATAGTGTTGTACCGTTGCTGTAATAGTTCCCGATACTAGTCCTTCGTTACACTGAAACTGTTACCAAATGATATATTGATAAAAAAATACTAATCATTTATAGGTTTCCCAAAAATGAAAGATTGAAGAAAAAATGGTTGAACTCTATCAGTGACGAAAAAATTTGTTCTCGAAGTAAAGACTGGCTTATGTGTTCACTTCACTTTGTAGAAAAATGTTTTAACAGAACACTTGATGTTATTAGGTTACATGAGAACTCTGTACCTACAATATTTTCGGTAAGTGTGTATTAAAATGATTGTTAAATAACAGCCTGGTTTTTTAGCCTAAGTTATATGGATAGTAATGCATATTTCATTTTTTTTTTCAGACATCCAACAAAAAACAACTTCCAGAGTCATTTGTATTCTGTGAAACAAGCAACACTCAAGAATCTGATGTTTCTTGTACATCTACTGTAATAAAGCAACCATCTACCGTAATAGATGAACCATCTAGTGTAATGGAGGCACCATTGCAGTTGACCCATCAATTTGTGGGAACAGTGCACAAAGAGGTATGTAGATGTTGAATTTTTAACCGTTTTCTGACAAACAGACGGCAGCACATCAAGCGCCGCAATCTGTCAAAGACTTGTCAACTGTCACTTGAAAAGAACTTTTAGCAATAAAATGCAATATGCAAATTATTTTTTAACGGTGCATTGTTAAGTTATTGGTTAATAGTGCTGATACATTTGGCATGTTCGTGAAAAGGCGCTGTCAGATGGGACTGATCATCTCTTAGCTGCCACGGTCTATTTTAATTTTTCATTATTATTATTTTTTAATATTAGCTGTACACTTAACTTGCTACGTTGAGTGTTAAAAGAGTGTCCATGGAGTTTCTTGTCCGTTCTTTTCCATAGAGATCTTCGCTCTGGAATGGGCACCTACGGTACTTTCACAGTTATTATGTCTTGTGACTAGAACTGTAGCACCATAACAATTTTGTACTGATTTATTTTTATGTCTTTTGACCATTCAAAAGTGCCTGTAATTATTGGCCTAGTTGAAATAAATTTGATTTGATTTAACTATTTATCTTTTCTATTACAGGTTTTACAAACTGGAAAAATTAAAGCCTTTAAAGAAAAATACGTCAATCAACAGAAAACAATTAAACGCCTCAATGAAATAATACGAAGGAAAAAAAAATTGCTGATTTGAAGGCTGTTGTGATAGAAGACTTGACGGGACCAAAAGACTTTTTAAAAAGACAAATTAACAAGTCCAAAGGTTTACCTGTACAATCCGAATTAATCGTCAATTTTTTAAATTAACGCTAACTCATAAATATATGTATAATATTTAATTACAAGCAATAGCGCAAATGTGAAAATTTTCATTTTTTTTACGTAACTACATGGATTATAATTTAATCATAGTATCTAGTCGTAATTACTATTATGTAATCCTAATACAGTACTAGGGATACTAGTATCCATACTCGTTACAGTAACACTATGTTTCTTGATTGGCACAACCCTAGCATTGGCCGCCATTTTATGTGCCATTCGAACTTGTAGGTATCCACGTTTTTGGTGTAGGTATTTCCAGTCCATAGGATTATAATGTCTATGATTATGAACCACCAGAGCACAGACGCAATGGTAGTGATGCGACACACGAAATAGGGATGTGAGTGGACTAATCGATAGTATTTTAACATTGGCCATCGGTAATAATGTTCTACTTTACCATATCCTTTTGAATATTCGATTTCCTATCGCATTTTTTCCAACCTATGGTAGCAGACAGCCAACGCGAAGAAGAAAAAAACTGATTCTTGCAGAAGTATCCCGACCCAACCGTACCTTGAAGTAAAAAACCGTACCTTTTCAGAAAGCCAACCGTACTTTTTTAGAAAAACATCAACAACACTGATAATTGCTGAAGTCTCCCGAACTGAAACGACGTTAGGCGCAACGCAAACAGGAGACGGCGCGGCGAAGATGCGACGAAGATACGGCACAGATAAGGTGCAGGCGCGATGTCTGCGCAAACAGAGGCGGAGACGATACGCCATAGAGTGTCATTATACAAGGTGCTATCAACTGGAAATAACACTTAATGCACATTCTTTCGGTTATTTTTCATATAATTATAATCAATCCATAAGTGGCAAATGGATTTGTGGTAATATGACCGTGAGTAAAAGTATGTATGTGAGAATGTGGGATATTTTAATTGGACCGTAGAGTAAGTGAAGTTGACTGTGTAAGTGAGACGGAAGCAGGATGGACAGGGTTCACTTGCTCGCTGTCTCAGTCGTTCGCTGGCAAGACCGCTATGTACCTATGATTACGTTATGTAACCGCTATGTTTGTTCTTTAAAATAATAATATATATAAAAAAAGTTAAATTACATCGGATTTTCATTAAAACCATGGGTTAAATACCCATATGGACTAAAATTTGAACAGTTTAAATGTATATCGCTACGTATTTTTGTTCATACTGTATCTAAAGCGACACGCCGCTTGCGCCTTACCGTTTTCGCGTCTGCTGGCGACGCCGACGTCGCGGGCGGTGAGGAACGGCATGCTGCGCCGTCTGCTTGCCGTCTTCAGTCACGAACAGATAGTTTTGCAAGAGGCACGTCGCTTTGTATACAGGATGCGTGACGATATTGAATTAAATATTGGGTTTTGCGAGTTAATTGAGCAACACCCGAATATCTCTTACTTTTGACAATATGCTAAGGTAACATTCCAGTGAAATTTATAAACTGTGCAAAAACGATCAGGACATTCATAAAAAGATTTTATTCTCTTATGGAACCTGTGCTCTTCTGCTTCTCTCCACACTGGATGTATCCAATACCTTCTTGGTCTTTGCTGTAAATTAATAATCTGTAGCAAAGCCAATGTATCTTCATCTTCGTCTTTAGAGGAACACATGTTATCTCGACAACATCAACCTCTATAATGACTTATCTTGCCGTATCGTCCCCACGTCTGTTTGCGCAGACATCGCGCCTGTGCCGTATCTGCGCCGCATCTGTACCTTACCTTCGCCGCGCCGTCTTGTGTTTGCGTAGTGCCTTAGACAGGTGCATCTCGATGCAACTACACTAACTACTACTAAATAACTGCGTCCGATCAAAGTAGAGTCGAACCACGTTCTATTTTTCCGAGCTAGCTAGGATACGAGTAGTCTCAGAGTTGAATTAATATTTTTCGTTCAGAAACGAAATCAATTAAGAAGTGATGATTTGTCAACTGTCACCTGTCACTGTCATATGCTGCCACCAACCAACTAATTCTGCAATACTTGTTTTGTAACATGTATTAGATTTTTTTCATGAGCTAAGATATTGTGATTCTCAGCTTATCATCACCAATATTGCGTCAGTAATAACTTGTGAATCGAGTCGTAAACGAAGAACAACTTTGCAACATTAGTTGTATTTGTATATTGTCGAAAATAAGTGTTTAGTGTCGCTGCATAGCATTATTTTTCAAAGCATAACCTGGTTATTATAAATATTCAAAACGGCGGGACGAAGCAGTATGCGTCGAGCACGGGATGGGTATGCGTATCAGCCAGTGCCAAGAGTGGCAACAGAAGATGCTTTGGAATTGGACAACAACCGGATGGCAGAAGAGCTCAGTGGGAAAATATCTTCCCTGAAAAACATATCCATTGAGCTGGGTAATGAAGTACGGTATCAGGAGAAAATGCTGCGTGGGCTTGATGATGATGCTGACAGAAGTTCGGGCTTCCTTGGCAAGACAATGGGCCGTGTTCTAAGATTGGGCAAAGGAAATCACAACTATTACATATTCTACTTATTTCTCTTTGCTATTTTCGTGTTCTTCTTACTTTATATTGTGTTAAAATTTAGGTGATGTGCTGTTATCCTTGTACTGTCCATAACAATTCATTCCTGTGTATTTATATGTAAACCATTATTACCTTGTAAATAAAGATATTTATGAAAGTTCACTGTTTTGTTGCCATTTTTAAATATTTGACAATTCTGAGCAAAGATATAAATCGTGAATGTTCCTGCTCAACAATCTTATTATAATGTAAAAGACACAATCAAAATAATAAAAGAATTGTACAAATGATAATATTTAATACATTTTAACCTATATTCTAATATTACTGGTCTAGTTTAGAATAAAAATCTTTTAAAATGTTGCAATATTCTTCACCAACAATTTTTCTAGGCACTGATATATATAATCTGCATGTTCCTTTTAACAATTGAGAACAACATCTTGTGGAATCACAAAGTAGGGCTACAACACCACATGCATTTTGTAAATTAACTTTATTACAGTATGCACTTAAATCATCTAAGATTATTGTGGAAGGAATGCTTTGCCAATCTTGTAATGCAGAAATACTTTCTATTAATGAATCCAAAGTATTAACATACATAAATGTAATCATTTTCATGTAATGCTTGTTCATTGAACTCAAGTCTTGAGATAATTCTGGTAGTTCATTTAATTCTTCAGATAGTATGTATAAAACTTTTCCATTTATAGCATGTCGTAAAGCTTCTTCAAATAGTTTTTTGCGGTTTGTACTTGCATCTTCAAAGTAAAAATTGCAACTTTCATTTTCCATTATTTAATCTAAAATTCCTTCCAATCTCAAAAGTTTTGAGAATTATTATCATTATTTTGCTGACTTTATTCAATTCAATTTTTTTACTCTCATTTTTTATCGTCATCCATCAGTATAATAACTTTCAACGCTTTCAAACGTAGCAATCAGCAATAGGTATAATTCCCAATATACAAAATAAATATGTAGTCTATGTGGTTCCTCCCTTGTTTCAAGCACAGTTTCAGTTTCAAGTTGTTTCAAAGTTTGATTTCAATTTTTGTTCTCTGAATGACATTGACACTTGACAGTAGCATGACTGTCAGTGTCAGTCTTTATCTTTTTAGGGTTCCGTACGTCCGAATACAAAAACGGAACCCTTATAGGATCACTCGTGTGTCCGTCTGTCTGTCGCTTACAGTCAATTATCTCCGAATCTACTCGACCGATTGAGTTGAAATTTGGTACACATATCAATTCCTGTGACCGAAGCACAGAGGTGTGACGTGAATAGATGAAATCTGTATGTCGGAGGTAATTTTTGAGGGGGAAGGGGAAAATTAAAAAAAAATTGAAACCTGCATCGTGTGACTTATCAAATGAAAGGTCTTGTTGAAGTGTATTTTTTTGTAATTTTAAAATAAAAAGTCTCCAAGTTATTCAAGAAAATAGACGAAATTTGACCATTCCCCCCCCATTATCTCCGAAACTACTGAACCTAAAATTTTGAAAAAAATACAGAAATTAATTTTCTACTTATAGATTATAGGATGATCTATAAGATGTCCATATGTGTGTATGGGAGGTAATTTTCGGGGGGAAGGGGAAAATTAAAAAAATATATATTTGAAAACTGCATCGTGTGACATATCAAATGAAAGGTCTGGTTGAGACAATCTTAAGTGTATTTTTTTTTGTAATTTTAAAATAAATAGTCTCCAAGTTATTCAAGAAAATAGACGAAATTTGACCATTCCACCCCCTTATCTCCGAAACTACTGAACCTAAAATTTTGAAAAAAATACAGAAATTTGTTTTCTACTTATAGATTATAGGAAAACCTATAAAAAGTCCATATCTGTATAAAGGAGGTAATTTTTGGGGGGGAAGGGGAAAATAAAAAAAAATAATTGAAAACTGGATCGTGTGACATATCAAATGAAAGATCTTGTTGAGACAATCTGTATTTTTTTGTAATTTAATTATCTCCGAATCTACTAGACCGATTGAGTTGAAATTTGGTACACATATCAATTCCTGTGACCGAAGCACAGAGGTGTGACGTGAATAGATGAAATCTGTATGTCGGAGGTAATTTTTGGGGGGGGGGAAGGGGAAAATTAAAAAAAAAAATTGAAAATTGCATCGTGTGACATATCAAATAAAAGGCCTTGTTGAGAAGATCTTAAATGTATTTTTTTGTAATTTTAAATTAAACAGTTTCCAAGTTATTCAAGAAAATAGACGAAATTTGACCATTACCCTCCTCTTATCTCCGAAACTACTGAACCTAAAATTATGAAAAAAATACAGAAATTAGTTTATAAGAAGTTCATGATATTAAAATAACATGGTAAATCACCACGCAGGAGATGGCGGGACGAACTTGACAGATTCTGCCCGAACTGGAAGGAGGAAGCAAAGTGTCGTGAAAGATGGAAAGAGTGGAGGGAGGCCTTTGCCCAGGAGTGGGACAGAGCAGGCTAGGAAAAAAAAAATCACTCAATATTTTGCGTACCAATTTGGGTCAGATTTAATTAAAAACGTGATAGGTAACATCGTACGGAACCCTCTTCACGCGAGTCCAACTCGCACTTGGCCAGTTTTTTTTATAATTTTTCTAGCATGGCTTCAAGGCCTTTTGTATTTAAAAAAAAAATCTTTGTTTTCGTGCCATTCAAGAAAATGTTGCCAGAATCAATGTAACCTAAATTTAATGAGTGCTACCATTTTTTGGCTTATAATAAGTTTGGCACCACTTTTGAGTGAGGTTTTCAGAACCTCACTCAAAAGTAGTGCCAGACACGGTCGCGGGACTGTCTCATCAGGTAAATGTGACCCTGGAACGTAAAGGGCTATTGAAAGATCACCTGGGATTCTAGTCAGTACAAGTCTGACGGTATTTTCCGACCCGCCTGCCCTGGAAAGGACCCATTTGATGATTTTACCACGATAAAAAAGATCCTGATGTAACTAGTTTGTTGTTACGGGCGTAGAAACCAAGTTTACATTTAAAACATAATTATTTTCTTATCCCTCCAGTCCTCAACACCGTTTAATGAGTTCAATTTTTATTTCTAAGAGCTAGCTCTTAGAAAAAAAAAACCTTATAAATTCAGCTTACTCTTAGACACCGTAGATTTTAGTCAGTACGATTCTGACAGTCCCTCTTCTACTCTCCCACCCAGCGTGGGAGGAATCATTAGATGAATACCATGTAAAACAAAGACACTAACACCGGCGGAGGCGCGGCGAAGATACTGAGAATAAATCAATTTAAAATAAACCTTAACTCCTATGACACCGTGCCGAACGGCACTGCGCGCCTCTTCGTGATACTTGGCGACCGCCCGCGCGCCCGCGTCTAGCAATGCCCACTATGCCGTTTTCAACCGCATGTCATATTATTCTCAGTATCTTCGCCGCGCCTCCGCGTTGGGCCCAAAGAGAAATTTCGCAGAAGTGTAATTTTGCGAATGTGGCATTTCACACAAAATACTGTTTAGCTGAATCCGGTTAGGGCCGAGTCACACCGGAATGGCAGCGGCGCGGCGAGCACTTTCAGTGTGAAATAATTTTAAACTTTAACTACATACTTAAAATACCAGTATCGCTTGAAAAGGTCGCGAGGCCGCCCGCGGCTGCCAGCGGCGACGCTGGCGGCCGCTGCCATTTCGGTGTGACTTGGGCCTTAGACTGGAAGTCGAGACGCCCATATAGATGGGAAAAGGACAGGCAGTGAAAGTCAAATGACTAAATAGACACTATTTAATTATACCATTATAATATATTACAAAATTAAAATAAAGAAAAACTATAATCTACCACATTTCTTACACGCTGTTACATTGCGTTTTATTTTTATTTGACTGTAAAGATTATTGTGGATTAATTACCTGTTAATTCAAAACGTGGTTTTTAATGAGTTTAAGTCCATTACAGTTATCAAGAGCAATAAACTATTTTTAACAAGATAGAATGTGTTTCGTGTCGTGCATTTTGATTTTCTCTAGTGGGTATTTACAATGAATTTGTAAAATGAAGTCTAAAATTTCTAATGAAAGATAATAAAATATATACAGGTTTATGTTCAGTGACAGACAATATGAAAGAGATAATCTCAGTCAAATAGATTTCTCATACTTGCTACTTCTTATAATATAAAAGTAGTTGAAAAATTGTGGTAAAGCCAGTCAACCTAAGTGAAATGACCGGCCGTTTCCGACACTGCAAGCAAATTACTTGATTGAGTTTAGGCGAAGGCGGGCAAAAAAAGTATGTGATAACAGTAATCAAGAATAAAACCTTACTACATTATGTAAAGTTCATTACACATAAATTCCAATTACATATGTATAATTTTGTAATCAACAGGAGAAAGATATAATTTTAAAATCTATGACAGTGATACAGTACAATATTTTAGAGATTAGTTTAAATTTCGGCTAAGCCATGGGGCATGAAGACGTCTAAAAATAAACTATATACAATACAGGAATCTATAGCTATAAACATGTAAATTATCAAAAACATGACTGTGTTTGATAATTAAGTCAAAAGGGAGAGAAGTAAAAACTTACTTTAAGCTTTTATAGAGCT
Source organism: Agrotis exclamationis (assembly GCA_950005045.1). Taxonomy (NCBI): domain Eukaryota; kingdom Metazoa; phylum Arthropoda; class Insecta; order Lepidoptera; family Noctuidae; genus Agrotis; species Agrotis exclamationis. Next base: position 14,431,619 of record OX465428.1, read on the forward strand.
ATTTCTAAGACATTTCTTTACTACAAAACTTTTTTGAATTTCTCACTATCAATATCGAGAACAATTTATTATTTTCGATAAACTCCTGAACGACACATACTGTAGTTATAATATTTACAGTTTAGTGGCAATCAGTCTTAGTTTGGGTTGAGATATCTCACAATAAGAAACTTAGCGAGTGGAATTAGATACCCACAACACTAGGCCATTTTAAAATGTCAATTTACCATAATGTCCATAATTTATAGAACACCTCCATAAATATACACATTCATATTTTACGTAAACAAATGTTTCAAAGGAACATATAAACAACAGAAACAAAAATCATAATTCTATGTGGTACTCACATGAAAACGGGATTACATGATGCAACTCACTGTATTTACATTTCACATTCTAAGTGTCTAAACACACTATGCCGAAGTTGCGCGACCGAAGTTCGGCACAATTACGCCTGCAATGCTATTTGAATTACTGACGACACACTATGCCGAAATTACGTCGCGTCATAGCGTACAGCGTAACTTCGGTCGGGCGTAAGTTCAGCGGCAACTTATTCTGTGACCACACATTATACGCGACCGAAGTTCGGTTCGATTACCGACGAAGATCCGGGGGCGGGGAGCAGCAGGGAGCCGCCCGCGTCACCCGCGCCGAATTTCTGCCGCGTAAGTTCGGCACTTATGGTGTGTCATATCAGCCAAATACGTCGGAACGTGAAATCAGCCGCCGAACTTCGGTCGCGTAACTTCGGCATAGTGTGTTTAGACACTTACACATCATTATTAAATTAAAACTTCAATGAGTCAACAATACTAGTGTATCAAGGAATTCAGAATAGGCTAGTTTACAGTATGTATAAATAAATTGCAAATCTGTTTAGTGCGGCAGTTAGGGGGACTTTACCCATGGCGCGATGCGACGCAATTCGACCGATTCCAACTACAAGTGAAAATCAACCTTGATACTAAGAAATAATGATGCTATTCGATTGACTTGACGTTGTCATGGCGATCGTGTTTTGTTTTTCATCTACCCATAGATAACAACGTGTTTTTATGTCATATTTCGTAGTGGTAAGGTTGATTTTCACTTGTAGCTGGAATCGGTCGAATTGCAATAGCGTCCCTTAGAGTTTTGAAAAATAATGGACACGTATTTTTTGTTCTTTAAATCAATGAATATTGACAAAAATAAGGAGCATCAAAATTCGAGAGTAGGTGCTCATTATGTTAAAACGATCTTTTTTTTCGTGGTAAAATCATCAAATGCGCCCTCCCCACCCAAGGCAGGGCGGGAGGGACTGTGAGACTCGTACTGACTAAAATCCACGGTGTCCTTCAATAGCCCTTTACGTTCCAGGGCCACGGTAATGAGATAAGTCCCGCGACGACGGCAGGCTTTGGATGTTATAACGACCTTAGTAATATATTGACGCGTAATTTATTTTGATTTGAAAAGGGATGCATCTTCGTCAATATTAGTTTACGTAACAAAAGCAAAAAATACGGGTTAAATATTTTTTTGATATTCTGAGGGACTGTAAATACAACATTATTTTTAGTATATGCGAAACCTGAATATAATTTGTTCACAATCAGTAACTGATTCGATTCCAATAATTTTTACACCATGTTATATTTTTTTTTCAAAAATATTTTAATTAAATTAATTATTACCAGTTAATTACAATACAATGACCGTACGGTTAGGCACCTATTGCCAAACTATTATCACGAGTGTTTAACACAGGAGACGCGGTTTATGCGGGTGTACCGCGAAATGAGCATGTTTTTGAACGGACAACCGGTAATATACAAGCTTATAACTTTGTGATTTTTTATGATACGATTTTAAAATTTTGTACTTACATAGATTCTTTACACAATATATCGGCTCGGTATATCGGCTTTCGCATAAACAAAAAATAATGTTGTATTTTTTTTTCAGTAAACTAGCTTATTTCATGAAGTAATTTCAGGTTCTATGACTACATCGGTCCTTAACCTGTTGATTGTAAGTCTTCACATTCCAACTTCGTCGACAAGCCTTATTCCTGTGCTTTGCTGGCTTCCGTTATAGATTCATACTGCTCCTTGTCAAGTTCAGTCATTGTCAAGCTGCCGTCCGGCAACATAAGTACTACTCTTCGTGTACCTCCTGTAACAATACAATATAATGAATAGGGAATATGTGCCGATAGATACATTTAGATAACTAATTTGGTGTGGTTTGCAGATAACTATCGATCGACCTGGTAAAAGAATACGTTTTATTATAAGACAGAGGTATCGGTAAAATGGCCAGACGCGATCATAACGAGGGCTGTTTTGGAAGCATCATAACTAAGCGGAGATCACAGAACTAGGAGACGCGTCATATACTTGTTGCCACATCTTCAGCAGTAAGAGAACGACGAAGAAAAAGGAGATCGAGATTGAAGCTTCTGCTACTAAAATCATGGAACCATGATGTCAAATCTGTTTTTTCAGACGTACAAATATCCCCATATCTAAAAACTCTGGGATAAGCAGAAACTATAGAGCGCCACCTGCGATCGTATCCATAATTCACCTAGTCACATCCATACTATGAACTCTTTATTAACTTTTTTTATTTAATGATAGGACCACAATCTCGCCTGATGGTAAAGATGTGGTCGACGGTAAAGCACGCTTGCCTAGAAGTAACCTGTTCACTCTTGACTTGAAGACCCCAAGGTTATAATAGCTGTCGGGAAATACAATTCCACTCCCTAACTGTGCGCACAATAAAAGTATTAGCAAAACGCTTTCCAGTTTATTGTTCCACTGTTAGGCGATTCACACACGGCACCGCGCACTGCCGCGGATGGCGGTGGCGGTAAAGCGGATTTCGTAGCGGTGTCCCACGCGGTAAAGCGGTTTACGGGCCTGTCCGCGCGGATGTATTTATCACGGTTTTGACCAGTTTGATCACAGACATTGGCAAGAATGGACGCTGAAGTGGTGGCAGCAATCTGGCTTTTGTGGCGTAGAAAGAAAAAAATAAGAAGATATTGGGTTCATCCATTTTTAAGCAGAACTCTAAATGTCACATTCAACACGTCTTGCATCCATAATGAACCGCGCGGTTATGCGGCGCCCCGTGTGTGAAGCGCCGCCTCACCGCGCGGAGGGGCGGTGGCGGTGAAAGCATCGCTCGACCGCGCGGTCGAGCGGTGTATGTGTGTTAGGCATCTACGGATTTAATAAAGACCAATACGCCGTGAGATCCGCTTCACCGTCTACTGCAGCGGTGCGCGGTGCCGTGTGTGAATCGCCTTATAGTGTGCGACGTGTATCTATACTGACCAGGTGAAGGCAGGTCTGCTTGCAGCAGCTGTGCGATGACCTGCGTGGCGTCCTCTCCAGGTTCCCCCTCCACCTGCACGGCCACCTGCTGCAGCGCAGGCGCCGCTTCTCCGCCCGGCATCAGCTGCGCCAGTTGCGATGGGTCGATGGCCAAAACCTGCGACAAATATTTATTTAAAGTTTCTAAAGCTATAAGAAAATACGGCGCGTTGTGAGCGCCTCAAAGAGTGTCAGCATAATGACGTAGGAAAAAAGGGGGGCCTTTAGAGGGCCAAAGCCTGCCGGGGTCGCGGGACTTACGAATTACCGTGACCCCGGAACGTAAAGGGCTATTGAAGGACACCGTAGATTTTAGTCTGTACGAGTCTGATAGTCCCTCCCGCTCTGCCCTGGGTGGGAGGACTCATTTGATGATTTTACCACGATAAAAAAAAAGCTATAAGAAATTGGGATTTAATATTCAATGCGGTTTAGAAAGTGATATTCGCCAGTTTACTGTCGGTTTTAGCCGTGGTTTTGCATTTGATATACTTACCTACTAAAATACTTAACCTACTTCTTAAAAAATGTCCAAACTCTTGTTAGAACTTAGAGCATAATTATGAAAGCACTAACCTGTCCATCTTCCCTGGTGACATACATGACGTCACCGTCGCCCTCCACTGCTCCTTCCACACCTTCGACGGCGCCCTCTACTCCCTCTGCCGCTACCAGTAGCGTTTGACCCGCTTCATTCTCGCCCGCAACCTATAATCGTACATTTTAGATGAAGAATATCCACAAAAGTATCTTTCTTTTCTTCCTTGTCCTTATTGAACAGTTGTTGTAGATTGTATAACTGGTATGAGTAATAGATATGAAGCTCTAAATAGCACTAGCAGCAAGAGTAGAGCTTCTACTTCAAATGAAGTACCAAATTGACAGCCTGATCCAATTAGAAAAAAAATTGAACTCAGCCATATTCTATTTTGGCAAACATAGAAACACACTAGAAGGCATGAATACCGTGTAGAGAGTGAACACTGTCATCAATGCAAAATAGGTATTTTTTTCTGTTTTTTTTTTCTTAGCCTGGACTGTCCCACTTCTGAGCAAAGGCCTTCCCCAATTCCTTCCAGGAACTCTTTTCCTGGGCCGCTTCGAACCAGCCCTCATGGTAAGCGTCCAGGTCTTCTCGCCACCTTTTTCTGGGCCGGCCTCGGCGGCGCCGTCCATCTCCCGGCACCCATTGTGTGGAGATCTTTGCCCAGCGGTCCTCCTGCATGCGACAGACATGACCCGCTCAGTCCCACTACAGCCTAGCAGCTTTCCTGCCAACATCTATTATGCCAGTTTTGGAACGCAGCGTAGTGTTTCGCACCTTGTCGTCTCTTTTTTTACAAAATAGGTTAGACCTGTTTTTTTCACAACAGCAGGGATCAATCACTATTTTATTAGTGAACAATGGGCGCAAGCCGATATGGAAAGTAACTCTCTAAAGAAGAATACTTGAGCATAGGATCCTACTTACAAACCTAAGGTGAGATAAGAGACACCAGTACCCATACCGTGAGTTGTCATAACGATACTCGATCATACGCGTCGACCGCGTTTGGAGCTCTCATTGGTTGAGAGTTCATACAACCTTGGAGCGGGCCAATGAGAGCGCCAACTGCCGCTGAAAACTCATGGTATGGGTGTACACTTACAGGTAGGTTGTCTTACCTGATAAAGCACTCCATCTTCTCCTCGAATCATAATGGGCGTGTGCCCAGCATGCAATAGTCCGACCTCCTCGCCGTCGTCGACGCCGACACCTCCTTCTAACAACTGCTTCACTGCACTGGCTTCCACTTTCACTTCCGACTATAAAGAAAAATCATTTTTATAAGTCTTGTACGATAAAATTAGTAATTTTAAGTCAGAGTCTGGCACTCAAGCACATGTAGATATTAGTTTATCTTAGAAAAAAATTGTTGTGTGTTTTAATGCATTAGCGACGCCAAAAACAAAATACCAATCCTTAAATATTTTGAATTTCACATGAAATGCTTTTTAGACTACTTATTGTAACTTCACATTCACGTAGTGGAACCTATTAGGCCAAAAAGGATAACAACATTTTCCTTACCAATGGCGAAAATTTCTTCAAGAGGAAGCCGAAGAAAAAGAAAGGTCAGTTCTATTATTGCCATAGATTTTATGAAAATTAAATAACCAAAAAACACTGCAAAAAAAAATTACTTGTGTATTGCAAGTCCACAAGTAGCTCTTGTTATACATTTCGTCTGTGCCATATTGGATCATCATATTCATTATCAGTTATCTCAAAATCTGTATAGTCGGATTGCATGACATACACGCAAGCGTGTGTTGGTGTGAAATAGTAGATTAGTAGCCAAGGGCTGTGAGGCATCAATTGCAGCCCCGAGATATTTAACTATAGGCGCACGAGCGCAGCGAGGGCGAGGGAGTTCGAGGGTGCAATTGATGCTTACACCCGAGCTAACTACTCTGCTTTACATTTCGATTGTGAGGTAAGTAGAAAAAAAACCGGCATTACATAAATAAAACAATAATTATAAAAAAAATCCAAAAACAAACAATATTTAAAGTAAAAGTTTTCTATTCCCGCCTTTTTTCATCTTTTTACCGATTTAAAAAAAAACGGACCGAGTGCGAGTTGGGCTCGCCCATGAAGAGTTCCGTAGTAGCAAGCATAGATTAGGGATATAATTATATTGAGATTAGTAAGTAATATACACAAACAATAAAAATAACTTTGTTTTTCATAGTGTTTGTATGAATGGCAAAGTTATATTTGCGGTTTTTGAAAATGTACTATATCTCAAAAACTGCTAACTATATCTCATCCAAACCAATTTTCGTTGGAAGTTTTTGTTGAGGTCTCAGGTCAGGAAGTGTCTCTCGTGCAAACTGTTCAGTTTAGAAAAAAATGATATTAGTAACTTCAATATCATTTTTAAAGACCTATCCATAGATACCCCACACGTATGATTTGGTGAAAAAAAAATTTTTGCGTTTCAATTCTAAGTACCCCATACTTAGAATTGAAACGCAATTTTTTTTTTTGCGCACCCCCAAAATTTGTTTTGTTTTTATTTTTGTGTGAAAATCCTAACGCGGTTCACATGATACATCTACTTACCAAGTTTCAACAGGATAGCTCTTATACTTTCGACAAAAAGTGACTGTGACATACGGACGGACGGACGGACAGACAGACATGACGAATCTATAAGGGTTCCGTTTTTGCCATTTGGCTACGGAACCCTAAAAAAAGGAGGTTATCAATTCTTTTTATTTATTTTTTCAAGAGCGAAATTGAGCTTCGCCATTCGATATTTAAGGCGCGGTCTTATCTCAATATTCCCAAAAATTGGTTTCTTAGAACGTCGAGTATGACGTAATGTAATAAAAATAAGCAACGCGAAAAATACAGTGAACAGAGAAGGGTATAAAGAAGAATTTAAACCGAACAGAATAATAAATAAGAGTTTGATATTCCCAATAAAAATTGGGAAGTGCACAAAAATAAATTTTGACGTCGAAGATCTCTGTATTTCCAGCGATAACAACAGTTTTTTTTTAAGAATTTAGTAGGTTTCCCATTTTTTTTAAACTTTAACCAAACCATTATTTAATTTTATGTCTATATTTTAAATAATCTAAAGAAAAGCGGTAAAATAAATGCCCATTCGCAGCTTACGTCACATTTCAACACAAATATCATTTTTTCAATTTTCAATCTTATTGACGCTCTATAGTGGTGACAATAGTTTACGCGGTCATAAGCGATTAAAATCGTAGTCGGTCCGCGCCTTAAAATTGATGACTATTATCCCTTTAATTGTTGAGGGGACCATTTGGTCACCTCAACAATTAAATGGACAATGGAAAATGGACGTCCACAGTACTTGATTTATACTCATACGAAGACAAGGCTGAATAGCGAAGCGACCTCTTTTGTCATTGGGCTGAATGCATGATGTCTATTGCCAGTATGATGGTTAGATGTACGCGAACTTTTTTGAAAGAGTGAAGAGTTTTTTTTTTAATTACTTACCGCCCTAGGGCTTTTCTAGCTACATTATTACCCTAGAGCGCTAATTGGTTACCTACAAGCCCCATTTGGGGGTAATAAGGACCTACTTACCGAATATGAGAGATGTAAAAGTCATTTAAGGTCCATCCGCACACAACAGTGCCGACACGTGCCGATCCGTAACGTAACGATCAGTGTCAGTGAAATTTCATATTGTAGCATACATTTTGTAGGACGCTATCCGTACTTGTCCGTACTCGTCAGTGACAGTGACGTTCAGTGGTGTCCGTGCTGCGCCGACATTGTCCGTGATCCGACGTGAATTTGTAGCGGACAATATTTTGCCTGAGACTGTCGCAGTGTTTCAAGATGGACGACGAAAACTGTTGCAACGTGTCGTGTCGGTACGGTACTGACATGTATGAATCGTCACGGACATCACGGAACGGTACGGTACGGAACTGTCGTCACGTGCCGGCACTGTTGTGTGCGGATCGGCCTTTACCCATAGATGTACTGTCTCCAAAGGGACAGAATCTTAAGGCGCTCCCTCACCGGGAGCATTCGCGTGTAATGTACTTAACAATATAGATTCGACTTTGAGCATTACATTACAATACTACCTACCTGACTGACGAGCACTCAGTATAGATTTGATACAAGGAGCGCATCGTGATGCTCGATTGTTCTCCCTTACCGATGAAATGTTCGAATCTCTAACGTTACATTACAGGTGAATGCTCGCGGTGAGGGAGCGCCTTTAGGTGCGGGACTTGTACTTACGCCATCTTCGTCTGTGAGCACTGGCAGTGAGGGCTGCGCGCCGTCTCCTTGCACCAGCATACCTGTCGTACCACCCGGCGACATTTCCACCTACAAACATACACAATGTATATATTGTTTTAACTTTAAAGCATATAATATGTAATGCAGATCTTAACGAGTTATTGCTTTGACATTGAGAGACATTTGATTTGAAAAACTATCATATTATTCAATACTAGGTCTATTGAAGGACACCGTGGATTTTAGTCAGTACAAGTTTGACAGTCCGTCCTGCCCTGCCCTGGGTGGGAGGACTCATTTGATGATTTGACCACAATAAAAAAAAACTATGTAAGGGATATCTTAACGAGTTATTGCTATGACATTGAGATACATTTGATTTGAAAAACCATCATATTCAATACAACTATTATTTTGGAATAAATATATTATAACGAGACATATTTTTTAAAGATAACATTCTAGTCCAGAAAGTCAGTTTCTGCAATCGAAAACACATTGACTTAACTAACAATAACTGACACATTGCTTGAAGGACATCGTGGATTTTAGTCAGTACAAGTCTGACAGTCCCTCCTGCCCTGCCTTTGGTGCCTTATGATGATTTTAGCACGCTAAAAAAAAACTCACACATTGCTAAGTCAATCCCATACTTTCATTGACTTTACAATGTGCCAGCTTGTATACAGTAAGTTTCGGGTACCTTCATGAGCATGGTGCCGTGTAAGGCTTCTGGTGCGGGTGGCGGAGTGGGCGGCGGGGAGGGCGTGGGCGGCGGAGTGGGCTCGCCCTCCGCCCGCGCCAGTCGTCGGCCGGTCAGTGGACACAGGGTCAGCTCGCGCTCGGGACTGGGCGGCGGCAGCGGACCCAACTGGCGAGGGAACGGGTCCTCGATGCCGTCCGACGTGTCCGATGACGCATCCGACTGCAAGCAGAACACACTTTCATTTTTTGGCAGATTTTGAAAGTTGGCATGCATGCTTTTTCATTTTGCAGAGTTTCGGTTTGATTATGATAATGGACCATTATACCCTTTCGTCGTCTAGCTCCATCTTGTTCCCTGAGCGGAACCACTCACGCTTTAAAACGTCATGGTAGGCCACCTGCTCTATTTAGAAAACAATTTGCGTAACAAAACTTGCTAGTGAATTGTTTCGTTAAACTGTTAAATCATGAAAAATTACACCGAAGTTAGCTCAGACATGTCAAAGTCAAATCATTTATTTCAATTAGGGCTGATTGTTCAATAGTCAGATAACTTTTATCGGAGGAATAAAACTAGAGATTTGACATATTTTCTATAGATAAGTTGGCAAACCGCCATTTTTATTCCTCAGATATGAGTTATCTGACTATTGAAAAATCAGCCCTTAGGCCATCAAAGAGGCACTTTTAAACGTCGCATAATTAAAATTAAGAAAATGAGATGGGATGGGATTGATTCTACACCCATTCACAAAGGTAGGTTGTATGAAGAAGAATGGGCAAGAAACTCCATACTTACTCTTTTACACTGTACCTTGAAAATCTACACTAAAATATTATTAAAAAATAAAATAATAAGAATAAAAAAAAATAGCAAAAGGTATGGTGTTCACAGGCATTCTGTGTTTGATTTTATAGCATTCGTGTTGATGAATGCTTGTTTAATTTGTCATAATGAGCCTGTATAAGGCTGCTGTTCCACTGAGGCGAAGCTGAGACGAGCTGTGCCGCCATTCACCAATCACGTGGCTGATGCACATTGGTTGACCAGGCACATGTGGATTTCAAGTTGTGATTGGTGAATCGCGGCAGAGTTCTGCTCCGCACCGCTCCACCCCGCCTCAGTGGAACCGCAGCCTTATGGCTTAGTGTTTATCTGAAATTTTCAGAATTTCATATATTTAATATGAATCACATGCCTCACAAAGAATGAGATCAGCATACCTTTTTCTTCTTAACATGCTTAATAACAATAAATTATTCAAACTACTTCTGAGTAACATAATGAATCCTGAAAACACAAATTTAATACAAGAATCACTCACAGCAGAATGTTTTTTCAAGCTATCACCATCACCAAGCGCACTGACTGCTCTCCAGAAATGTTAAAGTCCACACAGTAAATATTCTAACCTGTTCAAAGTCTAAGGCGACTGGAACCTTGTCCCGAATGCGAACGATGTTCCCGGCGGCCGTCGTCGCCACAGAGTACCCTCCTCTCCCGCGCCCCCGACCTGACCCGCCGCGCCGCAGTAAACTGTCGCCCTGTGCAGTCAATCTCATCGTTATTTACTAATTGTTTTGTTATTGTTAGTTTAAGCCGTAACTAGATGGTTAATTTTTTTTTTTTCATAGAAAACGCAAGCCTTAAACTTTTTTGGTTGACTGGAGAAGGCAACAAATAGAGGGCTTTGGGGACACATTCAATGTAATAACAACGTCGATAAAATGAAATTCTACGTCAAATATTCGCTTTTGTAACTACATACTTCATTTATATTTATAATTAACATGTTTTTTACCTGAGCGAGTTTCTTGTTGAGTATAGTTACTGGAGACTTCCCTTCAGCCTGACCTGATGGTCTCTGTATAGTTCGTTGAATGATCTTTTGTCCTGATGGAGTTATTATAGTCTTCTCTGTCACCTGCTGTCCTCCGGAACCATAAGTTTTCTTTATCTATTTAAAATTATTTTATGTAGAAAAATATTGTTAGGGTTGTACAATATCTGGAAACAATGATGTTCTGATGTTACCTGTGATGTCATTGGCGTGCGGACTGGAGATGTCTTTTTGGCTTCCTCTAACTTTTTCTGAAAAAATACATTTCTCTTATATATTTTTTAAAAATTTGTTTAAAATTTAGTTTTACACAATATGGGAACATTGAATACCTGTTTCGCTGCTAATATCTGTTTCCGAATCACATCCTGATCTATGTTTAAACCAGGTCCTAATTTGCCAGGTGAATCAATCTTCATGATTCCTGAGCTCTTCGACATTATATAAACACCTGGTAAAAACAGATTAATTATATAATACAATGGGTAAATTTAGGCAGCAAAGCCAGCACATACATCGCTGTCACAAACATAGTATGTCATTCCAAACAATCAAATACCTGTTGTAAGATTAGGCATATGTTTAGGGTCAACTTTAATGACGCCCTTAATGTTCGGCATGCCCTTCCCAGCGAGGCCGAGTGATTTCACCAGCTCAGGGTCCAGAGTGGACTTGGGCGATGATTGACCATTCAGCACTTTCTTGTCAGCTGAAATGTTTACTACATTTATAATTATCAGTACTGGGCCTTGCTATTTGTTTTAAACAAAAAGAAGCTCCTAGACTTCCCACCAAAACCCAAATGGACTGCTTAAGCAGTTGAAAAATAAAAAACTAAGTTACAACTATAACAATGAGTGTGATAGCTGCTTCTGGTCTAGTTTTCCCTACCTTTGGTTGAGTCAGGGTCGGAATAATCCTCGTCTTCACTGGACAGTTCCTTCTTAACTTTCTTGGCGAGAGGTTCACCGTCCTCCACGCCGCACCACGCCTTCACTTGGTCTAAAGCTCGAACCTTGCTGGTGCGCTGGAGTCGACTGTACATACAGATTTTACATTACATATTTCTATTTTTTTCGACCTTTGACAGGCCTGTTGGTCTAGTGGTTAGTGACCCTGACTGTTATGCCAGAGGTTCTGGGTTCGATTCCCACCCAGGACAAATGTTTGTGTGATGAGTACTATCATTTGTTGTGTCTGGGTGTAAGTTATCTATAATATGTATTTAGAAATATATAAGTATGTTTATCAGTTGTCTAGTACCCATAACACAAGCTCTGCTTAGCTTGGGACTAGATGGCGTTGTGTGATAGTTGAGGAATATTATTATTATTGTTTACCTGACACACTTAAATTGGAAAAAAAATACAACATGTTTTTGTTCTTACCCAGACGGTGTAATGGCAGGGCTCTCAGATTTCTTAACCACTTGCTTGACAACCTGAGGCAGTGGCGTGCTAATCTGTTTCACCTAGAAAAAGAAACGTAATAAATGATGGTGCATCAATTTTGGCTACTGTATAAAGCCTCTCTCGCGAGAAAGAGAGGCTTTATAAACCTCTCTCGCGAGAGAGGCTTTATAAACCTTTCTCGCGCCCGGCATTGGTCGAGGCTATGCTGCGGAGCGAGACGGAGTTCCCACTCCGTCTCGCTCCGCAGGGAAGCGGTCGCCTCCTTCAGCGAAGCAGTCATGCTCACGAAGGAGGAGGCGGGACGCGTGAGGGAGAGGACAGCGTCCTCCCTTCGCCCCAGCCGCAGTGGTAGACGCCCACGGCGACAAACGTCGCAAGACGATCTCCGGCCACTGTAGGCGCGGGCATGCGGGCGGCGAGTAATGGGCGACTCGCCACCCGACCATGGACCATGCCCGGGTCGACGGCGCATTGTGTTCCACGCGCACCTCAAAGAGTGTCAGCAAAATGACTGCCCCCCCCCCCCCTCTAGAGGGCCAGAGCCTGCCGATGCCGGGGTCGCGGGACTTATCTCATTACCGTGACCCTGGAACGTAAAGGGCTATTGAAGGACACCGTGGATTTTAGTTAGTACGAGTCTGACAGTTCCTCCCGCCCTGCTCTGAGTTCCCACCCAGAGCAGGGCGGGAGGAACTGTCAGACTCATTTGATGATTTTACCATGCTAAAAAAAAAACTGTATATAGCCTGCTCAAAGTCGTCGTTGACTGCATGAAGTCGACGCTGAATGAACCAGATTGTTGTGAAAACACATAAAAACACATAAAAACCGGCCTAGTGCGAGTTGGACTCGCCCATGAAGGGTTCCGAAGTAGCAAGCATAGATTAGGGATATAATTATTAGATTTGAGATTAGTAAGTAATATACACAAACAATGAAAATAACTTTGTTTTTCATAGTGTTTGTATGAATGGCAAAGTTATATCTGCGGTTTTTGAAAATGTACTACAGGTTTCTCAAAAACTGCTAACTATAAATCTCATCCAAACCAATTTTCGTTGGAAGTTTTTGTTGAGGTCTAAATTATATATTTTTTCTAGTTTTATCATTCCCTTATTTTAGAAGTTAGAGGGGACACACACAAACGTTCTACAACTTTGGTAGTGTCTCTCGCGCAAACTGTTCAGTTTAGAAAAAAATAATATTAGTAACCTCAATATCATTTTATACCCCACACTGTTTTTTTTTCACCAAAACCATACGGTTTCGTGTAAAAAAAAAAAAAAAAAATTTAATTCTGAGGGGTACCCCCAAAATTAGTTTTGTTTTTATTTTTGTGTAAAAATCCTAATGCGGTTCACATAATGCATCTACTTACCAAGTTTCAACAGGATGGCTCTCATACTTTTGAAGAAAAGTGGCTGTGACATACGGACGAACAGTCAGACATGACAAGGTTCCGTTTTTGCCATTTGGCTACGGAACCCTAAAAAAGGCGATTATTACAATATTTACCTGTACCGGATGCTGCTGTTGCTGTTGTTGCTGCTGTTGAGCACGCATAGCCTTCAGTTCCTTCTGCCGCGCCAGTTGCTTCTCAAATGCTTCCAGCAGATGTTTACATGTCTCCATATTTTCTACAGGCTCCCATGTGTTCTGTTCACTACAATGATTTATTTAGTTTTTTTTTAATTTTTTAATGTAGAATATAATACTAATGCTGCGCAAACGCCTCTCCGACGCGGTGTTGAGTCGTATCTTCCAAAATGTAACTAATAACATCTACAGCTTGTCGTTTCCTCATTTAATAATCAATAAATATACCAATAAGTATGTTTACAGGAAAAAGTGTCAGATTTAGGACATGTACACATTTGATCCTCTAAAAACTTTATTTTAAGAAAAAGTTCCATTTATTTAAATTGTGTACCAATTTAAATAATGGAACTTTAATGATTTTTACTTACTGGGGATATCCTTCCCATTTGAGCAAGTATTCATACTGCTTTCTCCGTGGGTTGAACCTCTTAGCTAAGATCTTCTCCACAACATACTCTCCAGCTTCGGTGCTGTCACCCTGCCTCTCCGTGCGTCGCGCGATTCTTTCTTCAGGTGGCACACGCTCTTGAGCGTTACGAACAGACTCATTCAACTCCTGAAAATAAAAAGATGTGAAAATGATATCAAGTTTTTTACTAAGTGGTAGGTATTAAACTAAAGCCCAAATTTATTAAGTCAACATAGTCCAAAATAGGGGATATTAAAACAAGTTGAGTTGCACTCCAAGAGACAACTGTGACCAAGGTTGGGATACTAAAAAGAATATCAACTGTAAGCAAGTAAGGATCATTTTCATGTGTAGCGCAACTAAGCCACAGCAAAGCTAAGATAAAGTTTGCTCCAAAGACTTGGGCCTAAAAGTCATGCAGACAAAGGAAAGCAGTGAGCCATAATGTGTGTGCATGGCATGTATGATTGTCAGAAAGCAGCATTTAATCTCATTTTCCAACTGATTTTGATAGGCAAAACCAATTGTTAAGGCTAAGTATTAAAAATAAAACCCAAATTAATGTAAAATAAAGAAGAAGTACCTTAGTTTTGTTAATGTTTTGTGGAATTGGTACTTTTTGGACATTCTTGAGTCCAGGGCTAGCCTTAACAATATCATCACTTTCCTCCCCAGAGGGCTGTGTTTCAGAGTCCTCCTGTAAGAGTGAGTTAGCAATGAGTGTTAGAAAAAGTGAATGAACAGAACAGAGGGATATCAGACTGTACTAGTAACATACCGTCTTGACCAGCTTCCTTGGTCTGCCACGTTTCTTCACTTCTGGCTGCACTGGTGCTTGAACAGGCACCAGTTGATCTTCAGTCTTTACTTCCATCTGTGGGCAAAAGTTTTATTATTTGAACACTGTTTTCCTTCATCTCCCAGAAACTTTGTCTTAAAAGGATCATAGCACTGAGACACATGGGCATCCAAAGGAAGAGGATGTATTTTTAGTTAGTAAGAGCCTGGTGGCCTACCATGACATCTTAAAGCTTGAGTAGTTCAGCTGTGGGAACGAGATGGCACTAGATGACTTGTATAGCTCTATCGCTTTCTCTCAACAGAACTACTCACGCTTCAAGATGTCATGGTAGGCCACCAACAGTCCTTACTGTTCCACCCACACTATGAAAACTCATTTGATATTTTTAAAACCCCAAAACAAAAGGTTTGTTTTTACATATAACTTACAACTTTAGCATGAGCAAACTTAGACAGGGCTTGAACATTTGATCCAGCTGTGATCCAGGCAGTCCGCTGTGCCTCCGCCATGCGACACCACTGCTGGTAGAGCTTCCAGCTATTGTCCGTGTTCACAGTAGACCCATCGCGAACTGATGAGCACTTCCATAGTAAGAAAGCCCAGACTTGAGCCTTACTTTCATTCTGTGGAAAAATAATCTTATTAATATTATGAATGTGTGTATGTTTGTTTGTTTTGTTTTCACATCTAAACGGCTGAACTGAATTTGATGTGATACAGGTAGTTGGGACCCTAGATGGTTATATGCTATATAGTATACGGCAGATAGGGAGGGGATGTCGACTGAAGATGCGGGCAATAACTTGTTATCAATAAATACCTGAGGGTAAAACACTTGCAATGCATAATTTTTGTGCATTTCAGTAATTTCCAGCAATTGCCATTGGCTATTCATTCATGAAGGTGAATCATTAGGGATATTGTTATGTGGCCATTTTAGACCTTCTGCTTCTTAGTAACAATTACTGTGAAAATATTTAGTATACTCACACTATCTCTTACAGGAGATTTTCCTGTGCAGTTGTTGGCATCTTTATGTTCCCTAAACTCTTCAACAAAATGGAATGCTGAGTGGCACTGGCCACATACTAGAACATCCAGTGTCGCCATTTGTTCATGAGCCTCTGCATTAAATAAAAAATAAAGTTTTAGAATATTTACACAGTTGGCTAAGTCATTCTCATAGTTTTAGTTGAATAACATTTATATCTGGCCTTCTTCTTGCCACAAATACTGGCTGTTAACACAATAAAAATTCCAAATATTTGTTGAAGTTGTTAAATAATTGTGCCCTCTTATCTATACAGAAGAGCTCAAGTCCATTTATTCATGACCAAAATGGTCTGTAAGGCCTATCCCAGTTGTGTGACTTACACATGCAGGTAACAGATGCAATAGTTGATTTTTATCATGAAAACCACCCTATTTTAAATAGAATTGGTTCATGATATACATATACATTAATTTCTATAAGCATGCATTATGTGTATATGGGGTCGCCATCCATCTGGGTTTCCCTGGATTTGTCCTAGCTTAGAGCATCCAGGGGGGGTTTCATTTGTAGTCCGGGTTTAAAAATTTAATGTTTTAGGCCGCCCGCGACACACGCACACTTCACTGTCCCCCCACCTCTCCCGTTGAGTTGCCACGGTGCGCATTACGACTCGTGTCCGGGTTCTGGACTCTAAAATCCAGGGATTTCACGCGTCTTGTCCTGGTTTCCAAATTATAGACATGGCAACTCTATGTGTATATGATTATGTAGACATAATGCATGCAGATTAGAAATTATGTCTCAGACTAGATAAAAAAAACATCAATAAAACAAGAGTTGTCTTTACATTATATCCATAACTGTCTCACTATGCTTTCAAATACATTGGGAAGACAAGCCACCTAGATATTACAGCGCTGGAATTTCGTAAATAAATAAAAAATGTTTACCTTTCAAAGCTGCAGGGTTTTTAGTCAACTCGTCAGGATTTCCCGCCGGCACCTCCTCCGGTGGCGTCTCGCCTTCCTCTACCGAAGTCATTGTTGCTTTTCAAGTGAACCTACGAATTTAACGCAACTTATATTATCCAGCTGCAATATAAAGGTCACATAATCTTAGCTGGTGTCCAAAATACATTCTCAGATAACCTTAACACCGGCAGATTCCCGCCATCTCACGTCCTACAAATTTTAAATATGAAATTTGCATTTCATATTATATTATTTACTACAAAACAATAAGCACTGACACAAACTGTTTCTAAAATCCACTACGAGTTTTTAAATACATAGAAAAATGTAATATTTGTATTCCCATGACACAAATCAACGCTCATTGAATTACACTGCCATCGTAGCGATAAAATTAGACGCTTCTGTCCTATTAACTAAGTAAACATGCAATAATCTAAGATAACTATCTTTTTTCAATTCACATAGATTTTAAATAAATTACGCGATCAAGACAATGTCACTTACTAAAACAATATTTTTTTCTAAAATAATGAAACTTTTCAGAGAATGCAACGCAAAACGGAACAAATCACATCAACAATCGAATGTTTAATGAGGAAAAAAAACGTTTCGCCGACACGCTAACGCTGCCACCTAGTGATCGCCGACATTTTCTTGTTTTCATTGTCACATTATCAAATGTCAGCCAATCCCCACGCAGAACATTAACGTTTAGGCCAATCAGAAAAATTCAACACTTTAGACAAACTATAACATACCTGCTGTTTCGTGGTCACCACTTTGCTTGGCCGACATTTACGTTTTACCAACATATTTCGCCGACATCCCTTTTATTAGGTGCATTAATTCTGTAATTAATAACTTACTCTCGTATTACTTAGGCTACCTCAAAAACTATGTTATGCTTTAAATAAATAACCAATTAAAACGAACCCAGACTCTTAATTTCTGTAGAAAAAAGAAACTACCTATTCTCTTTGTAGTTTTTTTTATTATGCAAGGTTTGGTTTGGATGAATCATCAAAATGCCACCTTGTACCCGACTGTGTAAAGCCAAAAAGAAGGTTTATGATTTTCAATTAACTTTGTATCTGTGCTTTCACTAGATTTTGATTATAAAACCGAAGCCATGCAAAAAACATTAAAAAAAAATGATTATAAAACACAAAAAAATAATAATCTCAGTTATCAATTCTCATGCTTAGCTAGCTAAGTAACTAGCTGTTTGTTTATATTTGCCTATCTTTATTGCCATGGCTGGATAAGCGTTACGGCGTCCTGACCATGACGCAGCTAGGTCCTCACACGGGTCCTCACCGCACACGGAAGTTTCGGGAGGTTCCTGTGTCTGATAGGGAGGGAAGAAATGCCTGGGTGTCACCACTTTGAGGATCGCCCGGAGGACACGATGGAGCATACGGAGCAGGACTGTCCCGCTTGGGCAAAGCACCGCCATGTCCTCTCGGCGGCGATAGGCGGAGACTTATCGCGCCTGGCATTGGTCGAGGCCATGCTGCGGGGCGAGACGGAGTGGGAAGCAGTCGCGGCCTTCTGCGAAGCAGTCATGCTCGTGAAGGAGGAGGCGGGCCACGTGAGGGAGAGGATGGCGTCCTCCCTCCACCCCAGTCGCAGTGGTAGACGCCCACGGCGTCGGACGTCGGCAGACGATCTTCGGCCACCGTAGGCGCGGGCATGCGGGCGGCGAGTAATGGGCGAATCGCTATCCGACCATGGACCATGCCCGGGTTGACGGCACGTTGTGTTTCACGCGCGCCTCAAGAAGTGTCAGCATGATGGCGGGGCCCCCCTCTAGAGGGCCAAAGCCTGCCGGGGTCGCGGGGCTTATCTAATTACCGTGACCCTGGAACATAAAGGGCTATTGAAGGACACAGTGGATTTTAGTCAGTACGAGTCTGACAGTCCCTCCCGCTCTGCCCTGGGTGGGAGGACTCATTCGATGATTTTACCACGTAAAAAAAAAAACTTTATTGCCAATCAGGGTACTTAGGTGTATTTACCTAGGTACATAAGATAGGTAATACATTTGTACCTTCATAATTATGAAACAGCTACTATGTAGTGCCTAACCCATTTTAGACTCTCAAGGCAACACCGCATCATCATCAGGTTTTTATCTGATTGGCTAGTGAGGATTTTATCTGATTGGTTAGTGAGGATCTGTGGGAGGATCCTCAGAGGATGTTACAATTTTTGTGGTAGGTAGGTACACGTCACGCCTATTTTAACAGATTCCTTCTCATTGAATTTTACTACCGGGTGCCAGAATCTCAGGACAGTTCCTACAGTCAGACTTCAACTGGGCCGGAAGGTCCGGGTGGCTCCCTACCAGGGCTGAGCTCCCTACAAACTCGGGTGGCTGAGCCCGCCGTTCAGAAGTTTTTAAATCTACGTGGTGTTCGGGATGGCCATGATCAGGTTCCACAATTTTTAAATTTTCGTAACTT
Source organism: Agrotis exclamationis (assembly GCA_950005045.1). NCBI lineage: Eukaryota > Metazoa > Arthropoda > Insecta > Lepidoptera > Noctuidae > Agrotis > Agrotis exclamationis. The sequence goes on from OX465428.1 coordinate 14,450,986, forward strand.
AATTTCTCTCTCGATGTATGAATGAACTACTTAATTGATCTAGTTTCCATTTAGGTCGCAAGACCTGGAACCATGGCTGGGTGGGCCCCCGATCCACCCTATAGACTTAAAAGTTGCCTAAAATTCACAAGGACCTTAAATTGAGGGTATGGCCAATTTTATCTATCAGTTGGCTAGGGAAGGAAAAGTCAATCTTTTTAAGTTTAAAATCATACCGCCAAAGACTGCCGGTCGCGGTACAATCTCAACAAGTAACCGTAATCCTGGAACGTAAAGGGCTATTGAAGTATCACCGTGGATTTTAGTCAGTTCAAGTCTGACAGTCCCTCCCGTCCCGCCCTGGGCGGGAGGACCCATTTGATGTAGGTAGGTATTTAATCTCGAAAAGACACCCGTGGATAGGGGGGGCACCAAAGGCTCCAATTGCTTAGGAGCACTTAGGAGCTAGGGCATCACGTCACTGAGGATGGGGTTCGGCTGGCAAGTCATCTCGACTATAATTTTATTATACCCAGTCCGAAACTGCCTACACAGCACCCTAGCTAGCCAATAACATTTTATTCTTTATTTCAAAGCGAAAGCGCAGTGTTACGTAAACTTACCTAAAACTAAAAATAATATAGTCGGTAGTACTACTCTGTTACGTTGAAGAGCTCACTTCATATAACAAGAGTGAGCGCACAATCAGCATTACTGGAGAACCGAAACATAACATTAAGCTGACCAAGCTATGCTTAACCAGGATAAGCTGGCCGTTCATTGAGTGGAAAGATGATAGAAAGTGAGATCAAGATTAACTAATTTAAGTTTGGTGATAGTGGCCGTGTTTGCCTAATGAAGCTTTGTAAGTTGGGAATGGTGTTGGGTGTTGGAATAAGTAAAATGAAGAAAGACCCCAAGTTGAGAGAATCTTCTCTTTCGGAGTTGGGAAAAGATTATGTTCCATAAGCCAATTAGTTTTCTCTGTCTTTCCCATGTCTTTCCAGTGCAGCATACAGCATTGTTGCAGACTGCAAAATGAAAAAAGATAGGCAAAAGCGTAGTACAGTAAGGTATAAATATTTTATATCTACTGTACGTACACCTATCGCTATCATAAGTCGTGCAAAGCAAATCGATTCGTTTGTGGCTAGGATGCGTGCAAATGAGTGAGCATCATGGTCGGCCAGTTGGAGTCAGAAAACGCAAAAACCAACAACAAAACCTATAAACAATATTGTGCCCATCGTGCCTAACATGGCTGGTCGAAAAATGTGTTTCAGTGTCTTAATACAGGGTGTAAGAGACATCGACGCACAAACGGATACCATGTGTGCCCGTGTTGGAATTTTTCGTCCGTTTCTTTCTTTAAAAAAAATATTTTTTGGAATTTTTAGGGTTCCGTAGCCAAATGGCAAAAACGGAACCCTTATAGATTCGTCATGTCTGTCTGTCTGTCTGTCCGTCCGTGTGTCACAGTCACTTTTTATCGAAAGTATAGGAGCTAGGGGTGCTAAGACAGGAAACCTCCACGTGCGCCCGTGGACTGGAGTTCCCTCTCGGATACGTCCGGGGGGAAGACCAGTTTTTCGGGCCGGTGCACCCTGGGATGCGGGCAAAAACTCTCCTTAGGCACTGTGTGCCTAAGGGGTTTCTTTGCCCGTATGCAAATAGCCTGTCGGGTGGACGCTCCAACGCGTGTCCCTCTGAACAGCAGAGGGCACAGCGGCGGAGCGGGCTTGCGGACGGTGAGTAATGGGTGTGCTCGCCGTCCGACCAAGGAACAAGTCCGGGTCGGTGGCGCGTCGTGTTTCACGCGTCACCGACGGGGCCCGTAATGGGGCCAAATGCCTGCCGGGGTCGCGGATTTTTCTTAATCCAGGATACCGTGGCCCCGGAACGTAAAGGGCATCCGACGGAACACGGGTGGATTTTAGTCAGTAAGAGTCTGACAGTCCCTCTCGCCCCACCCAGGGCGGGAGGACTCATTTGATGATTTTGCCAACCTAAAAAAAAAAAAAAAAGTATAGGAGCTATCCTGTTGAAACTTGGTAGGTAGATGTATTATGTGAACCGCATTAGGATTTTCACACAAAAATAAAAACAAAACAAATTTGGGGGGTGCCCCCCATACTTAGAATTGAAACTCAATTTTTTTTTTCACAAAACCCATACGTGTGGCGTATCTATGGATAGGTCTTTAAAAATGATATTGAGGTTACTAATATCATTTTTTTTAAACTGAACAGTTTGCACGAGAGACACTTCCAAAGTGGTAAAATGTGTGTCCCCCCCCCCCCCTGTAACTTCTAAAATAAGAGAATGATAAAACTAAAAAAATATATGATGTAGACCTCAACAAAAACTTCCAACGAAAATTGGTTTGGATGAGATAGAGTTAGCAGTTTTTGAGATTAGTACATTTTCAAAAACCCCAAATATAACTTTGCCATTAATACAAACATTATGAAAAACAAAGTTATTTTTATTTTTTGTGTTTATAACTTACTAATCTCAATATAATTATATCCCTAATCTATGCTTGCTACTACGGAACCCTTCATGGGCGAGTCCAACTCGCACTTGGCCGGTTTTTTTCCTTTACACTGTTCATAATCGTTATTCTTACTTAACCCAATGAGATTTTTAATAAAAAAGTAATTAGGTAATTCACTACTTTCACTAAAAGTAGCAATGTAAATAAAACTAGAAATGGTGTCTTGTGTCTTCACATAGATGTTTATAATCTTGAATCGGCAAAGTATGAATATTCTTGATACTATATTTTATAAAGTATCAAAACTATTATAAACCGCGGCATGCGCATGCGCCCTATGCTGGCTGGCTGCCTGTGCTCTAGGATCAAAATTATTACTTCGGAGTAATTTTAGGGTGGTGCCAACCACGGCAACGACGGCAACCACAGCAAATTAACATTTTTAGTTGTGTTTTTAGTCGACTTTTTTGACATGATGTGGACATGATACAATGTAATTTTTGCTCAATAGGAATTTTTGCAAGTACCTATTAGTAATTTTTAAATATTTTATTAATAATTCTGCTTTAAACCACTGATTTACACACAAACGTAAATTTTGTAATAGCAATTAGTCTTAGAAGAGGAAATTGTTTTAATTTTAATCGAATAGAATCTAATTTAGTAATAGTTTGAAGTTAGGTGAGCAACATCGACATTATGACCTCTAATTTTTAGTATTTTATTTCATCTGTGAATATATCACTTCGTGGGACGCTTCGCGCCGTGTAATTTATTTTTTCGTATGATTTCTTAGCATTTTTCACTGAACTATATATTTCGTACCTGTGTTGAAGAACTCGAGGTGATCATTTCCCGACTGTTCTTGTAATTTAGTTTTTGAAAATGTCTGGAATAGCAAGTGCACGTTTAGCTGAAGAAAGAAAAGCCTGGCGCAAGGACCATCCCTTTGTAAGAGACATGATTTTTGTTGTGCATTGTCGACTTGTTTGTTTGTAATAAATTCATGATTGAGAGCATTTTATGTTTCAGGGCTTTGTTGCCAGGCCTATGAAAAATCCAGATGGATCGCTAAATCTAATGACATGGGAATGTGCGATTCCTGGAAAAAAGGGGGTTAGTATTTTTCTAAAAGTTATAGAATCAGCATTTACCATTATATCTAGTATTGGTACATTGTGTTCATATATAATTTTGTAATGATATTAGACTAAACGATAAAAGAAAGTTCCTCACAAATTACTTTTACTCTTGCAGACACCATGGGAGGGAGGTCTTTATAAGCTGCGCATGATTTTCAAAGATGACTATCCTTCTAGCCCACCTAAGTGCAAATTTGAACCTCCACTTTTCCATCCCAATGTGTATCCATCGGGCACTGTCTGTCTTTCACTATTAGATGAGGAAAAGGATTGGCGTCCCGCAATCACAATCAAACAGATCCTTCTTGGTATTCAGGATCTCCTCAATGAACCTAATGTTAAGGACCCAGCACAGGCTGAAGCCTACACAATCTACTGGTTAGTAAAAACTTTGAAATATACTGTTAACTTCATATTATTCACTAAAAACTTATGTTGTTTTAATAAACACTATTTTAATCTTAAGTATTTTATTTCTTTTACAGTCAAAATCGGTTAGAATATGACAAAAGAGTTCGAGCACAAGCACGAGCGATGGCAGCAACAGAGTGATGCTGTTAACATCAAAATATCAATACACTCAACTGAGCTACTTACAATCACCTAGCTTCGTTGCAGAAAGCTATTCATGAATATAAAGTTAATTCTTTTTGCAGCAATTTGTATAAAAGTGGAAGTTGATTCGGAAATAAGAAATCAAAGAAATTCTTTGATGATAATTTGGTCTGAATCACCTTTCTATGTAAAATATGCATCAGCTTTCTGTTACAAAGACAGGCAAGTTAGCTCATGTCAGTGATATTGTTGAAATGTTCAATGACTTCAAGTATTATGGATTATCTATGAATAATTCAACAGTTCATCTGATTTTATTAATATAGAGATTCCAATAAACATAAAAGCCATTTGTTCTAATTGCTGTTCACATTCTAGAATTAATGGTAACTCTTAAGGCTCATTTTATTTTATTTATTAATGTAAAGTATCTGCATTGATTATACACTAATTATAATGGTTAGTAATGCTTAAGTAATTGTCAGCCATCTTGTATGAAAATCTCATTACTTGATTTTTGCGCATAGAAGTTTTGTGATGATCTACACTATTGTTTTAAACTATTTTTGTATTTTTATGTTAGTGAAACCCAGTAATAAATTTCTCAAAAGTATCTATAATTAGAAGACTTGTCAATTAACTACCATGTGAAATCTTTGAAAGGAGGAGTTTACCATCATAATTTAAAAAAAAAAATATTGATTGAAATAGCAATTTGTAAACATTCCTTCTGTGCATAGTATTCATAATCATTACTCTTAATTTTAGTCAATTTCAGTTGTTGAATTTGTTCTGACACTTCAGTGAGGGAATTCTTAGGCTTGCTCCACACTTGCTACCTGACCTGCTGAATGTAAGGCTGAGATTACACTTGTGTTCGTTAAGTGGATTTGAACCTTTGAACCTACATCGTGTTGTAAATGGCCTTTACGTTCTAATAATGTTGGTGGGTAATAGGCGTGTTGCTGATATTTAAGGCACAAGAGATAGTTTACAGTCCCTAAAGGTGGCGGTTCGCGCCGGAGACAGCGACAGAAGACAGCGACAGGAGACCGCGACAGTACTTAACATTAGGCAATGTATGAGCGGCAGTTCGCGAGCGACAGGAGACAGATCGGTAAACAATCTCCGGTCGCGGTCTCGCGCGCGAACCGTCACCTTTAGCCACCATTCAGGCGATAAAAAAGCGCTGCGTTTTAACAGCACTTAAAATCAAATACAGTTCGAAATAACCTCCTTTTTTTTGAAGTCGGTAAAAAAAAAAAGCCGCGCATTTAAAGAGCTGACGTGTGAACACACATGGGAATGCATTTTTGATCTATTTTGGGCGCTTTTTTAACGCCCAAGAAAAAACGCTCGTGCGACTGGGCACAAATCACACAAGCTCGCCTAGTGACAGGAAAAAATACCATTTTTTACATCGTTTGAAAAATATTTCGCAATTAGGATTTGGGTTGTGCAATACGTATGTAACATGAGGCCGACGGACTCGTGACAAATGAGTGTTTGAAGAAACTGGTCAGTATCGCACTTGCGCTTAGCGTGCTTTCGAATGAATCGCAGTAGTTATGTCGCACAAGCATAAATCGCACTCCCGTTTGTTGAATTACCGTATAGGACATAAAATTATTACCCCGAACTTACACGGTTCTAAAACGTCTAAAAATGAAAGGATATCCTCTACCTCTCACCCCCCCCAGCCATCGCTGAAGACGCCCAGGGCGTCGCGTCGGAAACCGTGCCGTGGGGCATATTCCAGCCGTGAGCCGCCTGCGGACGGGGAGTAATGGGTAGCTCGCCGTCCGACCAAGGACAAGGTCAGAGTCAAGGTGCGTCCTGTTGCACGCGCTCCTCAAGGGAACTGATGGGGATGGGACCATAGGGCCAAACGCCTAACATGACGCGGCACAGTGTTTTATGAAGACCATTTTTCAGACATGGCTTTTTTATGTTAAAATCTGATAGTTTAAGTTATTTAGATGCATTATTTTGTATCCCCATTTCACTAGCATGTTTAGTTATTGAGATAGATTTTTTTGAAAATCGTCTTTTTTGCAACCTACTATTTAGAAAAATAAACATTTCTCTGAAACTAAATATGATACGCAATTATGACCTTAGAAACATCGACGGCGTTTTTTATGCTGCATATTTTAGAGTACAAATAAACTTAAGAACTTCCATAGATCCGGACTTATACGAGGTTTTTCTTTTTTAGATTTTATTTTTTTTCTCAGTAATTTTGTCGAATTTGGAAAAGTTATTTATGTTGAAATTATTCCCTTTATCTTCCCTACGCACCACAAAAATACCACATCCCAATTGCGTGGAATGTAGAAGTTCTTCTAAATAAACTGTTTTTGCTTGGGTTTTCACTTTCGAATCGGAATTACAATGAATAAATTTTTATTTGATGGGATGTGCTGGTCATTAGAATTTCGACTATTAAACTTAGGTTTCTTTGAAAGTCATTATCAGATCATAACAATATTTTTATGGGACCAAATCGAAAGTATAACCGTTCAAACAATAAAATGTTTAAAATCGGTCCATAATTGACCAAGAAATCGGTGAAAATACAGAAAAAGTAAAAAACTCATCCAACCGAACATAATTAAAACCTTATTCTCTTTGAAGTCGGTTAAAAAAGAAACCATTTGCAAAATTTCATGTTTCTAGGCCTGTATTTTTGTTTGATTTGGTATAACTTCTACATTCCACGCAATTGGGATGTGGTATTTTTGTGGTGCGTAGGGAAGATAAAGGGCATAATTTCAGTATAAATAACTTTTCCAAATTCGACAAAATTACTGAGAAAAAAAATAAAATCTAAAAAAGAAAAACCTCGTATAAGTCCGGATCTATGGAAGTTCTTAAGTTTATTTGTACTCTAAAATATGCAACATAAAAAACGCCGTCGATGTTTCTAAGGTCATAATTGCGTATCATATTTAGTTTCAGAGAAATGTTTATTTTTCTAAATAGTAGGTTGCAAAAAAGACGATTTTCAAAAAATTCTATCTCAATAACTAAACATGCTAGTGAAATGGGGATACAAAATAATGCATCTAAATAACTTAAACTATCAGATTTTAACATAAAAAAGCCATGTCTGAAAAATGGTCTTCATAAAACACTGTGCGCGGGTGAAACCGCGGGCAGAAGCTAGTATACAATAAATATTTAGAACCACTTTTCAAAAACGGTTTATTAGTCTGATGAAGTTCGCAATATTTATGGCTTTACGGAGGTGAAAATGTGATCTGGCTAGGTCTCATAATATCTGGGAAAACTATTCTCCATATTTTGACGCAAAGGATTTGCCTGCTCGATATGCTTCGTAATTTTTCCGCAGCAAAAATTCTTTACATAAGGAAACCGGTTTTCTAGAGTGAAATATCGATTCACTGGTTCGATTCAGCACTAGATATCGTTATAAATAAAATCGATTCTTTAATCAATCTTAGATCGCCAAGGCCATCCCTAGTTGATCTCCTCCTCCCTGCGGCCTGCGCCTGCATGTCACATGGTCACATGTTGTGCTATTACACAGAGTACTAGTAGTAAACTGTGGCTATTAGCAATGGATGCAAGTGGCGAATTGTCGTTCGGCGTGGCGGTCTAAGGGGGAGACCTATGTTCAGCAGTGGACGTTTTCCGGCTGATGATGATGATTAGCAATGGGCCGAGTCGACGTTTTGATCGAGTAGCTCGAGTTGACCCGGTAACCAACTCGGGATGCTACTCGAGTTGCCTCGACTAGGTCTGCCTTAAGGTACGTCGTGTCGCCGAGTCGTCCGTCCGAGTCAGTAAATAAATGCTCAACTCGGTGCATCGTTCAGCGGGTTGCTAGTTTGCTACGTCCACATACGGTTCCAGAGCATAGACATATAATCCTATTCCAGAGGCGTCTCTAGCCCTTGTGGCCTGTGGCGCCCGTGTGCAACCAGTACCCTGGCGCCCTCTAGTCTAGTAGGAGCGGGGTCAAAATGGAATACTAACAGTTATATTTTCAAACGGAAATTCGGATGCAAATGGTGCAATTTTAAATAGCCTTTAAATAGCTCAGGCGCAAAATGTCGCTTTCGCAAAATGTCTCCTGGTAGTAAAACGTCTCTTTCGCAAAATGTCGCTTTCTCATAATGTCGCTTTCACAGAATGACTCCTTCTTAAAAGGTCGCTTTCACAAAATGCCTCTTTCGTAGAATATATTATCTCTTTCGCAAAATGTTAGTAACTTTTTTTTGCGTGGTAAAATCATCAAATGAGTCCTCCCACCCAGGGCACAGAGTACTACAGAGGGTTCTCTATGCGATGTAGGTATGAAACGGCACGCACACACGCGCACACCGTTCACGGTGCCGTATCGGCATACGGCACCGTGAACGGTGTGGGCGTGGCCGCCCGTCTCGCACGCGTTCCGTATCATATTTTTGTTAGGTACGTTACGTTGGGGTGCTAAGACAGGAAACCTCCACGTGCGCCCGTGGACTGGAGTTCCCTCTCGGATACGTCCGGGGGGAAGACCAGTTTTTCGGGCCGGTGCGCCCTGGGATGCGGGCAAAAACTCTCCTTAGGCACTGTGTGCCTAAGGGGTTTCTTTGCCCGTATGCAAATAGCCTGTCGGGTGGACGCTCCAACGCGTGTCCCTCTGAACAGCAGAGGGCACAGCGGCGGAGCGGGCTTGCGGACGGTGAGTTATGGGTATGCTCGCCGTCCGACCAAGGACCAAGCCCGGGTCGGTGGCGCGTCGTGTTTCACGCGTCACCGACGGGGCCCCGTATGGGGCCAAATGCCTGCCGGGGTCGCGGATTTTTCTTAATCCAGGATACCGTGGCCCCGGAACGTAAAGGGCATCCGACGGAACACGGGTGGATTTTAGTCAGTAAGAGTCTGACAGTCCCTCCCGCCCCACCCAGGGCGGGAGGACTCATTTGATGATTTTGCCACCCTAAAAAAAAAAAAAGGTACGTTACGTATGTGAAAGAGAAAATAACCAAAATAAAAAGTAGTATTATTAATTAGGTACCTACTGTGTGAAATAACTTTATATAAATAAATAATAAATAAATATTCCACAACTATCACACAACGCCATCTAGTCCCAAGCTAAGCAGGGCTTGTGTTATGGGTACTAGACAACTGATAAACATACTTATATATTTCTAAATACATACATATTATAGATAAATTACACCCAGACACAGAACAAATGATCGTGCTCATCACACAAACATTTGTCCTGGGTGGGAATCGAACCCACGACCTCCGGCATAGCAGTCAGGGTCACTAACCACTAGACCAACAGGCCTGTCGTATATATATTTTAGTTATTAAATATAAGGAAAAGCAAATACTGTATAGCTTTTGGTTGCTTAAACGACAATAGTGATAAGAGCCTCACGTTTCATAAACTACCGCGTCACGTCGAAAGGTGAAAATATCGACCACGTTCAAACTCAGAAAATGGGGAAGGCAAGTGTCAAAGTGAAAAGTGACATTTGTGTCCCAAAAGAACTGTCAAATCAAAGGAATTTTCTGAAAAAAAGCGTTTTATTGGTGTAAAATGACTAGATGTTGTGTAAAAGGCTGTAATAATGATGGAACATACAAATTTCCGACAATTCACACTATCAAGAAATAATGGGTCGCTGCTATGACTGCTGTGAGAACAGAAATTGAATTATCAATAAGGAAAAGTTATTTAATAAACAAATATCTACCCTTGTGAAGCCGGGACAGGCCGTTAGTTGAATTTATTAATGAAATTCTATGATTATACCATAACTAAACAATCGAATACACCTTTCAAAATAATATCTACTTTTCTATTAGAGGTTAAGTATTGCATCGCTCTTTATATCATGAAATGGTTCGTCTGGTGGAAGAATTATCACCGGGACCGAGATTTGTGATAGTGGTGGTGTTGGGAAGTAAAAATTCTTATCATATTGCTCCAATCTATAAAATAGATGTAAAATTAGATGAAGAAGACAAACACAAAACTTGATGACATTTTTCTCAATATAGAATGTCAGAAGCAGTACTATATTCTTTGTAGAGGCTAGCACATGTAATACCTACTTAAAAATTACAATTTTAAATCTCAACTTCAAGTAAATGTGTGTTTAATGTAGTAGAATCAAATTTCTAGCCTCTCAACTAAATCACTTTTTTTTCCTCTTGTAGATGCACCGCGGCGTCTTAGTTCTGGTTTTAGTATATGCACTTGCATTGACGAATAATTTCCCATATTTGCTTTTTAGAATAAACTCAATTTTTATAACAAAATACGTGTTTGTTTTTTGTACAAGCTATACAGTAATCTGACTTATGGGACAACGATCGCAGCGACATCTACGATTAGCTTTGAGTTGCCATCCCCTGACTGACAGATACTGACATGATTGAAATTGAAATTGTCAAAACTCAAAATATTGTGTATTTTTTGTGACCATTGCGATTCGTGCGGGGGTTTTGTTTGAAAAATTAAGAAATATTGACTTGCGCAGCCTATTCATTTGTTCGTACTGTGTGTAGATATTGAATTAGGTTTCTTATCATTAGAAATGGCTGATGACGATCAAGATTCCAAAGAGTACCGGTGGGAGACAGGTTATGAGAAGACTTGGTGAGTTTGAGGGCTATGTAGCCCTTTGCCATATTATTATCTAGGGCAATGAAGAATTTGCACCCGTTTAATTTTTAACTCTTGTAAAACTTGTCTTGTTACTTATTCAGGGAGGCCATCAAAGAGGATGAGGATGGTTTGGTGGAAGGTTTGGTGGCGGAGTTTGCCCAGAAAGCGGCACGGAAGGCTGTCGTGGCTCGACGCGGTCCCGTGAGGTTGGGCATGATGAGGCATGTCCTTGTGGCAGTGGATTGTTCTGATGCTATGAACTCGCAGGATCTCAAACCATCTAGATTTCTTTGTACACTTAAGGTTCGTTAATCAGTCTTGTTTATTTTTAAGACTAACACTGTTCCTGTTCTTTTTATTACATAGGTCTGCAGGATGGACAGAATTATATAAGGTTTTTTTTTATTCTTTATGTAAATCCTGTAGTTAGGCACATTTAATTGTTTCAGCTTCTAGAAAAGTTTATAGAGGAGTACTTTGACCAGAACCCTTTAAGTCAACTTGGCTTAGTTTTGATGAAGAACAAAAGGGCTGAAAGACTAACTGAACTCTCCGGGAATGTTAGAAAACATATCAAATCTTTACAGGGGTATGTTATATGTGTTGTATTGTTTAGATCTCCCTTTCCACATCTAAGACTCGTAAGGTAGTCCATTTCTAATATTGAACATTCTTATACTTATTTGAAAAATAATAAAATTTGGTAAAACAAGGACACTTAGAGTGTTTTCGTACTATGTCCGATCCGAATCCGATCCGAACTCGTGAAAATACGGTCCGTCGTAGCCGTACAACTATTTCTATGGTAATTTACGCATTAGAACCGATCTCCGTCATCTGATTTCTTTCCGTCATTCTAGAGTCTCCATTTCGGATAAGATTTTTGACGGACCAAAGTAGCCATAGTATTATTTGCATGAATGCTCGCGCACTGCGTCCGAGTTGAATCCGAGCTGGGGACGAGCAGAGAGGCAGCGGGGCGTGCGGGGTATGCGGCTGGGTGATGTGAAGCGGCAGGCATCTATATTGTTGCTCTTGAAAATCGTTGGTCTTGCAAGAGAGGGTGCACCCAGAATTCTTTACATCTTCTACGTCTTCGTACGTACAATAGTAATGCCAGATGTTAACGTCGATTGAAAGGACTCATAATCAACGACATGAACACTCTGCTGTGGCTCCGCGTAAAATCACGTAGGTATTCCAAAAGATGGCTCCTAATTTGTTTGGATTGGTATCAGAGATGGGAGTAGTGCGTAAGCAATATCCAAATTCGGTCCGTGATTTCTAGACCAATTTTTTCACGGGTTCGGATCGGATTTGGATCGGACATAGTGCGAAACCGCCCTTACTATTACCATTGAATGTAACCTTGGGCCCAATGTAACCTTGGCGACACTCCGACCCTTTTGGATCTATTGTGTCTTGCCCTTAGCCTTTTCAATCTGCCTCTTCGGCAAAAATATACCTCATAAGCGATATAATTCCCCCTGTTGGCAGATTCCTGTAGTCCTCTGGGTCAGGGTAAACAAATGCTTGATGGCCTTGCAACCTTTCTGGTTTACTGGCCTCTGTTCTGTATGAGATGTGGACTATAATCACATGTGGCTGATAAAACTAAATATTCAAAGTTTCTTAGAAACTTTGTTCACCCATTGGTCTTTGTTTCTTTCCATAGATTAACAGATATGGCTTTAACTGGAGAACCTTCATTGCAAAATACCTTGGAATTTGCTGGACGAGTTCTTAAACCTCTACCTGCCCATGCTTCCAGGGAACTCCTGGTGTTGTTTGCATCACTTACTACTTGTGATCCCGGTGATATAAACACTACCATTCAGGTGAGGTAAAAGGTTTTTTCATACAGCTAAGGATCAGATATTACTTTTTATGATTTTTTTATTTAGTTTATTTTTTCATTACTTAAAAAAAGTTAATCTCTTTTTTTTGCATATAATAATGCAATTAGTATAGGTAGTACTTGCACAGCTCTTTTAGCATCATTCATTTTAAATCTTCGAAGGTGGCCCTGGTGGTGTAAGTTTTCAGGATAGGGGTGGGGCATGTCCTGCTTTTTAGGGTTCCGAATACAAAAACGGAACCCTCATAGGATCACTCGTGTGTCCGTCTGTCTGTCATCATCATCATCATCTCAGCCATAGGACGTCCACTGCTGAACATAGGCCTCCCCTTTAGATCTCCACATATACCGGTTGGAAGCGACCTGCATCCAGCGTCTTCCGGCGACCTTTACAAGGTCGTCTGTCCACCTCGTTGGTGGACGTCCTACGCTGCGCTTGCTAGTCCGCGGTCTCCACTCTAGCACTTTTCGACCCCATCGGCCATCTGCTCTGCGAGCAATATGGCCTGCCCATTGCCACTTCAGCTTGCTAATCCGGTGGGCTATATCGGTGACTTTAGTTCGTCTACGGATCTCCTCATTTCGGATTCGATCACGTAGAGAAACACCGAGCATAGCCCTCTCCATAGCTCGCTGAGCGACTTTGAGCTTTGAGATGAGGCCGATAGTGAAAGACCACGTTTCGGTGCCGTAAGTCATCACTGGTAACACACATTGATTGAAGACTTTCGTCTTGAGGCACTGAGGTATGTCGGACGAAAAGACATTGCGTAGCTTCCCGAACGCTGCCCAACCGAGTTGGATTCGGCGGTTGACCTCTTTCTCGAAGTTGGACCTACCTAATTGGACTACTTGTCCTAAATAGATATATGAGTCAACAACTTCGAGTACCGAGTTTCCAACAGAGACTGGGTCGAGAGGTGAGTCTGTCTGTCGCTTACAGTCAATTATCTCCGAATCTAATAGACCGATTAACTTGAAAGGTAAACGGGCGAAAAGTACGGGAAAAAAACCCACGGCGGACATCAATGAAAATGTAAGGATATTTAGCTAAATGTGTCTTGTTTATCATGGTAAGGGTCGCATTCTTGTGGGCTGTGGGAATTTTTAGAAAATTGATCTTAAATATGTAGGTATTCATATTTTTTCTATATTTATTCGGCGTAATCAATGCATTTTCTAATTTCATCTTAAAAATATGGCAGGGGATCTGGGGGGGAATTTGTTGTTGGTATAGCGCAGGATGAAAAAAAAGTTATATTGAAGCGAAGTACCTATGGGCGTCGAAATAATCTATCTATATATACACCGTGTTCCGGACGATATACATAAACTTCGACCAGATGTTCAAACCACGGAAGTAAGCATTTTTCATTATGGACACATTAATAAATTCTTATTTTTTATTTTTTGTTAATTTTCATACAAACTAAATACCTAGACGTAAATAACCCGATATGCATGCCTCTTTATCCGAATTGGCAACGTCATTCATAACATTTGGCGGGCTGAAACAAATGAAATGCAAATAGTATTTGATAGATTTCAAATTAAGATACTTTCTCACTGCATAGCTCAATTAAATTTCATTAAATGAAATTACAAATATTTTTGTAACGAAGCCTTTTTAAGTACTACTTCCTTTGTTAGATTTGATTTGTAAAAGCCATAGAAGTATTTGCTAAAGTTTATGGATAACGTGAAGAACACGGTGTATAAAAGAACAGGGTTTTTTATTAAGACTCGACTACAGCCGAAACCGCTAAACGCAGTAACTTGAATTTTGGACAGCAGTTGCAGACTACCGTGTAGGGAAGCAATAAGACGGGATTTTGCGAGAATCCTCCTCTAAGGGGGTGAAAAGGGGTGAAAACGTTTGTATGAAAAATCTTATTCCTTGGGTTTATAAATTTGAAACTTGCTACGAATAAGATCACAATTAAATGAAAAAGATTGGCACTATTATTTTTTTAAAACTACCCTCCATTGGTAATCTAGGCGTTGTTAAAGTTTGTATGGGAAAATCATAACGCGTGAGTTGATTAATGTGAAAATCAGTATTTATATACTAGATCAAAAATAATTAAATACGTGTTTTTGGATTTTTCGAAAATCACCCCCCAAGTTAGTGAAAAGGGGTATTCAAGTTTAAAGGGGAGGATCTTTAACCGCTAAACATATAACCTGAATTTTGGTCTGTAGTTGCAATTTATTATGTATGAGCACTAAGAAGGGATTTTGCGAGAATCCACCCATAAGGGGGTGAAAAGGGGTGAAAACCTATGGATGTAAAATCTTATCCCTTAGGTTTATAAACTTGAAACTTGGCACGAATATGAGTATAAATAAATAAAGAAGACGGGCATTATTAGTTTTTTAAAACTACCCTCCATTGGTAATCTAGATGATGTTAAAGTTTGTATGGGAAAATCATATGACCGATGAATTTGAAACGCAGTATATTGAGAGCAGTGGTGGCCCAGTGGTATCGGTCCCGACTTACGAGTTGTAGGTCGTGGGTTCGAACCCCGCCAGGCGCATTACTTTGTGTAATTTATTTCATCACCACTGCTCTCAAAACGGTGAAGGAAAACATCGTGAGGAAACCGGCATGTCCTAGAACCAAAAATTCGAAGATATGTGACATCTACCAATCCGCACTGGGCCCGCATGGTGGATTATGGCCCACCCCCTCTCACAGAGAGGAGGCCTGTGTCCCAGCAGTGGGAACATTATAGACTGATGATAACTATAACTATATTGAAATAAGATCAAAAATAATCAAACTCGTGTTTTTGGGTTTTTAGAAAATCACCCCCTGAATTGGTGAAAAGGGGTGATTAAGTTTTAAGGGAAGGATTTTACTGCTTGCTTCGATAAACTCAAAACTGGTCATAAATAATCTCTCAATCGTATAAAGGATGCGTATTTATTTATATTTCAAATATCAACCCCTAGCGGGGTGAACATCGGACTACTAGACCATTTTTAGATTTCCATTACCGAGCATTAATTTCACTGAGTTCGAAGATAAAAACACGCGCAGACGAAGTTGCGGGCGGAGTGCTAGTTATATTATTATCTTCTTGAAAACGATCATTGTAACTATCCGTGAATTATTGGCTATCTGCATCGTCAATTGTTCGATTCTCCTCCTAGAATCTAGATGTTAGCACATGTGGAATATTATCACATCATTCAATTAAAGGAATTGAACCGGTAATCGACTAACCATATAATATAATCTCCGATCTAATATTAAAATGTTAATATGTCTTAAAAAAATGCGAAGGAGGAAGGTGGACATGAAGGTCTACCCGGCTTAGAAGGAGCGCAATCATATGCACTATTGGCAGTGGCAAATTATCGCGCCCGGCGCTAGTTAAATCCATTCTGCTGGGTGAGGGGGAATGGGAAGCAGTCATTCACCTTCTTTTGTGAAGCTTTCCTTTTGTTATCGTGGTAAAATCATCAACCTGGGGACTGTCAGACTCGTATTGACTAAAATCCACGGTGATCCTTCAATAGCCCTTTAAGTTCCAGGGTCACGGTTACCTGATGAGACAGTCCCGCGACCACGCGAAGCTTTACCTAATGTTAGCTAAGGAAGAGGCGGAACGCCTGAGGGAGAGGACATACACCAACTCAGCCCCACCCTCCGCGTGAATCGCCCAGAGCGTTGGAATTCCTGGAGTGATTTCCTTCCACCGCCCTAAGCATAGTCTAGTATATATAGTAGATAATCATTCATTCTAGACCATTTTCATTCATGTCCGTGACCCGGTCGGATTCCGCCCGATGACCCTATCTTAGTCTTTGTGCAGACGTCAGTCTACCTTAGCCTTCTTGGCAGAACACTGTAACTTGCTAGAGTCTATCTCAGCATTTTTGGAGTCGGCGGCGGCGTTCTGCCTCGGCCCTTTGTGCAGTCGACGGTCTACTTCTGTCTTCTCTCTACCTGTTGAGGCCATTGCCTGCTGCGATCCTGCCTGTTGAGGCCACTACCTGCTGCGGTCCTACCATACCTGTGGAAGCCTCTGCTATAGTGTGTGACGATTCCGAACTGTGTTTATGTAGTGCTGAACTGTTTTTCATCTTTCCTGTATTTTTTATTCTAAAATATTTATCTTGTAAATAAACAAATAATTGAAAACTGAATCGTGTGACATATCAAGTGAAAGGTCTTAAATGTATTTTTTTGTAATTTTAAAATAAATAGTTTCCAAGTTATTCAAGAAAATAGACGAAAATTGACCATTCCCCCCCCCCTTATCTCCGAAACTACTGAACCTAAAATTTTGAAAAAAATACAGAAATTAGTTTTCTTCTTATAGATTATTCTAGGAAAACCTATAAGAAGTCCATGATATTAAAAAATTTTTTCACCTAACCCATACGTGTGGGGTATCTATGGATAGGTCTTTAAAAATGATATTGAGGTTACTAATATCATTTTTTTCTAAACTGAACAGTTGGCACGAGAGACAACACAGACACGAGACACGAGAGACACTTCCAAAGTGGTAAAATGTGTGTCCCCCACCCTGTAACTTCTAAAATAAGAGAGTGATAAATCTAAAAAAATATATATAATGTAGACCTCAACAAAAACTGCCAACGAAAATTGGTTTGGATGAGATACAGTTAGCAGTTTTTGAGATATAGTACATTTTTAAAAACCGCAAATATAACTTTGCCATACCCCTCTTTGAGGAGTGGCTGGAAAGGCGTCACGGCGTCCTGACCTATCGCATGACGCAGGTCCTCACCGGACACGGAAGTTTCGGGAGGTACCTGTGTCGGATGGGGAAGGAAGAAACGCCGGGGTGTCACCATTGCGAAGATCGCCCGGAGGACACAGTAGAGCATACGGTGCAGGGCTGCCCCGCTTGGGCAGAGCACCGCCGTGTCCTCACGGCAGCGATAGGCGGAGACCTCTCGCGCCCGGCATTGGTCGAGGCCATGCTGCGGGGCGAGACGGAGTGGGAAGCGGTCGCCTCCTTCTGCGAAGCAGTAATGCTTGTTAAGGAGGAGGCGGGCCGTGAGAGAGAGAGGACAGCGTCTTCCCTCCGCCCCACCCGCAATGGTAGACGCCCACGGCGTCGGACGTCGCAAGCCGATCTCCGGCCACCGTAGGCGCGGGCATGCGGGCGGCGAGTAAAGGGCAACTCGCCCTCCGACCATGGACCATGCCCGGGTCGACGGCGCGTTGTGTTCCACGCGCGCCTCAAAGAGCGTCAGCACGATGACGGGGCCCCGCCCAAGAGGGCCAAAGCCTGCCGGGGTCGCGGGACTTATTTCATTACCGTGACCCCGGAACACAAAGGGCTATTGAAGGACACCGTGGATTTTAGTCAGTACAAGTCTGACAGTCCCTCCCGCCCTGCCCGGGGTGGGAGGACTCATTTGATGACTTTACCACGCTAAAAAAAAAAAAATAACTTTGCCATTCATACAAACAGTATGAAAAACAAAGTTATTTTTATTGTTTGTGTATATTACTTACTAATCTCAATATACATAATTATATATATCCCTAATCTATGCTTGCTACTACGGAACCCTTCATGGGCGAGTCCAACTCGCACTTGGCCGGTTTTTATTATATTATTGTAATGATCCACCAACACACACTGGGCCCGAAAAGTGATTGTGGCCCACTATCTCTGGCAGAGAGGAGGCCTGTGTCCTAGCAGTGGGAACATTAATAGGCTAATGATGATTGTATTGAACTTCTGTTGAATATTAACCTTTTGGAAAATAATCTTTTTGTAGGCACTAAAAACAGAAGGAATAAGATGTTCAGTAATTGGCTTGGCAGCAGAAGTGAGAATCTGCAAGAAGTTATGTCAAGA
Organism: Agrotis exclamationis; assembly: GCA_950005045.1. Classification (NCBI taxonomy): domain Eukaryota; kingdom Metazoa; phylum Arthropoda; class Insecta; order Lepidoptera; family Noctuidae; genus Agrotis; species Agrotis exclamationis. The sequence goes on from OX465428.1 coordinate 14,469,512, forward strand.
TACTGGCGGAGAGTATGGTGTAAGTGTAGTGCAGTGTTTGTTCTATAACCCTAATACATTTAAAAGCGATTTTATTCCACCTTGGTATCTTTGTTTTAAAATCATCAAATGTGTGTTCCAGACTTCGTGCCTGTCAGACTTGACTGATTAAAAACCACTCTGTTTCTTCAGTTGCCCTTTGCGTTTCAAGACCGCGGTGCCCTTCCTATGTCAAAGTTGTAATCATTTTTTTACTGTATGGAAAATATTGAGACAAATGTAGGTATACTAGGTACTAGTCGCCCTTGCGACAGTCGTGACTAAAGATAAATGTAGACTTAGCCGCACTGCAGTCTCCGCAGTCCCCGCATTACGAATTCTTGGTATGAAGTTTTAAGAAACCTCGCACACTCACCCGCATCGCAGTAGCCGCAGAAGCGGTAAGAAAACGATGACTGCAGGGACTGCGGAGACTGCGGTGCGGCTAGGTCTGCGTTCACCTTAAACCTCCTCAGTCGTGTATCGTATCAAATCGTATTCGCACGACGAGAGCAAATACGAGCATGAACATGTTCAAACAAGACCGCATACGAAGCGGTGTTGCAGCGAACCATAGCAGTTGTTTTTGAGGCCCTTTTGGCATTTAAGAAAGTATTAGTTTGTTTATTTATTTAATTTTGATTAGTTTTAATTAGGTTTAAGTTTTAGTGCTAACAAACTCAATTTTCTTACCTACTTTATTGTCATTTACGATAAGTAGTCGTAGCTTTAGCTGTAGCGTATTTTTTTAGTTGAATTTTGATATTGTGTGTACTTATGATCTGAAATTGATTGAAATAAATGAAATTTAATCAAATTGTAGCGTACTGGCGTAAAAAAACTAATTGAAAAATTAACGAATCTCAATTTCTTAAGACTTTTAAGTTAATAATGCTAGTGATCACAAACTTTTTTGATGAGTAAAAAGAAATCTATTAATTGGCCAGGTCGTCTTAGATGACGTCCACTACCGCACGTTACTGCTGGACGCGACGAGTCCTCCTCCGCGGGCGCGGGCCCTGGACGCAGGTCTGGTGAAGATGGGCTTCCCGCACTCCGCTCCGCAGACCAACCAGACTGATCCTGGCACTAATGCTGATCCACCCATCACTGTTTGCATGTGGTGAGTTTAATCTTCTCTCTTTTGAGTGAATTTTGTGGATTCTTGCAATCCTGCGTGCATCGCCCATATTTTGGGCATGTTTAGACAAGTTTTTATTAGTTTGCCTGTAGAAAAACAAGGATTTAAAGAGTTATTTTTTTAAACTATTGTTGAGGACAATGATTTAATGTGAGAAGAATGTTTTTCTCTCTCCTGCTTTTATCTCAATTTATGGGTGTAGGACTGTAGGTGGAGCATTTCTTCTATACCGGGTCAACGGGGTGAATAGGGACGTGGGGGGGGGGGGGGGTGAAAGGGATTTTACGATAAATTATGATGGTATGTTGCCAACAAGGTCTCAAAATAATATAGTAGCAGGGATGTCAGACGGCCACCCAGAAATCCTTGTGCCGAGCTGGCTGAAAGCTGGTATTGAATACGAAAACCTGGTACAAAATAAAAATTGTGTCGGAAATCATACCCTATTATAAAAAAAATAATGAAAATTTTTAAATTTTATGTACCGTTAATAGAGGGCAACAAAACAAGCAGTTTTACCAACTTTACAGTGGATAAATAGGTACTAAAAAGTGACAGTGATTTTTAGTCCGTGTTATATTTGACTTCAGGTCCAGAAAAAAAAAATGAATAACTGATGTATTTTAGTTAGAAATACTCATTTGTTCCATCATATTTGTTGGTTATTCTGGATTGTCGGTCAACGGCCAATCTTGGTATTTTTGCGTACCAGGATCGAGTAGTCTTGGTACATGGTACGTGACACTGAAAACTGGTATGTGTACCAAGAAACTGGTACGTCTGACATCCCTGTATAGTAGTATTCAATAAATAAAATTGAGTAGTTGTTGGTAACCTATCATATTATTTCAATCTTAAAATGCCTGTTGAAGTTTTGTCCCGATTCACCCCTGCGTCTCTATTCACCCCGTTTCACGGTTCTTCTGTACCTATTAAGGTCAATTCACACTGAGACGCGACGCTGCGTGCTCATTTCAATAGAGTGACTGAAAATATAACTTTGTATACCTTTTTATACCTATATACGGTACATACACCAAAATAACAATTTTTGTCTGTCTGTCTGTTTGTATCGGCTAATCTCTGAAACGGCTGGACCGATTTTGACGGGACTTTTTTTGTCAGGTAGCTGATGTAATAAGGAGTAACTTAGGCTACTTTTGTTTTAGATAAATCCTTTGTTAAAAAAAAAATACATTGTTGAGTTCCTACATCCACGCGAACGAAGTCACGGGCACAGCTAGTTTATCATATAATCGATTGTGTTTCTTTTTTATTCCAGTCATCTTGAGGACGGTGAGGGTGTCGGTGGGGAGGGACACTTGTGTCCGCAGTGTCGCAGCAAGTACTGCTCGCTGCCTGCTCAGTGTCGCACCTGTGGACTGACACTCGCGTCAGCACCACATTTAGCCAGGTGACTACGCTTTTTTTAGCATGGTATAATCATGCAATGAGTCCCACCCAGGGCAGGGCAAGAGGGACTGTCAGACTTGTACTGACTAAAATCCACGGGGTCCTTCAATAGCTCTTTACGTTCCGGAGTCACGGAAGCTTGTTAGTCCCGCGACCCCGGCAGGCTTTGGCCCTCTAATAGTACCTATGTAGGAACAGTAATCATCATCATCATACTAAATGTCGTTACTTATAATAATAATAAAAAAGGTTTTATTTCGTATGATCTATTTATTAATCAGGCCTTGAAATTTTCCCTACCGTCGTTACAACAATCACACACCCTAGCTTCCTTTTTGGTTAAATATTTCAAATTCATTTGTTACTGTAATTTAAACTTGCACTATGTACACTCGCGAGCAAAAATATGGAATCACTTGGAATTGATCCGGGATAGCTCCTTAAATAATGAAGTGATTGAAGAATTTGGTATAGTTACCGGCATGGATCTTGAGCGCTGACCTTCACCTGCGCAGAAGTAAGTTATTAGGTCCCTTTGGTAGATGAAGTGAAGAACGGGGGCGGGGAAAGTGTAGTGATTGGCCCGTTCTATCGTTGTTTTGTGCGTTTTATTTGTTTTATTGTGTGTTTCATTTGTCGATAACTGTACGATGCGCAAAGCGATCCCCACTCTTACGCCGAGCGCTCAAGAACCGTGCCGGTATTTGTATCAAATTAAAGTTAACAGTTAAACCCTTAAAAAATAGTATCATTTTATTGTTCCTAAATAGTTATTAAGTACTCAAGATCGCGCGGAATCGGAGTAAGTAATTCCATACGCCTGCGAGTGTATTTTATAAGGAGCGAGCTACAACAACCTGCGTCAACATATAAAAAACACCCTTATTGCACAAGCTTAAAATATAATTTCGTTTGTTCTTCTAGGTCGTACCATCATCTGTTTCCTGTAGAGCCGTACGAGGAAGTACCAAATGAAGGACAAGCGCAGTACTGTTTTGCATGTCTGCGGAACTTCACAGATTTAGATAAACAGGTATGTTGGTAAATAGTAGCAATGTTTAGAACTCTATTTCAATAAGTTTTAGGTTAATTTTGCAATAACCTCACTTTTACATAGAACATAAACGTAATGTTGTGTGGGTGTATTAAAAACGTTGGTGCAGTGGTTGAGCCATTGTCTGTTGCAGTACATGGCGCGGGTTCGATTCCCGCATGGAACAATTACTAATTGTATGATCGACAAGTAGTTGTTCCGGTCTCAATGTCTGTTTGTGCTCAAACACACTGCGAGCCTAGCGCGGTGGCGGCGGCGGGCGCGGAAATATTGAATGTATGAAATCGCCGGTTGTGGCCACATTGAAGTGTCTAAGGCGGGGGCCTAGCGCGATGGCTACAAGCGATTTTGCAAGCCTAGGCGTTGCTAAGCAACAACCGATACAACGGGCGGATGGCAGGTGTATCAAACCTTTTCGGTCTTTTAGTAGCGCCATCTAGTTACCAGAACATGCACTAAAATACTACCGTTGGATGTTTTTGTACATATTTAAATTATTTTTACCATACTTGAGTAGAAAAATGTAGAATGATTGATAATTTACTTGTATGCAATCCTAAACAACCTATAAAACATTTTAAAATTAATTTCTTTAAACAAGATTTATAGAAACTACTTTGTACCACCGGTTTGCAACACCTGAATTCGCCGCTACAAAAACAAACGCTTGATCGGCAGTGTGGACACAGATCGCGCCCGCCGCCGCGCCCGCTACCGCGCCCGCCGCCGCCGTCGCGCTAAGCTTCCAGTGTGGACACACACTTTGAGTTTAAATGTTTGTAAATACACCAACAACAGGAATACTTCCTAGAGCGAGGCAACGTTTAAAAAAAGAAACACCTTTGCCTTCGGGTCTTATGTGTATGTTATCGGAAATGTATATCTAGGAATTGTATACAGCTTCTAGGCAATGACATTTCCTAAATAGCTTCGGAATTGTATAACAAAGTGTTTTTTGAGATCAGGTAGACGGAGCTCTGCAGCGCGGGGCTTCTATATCCGCGTGCAAGGTTTAACGGACCATAACCAAACCAAACATCGAGGTGCCCAAGAATTGTTGGTACCTTTCAAAGTAGACGTCAGGGGCAACCCAGTTCGGTTTGGTTAGGTTTCACATATTTCCGGGCGATTTTAGGAACTACTTACATTTCCTAAGAATTGTGTACGATGACGGATTACATACATTTTCGTATGTATAAAAATGGCATAATTTTATATTACAGTTGTATCGCTGCACACGATGTCATGAGTTCTACTGCTGGGAGTGCGAGAGTGTGGTGTCAACGACCCTCCACGTGTGCCCAGGCTGTTCTTCCCGACCACATCTCTACCAACTACTTCCAGACTCGTCGTGACCTATTAACCATGAAGTACGAATATCTAGACATCCTGACCTTGGTCTACCGAGCTTTAGGAAGAAATCGGCCATTTAAAGTGTTAGGTTCGTAATAAACATTCCAGTAACTAACAGGTCGCCTACCATGAGTCCGAGGTGACGCTAGAAACTCTCTCTCTCTCTCTTCTCTTGGATTAGACATGGGAAAAATGTATCATGGGAAAGAAATGATTGATATGGGGCCGTTCAAGTATTACGTAAGCACTATGGGGGGGGGGGGGTGGGGGGTCTTTGCTTTGCTTATTTTGGATGACACGGGGGGTAGGGGAGTTTAGATGATGATTACGTCATCGGTAGTTATTTACTTTTTTTACACGAATGGCAACCCTCACATTGTCTTTGCTTGAAAACGAAACGCATTTTCGGGTATTCCCGCGAAAAATGTTGACGTAAGCATGGGGGGAGGGGTAAAAGCTTTGCTTACTTTTGCTGACAAAGGGGACGGGGCGGTAAATAATTGTAATAAATCTGCTTACTTAATACTTGAACGGCCCCTATGTATCTTTCGATCATTGAGATATGTATCATTATTTTATATGTTTATATCCTTTCGAATCCGCGCATGACACGTAGCGACATTGCACTGTTGCTCACTTGAAATGCACAATTCAATCCAATAAATCTTGCCGAACCCGATCTCGATCCAGATCCCGAGCTTAAACTAAAATAAATGAAACTGATATTTTGTTTAATTTTGTAAATCGCTAATCCCTTTTTTTTCTATCTTGATCCTAAAAACGAAAGATTTATGACCGAAATTAGATTGCATAGTTAAATAAAACTTTAGGCACTTGAAGTGCACGACAAAACCAAATCAGTATAATACTTGAAATGTTCGAGTACTGCTTTACGACTTTAAGCCCTAGTCACTAGTAATAGAGTTATCAATTTATCGTTTTGTGCTGACGTATATCAGTTTATAATGGTCAGTCACCTTATTCTCTCGGTCTTGCGAAAGCGCAATATAAGAATAGACTAGAATTTCCGAAGAGGATCGCGTCGCCGGCCACTAGCGTGCGACACATCACACAGATACAAAAAGACGACGATTGAACAAGTTTTAAAAAGATACACTGATACATTCGGATTCAAAGTGATACAAAGAGTGATTGAATGAAACGGAATGATACATAATTATCTTTTATATGTATTACTTATACTCCTGAGTTACCCATCTCTATCTTGTATAGCTCAACTCTCGCTTTAAGTCGTTATGGTAGGCCACCAGAACAGTTTCTTACCCATTCTACTCCATAGAGATAATGCTTTAGAATGGGGCACCTACAGTACTTTCACAGTCGTTATGTCTTGTGACAATTCAAATGTGGTTGTAACTGGCCTACTTGAAATGAATGATTTAATTTTAAGTGTGCAAGTAGCAGGCATGCTATTGTATAAGTTTTAGTTACAGCGCAATAGCATACAAGCGCCTTGTAAACTTATATTTAAGTTACTGGCATGAGTATTTTGGTCCTGGTGGCCTATTATGACGTCTTAAAGCGAGAGTAGTTCCACGGAAAGACACAGAGCTATACAAGTCGTCTAGTGCCATCTCGTTCCCACTGTGGAACTACTCTAGGTAGGCCCTCTGATAGTGCCACTTAAATAAGATTGTTTTTTAATGCTCGGTGTGACAATAACGGTGGTAAAGGCAGACTCACGATGGTGATTTGATTTTGCAAGAAGGAGCAAGTATGTATGATTTTGTATATAAGCATACAAAATGAACTGTATGTACTTGTATAGTGTGAACTGTGAATAAAAATGGTGTTACAGTTGAAATATTGTCTTTATTTGATACTAGCTGACCCGTGCCCACTTCGTTGGGCGGTAAACATTTTAACTTGTGATGAAATTATGAGTGTGGTTCGATTAGTACTGAGTGCTATGATTTATTTCCTGACTGCCAAGAGGAAGGTTTTGTTTTTATTGCATACTGACTGTAACTGCCCGCCGTATTTCTCTTACTAGGCGCTGCACACGTTCAGCGTTAGATTCCCGAGCACGGGCCTGCGATGTTCTCGCGCTTTAGCTAGCGAGCCAGAGAGAGACTTCAGTCTCTCAGAAATCCATTGGTCGGTGTACACAAATAAAAAAACGACATTAAATTAAATGGTTTATTCATATCACAATTTGGAATTTTCTATGTGGCAATAGAAAAATAACAGCTCTTATGCTAACAACTTACATGTTTTTTATACGTTTTTTTTTATTTTACCAAGTTTTTCACTGACGTAAATATGCTTCGTTTACATTCGCAAATGTAAGTATGTAATAACTTTACATAGAGTAAACGAAAGCAAGCTTAAATGCATGTCTAACAATATTACAGCCTGGCAAAAAGTATAGTAAATAAAGCCTTAGGGAAGTGGTATCTGTAAAATATCTCTGTGCAGATTAACATTTTAAACCCTGTAATAGTGTCTTTCGGTACTTACTTAATAATGGCGCCATTCCATTTGGTCGTTTTCCCGAATTCGATTGTCTATGGAGTTCGAGCTAACGACTCAGTTTACCTAAATGAACGAGGGTAGAATAATATGTCTGACTTTAGACAATCTAGTCCGGCATCGTAGTTCGATTTGATTCAAAGAACTTACTCGTAGTATAATAAAATATTAGGTGCAGAAATTCAGTAGTTTTGCAAGCACCCTAAAGGTCATAGCACACTTAAACGACTCTGCTCCAACACCGCTCCCACCCAACACCGCCCTAAACTAAGACGACTGCTCGCAGTCCACGCGGTGACAGCTAGCAGGCACCCAGCAGTCCACGCGGCGACAGCTAGCAGACGGCCAGCTGTCCACCCGCCGACCGCTCTCGCTTTTCGCGATAAACACAGTGACTGAGCGACGACGGCGCAGCGACTGCTAGCAGTGAGCGCGCGGACAACGCACCGACCGCTCGTCTACGACGTGCGGCCAGCGAGGCGTCAACTACCGAGCAGTCTGAAGGCGGTAAGCTCGCTGACAGCGAGCTGTCTGCTAATTTATGATACTAATGTAAAAAATATCTAAAGAGCAGTATTTAAAGCCCATATTTATATTATATTCTTTTTGCCGGGTGGGAGCAGAGTCGTGAAAGTGGGCTATGACCTTAATACGGGCTAACGACCAAATGTAATTGCGCCATAACATAGTAAAATCTGTATCTACTCGTTTTGGCCAAGCTGTAAAATTGGAACAGCATTCATACTTCATATCGCGCTTACAGAACTTTCACAATTGTAATAATCGTCACAAACAGTATTCTCGCGTTAATCATTGTACATCGAAAACATGATAAATATTAAATACCTTGTTATACATCGATAAGTACATAAATATTTAATTTCTAATCCTAAATCGTCTGCGTACATCTCTTAACCGGTCATTTACATAAATCACAGATATAATCTCTCATTGCTACGTTTACAATGGTATTTGATACCCACAGCTGTTGTTTTTGGTTTTAATTCATATCTATAAAAAATATTATAAAAGGCATTCGTCTTGTATACGGAATAACCGTTTTTAGTGAGATTTACTTATAACTAGTGTTTTCATTATTGTATTTTTATTTATTTGAGATAAGTTAGTTCGTACCTTTCAGGCACGTTATAGTTTCTTACTTTAGATACGTTAAAATATCACTTGACAACTTGTTCTACTTTTTACAGTAGGATATATAACAGTAATTTTAAATATGATAAAAATATGGTTAAAAACTTTGCTCGTTTGATGAATGTTGATTGATTTATAGTAGCTATTTGTGGCTTATCAAGCAGTAGCCTCTTACTGATCAATAAAGGCATCTGTTCTTTTGAATGTATGCTAAGGAAATTATTCTTTTATCACAGATTAAAAAATGCCAGCTCCGTCGAGTTCGAGTGACGGCAATTTATTGAAAAATATCCTTTTATGTTGAGGTTTCCATTGAAATTTTGACATTTTATCTACCTACTACACTTGGTAGGTAAATATACTTGCATACAGTTGTATCCAACCACATTTTTTCTATTAAGCTAGTAGTATCAGATACGTGCTTAAGTACAACATCATTCTGATAAGTTCCTTCAGACCCTTTGGAGTTCTGTAATAGTTTTGTTGCGCCTGATCCACAATATATTAGGTTTTTGATAATACTGCTCTATTTGTAGGAGAGACTTGCCCTTAGTCTCTGGTAGTAGGAGAAACAGGACTATGGTAGCGAGTAGGGAAGAGGCACCGAAGAGTCCGAACACTCCAGCGATGCCGATAGCGTTTTTCATGACGGGGTAAAGTTTGGTGAATCCGAATAGGACAGAGTTGAAGAGACAGAAGATGTATCCTCCGCAGAGGCCTCGTACTTTGGTGGGGAGGAGTTCTCCGATCATGAGTCCGGGGAGGAGGAAGAAGCCGAGGGTGTTGAAGGCGACGTAGCTGAGGATGAGGAGGGGAGGCGTGATGCCGGATCCGGGGCCTTGCGACAGCAGCGCCGCCAGAGCCAGCGTGCACACGGCCGTGCCCACACCTGACACGAGCACGAGCGCACGCCGCGTGATGCGCAGGAGCAGGATACACGCCAACACTGTCACTCCAAGTCGCACCAGTGCACTCGCGTTGGCTGCCATCTGTCAACAATTTTGTTCTGCTTAGTAAGTTGTCTTTATCTTTGAGTTGTCTTTTTTTATCTTTCGTAGGTCTTTCGGTTAGCCATTCCATGACCTAAACTTCACGATCATTGTATAGGGTAAGCTACACTGTGGGGCGTCCGTGTCCCGGACGAGGCTTGGAAGTTTACTGGTAACACTCAACAAAAAACAAAAGCAGGCTAGCTCGTTAGGCTAATATCAGAATGGAGGACTTGCACATGCCACGATAACTGGATGTCATGTCGAGAAAATGGATGTGAAACTAACGAAGAATACTTACGGTAGGCTGAAGAGAACCACCGGAGTCCTTGACAATGTCAACAGCATAAAAGATGACTACATAACTGCCGGACAAGATCTGCAGTATGTTGAAAGCGTTGATGAGCAGCAGTGGTTTCAGCACGGGCGCTCGTCTTACGGTTGCTAGGAAGTTTATCTTCTCTTCACCTCTTGCCTTCTCTTTCTCCCTTGCTGAGATCAATTCGTGAAGCTCACGTTGGGCCTGTGGACAAATTATTGTGGTGTGGTGATTATAGTTACCACAGTTTGGTAGTCTGATTGATTGACATTCATTCGAGATTCGTCACACTTGCTATTCGGTATTATTAAATTAAATTAGGCAAAGTACTCGAAGAAGATAAGATAGAAGAATACAAAATATTATTTTTAAAATATTTCAGTTTTAATTACTTTCACTTTAATAGATACGCGGTTTGACCCCAGCTGCTCGACACTTATTGGTCGCGTAGCGTGATGGATGTTATAGAGCTTCCTCTTCTTCAAATAGACTATTTATATCCGATTAAAATACTGAACTTTCGAGTTCCGAGAAATAAAGCAACTTTTACCTTCCACGAACTTTAAACTTGCAACTTTTAAGTCTTCTAAAACTTATTCCATACGTAGCTTCTCATCAATGTTGTGATGTTACTAAGTAGGCACATACTTAATTAAATTGTTTGTCTGACTCATCATTTTAGAAACACAAAACCTATACCAATAATTAACAGCTTTTTACAGTGATGTTCGTTCATTGCCTGAATTTGTTTGTGTCGGCACATGGTCGAGAAAATGACATATCAATTTGTAGCGTGCCTCCTTCCTTGTTGAGCTCATTAAGAGGCCGTTTTACAGGCACCCAATAACAATATACTTGTAGGTATATAAACAAACATACATGCATGTATAGCATGCCTCAAAACAGCTGTAGTCATTAATTTAGATGAGTGTGCCTGACGACCGCGATTGTTCGAGAACTGAGATGTAGCAACAATAGAATGAATTGTCAGTGTACAGTCACAAGCACTTGTAGAAATAGCCTTTGCAAAATTCTATCGTGGTACCTACAATAATTAAATTCTAATTCTGTAAGAAGATTATGACCGGTTTATTATGAGTACTAAAATATATTTAAATATAAAAAAAAAAAAACAAAAACCAGTTGGAGACTTGTGTAAGTTGCTTACGGTTTACATATTCGTGGTCATCATTGTACCTACCTATTGTTATACAAGTAATAGCTGAATTACCGCTAGTAAGTAGGTATATTGCAAATTCCTATATTTATGGGAAATGACTAGACGATCGCAGTGACGGAAGCGTAAGCGCTAGCATTTTAACATAAATATACACATATGAAGTGACGACATAAATAACGTTTCTAGCTCATTTAAAATGTAAACCAAGTCGTAGAACTAATGTTTTGTCGCGTTGCTGACATATCCAGTTACCCTGTTGTTGCGGTAAATGTAAATCAACATTCTAACATAATAAATAAATTATGTGTCGTAGCTTAAGCACGTCTGTCACTAATCGGTTCGTTATTCGAGACTGTACCTCCTAACCGAAATCTTATTTGGTATGAATATTTTCCCGTGACGATATGCGATGTATTGAAATAAATTCTGATAGCTGCAACTTTGGGGATCTTTAAGTCAAGAGCTTACCATTAGGCGAGAGCTATCTCGCCTTTAATTTAGCGGTCTAAATTAATTAAAACAACCACAAAGTGTAAAATAACTTTTCTTTAGGAAGTGGTGGTACTTATGGGACCAAATGGAAAGTACCTATACTCCATCGAATAAAAAAAAGAATCACCGACCGAAATTAGAACCTCCTTTTTAAAGTCTGGTAAAAAAAAAGATTGTGAAGAAATCGAAATCGAATTGAAATCGTGGCGACTACGCGGTCGTAGCACTCGTAGCAAAGTTAGTGCAAGCTCTCTTTGTTTGCCCTCGTAGCTCGTAGGATGACCTTTCGTAGGTTTTCCCTTTGCTACGAAATTACGCCCTCATTCATGATCAATTTTTTTTTCACACACAATAAAATAATGTTCGGGACAATTTAGCAAAAACTATGTAATTTTACAATCATTCACGCTACTCAAGCACAGAAGTACTGACTCAAGCAAAATTTAGTGCGCTTGTCGAAACCAATTGGAAATTATGTTAAATTGTTCGACAGAGGATGTTTACATGTGTAACGGCTTGTAAACGAATGCTTCAGCTTCTAAGGTAGCTCAATAAAATACAGAGGCCAAATTGTACTTAGTTGGAAAAACATAAAAAAATATAAGTAGTTAATTTTAGAAGAAGCGTACCTACATAATTCCCAAGGCTATATTACTTTTAGATTCTAAATGTTTTGCAATTTAGTCCTTATAAGGCCTTGCAATAGTATTGTGATAAGTTCAGAAATGTCAGCGAGACCTTGTTTCCTTTTCGTATGTCCTCGTTACACTATCCTCAGGAGGATGACCTCCATCCACCTCCACAAAATGACGCTTTTAGATAAAAATCTTCAATTCGTATTTGGTTCGTAAAGACGTATTTGTGGGCATCAAAATTGGCTAATTGAAAGTATCAATATTTTTTTTTCTACGTTTTCTTATTATGAATGGGAGTACCAATGTAATGTGGGGAAGTTTTGCTTTTTTCCCACGTTTTTATACACTCGCTTTTCTTGTTTGTTTGTTTGTCGTTCCGGTTGGACTTTTGCAACTCAATTTTGAAGCACTTCCCGATAAGCTAGCAGGCTGAAATTTTGTACACGCTTTGAGTTCTGATGACAATACATGACTAGCTAAGAAACGTCATAACAAATCCAATATGGCGGCCTCCCCAAGATGGCGGACTGGCTGTTTGAAACCCACCCCCATGATATGGGTATCAAATGAAAAGGTTTGCTGTCAGGAATACGAAAAAAATAGTCACGTGACGTAAATCCAATATGGCGGACGTCCTAGATGGGAGACAGGCTATTTGAAATGTACCCCTATGATATGGATATCAAATGAAAGGGTTTGCTATCAGGAGTACGAAAAAAATAGTCACGTGACTTAAATCCAATATGGCGGACGTCCAAGATGGTAGACTGGCTGTTTGAAATCCACTCACATGATATGGGTATCAAATGAAAGGGTTTGCTGTCAGGAATACGAAAAAAAAGTCATGTGACTTAAATCCAATATGGTGGACCTCCAAGATGGCGGACAGGCTTTGAGGCACTTCCCGATAAGCTAGCAGGCTGAAATTTTCAGGGTAGCTTCAAACCCGATGAACAATGATAAAAATATAAAATAATTAATAGATTTAAAAAATCTAAAAACCCACATTTTTAAATGTCCTAAAAATAAGAAAAGAACCCTACGTGGCTGAGAGAGGGGCCACTCAAAACGTGGGGGCGTATCTTTGCAAGTTACATCCACGATCTATACACGTCATGTAAATATATCCCATAACAATATAATCCTTTACTTAATATACGCCCCCACGTTTTGAGTGGCCCCTTTCTAAGCCCCGTAGGGTTATTTTCTTATTTTTAGCACATTTAAAAACGTGGGTTTTTAGATTTTTTTAATCTATTATTTGATTTTTAATTTATAATGATTGTCAGTCTGAGTTCTCTACCCACTTGTCCTTCTTTGGCATTGTTCGTCGTGTCGTTGAGCTCTTTGAGTTATGAGTCGAGCTACACTTATAACTGACAAATGCTTGCACTGACTGAACAGGTCCACTCAAATCTTTATATGATAGATAATGAATATTTATAAAGATATAAAGCACAAAAACTCAAGAGGTGCTCCTAACGTCAGAGCTACGTAAAAATTGTATGAAGTTGTGAAATGTATTGCCAATTTTAAAAGCGATTTCACGTTTCTGATTACTGCTTATCCATAGGTATATGCGAGTGTTATGGCGGCAATCGATAAACTCATACATATGCATGACTTGCGTTTTCAAGTGCATTGAGTATGTACATACCTAAATTACGTCTACGTATGTGGTTAATCGTTGTTATTAAAACTCAGATTGTTAGATTCCTCTTTAATCCGGAGCTTTCAGGATCAGGGTCGATTATGGAATTTCGAGCAGAATCTATGGCACTTACAACCATCATATTCTCTAAATTTTGTTAGAAGTTCTTTTGCAATTTTTTCTACGTCTGGGATATCATCAAATGACTCCTCCTTCTGGGTGGGGTGGAAGGGGCTTTCAGATTTGTACTGACCAAAACCCCTCCCTGTTCCTACAAATTACCCTTTGCAAAAGACATTCCTGCAATCCAATTTCTTTGCTCTCTGGTTAATAATGATAATCTTGTGCCTAACTTGCTTTTATACTTACTGCTCTCCTTACAGTATGTTCTATTTAGACAACGCTCATTCAAATGCATTATTCACGCTTTCTTCGATCGATAGGGAGTCACGTTCCATATCCGAATCGATTAGGGCAGTCTGACATTTGATAATGACCTCGTTTTGTTCATTAATAAGTAAAGTGGATACTCACGGTATCGGGGTCTCCGCGCAGGCGTGCCATAGCGGCCATGGCGTCGTGGAAGCGTCCTCGTCGAGCCAGCCATGTGGGGCTCTCCGGAGACAGGCACAGGGCGATGAAGGCCAGGGCCGGTAGAACAGTGGACAGATGGGCCACTGACCGCCACGGCAGCGCACCTCCCAGTGCATATACGTACAACACTCCAAGTGAGTAAGCCACGAATGGAGTGCCTATCATCAATCCTCTCAGTCTTGGCTCTGAAATTTCTCCTAAGTATACCTGCAAGAAAATAACTAGCTATAGATTTCTTTTTATTATGTACTTCCATAACATAGATAGAAACGTGTCTTATTCTGTTTAGAAAGGCTTAAGTGGATATAATCTATGAATAAAACTTAGCAAAATATCGTGAAACGTGAGTAAGACCCGGTGAGAATGAGCTGGTACTTTCACTATTTAATACAGTCACATTCGGTGTCACAAACGATCTAGGTATGTGAAGTTTGACGCTGGTTCATTGTTCGCTGTGGTTGGTTGGTGCTTCGTGCGACAGAGACGCGCTCTACGAAGCTGAAACTAGCCGATTATGTTTCCAAAGCTTGAGTGCTATATTTGTCACCAGAATTACCTGTGAAGGTGCCGCCATAATGCCGACTACAAACCCACACACGATTCTGCCGAGAAGAAGCAGTGCGTGATGGGTAGACGTGCCTATAATGATCCAGCCGATGATGAGAGGCAGTGTGCACGTCTGTAGCGTCCGCTTCCGGCCTATAGCCTCCATGATTGGTCCTGACAGCATTGACCCGAGGGGCGTCGCCGCCGAGTGGATACTTGCTGTGGACAAAGAGTTGATGTTAGCTCTATTGGTTTAGGGCAAAAAGCCTAAATCGCAAAATAATTGCAACCTATAAAGTCCCAAAAGGACAAGTTCTCAAAATAGCAAATTCTCTAAACGTCTAATTCTCAAAATTGCCAATTATCTAAATGCCTAATTCTCAAAATGGCAAATGAACAAAAAAATATTTTTTGATTGTTATAAATCGAAGATTTTTTCTTTTATTTATATTATGCGGAGAATTCTTAGATTATTTTATTAGAATTACACTCCCAAAAATGTAGAAAAAAATCCATTTGTCATTTTGAGAAATTGTCCTTTTGCGACTAAGTTGCCATTTTGAGAATTAGGCTTTTTGCGCCTAAACCAATCTATCTTCTGATTGTGTCATCACAGCCATAATACCCGCGGCTTTAAACAAAACTGTTTTTTTAGGGTTCCGTACGTCCAAATACAAAAACGGAACCCTTATAGGATCACTCGTGTGTCCGTCTGTCTGTCGCTTACAGTCAATTATCTCCGAATCTACTAGACCGATTGGGTTGTAATTTGGTACACATATCAATTCCTGTGACCCAAGCACAGAGGTGTGACGTGAATAGATGAAAGCTGTATGTGGGAGGTAATTTTTGGGGGGGAAGGGGAAAATAAAAAAAATTTTTGAAAACTGCATCGTGTGACATATCAAATGAAAGGTCTTGTTGAGACAATCTTAAATATATATTTTTTGTAATATTAAAATAAATAGTTTCCAAGTTATTCAAGAAAATAGACGAAATTAGACCATTCCCCCCCTTATCTCCGAAACTACTGAACCTAATTTTTTTTAAAAAAATACAGAAATTAGTTTTCTACTTATAGATTATACGAAAACCTATAAGAAGTCCATGATATTAAAATAACATGGTAAATCACTCAATATTGTGCGTACCAATTTGGGTCAGATTTAAAAAAAAAACGTGATAGGTAACATCGGACGGAACCCTCTTCACGCGAGTCCAACTCGCACTTGTTTTTATTATTGACGTGTCGCGGGACTGTCTAACCTAGGTTAAGGTGACCCTGGAATTTAAATTGCCATTGAAGGAAGATAGAGGATTTTTAGTCAGAACACCGAATATCCTTCGTGTTACTTCAACTGCCCTTTACTTTCGACGTTCACGATTAGTTTCTGGGATGACCATAATGTTATTTTACTTGCCAATATTTTTCTATTATTTTTTTGTAAGTAATCTTCAAACAGGTATCATCTACTACAAAAAAGTTCAAATTATGCTCAGGTACACACGTACTGTAATACCGGTCGTTGGATATTGAACTTTGATCTTTATTTATTTACTTGTAAGATTATATTAGTGACATAAAGCTTCGCAATTCGAGAGCGGATTATGGATTATTACCATACATAATGTTCTAAAGTTAGGTGTCTCGAAATTTTGGACTTTAGCATTATATGTCACGCTATGTAACTGCTGTACAAGGTTGCTTGAGTAAAACAAGTTTTAATAACAACTGATCGTCTTGGCGAACCTTAGTGTGTGTGTTTTCTTTTTTATTAAACTTTACGTTCTCGCACCACTATTTCGAGTGATGGTGAGCGAAGATGTGGTCGACGGTGAGGCACGCTTGCCTAGAAGTAACCTGTTCACCTATTTATTCACTCTTAACGCAATCTCTTTCACTCAAAATTGTCTGACTGTAATATTACAGTCAGCCTCCAATGTACCTACATTGGAGGCCTCATCACAAGATTTCTGTATTTTATTTACAGCATACTTGAAGTATTTAAAAAGATGACGCTTTTAAAATTCACAATACGTCACGCCATGGTAAATTTATTAGTACGATTACTCTCGAGTTTTGATGCTGTTTATATTAGTCATGTTCATTGATTTACAAAACAAAAATACAGGTCCAATATAATATTTCAATAGCTACTCTGACGGACTTTTGTTTGTAATTTATTGATGCGTTGATTTACTGATGAAATCAGGCCGTTTCAGTGTGACATTTCAGTAATCGTCGTTCATGGTAATTGGTAAAGCAATTAGCACGTCGTGAAGTTCTATTGTAATCTATTATAAGTTAGTTTCACATGTTTTTCCTTACACTTATTAAACAATTAGCAACAACTTGCGTTACATTTCACTTAAAAATTCAGTCACGACTTGTGTATGTATTACAGACAATTTTGACAATATTTTTAGGACGGCATGCTTCATTATTGATTGTCATTGCATGTTTGAACTCAAAATATTCGTTATTTATCAACAAATGTAGCCGAAAGTTTAATGTTTTCTTGCATTGTCGCGTGGTTCGTGTTCGAAATTAATGGCATTAGGAGTTGTCAGCGGCTTTATCCGCTACAATTCGAATATTAGGTATCTCACGGGGACATAAAATCAGGCTAAAAGCTATCTTATGAGTTAATCCAGGTTAAACAGTGTACCAAAGACTTAAACTATCTTTTAAATCTCTTTAAGAGGATGGATGGATATCCATCCCCCCAATTATATTAATGCTAAAATTTCTTAAATTTCCTATAAAGAGAAACCTACGAGTTCCAAAATAGGTACCTACGTTCAAAACTTGAAAACACAGTACCTACCCAGGAGGAAATAGCTTTTGAATTTTGCTCAATATATGTATACATTCCATTAGTAGTGTGTACTTAGCTACTGCAAATTTTACAGACAGGAAAACAATGAAAATGTTTTGCAAACTAAACGTCTCCTTTATTTGCAGTGATCGATTGGCGTTTTAATTTGAAAATGTATCGTCCTAGTTATCAGAAAATGCCAATGATGGAAATAGGGGAACAGTGTATAAGACGGGGACGTTAATAATCGCGAGGTATAATGGGGACATACACTCTTTAGGCATACTTAACACAACATTAACGTAGAGCAAGCGCCATCAGGACGTCATTTGCAAGCGGCCAGACGGAAATGGCGTCCTGTTGGCGCTAGTGCTACGTTAGTTTTGTGTAAAGTTTGCCTTAGGTGTGTGATTTCCCATCATACCTCGTGTCCCCGTCTTATACACTGTTCCCCTAGGTACCTAATGAAATTTTATCGAAGTGTGTGTAGCAATAAAGACTGCAGGATGACCAATTATTGATTAAAATACACCCTGTTCCTTCAATTGCCCTTTGCGTTTCAGGGCCAGCGGGGCTATTGCGTATCTCCGTGTCAATAATGTGCCCATCAAATAGCTGTCAAAAGGTAAATTTCGTGTTAGCTTTTGCATTTTCAATGAAACTGATAAATCTAAATGTTCCCTAAAATCAACTATTCTAACGCTCTTGAGGCACTCCACTCCTCAACTTAGCCTCATAACAGGTATCAAGCCATCCAAGTTCAGGTTGACAACTGCTGGTCAGTGTCTGTCAAGTTAGCCAATAGCCCTGCAGGAAAGCCTCTTAAGACCACCCCAACAACCCGCCTGGGATCTAGACCCCCAATTAATTCTGATACTGGGTGTTTCAAGACACGTACGTACTGTATTCTTTCGTTATGCGTCGAGGTCCCAAAACCTTCTTCTTGTAAACATACATTAATTTATCATTAGCTGTTCGAGGAAAAGTTCAGGTGATGAGAGTTATCACTTATCATAGGACATAGGTCAATGATATCAGATATTCTTTAGGTGGCGGTCATCAAATATCATTAGTTCATCACCTTTTGACATAGCGACGCATTTCACTCAGTTTAACCTCTACAACGTGCTGATGATAAGTTGATTCAGCTGTTTTAGATAAATCTCTACACGGGTTAGCCAAGATGTCTGCTCAACTGAAGTAGGTATTGACGAGGTATTCTATGTTTATCTATCTTCATTACGTTTAGTGCGTGAGAATAACGAGACTATGCTAACTAACTACATCACTACATCTAAGTATTGTTTATTACAATAGTCACTTAGTCACGTTATAATTTAGTTGATAATCTCTTGATTTTCCTGTAAGTAAGTATATAGGAAAATCAAGAGATTATTCTTTCTTTATTATTATCTTTCTTTATTATTATCTCTTATTAATACGTGGTATTTAAAAATTATCACAATTAAAAAGCTCTCGAAGTTTTAAATTTACAAAATGCAATGAGGATGAATTTTATGATCCTTTGATTTCTTAAAGTTTTATTTTATTTTAGTGTTTTATATTTCTGGAGTTAATTTAGTTTTTAACGCTTGCTATTGTTTTGATAGGACCAAACCAAAAACTAAAAAAAAGTCTAGTAGCATGAATCAACAAAGTAGGTACCTAATATTAAAAAAAAAATGCAAGTATAACTTATCAAATTACTAGAATAAATAGCATACTATGTATAAACAGTAACAAAATGCATAGGTACTTAGATCTAGGTACGAGAAACTTCCGTCAGAATAAGAACTAAGTAAGTGTGAGTGCCTATTTATAAGTTCTGATTGCGGACACGTTTTTTCAGCTTCAGTGTTATTCTTAGCTAATTGATAATAATTAATGTTAATTGTGTCTTGTCTCAGCCAATTTAAATAAAATTAATTTCAATAATCGGAAATATGAACAACGTATTTTTTTTTAATTTGTTTTACTTCATTAGATACTAGGTACTTACCAACCTATATTTTTTTAATAGCCTGCCTTGTCCCATTACTATTAATAAAAAAAATGGAAAAGGGTTAAATTACTAGGTACTAACATACGTCTAACACAAATATGGGCCTGGGTGTCCGAAATAAAAATGTATTTAGGTAAGTATACCTATTGAATTGGCTCTTGTGGAAATCACAATTTTGCCAATATCACGCAGTTTGATAGTAGACCATAGAAAGTGTTGATTTTGACATAAGTATAATAATAAGTACTTAGATATTAAAATCTTTGTTTGCCAACATCCAGACATCTTGGTGATAAACAATAAAACTTAAAAAAAAGAACCGACTTCAAATCAAACAAAAAATAACTTTTCTTTCGGAAATCGGTGGCTTTGTTTTTTTTATTTCATTGACTGTTGCCACCGACTTCCGAAATAAAAGTTATTTTAAACTTTTTTGTGTTTTATTTGAAGTCTGTTAACAATACGGAATATCACAAGTGGCATGAGTACCTACTTCCAATAATAAAGTAATAAATCTGTATTTAATATGTTTTATTGATTTATTTTTTCTTTCTTGATGTCACCACAAGTCAAGTACCATGACGTCACTGGATGCTGAAAACAATTTTTTGTAGTTTAGTTTTTTCTTGCTAAAATGTTTTTCAATTATGTTCTCAGAAATTTTATAAGTAATTAAAAAATAAGATTTCTGAGAAGAGAACAGCACAAAAACGAAAATATTGCAGATAATATTATCCTTCCTTAATCATTCAATAGCTATTAAGTATAACACGTGATCAGAAAAACATATCCCTTCTTTTGAAGAAGTCGATTTTACGAGTTTGTATTTTCGGCACTTCAGGTGCTCAATAAATCATTATAGTCATTGCCTTGAAGATTGATCAGTTTTTTTGTAATTATACGTTTTCCTTATGTTTGCCTGATTACTTCTCAGAATTTGATCCTTATTAGCAACACTATCGAATAGTGTAATAATGCAGGATGTGATTTTTTTTCCCAAAATCAGCGGGTTCGATTCCTGGCCAGGATTATTAATTTTTCTAAAATCCAATGATGCAGTTTTAGTTTTCATCAAAATCGGCCTCGAGACTCCTTTAAACGTTTTTTGATATTCCTCATAGTTTCGGAAATAGCCATCCACGCCCAGTTGAAAAATTCACCCTGTATAGTGAAATTAACGATAGCTTTGATTTCCACATCAGATGTTTCTGATCTTCGATTTTTATAAGTCAACAGGAAATGCCCATCAGACCGACAACTTTTGCTAAGACGTTATTCCTATATGTGTTATGGACTATGGTGTAGCTGGGCTCTTGGAGTTCCACAACGGGTGTTCCGGATCTTCAATTTTTATACCTCAACAGAGAGTGCTCGTCAGGCTGAATAACTCTTGCTAAGACGTCATTCCTATAAATGTTATAGTTTAGCTGGGCTCTTGGAGTTCCACATCAGGTGTTCCAGATCTTCAGTTTTTATACTACGTCAACAGAGAGTGCTCATCAGGCTGAACAACTCTTGCTAAGACGTCATTCCTTTATATGTTATAGTTAAGCTGGGCTCTTGGAGTTCCACACCAGGTGTTCCAGATCTTCAAATTTATTCTCTCAGCAGAAAATGCTCATCAAGTGGAACAATTTTTGCTATGGCACCATTTTTGTATCTCTTATAGTTTAGCAGGTCTGTTGCGGTTCTGTATCAGGTGTTCAAGTTTCCAAGATAAATTATAGCCTATATGTTAATCGGACTTAATACATATACAACAACAAAAATCATTCAAATCAGTCCAGTAGTTCCGAAGATTAGCGTGCACAAACACACAGACAAACAGACAAAAAAATTTAAATTACAATTTCGAGTTCGGCATCGATAAAATAACAACCCTTGCTACGTTTTTTTTATACATATATTTACATTGTACAGACACCACTTTTCTACAAATTTATATTATGTATAGATATACTTAGATGAAAACATTAAATTTTCTACTTTGGCGAAAAAACAATTTAGAGAAAGATTTAAAAAAAAGTAGTCAATCCAAAAAAATGAGTGAATATTTCGGTTCAATACTTGATCTTTGAGTGGTATGGACTTCTGAGCCTGAGGTGTCACGTAACGGCAGTTTTACAATGAACACGTGCCGACTACGTGAATGTGCACGCGACGCGCGACTGTATGCTAATTCTTTTAGTCAATCATGATCAGTAGTTTGATTTTCATTTAACGCAAAGTCATCTTCATAAGCATAATAAAATGCTGTTTTTAAGACATGGGGAGAAATCAGTTTTGATTTAAATTATTTGTCTCATATCCGTGACTTTTTAGTCGTCTTACAACGGCAGCCCAGTTCATGTATCCAATGACTAGAACACGTTTATAATTAAAAATAGGTATTCAAGAGATTTGAAAAATTTTAAAATAAAATTTTAATTCGTTACTATGACGCAAGGCGTAGTTAAAAACACCCTTGTTTCATAGAAAATGGAGATGGAATGATCTGCGCGACTATTGCACTGTGTCAGTATACTCTACAGCTTGATACGTAAACATTTTAACAGGGTGTTTCATATTTCTATGTACCTATTTATTAATAATAAACATTACTATTAACATATAAAAAAATAAAAAAAACTCGCCCAGAGGTATTTTAGGTCGGATACATTAAGTGGACCAGTTTTGTAAGACGACTAAAAAGTCACGGTGTATATGTTGTATTGTTATGTTGATTTGCCAAGATGTGTAAAACAGAATTCAATCTAGATTTGATAAGAACAGTATGTAAGTATGTTTATCAATTTTCACTGGTTGCAGGATAGACTTTTGGGCAATGGAAATGGTTTCCGTTCCACCCTAGGCTGCGCGGGAGGATTCATTTGACGATTTTACCACGTAAAAAAAAGGGGCAATGGAAAAATGGAAAACAATTCGTAAATGATGAATGATGATTAATATAAAAACAAGATAGATCACTTAAAGTCTTACATGAACGAAGTTAAATTGGTATTTACATTAATATTATAAACAAGTAATTTTAGTATTATACAGTTCAAATAGTTTGACAAAAAAAAGTAATGGTTGTGGTAACATAACCGTATCGGCAGGAAGTTGATAATGGTGCGTGAAATTTAACCAGTTTAGCAGTCCCACCTTGGCAAATCAGTTTTTTTTTTGGTCTCAGAATCACGACCTTCGTACCTTGAATTTAATTTTAAATCATCCATGCGGATATGACCAATTGTAAAATATGACCAATTAATTAAATACGGTGATTAAAATTAATTGTTCTGTACGATGATTTGTGACTTGTCACTAGACTAAATAGTGACAAATTATCACTGTCTTATAGATTTTATCGTAATGATGCTAGTTGTCATGATTTTATTACTTACTTCCAGGGTTGGCATGATTAAAACAAGTTGTTTTAAAACACCTGTTTAAAACAGTGTTTAAAACAGATTGAAATTAAACATTGTTTTTTATTAACCGTTTCAACTACTTTTCAAGGCGGATGAATGCATATAAAATGTATATTTTATCGTAATCTGACTTTTTAGTATCAATATATTGTTTTGTTTTGAGTGGATACTTTACATCTCGTAGAGTAATTGTTTATTGTACTACTTGTTGATATTTATTATTAGCTAAATACCTACCTACTCATATTGTTTCATGAAGAACATGTTTGAAAAGAATAAAGCTAATAGCTAATGGCTCAAAATTAATAGCTAATCTGATAGAGTTTTTCACTGCTCGTACCTAAATGTCAAATTATACATAATTATGTCATGCAAACCTATATGTAACGCAACGCAAGGCATCGCTGCCCCCCGCTCGAGCCGAGCAATACTAATATTGTACTGAATTTCATTATTCCCGTGGGAATAATGTCATTTGAATTTGGAACTTCAAATAAAACATGGTATGAAATGAAAACTTTGGAGTTGTAGCAGTAATGGCGGCCGGTGACCGCAACAGCTGATTGGTTGCTGTGTTGCCCACTTCACGTTCGAAGGTTGTCGTACCAAATCAAATTTCAAAAATCGAATTTATTTCCTCGCAGTAGGTGTGAAAAGCAGAATACGCTCCTCGGGAGTAAGCTGCCTTGTCTTGGGCTAACTTGAATCCCTCGCTACACTATTCTTAACTTGAACCTCCTCGCTGCGCTACGGAGGTTCACCCCCAGAATCATTAGTGTCGCTTCGGGATTCAATACGCCCGTGACATAAGGCATTGCTTTACTCCCTTGGTGCATAATCTACTATTGCAGCTCTTTAGATGATCTCTGCCACTTTCATGCTTTGGCTGTCATGTAAAATATGAATTTTATTTAAGTAATCATAAAGTTAAAGAGTATGTATTGAGAGCTGTAGGCTATACAAATAGGAGCAGAGGGGGTTCATCTGTTTCAGCCAATAAAACCATAATTTTTACCATAGGTAATATGATTGCATCTAAATCTTCCTCGGAACTTATCTGATCGCGGGACCTATCTCATTACCGTGACCCCGGGACATAACGGGCTATTGAAGGACACCGTGGATTTTAGTCAGTACAAGTCTGACAGTCCCTCCCGCCCTGCCCGGGGTGGGAGGACTCATTTCATGATTTTACCAATCAAAAAAAAAAAAGAAAAACATGGGTCATTCCGTTGATTGGGGAAAACCGTGTGAAATTCAAGTCAGTAGTTTTTAGTTTACCTATGGCGATCACACATTGTTTACAGACACGACGCGGGGGAACTTTGTTTTAAAATATGCAGTGAGTGACTAATTGAACCAAAAAAGTTTATGAATTTAACCTAACTTTCCTTTCCTAACTATAAATATTAATTACTTACTAATTTCGTAGAATTTACATAGAAGTTTTTGCGAATTCGATGACTTTATAATATCATTGCTGAAACGTTTGCAAATTCCATAAAGTAATACAAAATAATGTTCTTTTATCTGTAAGCAAACAATTTGACTATCCTTGTTTAATTTGGATTATGTGGCTATTGTGTGTTTTGCACATTCAATATTTGAGTTTTGATAACATTTAGCTATGGCTAGCAGATAAGACGTGACATAATATGGACCCAAATGTTATTTTTGTATATTTTTTAGTATGCAGGAAGGCAGTTCAACCTGGGCCGCGGGACTATCGGGTAACCGTGGCCCCGGAACGTAAAGGGCTATGGAAGGACACTGTGGATTTTAGTCAGTATAAGTCCCCCTCCCCCCCGAGCGGAAACATATTTTTTCTACTCCTCCACTATTCTTTTCTGATTAATTTCATAATTATTTCAAAGGACCTAAGTACCTACCTTACCTAGCTAGTGTATTCGTTCGATGTACTTTTGTATAGGTACATACAGGGTGTGGATGTCTCTTACATCGACGCACAAACGGATACCATGGGTCCAGGACATGATTCTGGATTGGATCCCCCCGTGTTGGAATTTTTCGTCGGTTTTTTCCTATTTTTTTTTTTTAATTAAAGTACTACAGGTACTGTGGTACCGCCACACACACAGCATTTAGGTTTACGATGACCTTTCATTATAAACATCTAAGAAGACACCATTTCTAGTTTTATTTACATTGCTACTTTTAGTGAAAGTAGTGAATTATAAATAATAACGATTATGAACAGTCTAAAGTAAAAAACAGTCCAAAAAAAATATTATGAAAAATCCGATGAAAAATTCCAACACGGGGGGGTCCAGAATCATCTCCTGGACCCATGGTATCCGTTTGTGCGTCGATGTCTCTTACACCCTGTATAATCTTGACACTTTCCACCGTAATTACCAAGTCAGACGACTGGAAGTAACATTCATGTGTTAATTTCTGAAATCCAGTTTTCAGTAAATAAATTCATATATTTCCTAGATTTTGTGTGAATTTTAAAATTATGTGGAGTTATTAGATAAAGTTATTTTGCACACAAAAGCTGTTTCGCTCCTAAACTAACTTTAAGACACAATGAATGATTGAATAAATTAAGATTACGTAGAGATATTGTTTATTTTTAGAATAATTTCTCGAATCTGATGTTAATCTTAGATTACCAATTACATAAAGACACACTACCAGATACAATCACAGATTTTTTTTAGATTTAGGTACATGATTAAAAGCTTATTTTTGAGGTAAAAAAAAGCTTATAGGTACTTGGACACTCTTTTAATTGAATGATTACATAAATTACACTCTGACACGTTACTGCTTTTATTTATATCGAGTAATTTATGAACACCACTTTTGATGTAATGTAAAATGAATTAGCTAAGCTAAGGTGAAACCTTTGATTATGGTGAAACCTCTTTCGTTGGTGACTGAACTTCACTTACCTACAAAGGGAAATTGGTCATTTGCTGGCTCATTTTTGTTAGTAAAGAGTATTATAATTCTCTCGCTATTCTTTAGTAAGTAATGTGTTTTCCTTCTATTTATAATCTGTCGTGTACATAATTATTATAATATATGTAGGTATTAATTCTAAGTTTGATTTCCATAACAAGTCTGATTTGCTTGTCATGCATTGATATGATATCATTGCAAAATGGTCCGAGTATTTATGTGAATTAGAGTTCATTTCTCCATCTTTTACGAATCTTACTATTAAAAATGCCATTTATAGAAGTACCTGTCTTCCTGGACAAATGGACTATCCAACACAAAAATTATTTTTCAATTCAGTAGTTCCTGACATTAGTGCATTCCACCCAACAAACAAACTCTTCAGCTTTATATCTAATATTAGTTAAATCTAGATTAACATAATTATGCCCCGCTAATAAAAGCAACTATACATTAAAACATGCTTTAAAAAAGTTACCAACTCAATATCAGACCGATCACCATTCCACATAGGTACAGGTTGAAGTATGTTCATATGTATTATAAGTACCTACCTACTTGCTTTAAAATTCATCAATGGTCATCCACAAGACCGATCATGTTCCATGCGACAACATACGAGTTATGTAGTCGCCATTGCATAATATTGTGCAAGAGTGATTTGCGAATTGTTTGGATTTCGATTGGTCGAGCATGAGAAAAAATAAAAATAATAAAATGTGGTATTACCGTAAGTAAATATGCCGTATTTTAGTCTATGTTAGAAACTAGTTCTCTGCGGGAGCCGCTAGTAAGACGAATTATTAATTACTTACACTTTTACTGAACTACTTACATTGATTTCAGTCGAATTTTGGCTAGAGATGTACGATTTCGACCAATGATATTTATTAGAATATCATTGATTTCGACAGAATCTAATTATGCTCAAATGAATTATATTTTTAAGAGTTTATGGTAAGGTGAATTCGTCGTTGAAGTAGAGCTCTTTTGAGCGACTGCGACTGCCCAAAAACAGGAGTTTTATGTTTTTAGGGTTTTTGTATGGTATAAAAAGTATATATAAAAGGGTATAAAGAATTAATGATCCAGAGAATCGTCCCCCGACTACAATACAGATATTGGTTTTTCTTTTCAACTTATTTTCAATTTAATAAATGTAACTGCAACACGACCCTTAGTTGTATCAACGTCAAATTTCGTTTTAACGTTCACAAATTTTTAGACAAGTGTTTAACAAATGATTATCTTTCTTGTGGTAAGACGGTTTTTATTGTAGTTGTGGGTTTAAAATTATGAAAAAATAAAATAAACACTGAACTTACCGATCCAGGATCCCATTTCTTCATCTATCCTCATGGAGCTGTTCTCGATCCTGAGCTGAGGGAGCGCGACGGCGGAGAAGCCGATGGGGTGGCCCGCCCCCGCTGCCAGAATGAGGACTGCGCATGTTATTAGGCACTGAAACAAAAACGATGGTTAAGAACTTTTAAATCAGCCGACTTTACTTGAGTGAACAATGGTGTTTTGATGATTTTGATGATTTTTCAATGACATTCGATGTAAAGCAGTAAATCCATGACGGATTTACTGCTTTACATCGAATGTCATTTGGCCGATAGCCACTGATCTGTGATACTGATGACTTCGGTGATGATATCAGCGAAGTCATCAGATCGAACGTCCTCCGGTTTGCGGACTTCTAACCTAATAACCTATCCAAGACGAGGTGTCCCAAGTCCCGAGCTCGCTTCGCTCACTCTCGATTCATGTCTCTGTGCCTTGCTGGTTTGTTTTTTATTTTATGTAATAGCTATTCGAAATTGTGGTACATCGATGTTATGGGATTTCGCTGATGACTTCTGTGAAGTGGCTATCGGGCAAATGACATTCGATGTAAAGCAATAAACCCGTTTACACACATTTTGACTGTATTTGGGCTTCGGGTGTTATTTTTTTTTATAGAACTGAAGAGTTTTTTGTCTTTGGGGTGTTTAGATTCATACATATATTATGTTTAATAATTCAAGGTAATGTCTACCTTACCAGACATAGTACTACGTATAATACATAAGTTTACTTCATAATATTTTAATTCTAGTTGAGTCATCAATTTATCGTATGGAAAAGTCAGTAAAGATTATCACGTTACATTCTGACGTATTTAGTCTTATCTACAACGACGATTTAAATATTCAAAATTCCGATTTAATCAGAATAAGCACGTGTGCAGAATGTGTAATCTTCCGCAGAACTACATTATGATTTGCATTTAATTTTGTTATTGTTTCTATCACGATCTAGAATGTGGTTTACAATAAATTTAAAATAAAAAATAACACTTAATTGTTCCCAGCTTACGTGTTCCTATACCTATTGGCCCCTCTCATTTTTATTTTGTTTTATCAGTTGTAGTGTAAATATTTTATCAGGTTGTTTTTTATTATGAGACAGTTGGTTGAAATTAGAGAACATATTTCATTAAAATTTATGAAAAAATAAAACTGAAAAACAATCAAGCATATATCTCATCAGGTAAGAGAAAAATTGATGCTATGGTCGATCGTGAAGCACGCTTCCTACTGACTATAAAAGTTTTTTTTTCAAAACAGAATTCCAGTTTATAGATGAAACAGACATGTAGGTAAGCAAATATGTGAAATATGTATTTAAATGATTCATTTTCATTAGTCGCCTACCACTCACTTATTTTGTTTAAACACTTTATAAACAAAACTCATATTATTATAATCACATCGTAAACAATGAAACATTTCAATTGCTGGTGTAAATTCTTGTTTTTACATCCTTACGATTTGTTTACATTAAGCTTAATTTATTTAATGTGAGTCGGATCTGAGAGGTCGGATTCCTAATTCCTTATTTAAGTATTTGGAATAGTTTCGTTCAGGAAGTGTCGAGATAAGGTAGTGAGTAGGTACTCGTATCGTCTGATTGTATGTAGGTTAGTGGCCTAGTGGGTCTAGTTCAGACGACAGACTGAAATTTAGCCTTGTCCGTAAGACGAAGAGAAATATTTTAAATATATAGGTATATTACCTATACATATATCAGTTTCTAAATTGACTATTTTTTCGAGGGTTTTATGAAGGGAGAGAGCAGTGGTGGCCCAGTGGCATCAGTTCCGAGACACGAGTTTTAAGTCGTGGGTTGGAACCCCGCCAGGCACATTATCTAGTGTACCTAATTTATTTCATCACAAGTGCTCTCAAAATGGTGAAGGAAAACATCGTGGGGAAATCGAATTTGTTTTTTAACGATGAAGGAAAACATCCTGGGGTCCCTGGGGAAACAGAATTTCTTTTTTAACGGTGAAGGAAAACATCGTGGGCAAATCGAATTTTAACGGTGAAGGAAAACATCCTGGGGAAACCGAATTTCTTTTTTAACGGTGAAGGAAAACATCGTGGGCAAATCGAATTTGTTTTTTAACGGTGAAGGAAAACATCGTGGGGTAACCGAATTTGTTTTTTAACGGTGAAGGAAAACATCGTGGGGTAACCGAATTTGTTTTTTAACGGTGAAGGAAAACATCGTGGAGAAACCAATGATAATGCATGTCTTAGAAACAAAAATTCGAAGTCATGCGACATGTACCAACCCACACTGGGCTCAATAATATGTGGCGGGTTATGGCCCACTCCCTCAGAGAAGAGGCCTGTGTTTCAGCAGTGGGAATATTTATAGGCTGATGATGATGATGATGATCTTTGAAGGGATAGTTTGCAACTCAAACGCTGCCAAACCGAAATATGAATAGGTATTTTAAGTCTCTACTCTAAAGGGCTTTATACTTATTTTATTATTTACTAGCTTCCGCCCGCGACTCCGTCCGCGCGGATGTCGGTCTTCGCGTGGATGGTTTATTTCTCCATTTTGAGTAACTCTGACAATGACATCTTATAAATATCTATTGGACCCAAATACGGCTAAGCCTATAATAATTAAGGAGATCCCTCTATTGAGCTACTGCTGTTGAGCTCGCGTTCTGTAGTAAGTATTTTTTTCATAGTAATTCCGACCTTGTATTTACAAATAACTGATCGGAACAGTAATCAAAAAGGTCGCGCTGAAAAGCACGGTTTAAAATGATACGCATACAATATTAATTCCACGGACGACCGCTCGCCACACTGGACACGTCCGCTCGCATCAAAATTCAGAATTTCGCGCGGCGCGGAACGCGGCTCCTTATATAGGAGTCGGGGAGGCGTGGCCCGCGTGTGCCGCAAACGGTTCAAGCCAAATCCGACTTTCGGCGCTACAGGTTACGGCGCTGAATCCACTGCGGGTAATGCAACGTGTGTTCGCGGTTCTACAGAACAACGTCTATGAATAAAACTGAAAAATAAGGTTTTTTTTTCTACGTATTTTTCCAGGATAAAAAGTATCCTATTTTATCCCCAGGATAATAAGGTATAATTATACCAAGTTTCATCGAAATCGAACCGTTAGTTTTCACGTGATGCCTGCACATACAGACAGACAGACAGACAGACAGACAAAAATTTTTTTAATCACATATTTGGGTTTGGTATCGATCCAGCAACACCCCCCGCTATTTATTTTTTCAATATTTTCAATGTACAGAATTGACCCTTCTACAGATTTATTATATGTATAGATTTATTTAATTAAAATATAGAGGTGTCCCTTAATAATATCCTCGCCAAACTGTGAGTGACTAGTTAAGTTGCTTAGGAGTAACTCCACTTTAAAGCACTGATAATTAGTAATGACCCCATAATACACAACATTCTAGGTACACAACAATTACTTCTATAATGTTAAGCAATTAAACTCGATACTTGTATTACGTCGGCATAAGGCCTGCCACATTCAGCAACTCAGTTCGTGTCAGTTCCTATAACAAGCAATTTATTTAATTGAAATAAATGCTGTTTGCCAATATTGGCTCATCCTTGTCAAGATGATATGGCGTCGATAGCAAACTTTGAGGAGGGCTTCTAATTAAGTAATGCTTCGAGGAATGTAGGTGACCAGTCAAGATGTCCCACTTCTGATAATTATGTGGACATCCGATTACGTTTTTACCCTGGTAAATACGCGTTTTATTATTTTAATAATAGGTACCTATAAGGTTATTAGGTACCTAAGGTACCCATCTAAGTAGTTATTTTATAATAAAATCGCTTTTGAACTTTTCTTTATAGCTATGAACTTCAAAGAAAAGGCGTTCCATAGCTGTCACTTATAATGACATTGACAGTTCTTGACTATGGTTTTGAAGTGCTAATCGGTTTAATCCTCAGAACAATATTGTTCTGAGGTTTAATCTCTCTAAGTAATCCAAATCTCTTGGCAAATAGTGTAAAATGCCAAGGTTCAACACAAAACTTTATCAGAAATGTATGCAAAGTTAACATACGTGTTTTACACTTTTTACCTGGTAATACTCCTTGTCGATAACGTCAATTTTGTGAGGATTATTGAGCTAAAAAGCTGTGGTTTTTTAATAGAAGCGTTCGTTGAAAGTCAACCGCATAGTTTGACACTCAGTTTATCCGCATAGTAGCAGAGTCATGGTCACCGCGGTTTGATATTACTGCAAACATGCGGGTTTCCTCATTATGTCTTATTTCATAGTTCTAATCCGGTGACACAATGTTTATAATTGAATGTGTCGATCCAAGTCAGGAGCATAGATCTATATCGAAATTTTTATTTTTTTTACAGAATGTCCAGATTCCTAGTAGGTAAGACTGAGAACACGGTAGAGAAATTACCACTGTCGGCGTCGTTTTATAAATTTACACGGCATCACAAAAAAGCTTTTACTATCTGTTGTGCTTTATTGCTTGCAAACATTACACAGACAAAGTAACATTCACAGAACAGATAAAACAAGTTTAGTATGAATCAACCTATCTAGTCTGTGGTATGAATGCACCTTTAAGTCTGGTAGGATCTTTAGCGCTCAATAGGTGATGAGCCTACTCATCACCTATTTAAATGATTCTAAGAAGACTCTTGAAATATTAGGTTTTGTATTTAGAAAAAACTTACTTATCTCAAAGTTTTTAATGAGGATAAGTAGGTACTCGTATCATTGCAACAAATAAGAGGAACAAAAACTAAACATGTAAGAATTCTTTAAATAGGTGATGAGCTTACTCATCACCTATTTAAATAATATTATTAATTTTTGTATTAAGAAAAAACTTATCTCAAAGTTTTAAATGAGGATATCATTGTAACAAATAAGAGGAATAAAAACTAAACACGTGAACCTTTTTGCTGCCATAAACTAGAACCTCATCATTAGAACCTCGTGAGTCTTGATGAATAGCTACGAAGCATAAAAAACAGCTTGATGTAAAAACTGTATTGCAATAAAAATATTTATGTAAAGGAATTATTTTTAGCGAGAAGAGAAATGCATAGTTTTCTTTGCCAAAACGTTTGTATAGCGAAATAGAAGTGAAATGTTAGTGTTGTACTAATTACGTAAATTCTTCGGAAATATCTAGCTGAACATGGGTCTTTTGGCGAATGTCCAATATCTGTAATAGTATTGTTTTATGTTCAATATCTAAAATAAATAAAATAAATAAATAATATGATATAAAGGAGTTTCTTGCCCGTTCTTCTTCATAAAATTTTAGGTACTCGACGCTATGGAATGGGCCACTATTGTAGCTTTATTAATTTTATTTTGCTATATTAATAGTTTGATTTTGACCACTCCTCTGGTAAAACCATCATCTGTAAAATTATACCACGGGCGGCGCGACGTATTGTGAATTTTGAAAGCTTCGAATCTTCATTTTTTATTTAGTTAACAAAAGAAAAAATACGGGTGAATCAATGATATTATTTACTTATAATATCATTGGGGTGAATAGTTTTTGGTGATCTAACTGACTAATTAGAATTTTTCAGTAGACACAATAAATGTATACGAACATGTTCCGTCATCATCGTCGGCTCACCGGACACATCTAGCTGTACATGGATCTTTTGGCTATCGGCCAATATCAGATCTTGTTGTTTCAAAACTTTATAAAAATCAATCACAGAAATGTTTACTAATACCCCTCCTCCCCAATCAAACGTCATTTGAATGTCAATTTATTTTTGTAGCACTGTAGATAATCCAATTACAAACAAATAGCACATTCATGTCAGTATTTTACAGATCGGTATGTGTAAAAATAATAACAATAGCAAATGCTCGGGGTTTCTTTCTACACATGTCTGGATAAAATGCCTAGTGGGCCACTGAGAAATTGAAGCCAAAAAAGGTAGAAAAAATCCCCTTCATTCGATTCCTACATAAAACAAGTGAACATGCTCAAGGAAAACTTTTAAATGTGTGCGTGGTGCTCACGAAAAACGTTACGTTTTATTTTGAACATGGACATTTTATAATCTAAAACTACACTAGTTCCTGTCCTACAAAACAACTATGTCAATGTCAAATACCTATCTGTCGTACGAGTCGCAATTTAGGAATCCAAACGTGCCTTTTTATGCTAAGTCAGCTGTCGGAGGAGAATGAAAGCGACAGTAATTTTTATACGGAGAAAGTTAATATTTTAATATAATAATTACGCATAAGTAAATACTTCCGTATAAAAAAAAAAACAATTACACACACACATACCTAACCGTAAGTTTGACACGCATCCATTCAGGCTATGGTGTTTGACAATAGAATTGGAACCTAAATAGGTACTTAATTAATTCCTTTTCTACTGGTCGACTTCTAGTACTAGTTATCTAAATACTTTAGAACATAATATCAAATGCAAGTGAAGAGACTTTGAGGTCAAGATCATCTGCTGATTTTATAATGTTTTGCTTGGATTTGCGTAGACTGTGAGGCAACTTTGTAAGCTGTGCCTTTGCCATCTAGCTTGTATTTTCTTGTAAATTACTAGGCAAAGTAGGCTACTATTTTTTTATTTCATAGGAAGGTTCTACCATTAGGGCATAAAAGAGATCCTTGGGCCTCATTATAAATTTAATTTCCGTCTAAATCCATGTAAACATTATTAAGGCGTTTCAAACTTATAAATTCATATAGGTAAGTTTACTGAATATAAAACGAGCCATGAAAATATGAGTAGATGTAAAATGCAGAATCTTGGAAAAAATGCTGATTGGGAAGTAAGTAATAAAATAAGCAATCTAAATATTTCACGCGGTGTGTTATTACTTAGATAAATGTTAACTTAGTATAGTTGTTTTTGCGAAAATGATGACGGGTTATATTTTAGTTGGAACTAATAACTAAGCAAGCAGTTGCAAGTGTGACTTTCTTTTTTGGCTAGTGTTTAGTACTTTGTTTAGTTAAGGTCAGTACGTACCGAGGCTTTTTAGACAAGTGTACAACATATATAACTTCTGATTTTCCCCCATCGTGGTATCGGGTAAACCCCTGAGTGACTGCCGGCTTTCCCGTGTTACTTGCTTGCATAATTATTATGCCATTCATGTCAGCCTATGAGCCTAAATATAAATCTTGACATATTACGATGCAGTTAGGTATAAGGTGATGTTACAGGTGGTTCAGGTCGGCACATTCAATGAGGCAGTATTTGCTGAACAATAATGCCGACCCGAAGCAATTACTGCAACTATCAAAAATGAGCACCACTACAGTTAACGTACTACGAGAATTCGGTAATCAGTTTTTTCCTTTTTTTACTTTAATGTTTTGGAAAATACTTTCAATAGGTTATCAAAATTATAATCAACAGCCTATGAAGTTAAATACAAGAGTCTCTCGCAGTGTGGTTGACACTGGGCGCGTTCCCGGATGACAGCGATGCGGATGCGGAGACGGAGATGCGGATGCTGAGATGAGGATGATGTTGGCTCTATTTTTATTTTATTTAGGCTTACCTACCTTATTTGTAAATGTTTAGTTTGTTTCGGTGGAGTCCGAACATAAATTGCGATGTCAGCGCGTGGGGCGGTGTATTATTAAAGGCAACAAACTACTCTAACCTATCCGATTCATCAAAAATTAACAAAGCGGCTCTCACCGCGCTATACGCTGACTGTACATGACTGTACACTGAACGGACACGGCGGTCTGAGACAGAAGATGAAGCGGTGAAGATTATTTAGGATTTTCTACCGTCAGTATCACGTGGCGGTAATAGGAAAATTGCCTTGCCGTGCCTTTCGGTCAGAAGAAAGTTTCAATGACAAGGTGATATCACATTTGGCGATTATAACAGATAAAGTGTATACCTAGTACTTTAATTCAAAAGAGAATATTTTCATCGAGGTTTCAGAACCCGCCTTGATGTCGACCGGAAATGTATTAACGACTTCCTTCGCATAAACCTTTAAGAAACAGCTATTACTCAATATCATGCTTTAATAATACACGGTTTATGTGTATAATAATTAAAACATTTACCGGTATAAGAGCAGTGATGGCCCAGTGGTATCGGCCTCGACTTACGATTAGTAGGTCGTGGGTTCGAACCCCGTCAGGCGCATTACTTTGTGTAATTTATTTCAACACCACTGCTCTCAAAACGGTGAAGGAAAACATCGTGAGGAAACCAGCATGTCCTAGAACCAAAAAATTCGAAGACATGTGACATTTACCAATCCGCACTGGGCCCGCGTGGTAGATTACGGCCCACTCCCTCTCACAGAGAGGAGGCTTGTGTCCCAGCAGTGGGAACATTTATAGGCTGATGAAGTGAAGTGAAGTGAATGTATGTAAAAATTAAGCCCAAATTGTTTGTTTCCTTCTTTGAAAAGGTTCCATCTTTCTGAACTGCTACGCTCAATAGACCTGCGGTCAGATAGATAAATAAGGATAAGTACCTGATTGAACACTCCTTTCGCCGAGGAGTAAGTTTCTCCCTTCACGTAGGGCGGTAATGTGGCTGTGGAGCTGATGCTTCTGAGGAAGCTCTGCAGAGCCTCGTACTCATCAGCCTTCGCCGTCTCTTTGCTGACGATCTGCGGCACCTGGCCCTCGCCCAGCATAGCCTCGTGGGCTCCATCACTGAGGAGGAGAAAACGAGGATAAGCTAAATATACAACACTACAATAAAGGAGAAAAAAATATATTTAATAGGCTAGTTTCCAGCATCTATCATTTTAAATCTAATTAGTCTGCCAGTGACAGTTTTGAAAAATGGAAGAAAGTGGATACGAATTTCTTCTTTTTTAGTGCCGTCAAAATTCAAAACGACACAACGGCATGACGTATTATGAATTTTAAAAGCATCCTATCTTCGTCAATTTTGGTCTATTGTGTTATCGTACGCAAATTCGTCCCGAAAATATACACCAGCTGATCCATTAAGAAACATGGTCCGGGGGCCTTTTTTGGCCAGCAAAGGGCAATCAAAAGAACAGACTGGTTTTAAGTTAGTACGAGTCTGACTGTCCCATCTGCTCCACACACATCGGGGGTCCTCCCGATGTGTGTGGAGCTGATGGGACAGTCAGATAATTATTATAAACTTTTTTTTTATGAAGATAATTATGTAAATCCTTTTGGATAGAGCAGCCAACAAAGAAGTATTGCATATTTGTATACTATTTACAGGTTACGATGAGAACAGCTGATGTTTTATTTTTATTTGTAAATGGCGTAATGTTTGTGTTGTGCCAAGCGTACATAAAAAGGTTATTGAAGTTCAACCTAGAGTCACGTAAGGTCGGGATTTTAATAAAAATATAGATAAATGTGTCAGCGATTAACGATGAGATTTTTTGGTTAAATACTCGTAATAACAGCGTAGATTTTTAAGGTTAAACCGCGCTTAGCAAGGTCGATCGGTGGATGGGTGACCGTTAATAATATAAATACATACTTAGATTCCTACGTGTCGCGAAAAGCACATTAAGCTGTTGGTCTCGGCTGTAATTTAGTCCTTTAACAGTCGTAACAGTCTCGGTTATGGAGATCTGAAAGGCGCGCATGTAAAATGTTGATATTCAGCTGCAATCGGTTAGACTGGCTAGGCAGATGATAATTTCTCAATCAATTTGTATTATTGGATCAACTCCTTTTATCGTTAAACGTCTTTGTTTCCAGAAAGGTTAGTATTATTACGTAATAGTATTGTGCATGACAGTCGAGAACTCGAGACATTAGACGTAGGTCTGCTCCTGACAATGAAAGCTAAGATGGGGCAGTGCTTGATTAAACTATTGATAATGTAGGTATTTGAACTAGAAGAATGTTATCTGTATGTATGGAGTGAGTATAGAGTAGGTGTCAGCCAATGATATTAGAAGTCATAGATATGTTATACACGTACAAAACAACAGAAAAAAGCGTACCGCGCAGAGAGGCAGCACACATACACACTTTTTGTTCACACACATTACATTTCACTACAAGTAAAAAGGATGGCTTGATAAAACCAATATGAAAAAAAGTGACAGCTAGATGGTGACGCTCTCTCTTCTATCTCACTCGCACTCTTTCTTTTACGACGCCATATTATAGAAACTTACCGTCGTACCACAAAAACTTTTAAAC
Source organism: Agrotis exclamationis (assembly GCA_950005045.1). Classification (NCBI taxonomy): domain Eukaryota; kingdom Metazoa; phylum Arthropoda; class Insecta; order Lepidoptera; family Noctuidae; genus Agrotis; species Agrotis exclamationis. The sequence continues at coordinate 14,507,216 of OX465428.1, forward strand.
GTTTGTTGAACACTTGTCTAAAAAACTGTCAGATTATGACGTTGGAATAAGGTCCGTTTTGCAGTCACACTTTTTTTAGACAAGTGTTCAACAGATGTTTAAGTTTTTGTAGTAAGGCTGTTAATGTTTTATTTGTGAAAATATTAAGATAAATAATATGTTTACGAATGATAAGTGATTCTTTGACTTTTAGAAGTCTTGCTTGTATAATTTGTACAATATTTCATCACACACGACGGCATTTTCGGTGGTTTTGAGTCACTTTTACTTTTGACTCACTCCGTAGTACGTGAAGTGCATCCGTTGTCGCTGGCAACGTCGGACTGAGGTCAAGGTTTGTGAATCAACCACATTTGAGCGCATCTGTTTTTGAGCGCGTATAACGTATCTACACCTTTTTTACTTATAATATCATTGGTGTCAGCTGTATTTTTTCAAGCCGCCATATAACTCTAATCTAATGTAGCATATAGACTCACGGCGAGAAGTCTCCCCGAGACTTCAAATAGAGTAAAAGAGACGTGGAGAAACCTCCCACATTCACGCTTCTCGGGTGTTCTTGGGGCTTCTCGCCGTGATCCGTGAGTCTGTAGGCTAATAATAGTTCATACTGAGATCAAACAAGCATGTGATAGGCTCTAGACAGACGGACTGCATTTCAACTGCAATCCAACTGCAAATTGCAGTTCGGATGCAGTTTGAATGCAGTTGACACGACTGCAATAGAACTGCAAACCAAACGTGCAGTCCGATTGCAGTTCAATTGCAGTCGTGTGAACTGCACACCGACTGCAATCGAACTGCACGGTTGGTTTGCAGTTCTATTGCAGTCGTGCCAACTGCATTCAAACTGCATCCGAACTGCACCATACCCACCCTCCCGCACTACTTTAACGCTCCGCCCCCCTGCTCATGGAATCAGTAGTAGAAACAAGGTTAGAGTGAACACACGCGTTATCTGTCCGTAAATAAAACAAATATGTCGAGCGACGAGGATGGTAATACAGTAAATGAATCTGTACAATTTGATACTGATGCATTTATAAGTGTCATTAAATCAAAACCTTGCATTTGGAACTATAAGATTGAATCTTACAGTAACAAAATTGAAAAAAACAAAGCATGGGCCACTATTTGCGAAATGTTTACGCCCGGATTTGAAGAAAAGAGTAAGAAGGAGAAAAATATAATTGGTAAGTATTTTAATTATTTTTATTTTATTTAACACTTTAATAAGCAATTGGACACATTAAATCATATTCATTTGCCATTCAAGTTTGCCTTCACCCATAAAATAATCAGTAAGTTCTTTTCTTATACCCTCCGATGATCTACAGTTTCTTTCACTACCGTCGCCTATTATTATGTCTTGTAATGGTTGAGTTAAAGAATCTTCGAAATTATATCCATCTCTTTCTCGCACAAAGTTATGCAAAACGCAGCAAGCTTTTATAATTTCTTTTGCAAAATGTGGTTTATGGTCGATGGGTCTGTGAAAAATACGCCATTTATTTGCTAGAATACCAAATGAACATTCAATAAATCTTCTAGCCCGTGATAGGCGGTAATTAAAAACCTTCTTTTCCACACTTAATTGTCTCCCCGCGTAAGGGCGCATAACATTTTTAGAAATTGAAAATGCTTCATCACCCACAAACACGTATGGCATTGAATTTACAGGTGGCGGAATGTTTAAGGTTTTTTGTTGAAGTTTTTCATACAATACGCTTTCTTCAAATTTTAATATTGTAGAATCTGAACATCTCCCATAAGAGCCGATGTCAACAAATGTAAACATATAGTTACTGTCGCAAGTGGCTAGTAATATCATAGAAAAGTATTTTTTATAGTTGTAATATGAAGACCCAGTGTTTCGAGGTTTTTTTAACCTTACGTGCTTTCCATCAATTGCACCAAGACAGTATGGAAAATTTGCTCGATATTTAAAACCTTCCGCTATGTTTTTCCACTTCTCTTCAGTGAGTTCTGGCATAACCATATCTTTTAAGTGAATCCATATGTTACTACAAACATCTTTAATAATTTCTCTGATTGTGCTTACTCCGTGTCGATAAGCCCAGTGTAAATCATCAATAGAACATCCACTTGCTAAATATCTGGAAAATAATACATTTATTATTATTTTCAGCTGTTCAATATCAAAAGAAGTGGAAACTACTACGAGATAATTTTTCACGATATGAAAAAAGAATGAACATACATACCATCAACAGTTACTCTTTTTGAAAGATTTACAAGAGAAAGGTGAAAGATCGTCTAATTTAGATTCTACTAATGAGGAGTCTGTAGGAGAAGAAATAACTAAGAAAAAAAAGCTGTTAACAAACGTAAAACAAAAAATTCATCAGAAGAAGACTTGATCGAAAGTTTAACCAAAAGAGTAAATAAAAGAATTCATGATGAAGAAGATGAAAGAGATGAAGACCGATTGTTCCTTCTTTCTTTGTGTAAAGATTTTAAAAGAATTCCAGATTATTTAAAGCTAGATGCAAAGGCAGATTTCATAAATATAATAAAAAAATATGCTTCCACATATAACATGTCCGGACCGCAATATCAGCCAACGAATGATTTCAGGGGATATTTTACTTCAAATATGAACTCTATCGTGCCTTCGAGTTCAAATGTACCTCCTATTCAACAGGAGACATTCATTCGGCCAGGAACTTCAGAATCTCATTACAGCAATATTGTCTCACCTGATAATTGCAGCGATGATAACTCATACATAAACGACGTATTCGGTTAATCATTTTCTTCTGTTATATTTTTAAGTAACTATTTTTGTAATTTAATTCATAAGGCCTATTCATTCAATAATGTTTAAAATTGTTAAAAACTTACCTCAAAGTAATTGCAATCCTTTCTTCTGCCGATATACTTTTTCTCATATTGGTGTCTTGTCGGCATATTTTATTTTTTAAGATGTCTGTTAATTCTTCGAAACTTCTTCTAGACATGCGAAAATATTTGTAAAAGTATTTCTCTTGTGATCTGATTTTTGGTAATAAAGTATAAAAATCACCTTCGTGTTTACATTGCAATATTAATTGAACCCATATTTCACGATTTCTCTTTCTCTTGTGTTTCCGAGCACGGCGATGAAGTAAAAGTAGCAGTAAAGCTTCGTCAAATCTTATAACCTCGTTGCTCGACATATTTGTTTTATTTACGGACAGATAACGCGTGTGTTCACTCTAACCTTGTTTCTACTACTGATTCCATGAGCAGGGGGGCGGAGCGTTAAAGTAGTGCGGGCGGGTGGGTATGGTGCAGTTCGGATGCAGTTTGAATGCAGTTGGCACGACTGCAATAGAACTGCAAACCAACCGTGCAGTTCGATTGCAGTCGGTGTGCAGTTCACACGACTGCACGCCGACTGCAATTGAACTGCAATCGGACTGCACGTTTGGTTTGCAGTTCTATTGCAGTCGTGTCAACTGCATTCAAACTGCATCCGAACTGCAATTTGCAGTTGGATTGCAGTTGAAATGCAGTCCGTCTGTCTAGAGCCATAGTGTTCGCTTTTCTCGTCCGAGAAATCATTTGAAGCGGGCAAAAATACCAACACCCAATGGGCAAAAATGCCAACACCGAATCATACCGAATGCAGAAAAGGCGAGCGCGAGAAAGAGTCATAGAGTAACTTCACGCTTCTCGGGGTTTCTCGTCGTGAGTCTATATGTATGTATGATGGGCTATAATAGAAGTTGGGCCAGTCTCGCCGAGACACTCCGAGACAGAGTGAGTGAGAGAATTTTCAGCCAAGCAACAAGTGGGTTTTTTCATTTGGTTATCCCAGTAACAAACGATCATGGTCGTTGTCCGTAACGAACGTAAAATAGGTGTTTCTAAGGGAGGTAACCAAATGTGATGCGGACTGTACTGTGTAGCCAGTTTAAAATAATTCCGTGTTACAGAAAAGAAGACAACTAATTTTAAAAAGATTCTTCAAACATAATAGCTCAAAATTACAACAGATGCCGTTAGTCCTGTGGGACCCATTGTAACGAATTTTCCAAAGTGTACAAATAATTTAATATCTTGGGAAAATAATTGTATTACGGTTATTTACCTATTTATTTTTTATTGTAAAGGTAGGTATTCATTAAACTTTATCGTTCTGAAGACGAAGCGCACCTGATTGATTAGTTGATTACTACGGTTCGGTACAAGTACAACCATCTTTCTACTGCACATGGTTTCTTTTTTGTTTTTCGTAGTAGCAGTAGGACTAGCAATAATTAATTATTTTATGAAGTGAGACTAAGTACAAAATAGACTTGGCCAAAGAATGCAACGACCCAGTTTTAAGCGCATGAAAACAGATACCGATACAAAATCAAACAATCATTTCTTTATGCATTCAATTCAATCGATGACTATTGGTTGGTTAAAATGAATGCATCAGAGCCGATGACTCGTACTTAATAACTTTATTATCACAACATCACAAGAATCACAACTGTATAACGACAAACACGTATTATGTGGCGGAGACTTTCAATCAATGATTGTGTACAAAAGAGGTCTTTCTTGCTAACAATAACAATTAAATCGGATGGTTGAACCTTGCTTGTTTACAACTTGTATCAAAGCTTCTTATGTATGAGCTGCCTAGGCAACGAGAATCAAGGAAATAATGTAGGTACTAATTACTGCGATACTTTTTGCTGAATGAACGCTCTTTTACACTAGTTTGAAGCTGTTCTAATCAGCCACATGTTACCTCCTATAAATATTATTACAAATGTGAATGTGAATGATTGGATGGATGGATTACGGATATTTATTATTCAATCGAGCCAGAATGGTTGGCGGATTTGGATGCAATTTGACACTAGGTACCTACATAAAGGCTACTTTTTATCCTGGAATAAATTATTGTTCCGTTCCAGTGGGTTAATTTTCAATTACAACGCGTTCAAAACCACTGTCAAAAGTTAATAATTTAAATAATCAATATATCAACTCACCTCTGTACTTTAACGACTCTGAATTTCCGTTTGCAATGTATAACAAAACCGAATATGGTGAATACCATTTTTACTGACACTAACACGGGTCAGGCCCTTGGTCCTGACGTCTATTTCTCGTAGCAAAGTGTTGCGACTGGCGTAATATAAATAAAAATAGTGTTATCAAACTAACCCTTGACTCTTCGGTACTATGACGAATGCATTTTATGTTTGTATCTATAGCAACAACTGGATACAGTCACGTGCACTGATATGTTACATCTTCAAAATTAAAAAAAAGCTCCTAAGAATTTCCTCGTTGGAATTTCGTACGTAATATGGCTTCCAAAATATTTATACTACACTTTAATCAATGCAGTACCTTTAGTACCTTTCTTTGTAGTAGAAAATCACTTCTGAAAGTGGCTGCTTGTACAGTTTTATAGTTTTTATACATTTTATTGATCATGACTGTACTTCACGTACTTAAATTGCATAATGTGTGTAAAGTGTTTAATACAATCTACATACAAATTTAAAGCTGTTAGGTAATGGGTCTGTAACTCTGTATCATTAATTCATTAGTCATAATGGTACGTTTTGCTGTATTTTTAATTGGGTACAATATACTGTTAATCATTTTACGATATAGTTCAGTCACCGAGTAGGTACTTAGAAGTATCCTTAATTTTTTGTTATCACTAACAACGGGTTTATGAACAATTTTTTTGAACAGCTGACCATAATAGTCACACAAAATATATGGCTACCTACTTTGTTTTTAATAAATTAACTAATGCAACCGCGATGCTTTTGGAGTTAAGAATGGAATATCAATTAAATATGGCTATTAGTGAGATTAATGATAGTTGAGAGCACGTTGAGAGCATAATAAACTGGTGACTGGCTAAAATTTGTGTTAATATAAGGCTATCAGCTATCACACATTTTCAGTCTCCAATCATGCCACTTATCTACCGACTTTTTGTTGTTTTATTATCGTCATCTGCCTAGCCTTATCCCAACTATGATATGGTCGGCTTCCGACTGGATACAGCTGAATGTCAGTATTTTACATGGAGCGATTGGAAGACCAAGGTCTTGTGCGTCTTGAGTTGTCAATTCATTATGTTGCTTAAAGTGATTTCAGAAGCAAAAGTGTCGGTTTTATTCTATATTCCCAAAAGAAGTACGACTAATTCTATAAAACAATGTCCCTGACATTTCATCGTACTCGAGAGCTGACATTTTACCATCCTGGGCATTGTTGCGTACTGAATGCACAAAAATATTCATATATCATGGCCAACTCCACATTGTACTTAAATTGTAGATCAGTCATCAGAGATGTAGATCGGAGTCATGTCATTAATTTACAGTTTTTGGATATAATTTTAACGAACTCTATTTTCATAATCATTCCATGTGGTGTGGTTCTAGAGTGCTGAGCCAATGGTAACGGCGACGAGTTTAGTTCATGGGTCCAAACCCAGCCAGACGCATTTCTTTGTATAATTTATTCCATCACCACCACTATCGGCTTCGGCACGGCTGAGGATTTTAGGTGATAACTTCATAGCAATAAAGTAGAAATTTCCATGATATATGATCGTAGTAACAAAAATACCGCTTTGGTATGCACCTAAAATCCTCAGCCGTGCTGTTGCCGATAGTGGGCGCTGGGCCTAAAAAGGCAAAGGAAAACATCGTGAGGAAAACAACATGCCCTAGAACCAAACATTCTATAACCAACTACCAACACACACTGGGCCCGCGTGGTGGATTATAGCGCACTGCCCAGCACTGCCTCTCACAGAGAGGAGGCCAGTGCATGCATAGTGTAAAGAGGGCCCTCTTTATACTATGGCCAGTGTCTCAGCAGTGGGAACATATAGACTGATTTTATTATCATATAGTACGTATTATACTAAGGCCCTTCGTACTCAACGAGACGCAAGTCTCCAATATCTTACGACTTTGGTATTCATTGATGCTTGCCCGTGTACGAACCTCTATGCATTGGTACTGCGATAGTCGCCTGGATACCAAAGTTTTAGGGTGTCGGAGACCTGCGTCGCGTTGTGCCAAAAGAGCATAAGGTTTTTTGACTACACGTTGCAGGAATATGATGAATAGGAATGACGAAGGAATCTCTTGAGTTTAAAAATCACAGACGTAAAATACACTTGATTTGAATGACGTTGTCTCACATTATGATCTATGATCTACGGTTAATTTCAAGCACTTACGTTATTTGTTATATTGACAGGCACTTGATTTTGTATATTATAAAATGACTCATTGTATTTTTATTCCATGCAAGTTTTATGAACTCCTAAAGTGTGGACTGAACCTGCCCTAGGCATATCTGACGTTGAATGCGCTAATCACAGGAACTTCTAGTTCGAATTCAAATATTATTTTAGTGATGGATAGACAATTTATCAAGGAAGGCTAAAGGTTATATAACATCACGATGCAACAGTGCAGCGGGGGGTGACCCCTCGGGGACCAGCTAGTCTAAAAGGTGCCATACTCTCTAGAAAGAGAGAAAAATAATTAGAGGCACATTATCTATGTCTAAGAAAAAGACAAAGATATGTGATGAATGTGGCAATTTTAGGCAAATAATGCTCGGTCCATGCTCTATGTCTATAGTAAAAGGTCATGAAATCGACAAATTCTTCAGCCTTGCGTCTTTGGTTAGTTCTCTATTTGTGTTGAAAATCAATAATGTAGGTACAGTTTGAAGTAGTTGTTGAGTTGAGAGTAGTTATTAGTTATTTATTTCATAGCTACTGAAGTGGAAAACGTGATGAACTCGTAAACGTGAACAGCGCTCGCTATAAAATTTTCTCATTATGTTTTGTATGAGTTGTTTGCAAACATGCGTTTTGATTTAGCAACTGTACATTGTTGGATTCTGGTTTAATTTGAATACTGAACCAATCTGTAGGTCAACGAGCTGTGGTTACGTAATGCCATTCTTTAATAACAGCTCTGTGGTGCCGTCATTGCTGTCTAGATGATCTATTGTGTCTGGTGAGACAAATTCTTTATTTGCACACCTTACTAACTTCTACATGTAGGTACTTGTACATATATCTATGTTTTTTATCTTTATCTTATCGTGTCAGATTACCCGGAAGTTTTAATACCTAAATAATAATATTTGATGGAAATGAGAGCTGATTACTTTGACTTTTTTTTAAAGGCCTCTCCTAATTCCTCTCATGAACCCTTTTCCCGGGAAAAGAGTTACCTAACATGATTGTGCTGTTTGTTTGTGACTGCTAATCTACTTCATATTACGTCATCATTTAGTATTGCATCATGTATTTACATAATCGTATTGGTTTTTTCGGTAACATGACTTGGCAAAAATTCCCGTTATTCTTATCTTTTTTTTCCCAGTTCGCACTATGTTTTATGTACGCTCCACATTTGCCAGATTATTACATCTGGTTGCGAAATATGCGAAACAAAATTAGGATCTTTATGTTCACATTTTTCATTTTGTTAGTAGGTTCCGATAATGTTTTTAATAACTTATTTGTTTATCATTATTTTTAGGGTTCTTTATCCAAAGGGTGAAACAGGACCCTAAACATAAATAATTCAATTGAAATAAAACAAATAATTAAGAGGAGCTCCCATACAATAAACCTATAACGATTTTTTTTACAGTTTTCTTTATAGATAATGGTACTCTCACTTAACCGTTTTTAGAATTAACAAAACTTCTACAGTCTACACCATATCGGTTCGAGTAGATCGTATCTGAAGGGTTTTTTACATAAGTACCTATACCTATGATCACGAAAAGTGTACCTATAATAAAATTCTCTGTGTTATGTGTTATTAAACCTTGAAACAAAACAGCTTTGTTTGACTTTATGTAAAACATTTTTTCATTTAAGTATTGTTATCTAGGCAACGCGGTCAGTGCTCATCAATGGTTTACAGAGATTAAAAATTAGATAACATTCACTATAATGATGCCAGTAGGCGAATCCTTTTATAGACGATAGACGTTAGCCCTTAATCAGCTCCATATCAAATTTGTCTTCATAAGTTCATACATTGTTGCACTTTTGGAAACTGGCAGTTAGCCGGCTAGATTAGCTAAAGAATCGTCTATGCTTTGATGTACTCGTAACTGCAAACGATAATAGTCTCTCAGAATAAATCGGATGCTCGTCGGATGCACCCCGCATACCTACTATCGGAAATATTGAAAATGTATACACCAGTGAAATATTGAAAATGTATATGTTACCAGATGAAAACGTCGCAGTCCTGTGAAAAGACCTGATGTCCATTGAAAAATCTTGAGTATTTTTAGTTTGAAAATTTTCATTCAAACCTACCAACGGCCACTCAGCCTGTCGTTGAAATTGAAACGTACTTAACAATTTAAAAAGTCGTAATAATATCGTTTTTAAACATTGCGGATCTCACTCGCGTTGCACATGGCATGGTACTCAAAGCGTGTGGCAGCGGCATCCCCCCTTCCTTTCAATTGTTAACAAAAGAAGATTACTTTTAGGACGTTTGACTTTTTAGTAAAGAGAACTTTTAAATGTAAGTAAGGTGTATTTTATTGAAAATTTTAAAAATCCTGAGATGTCATGAAACATGCAAAATCTGGCCACAATCTTGAGAGTCCAAAAATCCTGAAATCTCAGGACAAATCCTGAGATATGGTAACCCTACTTCCGGTCAGTATAAAATTTTTTCCGATAAAAATTTCTTGCAGTAAGTAGGTAGGTAATAGATTTCATTAAAATGCTCTTTCAGAGTTTACCTCACCTAATTCAATTGATCTACGATAACTTCGGGTAAGTATCTCTACTTTTTTTGGTATCTATTAATGAGATTCAGAAAAAGTCGTAAAAAATATCCGTAATAATAAAAATCGAATCCTTGATGCGTAATAAATGGAGATTAGAGACAAATGGTAGTATTACTGTTTTATGTTCCTATTAATTGTTTTAGTAGGTAGGTACACTTTTTCCCTGTCACATGATTTGTTTTATGGTATGTAGGTATATGACTTAGGACAAGGACAAAATCTAGACGAGCTATATTTTAGGTCAATGCGGCGGCGACGCCAACGTTTATGATGTCTTTTTGTTTTCCGCATCGAAAGTAGACGCGGGGAATTTTCTGGAACACGTTATTCATGATTCCATACACATAATATCCTCTACATATTTTTGTATTATTATCAATTTCTGCTGTAAAAGACGAGGTAAAAATCTATTTTTTTTTTCCAACAATTTAAGCTCCTTTTTAACCGACTTCAAAAAAAGGAGGAGGTTCTCAATTCGGTCGGTATGTTTTTTTTTTTATGTATGTACACCGATTACGCCGAGGTTTCTGGTCCGATTAGTGTAATTCTTTTTTCGTTCGATGCAGTATACTTGCAGTTTGGTCCCATAAAAATTCATCCAATTTGGTTCAGTACTTTTTATTTTGTGAGCATTTTTATTGATGGATAATGTGATGATCTTTACTTTTTTGAGTGTTTGTTACGCGATTACTCCGCCAATTGTGGACCGATTTTCAAAATTCTTTTTTTCTTGTACGAGGAATAGTTCACTTTAGGGAACCCTGCAAGTTTCATCAAAATCGGTTCAGCAGTTTTTGATAGGGAATTTTATTAGCTTATTGTGTACATGAGCGATGTTAATACCGGTGCTAAGGATTACCAAATTCTAGTGCACATGTAAGAAAATGATGTATTTGACAAGAATTTGGGTTGTGTATTTAAACTAAAAAGAGTGAAATAAAAAAACTTAAAAAAAAAAAAATTTAACCGCCTTCAAAAACAACCACAAAAAAGGGTAAAATAACCTACAAAATAACTTTTCTTTCGGAAGTCGGTGGCATAAAAGACAACGAAATAAAAAAAACAAAGCCACCGACTTCCGAAAGAAAAGTTATTTTGTAGGTTATTTTACCCTTTTTTGTGGTTGTTTTTGAAGGCGGTTAAATTTAAAAAAAAAAGTTTTTTTATTATAATGGATTCACTGTTATGTTCAAGGTTGACGCTTATGAATAATTTTATCATATCGTAGCTTCTACTACTACTTACCTAAGTATTTTTTGGGAAAGATTGTGAAGATGAGATGGGTGGATTCATGGATGGTTGTCACTCTTCCACGCATCAACTACCTACGGAACGGATTTGGATGTTAATGACACAGATACCTACCTAGTTTATTTTGATTTCCAAAAAGGATATTACTTATCCCGGCACTCTAAAGTATGTCATGGGTGTTTATAAACAGTGCCGGTTTTAGCATTTTCGGCGCCCTGGGCGATATTTCTACTGCGCCCCCTAACTGCAATTCAAACCCATATGAAAAAAGGAAAAGGATATAATGAAATAACCATTTATTAAAAGGTAATCCTTCGATAGCCCTTTACGTTCCAGGGTTACGGTTACCTGATGAAACAGTACCGCGACCCCGGTTGGCGGTTAATTTCACTTGGTGATAAAGTCAGGTTTTTCCGGAGTATTTTTTATATTGCAGAAAAAAGACCAATATTCCGAATACTCATTTAACTGTGCAAATCTTTCGTGAACTAAAATTAATGTATGTTCAACCTCTGATAAATTAACATTCTGTATGGTCGAGGATTCCCAGTAAAATTACAATGCATGCAGTGTCAGTTGTAGACAGGTCCGCGATACTCGCCTGAGTATCGCGTAAGGTACATGAGCTAGTTCATCATAAAAGAGCAAATCAATGTCAGGCGCGGTCTTATCTCATATTCCCAAAAATTGGTTTCTTAGAACGTCGAGTATGACGTAATGTAATAAAAATAAGCGATGATTCCCGATGTCCACCCCCAGCTTGTCCCCCGCTGGGGGACAGCGCAACTTTTTCTAAAAAAGTTCCGTTTGTCCACCCCGGGGTGGACAAAAGGAACATTTATTAGAAAAAGTGGCACTGTCCCCCAGCGAGGGACAGTGATACGATTTTTTAAAAATATTTTCGTTGTCCCCCACGGGTGGACAGCGCTACGATTTAAAAAATGAGAATTCTCAGTGTCCACCGCGGGTGGGCAGAGATACTTTTTTTTATTTATTCCCAACAAAGTTGTAGCCAACCCTTTTTAATTGTTTTTATAAACTTTGAGTGAAGACTCGTTACAGACTTTAGAAGGAAGATGATGATATTATTATAATAATAATAAAAACAAATTAGGTTCCTATTTTAAAATCAACGTTTATTTTAAGAAAAACTGCTAATTAACACCATAATTAAAAATACAAAAGTAGGTTTATTTATTGTAATATTTTTGTTTAAAATTTACTTTTGACATTGACTAGGATATGACGTTTATTCTAATCATATACACCTGAAAAGTATATAATAATTTAAAATGTTCATACAAAGTAGAGTAACATCAAACCAATTTTTCTAATCCAATTTTACAGGCTCGCTTTATTATTTGTTTCATGGTATTATTTGTTTCATTGTAACAAAACACTCAAGTTCTGAATTCACTTGTGCAAAATTCAATTTTATTCTATGGACTTTCATAGAATAAAATAGTATTTTCAAACATGAAATAAATGATCTGACTATATGAAATTGTTAAAATAGTATTTTTCATAATTATGCTTACATTTACAATCTTTATATTTCATTACTAGTTTTTTTTTTTCAGTCAAAGTAGGTATTAAAAATAGTTAAACCGGGAATAAAAAAAAAAGTATCTCTGCCCACCCGCGGTGGACACTGAAAATTCTCATTTTTTAAATCGTAGCGCTGTCCACCCGTGGGGGACAACGAAAATATTTTTAAAAAATCGTATCACTGTCCCTTGCTGGGGGACAGTGCCACTTTTTCTAAAAAATGTTCCTTTTGTCCACCCCGGGGTGGACAAACGGAACTTTTTTTAGAAAAAGTTGCGCTGTCCCCCAGCGGGGGACAAGCTGGGGGTGGACATCGGGAATCATCGAAAATAAGCAACGCGAAAAATACAGTGAACAGAGAAGGGTATAAAGAAGAATTTAAACCGAACAGAATAATAAATAAGAGTTTGATATTCCCAATAAAAATTGGGAAGTTGTAGCACAAAAATAAACTTTGACGTCGAAGATCTCTGTATTTCCAGCGATAACAACAGTTTTTTTTTAAGAATTTAGTAGGTTTTCCATTTTTTTAAAACTTTAACCGAACCATTATTTAATTTTATGTCTATATTTTAAATAATCTAAAGAAAAGCAGTAAAATAAATGCCCATTCGCAGCTTACGTCACATTTCGACACAAATGTCATTTTTTCAATTTTCAATCTTATTGACGCTCCATAGTGGTGACAATAGTTTACGCGGTCATAAGCGATTAAAATCGTAGTCAGTCCGCGTCTTAACCCCCTTACTTATAAAAACTTGTGTTGCTTAGCTACCGATTAAATATCACCTGTCCTTGTCATTTCTATTTTAATGAATAGAGATGGCAAGTGACTTAAGAGCTATTTAAGATAAGTAACGTCTAATCAATGTTTATAAGTAAGGCCCTAAATATATAACGAAAGCTTCCTGGTTCTTTTACTCTTCTTTTAAACACACGTTATAAACCGGTTTGGTAATAATATATTTACTCCCACCTGCCCCCTGTAAGATGCCACAATGAATCCGGCTAGTTCGTCGCTACTTTTTTTTATCTTCAAACGATTCTCTGATACAATACAGTTTGCTTTATTTCTTTTTTAGAAATCCATCAGAAACTTGCACTGTTACCTACCTGCTTAAATAACACTTCGGCTCCTGTATATTATTATAAACACGACGTTTTTATTACATACTAGCTTCCGCCCGCGACTCCGTCCGCGCGGATGTCGGTCTTCGCGTGGTTGGTTTATTTCTCCATTTTGAGTAACTCTGACAATGACATCTTATAAATATCTATTGGACCCAAATACGGCTAAGCCTATAATAATTAAGGAGATCCCTCTATTGAGCTACTGCTGTTGAGCTCGCGTTCTGTAGTAAATATTTTTTTCATAGTAATTCCGACCTTGTATTTACAAATAACTGATCGGAACAGTAATCAAAAAGGTCGCGCTGAAAAGCACGGTTTAAAATTACACGCATACAATATTAAACGGACGACCGCTCGCCACACTGGACACGTCCGCTCGCATCAAAATTCAGAATTTCAGTCAGGGAGGCGTGGCCCGCGTGTGCCGCAAACGGTTCAAGCCAAATCCGACTTTCGGCGCTACAGGTTACGGCGCTGAATCCACTGCGGGTAATGCAACGTGTGTTCGCGGTTCTACAGAACAACGTCTATGAATAAAACTGAAAAATAAGATTTTTTTTTCTACGTATTTTTCCAGGATAAAAAGTATCCTATTTTATGCCCAGGATAATAAGGTATAATTATACCAAGTTTCATCGAAATCGAACCGTTCGTTGTCACGTGATGCCTGCACATACAGACAGACAGACAAAATTTTTTTTAATCACATATTTGGGTTTGGTATCGATCCAGCAACACCCCCCGCTATTTATTTTTTCAATATTTTCAATGTATAGAATTGACCCTTCTACAGATTTATTATATGTATAGATTTTGGTCGAGAAACCCAAAACTTTTTTTTAAACAGTTGTTAACAAAACTGGGATCAGTGTTTCAAGTTCTCTACCTGTTCGACCGTCTTTGAAGAAACGTGAGATCATTGAATTAGACGGTCCGAACACGACTATTTACTAGATACGTTTTTATTACGTGGTAAAATCAACCACAGACGGAGGAGTGGAGGGAGCCCACCCAGGGCAAGACGGGAGGGACAGTCAGATTTGTACTGACTAAAATCCTCGGTGTCCTACCATAGCCCTTTACTTTCCGGGGCCTAGCTACCTGATAAGGGCCGGGTTACCTGATAAGACAGCCCCGCGACTATTTACTAGAAACTTTACTTTTATTTTGGGGCAGTTAAACCTTATTTACTAGAACCGTAAAACGAACCATTAAAACTAAGGACGGACAATTTCGATCACTGATGCGTTTATGAAGTCAATGAGGAGTCAACGAGCTATTGTTAGAGTCTTTGCGAAACTCATTGAAGAACTGAAACGTTCATACTGCACGGAGACAGAGAAAATATATACCTGCCATCATACATTTTTAATACAAAAAGAAAGTTTTTTGCAAGTTAACAGGCGTAAAAACTAGAATGACCTGGCGGACTTTGCGCAATCTTAGCGATTTCTAACGTTTTTGCTGGCTAGCGTTTAGTGGCTTAAAAACAGGCCATAAGGTACCTATGTCATGCTGGTCGTGCATATCATTACTGGCCACCATTATTATAAACTACTGCCGTAGGTAAGCACCTTCATTAACTAGCTAAGTATATAGGTAGCTATACTTACATATACAATGGTACCTATTGTGTTGAGCCCCATGAAGGCGAAACGAAACGAATGTAATGGGGGCCCCATTACATTCGTTTCGTTTCGCCTTCCTTTTGACATTTACGCTTGAAAATGTCAGATGTCAATGCTTTAGTCTCAAAAATAATTGCCATTTGAGGTCTGTATTCTGTATCTCAAGTTGCCACTAAAATATTTTAACTATATTTGGTTTGTTTTCATTATTAATTTAATTTTCTATTATTCTGTTGTTAAATCTTTACAAAAAGATTTAAAGGTAGCGTAGGTACTAACTTTTTATTTATTCTTCCGAGTAAGGTCGTAGAAACCTATTCAATTAATGAATCAAATCAACGCGTTGATTACATTTGCATTTCAAATAAGAAAGAGCCAAACAACGACATTGTGATAGCTATGAAAGTGTTTCAAACGGACGCAAAAATACGACAGTTTCATTCTGTTTTAAAAGTCGGTTAAAACAATAGAGTTTGCATAAGTTTAAAATTGACCGACAATTAAAACTGCTGTAGATTACAGATTTGGTCAACATAAGATGATGTAAAAACACGCTATATCTCATAATTCGGGATTGGAATGAGCTTGATATTGTTAAATTATGTTAAATATGAACATAACATAGTAGAACTTACCATTTTTTCTTATCCTTCATCTTGAAATTATATTTATTCACTTACAACAAAAACTCTTAAATTAATACTGTTCAAAAATGTTCGTCAGCTTCACTTATTAATTAAAAATGCCTTAAAAATAGATTTAATGTCTCTTAAAAAACATGTTGGATTTACGTTTACAGTATAGCACCAAAAAGGCCGGTTTGTTGTGTGGTTTCGTGAGAAAACTTCAAAACATTATGAATGAAGCGATCGATAGTGCGTGAGAAGCGAAGGCGGAGTGGCCGCGACGACCGACGACGACTAATAACGGGCGAAGCGCCGACCGACTGACTGAAGTGATCGACTGATCGCGCTCAGTATTATGTGTCGTGGTGTGGTCCTGAGTGCTCGGTAGCTCGAGTGTCGAGCGCACCGGCATATACGTCAACACCAATCAATGAACTTCGCAAACCTTGAACGCATGCCGCCCGATGCCGACAACGTGCCGTAAGCTCAAATGTGCCGTGTGTGGGAACCGAACGCCGAACGTCAGCATATATCTGGGGTAAACACACATTCGGTCTGATAGCACACCAGATAACGAACGCGACACGTGAGATTCGCTTGTTTAAGGCATTGGCATTGATCATAGAGCTTCGATTACCCCAACTGTTTGCACGTAATTGTTTATCTAGCGGTCATTAGATAAGTACATACGTATATCTAGATATACTTACGTAATAAATTGCTAGTGCTTATGCGTAATCATTCTAACTTAATGGTTACCTACGTACGTTGAAAAGGTTTTGTTGATCATTAGCATTATTAGCAAATACCTCATACAAATAGCTATGTCAGCTAACAGAGGCTACAGGGGGTAATCTGCAACATGCAACAAGCAATCAGTGTGAACTGTGTTATTACGTTGAGAAAATATATCTAGATAACTAGGTCCTAAAAGTTTTCAAATGAAAACTAGTACAAAAGGTTAAGATTATAGGAAACATTAATCACAATTGGCACCAGAACATAACTAATTACCTTTTCAGGACTATCTGATCTACAGATTTTGCCATATTTCAGCATACTACTTTCAGCGACATCTTGAAACGCTGAAGCGTAAGTTTCAGTGCGCGTCGTGCGTACGTGAGAGACAGATATACCAAAATAATAGTCTCTTTCAAGTTCCGCATCGTTCCGGCAGATGTCATGACTGGACATATGTAATACACTAGGAATTTCTTCGTGTATTGTGGGTGCGTTTACAAACATATAAACTCACATACACAAACACCCAGACCCAGAAAAACTACTTACTTGTAGTTTATACTTTTGGTTGCGTGTGGGAATCGAACCCGCGACACGCTGCGCAGCAGTCGATCGCTCAGTAACAGCACCAACCATTAATTTGAGAGGCTACTACCTAACTGCACCAACGACCATTTACATCTAGACGCCTCATGCACGATCTGACTAACGAAAATTATTCTTTCAAGTCGCTGAGGTACGACGTAAGCGAGGGGGACGGGGTACTGCGTTCTGATTGGCTAACGGGGACGGGGTATTGCTGCGTTCTGATTGGCTAACTCAAGGTCAGTACGACGAGGGGACTCACAGGAGCGGTCGAGTCACGACGGTTATAAGACTTTTTTACCTAATGTGTTGACAGACATCGGTCGCCTGTGATTAGGAGTCTAGATATAAATGGTCGTTGAACTGCACCAACCATTAAAAATTTGAGAGGCTGCTACCTTTGAGGAAAAAGTCAATTTTAATTCTATACAAATTCTATTTATACAGACAATTCTATAATATATACCTACAGACGTGACGTGACCAGCAATCCAGCACATAATCAACCTATCCTACCAAAGAACATGAACCTTTTTCTTTTGTGATAAAGAAAATCTATTAAAGAAATTCGACTTATCGGGATAGGTTGATATGCGTTTGTAGGTAGCAAATTCTATATCTTTTAAAAAACTCGATGTCTCACACCAGGGATTTTTTTTTCTGTATCGTGGGTGCAATTACAAACATGAAAATAGACGAACATCCAGACCCAGAACAAGTACTTGTAGGTAATAAGTAGAAATATTCTTTATTTTTTTGCCGTGCCGGGATCGAACCCGCGGTAGTCGGGCAGTCGATCGCTCAGCCACTCACTGCGGCAACCGTGCCGTCCATTCGTCTCGGCGTTTTTTACCTAGATTCGTTCGCTGGAACGCATCCGGTCTAGCCGCTAAATAGTAAACGTACTGACACTGCTGAAGTTTCAAGAATCAACAAAAATGGAGAAGTTTTTTTTTGTCAGCAAAAAGCAAGCATAATTAATTAATTAAATAGTATTTATAGACTCTACGACAAGGTGCACTTTGGTTACGGAAATAAGTTCAATTATTTTTTTTATGTCTCGACAATTAATAAGGAAACCTTTGTTCTAGCATTATTTAAACGTTGGTTATCTAACCTATGTAGTTATTATACGTACATATTTATTTCCGCATTGCCGTCAGTCAACTTACCGAGTACTGCGACAAAAGTAGTTCAAAATGTCTAGATACAAATCTTGATGATGATGATGCGATCCGACCGGTTTCGGCCAGGGCGATTGCTTCAGTTTGTAGTTGTCGTTCGTGTGCTCGCATGTGGCTTATGTATCCAATCTTTTTTGCAAAGATCCGCGCACAATGCAAATACAAATCTTATCCAACCAGTTATCAGTTGTGTTATTCAGAGGTTAGGTATTCACCTGGCACCTGCGAAACATTTTGATAGGAGCCGTATGTGGGATAGTAAAGGTGCCTAATGTGGAATACCTGTTGATTTAATGCAGTGTATTTCAACCTTTTTCATGGCACGGCCCCTTTAACATGACGAAATATTTCGCGACCCCCCTAGCCGTTGCTTCTTTTTTCAAGTATTTTGTGGCAAATTAATATTCAATCCAACACAGTTATTCATTTAGGTACATAATGTAGTCCTGTATGTCCTTTAGTCAACATTTTTCCTAATATTTTTTTAAACTATGTTTTTTTTACTTCAGTTGCTTTAAATACGGCTTCTATTAATTTTTTTTTCAGGTGCCAGGTGCCTTTAAAATGTTGGAGTACTTACTTCATTGAGCTCAATGATCAACTCGCATTATTCAATGCTCCAATAATACATTATACTACTGGCTGTGCTACAGGGGTAATCTTCATGCCTCGTTGAAGTGACTATTTAATAAGAATAGCAGGTATTTGGACGATACGGTCAGTATTTTTTGCTATAATGGACTTATGGATTTTACACAAGTACAAGTCGCGATATCTAAAAACGCCACTTTAGCAATGTTTCTAATAGAATTGCGATAAAATAGTTCTTTATCAATTATCTACTCTATTGCTTGAGCAATAGAATAAATATTCCATTTTATTTATCCCATAGCAAATGATCTATTTTTAGACCCGTAGTTCTCTTTTTTCAGTACCGTTCTTTGATGCCTCGTGACCGAATGGAAAGCACGTGTGTGGACTTCAATTCAATCATGCATGTATGAGCAATATGATGCTGCACTGCGAAACCGACACTCAAGTGGCCCGCGAATGAATGTGCGGACACAATTTTTAACCGACTTCAAAAAAAGGAGGAGGTTCTCAATTCGGTCGGTATGTTTTTTTTTTTGTATGTACACCGATTACTCCGAGGTTTCTGGTCCGATTAGTGTAATTCTTTTTTCGTTCGATGCAGTATACTTGCAGTTTGGTCCCATAAAATCAAACAAATAAATTTCATCCAATTTCGTTAAGTACTTTTTATTTTGTGAGCATTTTTATTGATGGATGATGTGATGATCTTTACTTTTTTGAGTGTTTGTTACGCGATTACTCCGCCAATTGTGGACCGATTTTCAAAATTCTTCTTTTCTTGTACGAGGCATAGTTCACTTTAGGGAACACTGCAAGTTTCATCAAAATCGGTTCAGCAGTTTTTGATAGGGAATTTTATTAGCTTATTGTGTACATGGGCGATGTTTATATCGGTGCTAAGGATTACCAAATTCTAGTGCACATGGAAGAAAATGATGTATTTGACAAGAATTTGGGTTGAATATTTAAACTAAAAAGAGTAAAATAAAAAAAAAATTTAAAAAAAAATTTAACCGCCTTCAAAAACAACCACAAAAAAGGGTAAAATAACCTACAAAATAACTTTTCTTTCGGAAGTCGGTGGCATAAAAGACAACGAAATAAAAAAAACAAAGCCACCGACTTCCGAAAGAAAAGTTATTTTGTAGGTTAATTTACCCTTTTTTGTGGTTGTTTTTGAAGGCGGTTAAATATATTTTTTTTAAGTTTTTTTACGACACATCGTAAAAAGAAAGAAAAATACATTATGTAGAGGCAGGAATACTTACCTAATAAGGTTAAGGATTTAGTAGCATAGCATTTTTCTTGATTCAACCTTCGATCAGATCGAAGTATTCAACTGATAAGTACTTAGGCATGTGACACGTCCAGGGTTGAACACAATAAATTCCTGAATCAGCATAATTATTTAACTCGCCTGTTGCGTTGTGGGTGTACTGATGGTGATCGCGACTTTTAGCATGAGGGCCTAGAATATAATATAATAGAAAAGCCTATCTCCGCCTATAACTGGTAGCATTAGCAGTTCGGTGACCCTGTTGCCATAAATTGATGATTATGGCAACAGTGACCCTGTTGCCATAATCATCAATTTATGGCAAAATCTCTTAGTCAAATGAGACGTGATCATTGTGGTGAAATTGGAGTTAGACTTCAGCTCCCTTTTTTTATCAAAGACGGATATTTGCTAATCTACTTTTGGCATATCTAGGCATTTTTTTGCGTGGTAAAATCATCAAATGAGTGCTCCCACCCATTACTGTCAGACTTGTACTGACTAAAATCCACGATGTCCTTCATTAGCCTTTAGCCCTTTACGTTTCCAGGGTCACGGTAATGGAATAAGTCCCGCGACCTTTGGCATAGGCATGGTGATTATTTTTGACTTGTTTTTTTTTTTTGCTATTGACTCATTTTGCGATAAATATGCCATGTAATTGGACGATATCGTCAATTTGGAGGCTCAGATAAGATAAGCTAGGTACGTGTTTTTTTCGACCAGTCATTAAACTATGATGCAAAAATCAAATTGATTTGTGTTCTCAAATCACTCAGGTCTTCAAGAGATAACCCTCTAGGTACAAACAGATTTTACCTCTACGTTATAAGATTATTATTATGTATAATTATACAGAAGATACCTAGTGTTAACCGATGTTTGAATTGAATTAACTTTTGCTTTAGCTGTTCCCCGGCCGTGGTTCACCTCCTCTGCGCGGCTCCTATTGGTCGTAGCGTGATGTTAAATAGCTTATAGCCTTCCTCGATAGAAGAACTATTCAACACAAAACGAATTGTTCAATTGAAAGCAATAGTTTCAGAGATAAGCGCGTTCAACTATACTTACCTAGTTTAATGTCTTTGCGTTCAATTAAAAATAAACTTTTCTGCTTTATTAATAATCGTACCTATAGATTTACATTATTGTGTCCCAATATATTTATATTTTCCTGGTTACGGTTGAAATATGAATGATCATGTTACTATATTTAAATATTTACGCAATATTTTCTAATATATAGGTATGTATGTACTTACAAATCATTCAATTAAAATTATACTTATTGCGAAGTGTTGAGTAAACACATTCATTGTGAAAATGTAAAAATTTCAAGAAGTCCATGTTTGTTTAGGTTCGGTACCTACTTGATCGGTATTTTATAGTTATTTATACAGCAGCATTATGATGACCTCGTGACTCAGACACCTTGGCAATGACTGATATGTAAACCATCGCGTGTTCGAATTCATAGTGCGTTCGATTTAATTAAATTATTGTCTTCATCCATGCACGATTTACAGGCACTTATTATGCCATCATAGGTCTTATCTTACTAAGTAGATGTGCCTACCGATTATGGGCATGGCATAAAAAGGTAGACACGCATACGAGAAGGAGGTGCCACCAATTCAATGAAATAAAAACAAAGCTACCGAATTCCGAAAGGAAAGTTATTTTTCACATTTTGTGTGTTTGTTTTTGAATTTGTTAAGGATGAGAAACGATTGCATGTAGCGGAGATGAGGATGTTGAGATAGATGTGTGGAGTGACAAGAATGGATAATGATAGGGAAGAATGGAAGAAGAATACGTGTTGCTCCGACCCCAAGTAGAATGGGATAAGGACAGGAAGAAGAAGAGTGTGTTTGTTTTTGAAGTCGATTTACATTTTTTTTTGTTTTTAACCCGCTATATTATAGCTTCACTTGTAACTATGTATATAAGAAAATCTTGGAATCTTAATTTGACCCACTTCCCGGTCTTCGATTAGGATGAAATTTTGCACACGCTCTGAGTTCTGATGACAATACATGACTAGCTAAGAAACGTCATAACAAATCCAATATGGCGGCCTCCCCAAGATGTCGGACTGGCTGTTTGAAATCCACCCCCATGATATGGGTAACAAATGAAAGGGGTTTGCTGTCAGGAATATATGGCGGACGTCCAAGATGGCGGACAGGCTATTTGAAATGCACCCACCATATGGGTATCAAATGAAAGGGTTTGCTGTCAGGAATACGAAAAAAAATAGTCACGTGACTTAAATCCAATATGGCGGACGTCCAAGATGGCGGACAGGCTATTTGAAATGAACCCCCATTATATGGGTATCAAATGAAAGGGTTTGCTGACAGGAATACGAAAAAAATAGTCACGTGACTTAAATTTAAATCCAACATGGCGGATTGGCTATTTGAAATGCACCCCCATGATATGGGTATTAAACGAAAGGGTTTGCCGAATGGGATACGAAAAAAAATATCACGTGACCTACATCCAACATGGCGGCCGTTCCAAGGTGGCGGATAAGTAGTAAATTAAGTTTGAATAATAAGAAGACTAAAATGTATACTTTTTAGTGCGTGCTTAAAGCGTGTTTTTTAAACTATTAAAGAACTATTATTTTGTAACTATGCTAGTAACTGACACTGACATTAGTATTTTTTTCAGCCGAAGTGTTTAGGTAAATAAGTAACTTGATTTAAATCCAACTTTGAAACGATAGGTCGTGTCTAAAATTGCGCCACAATAACAAACCTATATTTTATTTTATGTAAATACAAAAAGTTATTAGGTATTTACTTCATGGATACTAAGTAAATATTTACTTCTTATAGTTGTAGGACCTGAATCTAAGCAATGGTGTTGTTTACGCAGTCATAAAGGGAATTAAAAGTTGTTTCCAATTTATTTATTTGTTGTTTGTTTAAATTATACATAGAACCAGTAGCCACTCCTGCTAAAGTGACGTATAGAATTGTTTTGACTTCTTGTGTAGGATACATGGTATACTTATTTGTAATTAATTATCGTTATTATGTACCTAAACATTTACATTAGGTATACCAATTAAGGCGCCTCACCGCTGATGAGTCGTCAATTGATGATAATGCCATGTAGCCGATTTCGGCCAGAGCGGATGCAATTGATGGCTTTTTTTAGAGTGGTTGAGAGAGCTTTCGTACCTATCCAACTTTTGCCGAAAAACTCCGAGCACAAAGCGAACATGTAAGAACATCATTCATGACACTTTAAGTTATGTCTGTTTGCAGGTGGTCTAACTTTTAGGTCGAGATCTTGCGACATGAAAATTTTGAGATGCAGTTTGACAAAAGCTGATGCTGGAGCACAAATTCTGATTTACCTCAGCGTTAAGATGCCCTTTGTACGTGACTATGCTGTCCAAATACTTGAAATATTCAACATGCTTCGGGATACTTCATGACGCCGATTAATATGTCAGGAATTATAATATCTGTTCGTTTACGGTCTTCAATTAATTATACATACAATGTTATGTTTTTTATACACAACGGTTATCGATATTGTAACTTGAAACTGTCTCGGACGATAGGTACGGGATATTTTGGAAACATGACACAGTATTTTCAATTTGTTTGAACTCAATACTTGGGAGGTACTTTCTCTAAATAAACATATTACGTCAATACAAGGGAAAACAAGTTAAATAAGTAAATCTTCAGTCTCCGTTACAACAATGTAGGTCTTTCGGTCGTGCACCACCGGCACTGGCCTATGAATGTGAGTCGAGAACGTGTTAATTGGAAGCGACCGTATGACCCGTTACATTTCCTCAAATTCAACCATAGGGTAAACAGATGCACCAGATGTGTGTCATCTGTCAGTAATTATCGTCCCTATAAAACATGAGCATTCTCTCCATGACGGGTACAAAGGGATTAGCCACCGGTGCTTCACCAAGTCCAAAGCCAAACATTTTTATAAACATAATATATCATCATGTTCAGTTTCAAGTTACTGTGTTTAACGTTACTTGCACTCTTCATGTTCGTTAGCTCGAAGCCTCTTGAGGATTCAAAGAGCGTAACGTCTCAGGTAGATGACGGCGAAATGATGGAAGGAGCAGAGTCCCAGAATCCATTCCTACCACGTTTTGCAATGAAAAAACTTCGAGAACGAAGTGAGAAAGCAAATGCACAGAGGAGGAATTATCAGGGTCGAAGAATGAATCCACCATCAAGACGACCATGCCCGCACAGATATTATTGAGTGAGTAGATTTCCAATATAACTTTTACGACATTTAAGAGTTCATCTGCGTCACTGCTTCTTGGATGTTTAACGCCACAATTGAGCACAAGATTTTGGGGTGTATAATGGGCAAGTGGGATCAATTAGTTGAACAGCGAAATTAAATTCTTTAATGTCTTATTTTTTAATACTTTCAAACCATTGCTTTTATTTCTTTAGATATTTTTTCCGCAATTTCTGTTATTTGAGCAATCTATTTACAAATGAAATTTCTGTTGCCACACACCTTTCTTTGACCTCGATTTACTGTAATATAAGACAAGCTTACTAGAAAAATTTCACATTGAAGCTTGTGTTCGCCGCGTTATCAAGTACGAGTCTAGAATCTACCTAAAACTTTGAACTATTCTTTCAGAAAAATGAAGGCGCATATAATATTATTATTAGTGGGGATTATCAGTGCGTTTGCAAATCCTGTTTCTAAACCAGAAAATTCGAATAATGATAAGGAACCACCATTGTCAGAACCAACTGAGTTAGAAGTTAAGGTAGAGGTAGAAGACGCAACATTAAACAAAAGTGATCCTGAACCAATCAAACTGGAAGTAATCAGTGAAGAAATCGTGCGCGAACCAGATACAAACGCAGACACCAATAAATATGGCGACGGAGAAGTTGATATAGTGATTGAAGAAAGTGTAACTCCTTTAGAAGAAGTAATCTCCGATGAGCAGAATGAAATCCCAATTGACGATGACGACTATCTTTATCCGGGTGATCAACTAGTTAATAATATAATAGCGGAAAGAATTCAAGATGAAATAATGGAAACTGCTGCAGGATTCGCGCCACCTCCGTTTTTGAGAAAGCGGCACAGACAACCTCCGCGGCGCCGATTTGCCATCCGCCGAAAATTCCAGAGTTATCCGTATGCACCGTATAGAAGACTTCCCTTCTATAATCCCTACTACACATTTTATCGTCCTAGCTCTCTAAGATTTTATTAATTTATGTAATATTTTACTTATTTAACTTATTTTAATTTAATTTAAATGTAGTTTTTAGTGATGAGTCCAAAATAAAACAAAATGCGCGTAAATAGTAATTGATTTTAATTTATTTCTACAAAATCTATAAGCACATTGGCCTTACCAACAAAATTATATCATTATATTAATCTATCTATTTACACTGTTAATTGTCGCATTCTATAACTGCATCACTTAAATTAGGAAAAACATTGTACACTAAATTGTATTTTATTCATGGCAGTTGCGTAAAGTGGTTCCTCCGTTAACAACATTACATGGACCTATGAATCGTCTTTTTACATTATACACATGTAAAGTATGACACAAAAATGATTTCGATTACTAAAATATACTTGAATCACATAATATTTTCATACGAATTAAAAAATGTAGGACGTGATTAAAAGTAAGAATCAGTAACTAGTTTACATAGAGAGAAATTACGAATAAATTACTTGATAAATAAATATCCATTGATAAAAATACACAAGGAATCGTAAATGAGTAAGTTATATTTCAAACAATATAATATGAGAAAAGTTCAAGATTTCGTTGGTACGCGATCTCGCACTGTGCGCGGGCAGCACTCATTTGCCGGGGCCCACGAGCGCCTCGTCCATGAGCTCGTCGTCGGTGATGCAGGGTGAGTTGGAGTGCGGCGAGGGCGCCACCAGCGGCGACGGCGCGGGGCTCTTGGCCAACTGCAGCGCCAGCGCCGGCGACGACGGGTACACCGGCCGCACCGCCACCATGCCCGACACCTTGCTGCCCGACGATGACGAGAAGTCCAGCAACATCTCCGCAGCCTCCTGCGGCGTCGTGGCCCCGCTGCGTGCTACGGCGCCGCTCGCCGGGGGCTTCATGCACGAGTCGGCGCCTTTCCTGTCTTCCGAACTGCCTTTAGGAGCGGCAAACCCCTTTGCCATTTCTGTTTTAAAATCCAACGGCAGGATTGGAAATGACGACGGATACCCGTCTTTTGAGTCGTCCTTATTTCTTACTGGACTTCCTCCCTTTGATATACTGTCAGCCATAGCTTTGGAAAATTCTAGGGGCCGGTCAGACTGGTCATTCTTACCGGGTGGTATTGTCTTAGGGCTCATGCTGCCCATATTGAGTAGTGGTTTCGGCACATTCAAGGGATACGCTGACTTTTGAAGGGTATCGGCCGTTCTGGCACTTGGATTATCGAAGTGTTGAAATTGATATTTACTTTGTTCTAGCGAACGAGCGAAATCGTTAACTAAGGAACGCTGATCATACTGCGCAGCAGGACTGTTTTTGTCTGGAGTGTTTTGATTTTTTAATTTTGGTATTTGAAACTTGCTAGTATCGAGAGGCTTGATTAAGCCTTCTACGAGAAAATTCGATTCCTTAGAACTTTTAAACCTGTCTCCATCAATTTCGTCTCTCGAACCACTGGGGCTAGAATGACGTTCAGATTTAGATGAAAAAATAGATTTCTCTGAATTAGTCATAAGTTTAGTTCTGGCTTTTTCTCGGTCCCTGTCTCTTATTATTTTAGCGAGGTCCGTGCTACTACTTTTTGGGGAACCAGAGCTGGATTTAGAACCAGACTTTGATAAGTTGATACCGGCACTACTTGTGCTCGACGATTTTGAATAAGGCACTTTAGGCATGTTGGGGTTGTTGGATCCGGACAAATCAGAAGGACTAATGTTAGCTTTTGGTGGTGTTGAACCCGACGTGACGCTACCGGATTTAGAAGATTGCATTGCTTGAGTCTTTTTGGATGCAGGGCCACTTATGACCCCTGGCTTTAAACCCGTGTGGGTTTTGGGAGAACCCTGACTTGGGGGAGTGAGTTGGGGTGATGATTGTTTCGAACTAGAACTACTGTAGTTCAATTTCGAGCTACTGCTCGAAGAATCTTTCGTTCTAGTTTTATTGATTGTTATCTTCATACCGTCGGAGCTCGGCTTCACCATATACTCTTGATTTTTGCTATCATTCATTTTTCCGCTATTGCCAGGGATACTTGTTTTGGGATCTGAAAACTTGGCACTACTGGAAGAACTACTAGATTTTGCACTTATTTCAGAATCAGTTCCACAGTGCTGGGCAGACTTGAGCTTATCTATCACAGCACTGAGGGAACCTTTCCTATTGCGAGCCTGACTCGGAGCATTTGATTTATTTACTTCAATGTTAGGGGGGGATATTAAAGGTTCCGTTACGGGACTATCACATGACACGGGGGTAATTTCTAACTGTTTTAATTTGATTGGGTTTTTTAATTTAGGGCTACTCCTATCGGAACTAGAAAAAGATAAGCCGGAATGTTTCTTGTCTTTATCTCTGGACGTCACCGAGCTAGAGCCGTAACTGTCTTTGGATATCTTTTTTGTGAGGTCATACCCTGTTGTACCAGATTTCCCTGAAGGCGACCCGCTGGTCGCAGACTTAAGTGCTGACATGCTTGGCTTTCCCGACCCCGAAGAACTGTGCTTAGGGGACGAGATGCTGTGGTTTTTTGGACTCGAGTAACCAGGTAAATGTTTAGGGCTATTTTGTACTGGAGAGTGTCTCGGGCTGCTGTGGTGACTAGATGTCCCCGACGGCTTTCCCAAACCCTTCACAGTGCTAGGGCTCGGTGACTTAGTTATCGAAACGGATCTGCCGTGCGTTGGGCTCGGACTAAATTTTCGTATGAGAGAGTTTGGGGAAGTCGCACGTAAAGGGGAGCCGTCAGTGGGCTTAATGCTAACCGACACGGGTTTAGTGAGCGGGTCCTGCTTGGGCGGCACTTTCTCCGGCGGCCCCATGGAGTCGTCTCTCCTGCGCTTCTTCTTCTTTTCCTTGCTTCGCTCTTCCCCCGATCTGCTCGACTTCTTCTCGGATCTGATACGATCGTCAAGCGTTTTCATTTGTGAAGATGTGATCGGTGTGATTGTTATGGAGCTGGGCAGAGCTGCGGGTGCGGCCGCTGTGATAGGGATTATCTCAATGCCGGGTCGTCTGTCCAGGCATAACATGGACGTTATACTGGAGCCGGAGCCTGCGTTGGGTGTGGTCGGTGTGCTACCTATAGGAGTTATGCTTACCGAAGACGGCATATAAGACTTCCCTTCGGTTAAATCCAAGAGGAGCGAGGACGCGCTCCTGCTTGTGCGTAATTCGGAATCTTTGCTTTTAAGTTTTTGCCTTTTGTGATCAGACTTGTGAAAAGAATTCCTGCAAAGAATAAATTACTGTTTATTATTAATCTGTTATGATATCTGTTGCGAGATGAGAGAGTAGTAGGTACGCACCGGATTATTTCGTCAACGTCTCCATCGTTCGAGTTGTCCATGTCGGACGAGGTCCTGTTGTCCGGCACTCCAACGTCGGTCGCGTCCATGGCCGACAGTTCCAGATCCGACGTGAACTCGTTCTGTGACACTGAGGACTCCCGCCCCTCCATGTCATCATTGGTTGAGTTACTGTTGACAGTATTCTCATCTTCGTTGACATATTCATCTGAATTGTCACTCTCGCTATCAGAGTCCATCATTTCGGCGATGCCTGATGGTTTACCTTTCTTCTGAGCGGGCCAGACATCGTCGGATTTTCTTTTTTTAGATTTTCTTTCTTCAGTTTGTGGTTTGGTGTCGTTTGAAGAGTCCTGGCACATTACGGATAGGTGGTGTTGCTGTTCTGAGAGATACGCTCCTGTGGACAATGTAATTCGGAATATAGAATACGGGAACGCACTCCGTACTCTGGGTATATTTGAGCTCGCAACAAGCTATGTAAAGTCAAGGCATTCTAGAAGTAAGCGTCAATCGTCTTCAACGTCAATCGTTATTAATAGCAAGTGTAGTAATACTGACCGCCCTGGTGCGGATGGTTGACGCTGGAAGGGTAGAGTGCCCTCGAGTGCATGTTCCCGGGCTCGTGCTTCACGTGGTCGCCGCCCGGGTCGAGGCCTCCCACACCACAGCTAAAATTTGGCTCCAGAGCCGAGTACCCGCCGTTTAACGGCTTACTGTCTGTCTCACGCTCCCAGATCTTTATCAATGACCTAAAGAGAATAGATTAGTATTATTTCTTTGCACTTTAATGCAATATGTTGGTATAAGGATACGAGGCCCTGGAAAAAAAGTATGGAGAAAAGAGGGATCCTCTGAGTTAATGTCTGGTAGCTAGCTACTGCCCAAGAGTTGTTGTTGGGTTGTTGTAATTTTTTTTTCTTTCAGCGAGGCGCGCGGCGCGGCGGTTTCGCTGAGCTCGAGCTCCACCGTGGCCATGCTGTGTATCTCACCTGAGTGTTATCGGTATGGAGTGCGTCTTCTGCAGCACCCTAGTGATGTACTCGTCGATGTGGTCTGCGGGAGCACTGTGCAGCGTGTACAGCGAGGCGCGCGGCGCGGCGGGGTCGCTGAGCTCGAGCTCCACAGTGGCCATGCTGTCGTCTCCCGGGTGCTCCAGGGAGATGGAGATGTGCTGCCACGACAGCGCGCTAACTTCGAACATTAACACGTTCTCCAGGTCTACGACTAAGGACAGAATGATGAAAAATAATGTAGTATTTAAAATTGAGGAGCTATTATGTATATTTAACCGAATCTTAGATTTTACACAGCCATGAGATTTCCAACTTAAATGTAGAAAATTTCATTCAAGCGCCAAAACAGCCTCGTTACACATAGACATAGAGCATTGACTGAGCATTATCTGTCTAAAAGTGACCATATCCGCTAGAAAGAGAGAAAAACAATTGTTTTATCATCTATATCTTTCTTTTACATTACCATAAACATAACTCCATCACACCACAAAAATATAAACATCTGTTGAGCGCTTTTCTAAAAACAGTGTAAACTGCTAAACAACCCTTATGTCAACGTCAAATGCCATTTTTAAGTTGACAGTTTTTTATAAGTGTTCAAAGATAATTATCTAACTTTTTATGGTAAAACCGTAACTATCTCTTACAGAATATAAAATTGACCTTAAAACCTATTTGATAAAGAGTATTGTCATTTGTGTTTGGCTATGGAAGGGTCAGTCTATGCTCTATGTCTATGATGTGATACACATACGTTTGCACTGCGTGCGCACGCAGCTGGTGATGAGCGTGTTGAAGAGCGCCTGCTGGCGCAGACAGGCCAGCAGTGGCGGCACGTGGGAGGGGTGCGTGAACGGCACGCTGCTCACCATGCAGCCGTCCAGCCCGCGCGTCTCGCACAGGAAGTAGCACTGACTCTGTTCTGGGAGATTCTAGAATATGCCACCAAAATATAAATACGGTTAGAAAAAAAAAAACTGGCCAAGTGCGAGTCGGATTCGCACCTATCCTACTGCTATGCTGTAATGAAACATATGAGTAAGTAAACTCTATGTTATCCTAGCTGTAAATTTGTTAAAAACGTTCCATGCCACGATTTTCAACTAGTCGTATCCCGTTTTCTAACAGTACACTACCTGTGGCTGTGTAAGAATAGATTCAATTTTTTTTTCTTTCATGAAACATCTGCTAGAACTGTATTGTTTCTCTATAAAGTCACAAAATATATCATTTATTGTGTAAAATCATCTCCTGGGTGGAGCTGAAGGGGCTCTCAGACACTCCTGAGGTTTTGGTCAGAGTACATGGGACATCGGACAGAGCCTAACAAGACGTCTTAAAGCGAGAGTTTAAACTCACAGGCTCTTGCATTAGAGCCGCGATGCTGACTTCTTTGGACCATCACGTCCAGTGGCGTAGCGAGACTGGGGCAAGACTCGTTAACGAGGGCCTTTTATATTTTAGGATATTTTTTTTTGTGGGTTTCCTGTCACTTGAAACAAAATAAAAATTGTGGGCCGCTTTTAGGCCCCATATTGTGCCTTTCGATATTTTTTCCGAACTGGTGGTCTACCATGACGTCTTAAGGTTGTGGGAAAGAGACAAAGCTATACAAGACATCTAGTGCCATCTCGTTCCCACAGTAGAACTACTCTCACTTTAAGACGTCATGATAGGCCACTTGTTCAATTAAAAGTTCCAGGCCCTGGAAATATTCAAATAACCCTCAGTTTTTAGAAGCCTGGTTATTGAAATCTGCTGTAAAAGCTCGAAGTATCACGTTTACATACTAAAAAGCAGATACAAACCACAAACAGTCCTTTACTGAGATTCAACTCGATAACTTTCCCTGGGGTCAGTTTGTTGTACGCTTGCTGGGCAACTAGTCCCAACATGGGCTTAGCATTGCCCCAGTCACCTGCCACTTCCACCTGAAAATATATTGGAAGGTAAGGAAGAACATTGATGTAACTCAAAAGGAGAAAAAACTAAAATACGATTATAATTCCAGTCAGTAAAATAACATTTCCAGTGTTCAGGTTTGTTTCATTTTGTTTGCATCAGTGACAGTTGCACTTGTCATTTTACTGACTGGAATCAATAATCTTTAGTAACAGTTCGGGGCAACGTTTTAATAAAAAAAATCGAATGGCACGGTTTACGCAATGGCTAAGCGATTGGACTGCCGCACAACGTGTCGCGGGTTCAATTCCCGTACAGAACAAATATTTGTATGACCTAGTAGAAGTTGTTCCGGGTCTGGGTGTTTGTGAGTTTCTATTTTTGTGAACGTACCCACGATACAGAAGAAATCCTAGTGTGGAGCAACGATTTAAAAGAAAAAGAACATAAAGCTAAGTCCGACAGAATCATACAATTTTTTTTCAAGATAAACCCTGTATAGCTTTTCCCTAGACATTCCTCAACCATGCTGACGTCGGTAACAGTTTGAAATCAGCGAAACGGGAATTTTTGCCTAAGAAAGAGATCTGGTTACGTTTCGTATTACTACTGCAGTATTAGGTACATATCTGGTTGTCGTTTTGTATGACGTTATTGAAAACGAGTAATAAGTATATTTTTACCCGACTGTGCCAGGAGTGTTATGTTTTTCGAGATATGTATATTTCTTTGGCTCGCTGTGTAGCCTAAACAGCTTGATGGATTTTAGCTTGTGAGATGTCGTT
The DNA here is from genome assembly GCA_950005045.1 of Agrotis exclamationis. Lineage (NCBI taxonomy): Eukaryota > Metazoa > Arthropoda > Insecta > Lepidoptera > Noctuidae > Agrotis > Agrotis exclamationis. The sequence goes on from OX465428.1 coordinate 14,539,864, forward strand.
AGATTCGTCTGAATTGTTAGAGTGATACAGGGTACGTACATTAATTTTTTAACCGACTTCAAAAAAAGGAGGAGGTTCTCAATTCGGTCGGTATTTTTTTTATAAATCCAAAATGGCCGACATTGAGCGTCATTTTGAGGGTATCTATTATTTTTTCTCTTCTGATACCGTCAGGAGGGGTATCAAAATAAACGGGTTTCAAAAGGAGATTTAAACGTTTCACTATAAAGATGACGAGCAACCATACGTCTACGACACCACCACGCGTAGCATGACAATTCTATTTCTATTCTACCAAGAAAACACAAAGTAATTTCTATATAATTCTAGTTGTTTGTTGCACGAGTATGCTTAGGACGATAGAATAATTCTTTCTACATTCTGTCATATTGTGTATCTTTTCGTCGACAAAATCCGTCATGCTACGCGTGTTGAGGTATTGCCTGTTCCTTACCTCTGTAGTGGCGTGTATAAGTTTGGCTAACCCTGCGCATAACGGAGTAGGTTGCGACAGTTTGAGAGTGAAGCACGCGGGCAGCATCGCACTGTTCTGCGGTACCAGCTGTGCGTAGATTGGCCCACTCCTAGAGTCAAAAGACCTAGTTTAGTGGCCGGTTATGGGCAAAGTTGGGGCAGACTGCCGGCAAAATTATTTAGAATTTAACTAATGTGACTTGGTATTCGTCACAAAGGGTCTGCTTTGATGGAGATTAGGCCCTTTTTTGGTGTGAAAGCAAAATCATCAAATGCATTTTCCCGCTCTAGTTGGAGCGGTAGTCTAAGCAGAGTACCGCGGCCCTAGAACGCAGGGCAACCGAAGGAATAGGGTAGGTTTTAGTCAGTCTGACAGTCCCTTCCAGTCCGACCAGGGATAACTTGATAACTTTTTCACACAAGAAAAACTATGTTAGGATTGGCTTCTGTGTGCTTAATGCGAGTTTTTTGACGTTGACGTGATAGTAACGTTTAACAGCGTTTGGCGCTCGCATTGGTTGAGAGTTCTCACGCCTTTGGATCGAGCTAATAAGAGCGCCAAACGCGGTTAAACGTTACTATAGCGTAAACGTAAAAAAACTCGCACTAAGCACACTGTCTTACCAGGCCCTGTAGCCATGTAACAAACGATAAACGCAAACGGTGAGTAGGCTCTAATAGATTTTCAACTTTATATCATCATCATCAGCCTATAAATTTTCCCACTGCTGGGACACAGGCTTCCTCTCTGTGAGAGGGAGTGGGCCGTAATCTACCACGCGGGCCCAGTGCGGATTGGTAGATGTCACATGTCTTCGAATTTTTTGGTTCTAGGACATGCCGGTTTCCTCACGATGTTTTCCTTCACCGTTTTGAGAGCAGTGGTGTTGTATATGCTTGGGTATAACGTTGAAGATCTACTGAAGATTGCTTATAGTTTTCGATCTTTCCTGTCGCTAACGCTCAGAAATCTTAAATACATTTTCAATTTTAGGCTCTAGGCTATAAAGTTGAAAATCTATTGGGGGAGTACCGAGCGTTTACGATTATTATTTGCGACTTGTTGTGACTTGGCTAGGGGGGCAGGTGCGGCTGAATAGTATTTTTTTACAGTAAACAGTAGAAAATATCTCCAGTACTAGGGGTAAAACATTGGTTACTAGGGGTAAAACATTGGTTATTTTATATTCTAAACTCTTAAAAAAAAGTAATTTAAAATCTTACCCTTTCCCCGGTCTTTGACCCCCAGCTATAATAGGTGACAACTGCAGTTTATTAGGCGTAGAACCTTCTAGAAGAACCGTCGCGGATTGGCCGATAGGCGTGTGAGAAGGAGCGACCAGGGAAGCTAGACCGCTGGTTGCGGCAGGCTTGCCTAGTGTTAGGAGCTCAACTGTAAGTGGATTGAGTCCTTTGTCTTTGTCTAACAGCTCGTATGGAGACACGAAGTAAGTGAGACGCATTGCGTGACCTGAAACAAAAAGGTTGAATGTACCTTAAGGACCTATGTAGTGGAATCATTCAACAAAAGGAAGCAAATTAATAGAGTACCTAGTTAGAAAAAAAAAAACATAAAAAATAAGTAGGCTGTAACATTTATTTTTAAATATTTACATTAGGTCTACATACCTCCTCTCCGCTTCTGCAAGAATCCAATAGGACTCTTATGGACTTGTGCCCATGGATCTTTAATAAAACTCTGTAGTTGCCTCATTGTACATAAGTCTTCTTCTAAGCTCTGTAAAGCACTAAATGCTTTACATTTTACCTGCAAAATAAAACATGCAAAACGAATTATAAGAATGTGAATAATAACATAAAAAATAAGAAAAATAAAAAAGTAAAAAAATTATAATTAAAAAATTTCAAAAGCACCGACCGTAAGGTACATCGAATCAGCACAGCCAAGGCGGTGTTGACTTAGCACAGAGTCTCTGAACAGAATAAGAAATGAATGAGGAGTAACATGAGCCAACCCTGCTCATGCAGTGTTGTTCTAGCACAGAGGCTCTGCCTACTTTATAAAATCAACAGGGCAAACAGTCGACACTGCCCTGGCGATGCTGACTCTACACACCCTGCGGACTTCCCCCGTAACAGGAATGGAGGCGTAAGTTACTTTTTTTTCAGCGCCTAGTTGATAAACCGCGGTTAACCCTTCCAGTTGAGCTGTGAAATCAGCGAAATCCCCGCGTGATATACACGATACCAGTTCTTCACAGCTTTGTTGTTCAATCTGTTGAAGGGAGAAAAATAATTAAAAACACGTTCAAAATCACAAAAAAAGTAATAAATAAATAGATAAATAAATGTAAAAATTCACAATAAAGTTGATAAATAAATAGATTAAAAAATGCAGATAAAAGCGGTTTGTGTAGTTTTTCTTCCACCCAAAATATGTATAGTCACTAGGACATTGTCAAACTTACTTTTCCTTCATGATGAATTTTAACATCTTTTACTGACCCTGATGATGAGTCAACTAATATTTCCAAATAAAACATATCAGATGATATGAATAGATTCACTCCTGATGTTCCCACTACGAACTTGAGCCTGAAAGAAATACTTAAATTAATTTAAAATCAAAAGATTTTTTTACTATATGGTGATGAAAAATCTGTTCTTTGTATAGTGTCACAGAATTGATTGATTATTATTTTTTTGGATTTTTTATTGGTTACCTTCAGTCAGCGATACTCGCAACCACAAGCAAGGTTATTCTCTAATGGGGTGTTTACATTGGTTGATTTTTTGGTCGATATAGCAGTGCGGCGATAATCGACCGCTTAAATGACAATGGTGAGTTATTTTTACAGTAAATTTTTGTAAGCGATGTGACTGGTGAACCCAGGCAAATAAATGAAATTGGAGATTTTGATGAAATTGATTGATTGAAGATGAGAGGTTGAAATAGCAATGAAAGATTACAAACCCTAGTTGCCTAGACAAGCACTCTAGGCGCTCAATTAGGCTCTGCAATGAGCTAACTTTGATGCAATGCTGCAAACTGTCAAGGCACTTCTTTAGTATCATACGATCTGCACTGTCGATTCCCCATCTCTTGTCCTGGAAGGAATTAAATTAAATTTATAAGACATCTTCTAATCAATGTACTCATACTATAAAATATAATACACTTGTCATTCCTCAGTATTTTTGCTTGTTAGTAAAGGTTGTTGTTTTAAGTTAAAACAATCTGCATAGATAACAACGGCCTGACAAATTTTACTTAATTAAATGTTGGTTTAAAAGAGATCTAGATCTGATAGACATATTTATTAAGGACGCGTTTACGAATCTGACAAAAATAAGCAGTTTTTCGGTACATTTTGCGCCAAATTAATACAAAACCAAATGTAACTAATAATTACCACAGATAGATTACTCCTTAATCTTCAAATGGTAGCAATTTTTTATTCGAAAATTTTGGTTTATAATATTGTAAAAAGTAATTTCCGTTACCTCTTCACACAAATTTGACGAAATCGTACTGACTTTAGGGACATTTTTCTTTTATTAAATAACATAAATTTATGTATTTAAAAATATTTTATGTAAGCAGACATGTTCAACTCAAAAAGGTAGCAAAAAAAAAACTAACAAAATGTTACAATACGCTCAGAAAACAAAAAAATTGAGTCTTATTTTTTCACATATTTAGCGGTAACACGTGATTCTTATTGGATTGAAATAAGGGTTATTTTACTGGTCACTGTCTTGATTTATTGCACAAAAATTTGTAATGAAATATTAGTCTGCGCTCGGCCGCCGTCGTGAGTGGACACTGTGACGCTTGTAAGCAGCTCCTCGTATAGGAAAAGATCGCTGTACGAATACAAAATATTTGACCTAACAAACTTGATCCTTCACGCATTCTGCACGGACTACGGACAACCAAGGTAAGATTTTATTCACAGTTTCTTATATGTACTTATAAATTTCATATTTAGTTTCGGACTTTATGGAGTGACCTGAAATGTACTTCGAAGACTGCTACTGGAACTAATAGACGAGTAGAGCTAGATGTGTCGTGTTTGGGCTCGTTTTGTTAGTTATGATGAGATCTTACCTCCGGACTTGAGGGACTGACCTGAAGGTCTACTTCTGTGACTCCGACTGGAACTCCTCGACGGATCGAACTAGATGTGTCGTGTTTGGGCTCGTTTTGTTAGTTATGATGAGATCTTACCTCCTGTCTTGATGGAGTGACCTGAAGGTCTACTTCTGTGACTCCTACTGGAACTCCTCGACGGATCGAACTAGATGTGTCGTGTTTGGGCTCGTTTTGTTAGTTATAATGAGATCTTACCTCCGGACTTGAGGGACTGACCTGAAGGTCTACTTCTGTGACTCCTACTGGAACTCCTCGATGGATCGAAATAGATGTGTCGTGTTTGGGCTCGTTTTGTTAGTTATAATGAGATCTTACCTCCGGACTTGAGGGACTGACCTGAAGGTCTACTTCTGTGACTCCTATTGGAACTCTTCGATGGATCGAAATAGATGTGTCGTGTTTGGGCTCGTTTTGTCAGTTATGATGAGATCTTACCTCCGGACTTGAGGGACTGACCTGAAGGTCTACTTCTGTGACTCCTACTGGAACTCCTCGACGGATCGAACTAGATGTGTCGTGTTTGGGCTCGTTTTGTTAGTTATGATGAGACCTTACCTCCTGTCTTGATGGAGTGACCTGAAGGTCTACTTCTGTGACTCCTACTGGAACTCCTCGACGGATCGAACTAGATGTGTCTTGTTTGGGCTCGTTTTGTTAGTTATGATGAGATCTTACCTCCGGACTTGAGGGACTGACCTGAAGGTCTACTTCTGTGACTCCTACTGGAACTCCTCGACGGATCGAACTAGATGTGTCGTGTTTGGGCTCGTTTTGTTAGTTATGATGAGATCTTACCTCCGGACTTGATGGAGTGACCTGAAGGTGTACTTCGGTGATTGTTACTGGAACTCGGTGAGATCTTATCGCCGGAATTGATGAGCTGATCTGAACGTATACTGTTTTATATACTTTTGATAATTAGTATGAATTCCCTTCGTCAATATTATTTGTGCATAGTGCCAGTGGCATAACTTTCAGAGCTAACGAGCTCAAACTCGACACATCTAGTTCGATCCGTCGCCGAGTTCCAGTTACAATCACCGAAGTAGACCTTCAGGTCACTCCATCAAGACAGGAGGTAAGGTCTCATCATAACTAACAAAACGAGCCCAAACACGACACATCTAGTTCGATCCGTCGAGGTGTTCCAGTCGGAGTCCCAGAAGTAGACCTTCAGGTCAGTCCCTCAAGTCCGGAGGTAAGATCTCATCATAACTAACAAAACGAGCCCAAACACGACACATCTAGTTTGATCCGTCGAGGAGTTCCAGTAGGAGTCACAGAAGTAGACCTTCAGGTCACTCCATCAAGGCAGGAGGTAAGATCTCATCATAACTAACAAAACGAGCCCAAACACGACACATCTAGTTTGATCCGTCGAGGAGTTCCAGTAGGAGTCACAGAAGTAGACCTTCAGGTCACTCCATCAAGGCAGGAGGTAAGATCTCATCATAACTAACAAAACGAGCCCAAACACGACACATCTAGTTCGATCCGTCGAGGAGTTCCAGTAGGAGTCACAGAAGTAGACCTTCAGGTCAGTCCCTCAAGTCCGGAGGTAAGATCTCATCATAACTAACAAAACAAGCCCAAACACGACACATCTAGTTCGATCTGTCGCCGAGTTCCAGTTACAATCACCGAAGTAGACCTTCAGGTCACTCCATCAAGACAGGAGGTAAGGTCTCATCATAACTAACAAAACGAGCCCAAACACGACACATCTAGTTCGATCCGTCGAGGAGTTCCAGTCGGAGTCCCAGAAGTAGACCTTCAGGTCAGTCCCTCAAGTCCGGAGGTAAGATCTCATCATAACTAACAAAACGAGCCCAAACACGACACATCTAGTTTGATCCGTCGAGGAGTTCCAGTAGGAGTCACAGAAGTAGACCTTCAGGTCACTCCATCAAGGCAGGAGGTAAGATATCATCATAACTAACAAAACGAGCCCAAACACGACACATCTAGTTCGATCCGTCGCCGAGTTCCAGTTACAATCACCGAAGTAGACGTTCAGGTCACTCCATCAAGTCTGGAGGTAAGATCTCATCATAACTAACAAAACGAGCCCAAACACGACACATCTAGTTCGATCCATCGAGGAGTTCCAGTAGGAGTCACAGGAGTAGACCTTCAGGTCAGTCCATCAAGTCCGGAGGTAAGATCTCATCATAACTAACAAAACGAGCCCAAACACGACACATCTAGTTCGATCCGTCGAGGAGTTCCAGTCGGAGTCCCAGAAGTAGACCTTCAGGTCAGTCCCTCAAGTCCGGAGGTATGATCTCATCATAACTAACAAAACGAGCCCAAACACGACACATCTAGTTCGATCCGTCGCCGAGTTCCAGTTACAATCACCGAAGTAGACGTTCAGGTCATTCCATCAAGTCTGGAGGTAAGATCTCATCATAACTAAGAAAACGAGCCCAAACACGACACATCTAGTTCGATCCGTCGAGGAGTTCCAGTAGGAGTCACAGAAGTAGACCTTCAGGTCAGTCCCTCAAGTCCGGAGGAATGATCTCATCATAACTAACAAAACGAGCCCAAACACGACACATCTAGTTCGATCCATCGAGGAGTTCCAGTAGGAGTCACAGAAGTAGCCCTTCAGGTCACGTCATCAAGGCAGGAGGTAAGGTCACCTCATAACTAACAAAACGAGCCCAAACTCGACACATGTAGTTTGATCCGTCGTGGAGTTCCAGTAGGAAGTAGATCTTCAGGTCACTCCATCAAGTTTGCAGGTGAGGTTTCATCTTAGCCAACAAGTACATATTACTTAAAAAAAAATTACAATTTTCATCGTATCAAAATTAGTTCACTTGACTATTTATTCCCGCAGCTAACACGCTAACGCTTGTGTGTGTGACTTGTGTCTATGTAGTAGTTCAATTCTCAACTTGTCATTTTTGCATATACGTCCTTAATTGTGTCACATGTTTTACATTTTTAAATATTTTACAAAACATTTAAAAATATTTAAAAAGAACTACTTTTACTTTTTTTACTACTTTCACCTCAAACAGAGTTTTGTGACAGCAAATAAAGTTTGCTAAACCTTCATGGAAAAGCATGAAGGTTTTGCAATAACCTAGATCCATAGTGTTAACCATGCTTGTTAAGTGTTCGGCCAAAACTCAACAGACCAAACATTTATAAGTAGTTGAATATGGTGCATCGGCCGGTAAGTTTATTGATTGCCCTAGCAAATTGAGCACAGGCAGTCCTAAGCATTGTCAGCAGTGAGTGAGAGGAAAACACCTGCCGGTGTTGCGGTAACCATGACCCTCAGGCATACAGGGCAATTGAAAAAATCCACTGTGACGGAAAGGAGTGGATTTTAGTTAGTACAAGTCTGACAGTTCTTTTTGCTCCACCCAAGCAGGAAAGACTCATTTAATGATTTTACCACATAACATACTGAATCATCATCATCATCATCAGCCTATAATGTTCCCAATGCTGGGACACAGGCCTTCTCTCTGTGAGAGGGAGTGGGCCATAATCCACCCCCTGGGCCCAGTGCGGGTTGGATAATAAACATAACATACTGAATAATTAGTTTCAATGTTAATGTAGAAAGTTGTATTAAATATTGTATAAATGATTTTTGAGGTATCACTTGAAAAGGGGCAAAACATACAGATATACAACTGAGAGGTGAATGATGCTGAATCGCATTAAAGTATTACAGGAAGAGGACAGTAAGTTATTAACCGACTTCAAAAAAAGGAGGAGGTTCTCAATTCGTCGGAATCTTTTTTTTTTTTTTGTAGATGATCATGACTTCACTGTAATGGTTTGTTTCAGAAATGCTTTTTAATTACCTGACTTATAATAATATGTTCATATGAATTAAAAAACAATAAGGAATTTGTCTATTCCTCTACTATCCATATTTAATTTTTTAATAATGGTTGACTTTAGACTAATTGTATAAATTAACATTATCTTTATTATTATTGCGTAATTTATGATTTTTCTAAAAATGTCTGACTCAGATATGAATAATTATGTAGCTAACATAATACCAATCATTGTTTATCAATTTGGTATTTTAATTTTAATGATTATTAGTGAGTTAATGACTAACTTATGATTAACTTCTGTAATAGATAATGAATGCACTTTCTACAACAGAGCTAAAATTGTAATTTAGTTCAAAGGTCAGTGTTAGTGATAGTTTAGAAAACTTGAACAATGATGTTAACTGCTTAGTGATTGTTGTAGATTAATGTAATAAATAAACATACCAGCAAAGCCATCCGGACACCTTTGGAAGTCTCTGTTAAGTTTTTAAACTGTGATGTTTTGGACCTAAGTTTTTCCATAAGAATCTCCTTTTGGAGTTCTTTGGATTTATCAATGAGTCCATTAGCAGAAGCCATGACCACTGGGTTACTGTCCGTCATTTTCGCAGATTTTATTAAACCACTTACAACAACATACACAAATTAATGATAACACAAGAGCAATCACAGACTGAACATCTGATAGGCTAGGATTGTAATTTTCCTTATTTAATATAAATTTGTTAAATATGTTTTTCAAAAGCTATTGAGCAATTTTTGGGATACTTGAAATATAAAAATATTCAGCAATCACTTTATTTTATTTCTTAAAAATAATTTTATCGTTCACAGAACAAACTGTCATTTTCACGCGATGCCATTTGCTATAATACTACTAAATTGAACATATCAAATATTAACAAGTTGGCATTAGTTTTATCTCCGAATGGCGCTACTGTATTAGGCCGTTGCATAAGTGTAAAAGAGAGAACCGATTGTTTTGTTGAGATGACATAAGCCTATGCTTAATAGACGGTTTATACGAGTAAATGCCAATGCCAAGTATGAGTGCGTTCAGAAACCTATGGAAGTATTACGTTTAGTTTTTGCTAAATAAAAAAACTTTTAAAAATATAGCTTCTATTAGTCTAGCTCAGAGGTTCCCAAACTTATTTTGTCTACTGCCCACTTTGAGAATAAATTTATTTTTAGAGCCCCTGTTTTTTCAGCTACTTAAAAACCACTATAACTTTAAATTAATTAATTGTTGTTTCCTATATTTACTTGCCCGCGGTCTATTACAGCTTGGCCAGAACGTCTTGAAACGGAACTAATATTTTATTTGCTGACAACGTTTTAAAATATTTGATATTTGATGTAAACAAAGACGCAGGTTTGTAAGATTTATTATTGTGCCATAAAACTAACGTAATAAGTGAAAATAAATAAAATAAAATCATTCAAAGTGCTGGTAGCGAGAAGACAGTGGCGACTTCCGGTTTTCTACTGTTTTTTGCCAAGCTCTACGAAAATTACCTATCTAGGAATACTGTTATCTATTAAAATGCGAAAGTGTGTCTATTGCCTTTTTATATTTGTTTCTTTGTGTATACTTTCATTTCGAAACGGAGCGACGACCGATTAACATGATTTTTTAACCGACTTCCAAAAGGAGGAGGTTCTCAATTCGGATGTTTATTTATATATATTTTTTTAAGTTTGTTCGGGCATAACTTCGTCGTTTATCAACCGATTTGAAAAATTCTTTTTTTGTTGTAAAGGGTATACTTCCCGAATGGTCCCATTAAAATTTTATCGAAATCGGACTAGCACTTCTTGAAAAATCAACAAAAATCATCAAAAACCTAAAAAGTTTTCAACATTGCCTACACCGATTACTCCGAGGTTTCTGGTCCGATTTTCGATGATTATTTTTTTGTTCGATACAGTATAATAGCGGCCATACACCATACTGCCTATCGCACAATCGGCATGACGATCGATTTGATAAAATTGGCAGTTCGTCCATATACACCATACACCATACTGCCTATCGTCCAATCGGCATGACGATCGATTTGATCAAACTTCAAATCGGCAGCAGTGATGCCAACTTAGCAACTTTATAGCTAGATCTAGCTATTATTCGGTGACCGACAGCTACAATTTTATAAAACTTGTGGCTTAGATTTTTAGTTACTTTTTTACCGACTTGTTTTTTTACCAATTTATCCCACTAGTGGGAATCAGTTGGTAATACAAGTGAAGGTCGGAAAACATTTGCTTATCGTTAAGCAAATGTTTTCCGACCTTCAAGCGATTTTCGACTTTATTGACATTTATGCAAACACCGGATTTTAATGAAGGAGCAATGTTAGCTAACGAGAATGTGAGAAAAAACAAACTAAATTTTGAATGTCAATAAGGTCGAAAATCGCTTGAACCTGTTTTTTTAACTTGCTTAAAGCGCATCACACACGGCTAAGATACGATAATATTTTATCTTAAGATACCATATCGCTCGCCATACTATTCAATGGACCGTCACACACGACGAAGATACGATATCTTTCATATTTTCGTATCGTAAGATAGAGAGCGATATTCGTATCTTAAGATGTAAAATATATCGTAAGATAACATCTTAAGATAGAAAATATATCGTAAGATACCATCTTAAGATAGAAAATATATCGTAAGATATAAAATATATCGTAAGATGACATCTTAAGATACAAAATATATCGTAAGATAACATCTTAAGATGTAAAATATATCGTAAGATAACATCAGATGCAAATACGGGGTGTTGTTAACTTCGTTGGTACGAAATAGTAGTGTTCAAAGTTGCTATATGGCAATAACTTGCTAAATGACATTTTACTTGCTATTTTATAGCATGCTATTTTATATGCGTAGGTTCACTAGGTAGGTGCGAATAAAGCAAGCGCAGTAACTGTTTGCTGTAGTTGCATGCCAAGAATGGTCCAAGAAATTAAGAATATTACATCGCGTTTATGAATTCATTACGATAAAATGGAGCAGTAAAAAAACCGGCCAAGTGCGAGTTGGACTCGCCCATGAAGGGTTCCGTAGTAGCAAGCATAGATTAGGGATATAATTATATTGAGATTAGTAAGTGATATACACAAACAATAAAAATAACTTTGTTTTTCATAGTGCTTGTATGAATGGCAAAGTTATATTTGCGGTTTTTGAAAATGTACTATATCTTAAAAACTGCTAACTGTATCTCATCCAAACCAATTTTCGTTGGAAGTTTTTGTTGAGGTCTACATTATATATTTCTTTTAGTCTTATCATTTTGTTATTTTAGAAGTTACAGGGGGAGGGACGACACACATTTTACCACTTTGGAAGTGTCTCTCGTGCACACTGTTCAGTTTAGAAGAAAATAATATTAGTAACCTCAATATAATTTTAAAGATCTATCCATAGATAACACACGTATGGGTTTGGTGAAAAAAAAATGTTGAGTTTCAATTCTAAGTATGGGGGGCAGCATGAGAATGATAAAACTAAAAAAAAATATGTAATGTAGATCTCAACAAAAACTTCCAACGAAAATTGGTTTGGATAAGATGCAGTTAGCAGTTTTTGAGATATAGTACATTTTCAAAAACCGCAAATATAACTTTGCCATTCATACAAACACTATGAAAAACAAAGTTATTTTTATTGTTTGTATATGTATATTACTTACTTATCTCAATATAATTATAACCTTAATCTATGCTTGCTACTACGGAAACCTTCATGGGCGAGTCCAACTCGCACTTGGCCGGTTTTTTTTTATTTTTGTGTGAAAATCCTAATGCGGTTCACATAATACATCTATCTACCAAGTTTCAACAGGATAGCTCTTATACTTTCGACAAAAAGTGGCTGTGACATACGGACGGACAGACAGACATGACGAATCTATAAGGGTTCCGTTTTTGCCATTTGGCTACGGAACCCTAAAAAACCAATGAACTTTCCTTCATACTTTTCAGGCTTAGGACTGTCTATAATTGATTTTACGTTGTCGCATGTTTATATTTTGTTTCTCAAAATCTCTTTGAACTAAACTGTGAAGTGCGTCGAACTCTTCTCTTGACATTTTAAAATACTCATGGAACTTTTTTTCTGAAAGATCGTCAAAAATGTTGAATTCCCCACGATCTTTCCTATTTTTAATGTGAGTTTCGACCCAAATTGATCTTCTTCTGGAGTGTGCCAGAACCATGTGCAAATCGAATTCAAAATCGGAATCGTCATCCGTAGAGCTATCCAGTAAATCTAGCAGGCAAGCATGAGACATAGTTAAAACACCCTGTATTTATTCGTTCAACAAAGGACACGACCGTGCGATCGCGACGAATATCGTAAGATACCATCTTAAGATAGAAAATATATCGTAAGATACCATCTTACGATAGAAAATATATCGTAAGATAACATCTTAAGATAAAATATTACAGTATCGTATCTTCGTCGTCTGTGATGGCCTAAGATATATTAATATAACATCTTAAGATAAAATATTATCGTATCTTAGCCGTGTGTGATGCGCTTAACGATAGCAAGTTAAAAAAAGGTTCAGGCGATTTTGAAAAATAAAAGTTGCTAAATTGGTATCACTGCTGCCGATTTGAAGTTAGAATACGTAGAATTTCTTCATATTGTGCGCTGCGCTGTCTTATGTAGGTATGGACATTGTTGTCTTGGTATCATAAACTTCTTTAATAATGTTGTTTGATTTTGTTGCCGATTGTCATTCTGTTGGGTTTTTAGACCTTAATGTTCAATTTAACTTTATTGCTGCGTGCAATATCGACATCAATTTCATGACGTTTATCTGAATTTTTTATTGAACTTTTATTTCCTTGAATTAAATTAGCTTTCATGTTGCCTCCATTGCTATCACGCCTGTTTTCTCAGTAAATGTTTAGAAACGCGTCTTAAATTGAAGACGCCGCGCCAGTTGACTTCTATTTCATAATGGACGAGTCTTTTACCATCGATCAGGTACAAATCCAGAATTTGGTAGGTAGGTATTGAGGGAAGTACCTAATAAGTATTCTTACCTACTTACCAACTATAGCAAAAATAAAAGAACTAACCGAACCGAAACTTGAAACTAAGTAGGTACTTACTTGACTGCAGTCGTATACCACGATGTAATAGATATTATGGTTTTGTTTTTTATTAAATATTAATTATATAACTCAAAGGTGACTGACTGACTGACTGACATAGTGATCTATCAACGCACAGCCCAAACCATTGGACGGAACAAGCTGAAATTTGGCATGCAGGTAGGTAGATGTATTGACGTAGGCATCCGCTAAGAAAGGATTTTGATCAATTCTACCCCATTGGGATAAAATAGGGGATGAAACTTGTCAATTTTAAACCGATCGGGCTGAGACTTTGCATGCACAAAGCTACTATGACGTAGGAATCCCCTAAGAAATAGATTTTGATAAATTCCACCCCTAAGGGGATAAAATAGGGTATGAAAGTTTGTATAAATCTTCTTAGATTTTCGACTGATTGAACTGAAATTAGAGATTGGAGCTGCTATGATGAAGACGTCCGGGGATAAAATAAGGGATGATGGAGAATGTAAATTAATAATAATACTTCCTAACGCGAGCGAAGCCGCGGGCAAAAGCTAGTTATACAATAAACACTTAAGAAAGTAAATGTTCTTACTCTTAGCAATGAGCTTAGAAACAATCTAGTTAACGTCATCGCCAAGTTGTCGTGAACTTTGCAGTACCTATGCAACTTCAAACCATGTGGCTTCACCTCCTTGGAAGTAACTAACTCTGTACACTCTCAGAGAGTTTGTAGGTTGCACTGCCATAGGACGTAAGTATAATTCTAAACAGTAAACAACTATAAATCTGAACAGGTGAAAAATATCCTGAAATACTATTACACTATTAAAATGTATAAAAGAGGGGAGGGGCATACGGGTGAGCCCACTACCTGACAATGATATGTGAGCGAGTAATTTTAATTAATATTATCCGATAGCGCACATAATCTTGCCTCAATAAGATTGAGCGTTATTGCATATGTATGACAGTTGTATGATGCATATTTGGAAATAAACAGTTTGAAATTTTTAATTTTTTTTAATTATACTTCAAATTTTCTTTACCGATGAAATAATATTTATAATAATTTTATGACTTATACATTACTTCTCCGGAATATCTACCAAGATCAACAAGCTGTAAGACTAGAGCAAGCGAAGCTATAGGGTATTTGACTGAAAAATCTAATTATTCCGTCACTGAGATTATCAAAAAATATTTGACGCGAAGGTATTTATTTTTGTTACATGAACCAGAATTGACCAAGACAACAACCTTAAAATTGGCAAAACGTCATAAGCAAGTACAACGTTTACTTGCTTGTGACGTCAGGAGTCACCACTCTTGAATTTTGATGCGTTTTTTTTTCTTGTGAGTAGGTATTCATTATTTTAATAAAAAATTTGGTCTGCCGTAGTGTAGGTAAAGAAATAATAGTTTAAAAAACTAAAAAACACGCTTTTAGCACGCACTAAAAATTATTCCTCTCGTCGAACCTTATTGATTGATAATTGATACCCATGGCATGGTAAGAATTTGGTAAGAAAATATAATTTCCAATTATTTTCAGCAAACCCATTCATTTTTATCTAAATCATAGAGCTGCATTTCAAATAGCCAATCCGCTACCTTGGGGAGGCCGCCATATGTCAGAACTCAGAGCGTGTGCAAAATTTCATCCTAATCGAAGACCGGGAAGTGGGTCAAATTAAGATTCCAAGATTTTCTTACATACATAGTTAGTTATAAGTGAAGCTAATAATAACGTGTTAAAAAGGGCGGCTCGTGCTATCTCAGTCTAACGCTCTGGGCTATGACTTTCATGGCTTCAGCATTAATTCGCCACTAATGGGTACCTAGATACGATCATGTATCGCGGGACATTATACTCGTATAATTGTTTGTGACAATGACAACACTCAAAAGCCTATCAAAGAGTTAGGGACACAATTTTCAGTTTATTTCTCAACTTTATTTGGTAAAAAACAACTGAATTCGTAGGTAATAGAATACTAATCAACTATAACGAGACCCTTAGCACGAGTTTACACAAGAAAAGCTGTAAATACTGGAAAGACGCTGTAAAGTAAAAGAGTGAAAACTCGTGCTAAGGGTACTGTTATGCCAGGCAGACAGATGCACGCTCCAGTTTACCGTCAAGTTTGATTCGCACTGGAAATGTGTGACGCTGATAGCCAAACTTACTAAGCCTTGTAATGCCACAGATTACGTATGGCTATCACTATATCACAACAAGTCTACTTTTCATAGCTATAGGTACACCGCCATTTGCGTTTCCTGCATGCCGTTTCTTACCTAAATGGGCGTTTTTCCATGCCGTTTTCGTGCCGGCTAATGGAAAAACGCTCAATAGATACACTAGGATAAGTTATGTACCTACCTATCTAGATATGTACGGTAATCCTTCAAAGCTGTCCAGCATTTTTTATTGTGTCAATGTTCCTTTTTGTATTAATCATGTATTTAAAAATAAAGATTAAAAAATATGTTAATTATGTAGTTATCTTATTACATCATTAATATTAATTTAAATGTATCTTGAATTAGAAATCATTATTTCTATATCCATCTCACGTCTGCTAAACTAGGAGCTCCGATGATTCGGGGTGAAACGAATTTAAGCAAATCAAATTATGGATTCCGTCGGATCCTTGGAACACCCTGTATATTTTAATAAACGTATTTATTTATTTACATAATATCTTATTTGCTGTTTAATGTCACTTCCCTATATATTTCATTTAGAGTTACATAACGTAATATTTTAAGAAAAATATATGATTTCGTTTGTGAGATAGGGATCCCTACGTGCTTTCGACAGTTTTTGGTTCGATTTTGATTATATCGAACTCGTCAAAACAAATAAAAAGAAAAAAAAATCAAAGTCAGGCGTTTAGGTACTTTATGTATTTCTTTCTCTATACATATAGGTACCTACACGATAACATAAAAACAATTATCTTCTCAAACAGAAAAGGTTCATTATCTAACTCCATGTTTTTAATTTGATCATCATGGTTACGTACGCACAGAAAAAAATGTTACGGACATCCATACTCTAAACCGTAAAAAAAAAAAAACAAAAAGAAAATTGGCAAAAAAGGTTCTAACGCAGACACGAATTGTATTTGTATTTTTAACAAAATATTTGTTGGGTTGTATTTATCGGGATGGAATGAAATTTAAAAATAAAAACTGACGAGGTGGCCAGTGGTCCGTGGGTAGCTAGGCAGGCAGGTACGCAGATATAGCATGTTCTATTCGCATCCGTGCACTTGTCCGGAACAACAAGTAACAAGTGGTTGGAATCCTTTCGCGTTACTATTATAGAAGAGACAAGAACGAACGACTAAGCGCTCTTTTTTTTGTTTCGAACCAGAGACGGACTTTGGGAAGCATCGCTTCGCTTTACTTTGAATTTTGATAAACCCATCTTCAGACTGACCACAGTAAGAGTTACTTCGCTTTGGTCACCTAATTAAGGTACGACCTCTGCAAAAGTTGCTTTAGTTTGATTATACCCATCCTCACACACAATCAAATCAAATAGCGGGCACTTTTCCGGCTTCCCGTACATCACACATCCGTCCTATTTCTTTATTGTTGCAGGAAAACGAGAGGAAATAATTTTACATATCAGAAACACAAATTACTTGAGGCACTGTCACACAGCATTTGCTGTAGGAGTGGACTACTATGATAGTTCGAATGCATGCTTGTGCGACACGTAGTAACCACTTAAATTGACTTTTATTTCATAAATACTTGCAAGCATATCCTGCAGTTTTAAGTCTACGAGAAAAGCTATAGTCGTAACAAAGTAACAAGCTTTGCCTGCAGCTGACGCGTTTAAAAATGCATTTTTTTCCTTTGTCTCGGTGTGCAGCATTCTGTGTGTTATTCTTTGTTGAGTTAATGTCACAAACGCAATATACGACCTTAAAATACGACCGTATGTGAAACGAAATGGTGTGATTTGTCAGTAATCCGATATATTACTTTCCTATGTCAGTTATTTTCCATGGCAGCTATTTATAGGCAAGAATACATTTTGAGAAAAAGAAAAAAAAAATCATGGTAGGTAGGTTTACCTGCATTACAATAATATAACGCAGTTATAGTTACTGCCTAATCAACGCTATTGGTTCCCTTAAAGACTACGACGAACTCGTAGATGAGCTTGTTATAGATATTCAACTTTATGATCTAGAGCATAATAGATTTAAAAATCCACTAAAATCCAACCGTAGCTTCAGCGCTGTTACGGTGCTGTGACTTTCGAGGATAGTACAACTGGCTAAGGGGGAAATGGTCCAGCAAGTTTAATTTTCTCTTTTTTTTTATGGCCGGTTTATTATAAGAGGCTCGTCCTCTACAGGTATAACTCGCGAGAAGTACCTAATAAAGTTACGCATTTGTGATGATTTGATTTGTTCTATTTTCAAAATTCTTATAAGGAACAGGCGGAATAGTAGGCGAGCCTTTTTTTTTGTTTTTTACTGGTATATAATCATCCAATGAGTCCTCCTACCTAGGGCAGGGCAGGAGGGACTGTCAGACTTGTACTGACTAAAATCCACGGTGTCCTTCAATAGCCCTTTACGTTCCGGAGCCACGGTTACTTGACAGGACAGTACCGCGATCTTTTTAGGGTTCCGTACGTCCGAATACAAAAACGGAACCCTTATAGGATCATTTTAAAGGCGAGCCTATCGCTAAATAAAAAATAAAAAAGTCTATGGATTTTTTGTGTCCATCAGCAATAAGTAAAATAAAAACTCATTTTACTTTTTTTCCTATTTCATATTCCACGTCTTTGATTAGATATGAACTGTTGGAAAGTTCATTGAGTTCTCAGTAAAATGTGTAAGTCATTGCCCCTTACTTTTCCTTTTGTTGGCGAAAGCCGATGCTGGAAATTCTGAAATGGTACCTAAGTAGGGTATTTACGCTAGAAAATCTAGACTTGTTAAGTACCTAGGAACTCTAGTATTGTATACTTTATAATAATATTTTTTACCGGCAAAATACGATAAAGCCTCCTGCAGACACACGCGATTAATCGCGCGGGGCGACATGTCGCGGTCCATTCGTGATTCGCAGTACATTTAGAGTGGAAAATTAGCTTGGCTCGTTGTCGCAGCGCGATTAATCGCGTGTGTCTGTTCGAGCCTTAATACTTAATTCAGTAATTTTATAGAATATCTTGAGATTTAATATAATATCGAGCTTGTCTACGCATTATTTACGTATAGTCAACAAAAGCATGCAGTGGCTAACCTTTGAATATGGTACGTATATTATAACTCTAACTTTTTAACGAGGAAAAAATAAAGAGTGATAATATGTATATTTTATAAAACAAAATATAATGCGTATTATAATTACATTAATAATAAATAATTAATTGCATTAGAATGTATTTGCATTAGTATTATACGCATATGCGTAGCGAGTAGCGAATTTCAAAGATTTTCTATGGAATGAAAAATTGTACATGCAGACAGCAAGCTTTTAACGGTTTTATAATGTTTTGTTATAAGTCTCATATGTGTATCTATCTAGTAACAACCAAAGAGTTTGGCACGCAGACACACTGAAACTTATAAGTAAACATGGAAAACCGATTAAAACTTTTTGTTTGCATACATATCTGTTTTGTTGACTGTACAGATTTTTTATTCATCGTTTAGTCGATGTACACAATGCCTAGATAGCGTTTAGAATGCCTTGAGGAGATTTGGTAACATGATGGAAAAATAAAGAACCTTTTGTTAAGTCGAATTAAAAGAAAATTAAGTATGTATTATAAATCTTTCATTTTCATCAAGATCGCAGATATTAGAAATTGGCTACAAACCTTTATAATAAACAATAGCTTTTGTAAAAAAGTTGTGTACATACTACATTTATTTTGGATTAGGTACAGTAAAGTACCTACTTATATTTTCTTCTATTCTATTTAATCACTATCTGATCTATATTATTCAGTGGGTAAAAAGAAAGTCGATTCGATGAAAAGACCACATACAGCCATGTTTTATTACAAAAAAAAAATCTGCTCTATTTCAGATAACAGAACGCAAACATTGTTACGAAAATTAATTAAATTTCGTACAAAGGCAACAATCTCAAGGTGTACAATCGCTTAGAATTAGACACTTAACGCGAAGACAAACTCGGATGATTAATTTACCATTTTTGGGTTGTCTTTAGCGTTCATACTCTATTATAAAGTACTTGAAATATAATAGAAAATTTCCTTTATGTACTAGGTACTTGAGTTCTAAGTTCACTCTGTGTGAACAAACATCCACTATCGAGCAGTTAGCAGAGCAGTTACTACTCGTATATGGAGGGATCAGCTATAAGGTTACAAAATCATAATATATATCGTCCGTAATTCATTAAAAAAAAATCCTATAAATTAAACTGGCCAGATTATTCCTTTTTTATAATTCTGTTCCCACTGCTGTATAAAGGCCTCCCCTAATTCCCTCTCAAACTTTCTTGAGTCTCATCGATTAACCAGTCTTCGAAGAACTTACGTCGTACGGCGTGTGTCACTCTCACTTTTATACCACATAATAAAATTATTATATTTTTATTAAAACGGGTTTGGCTCCATTACATGCGAAAAATAAATCTTTTAGTCAGTCAAAAATATAATAGGTACTTGACTATCTTTCATATAATATTTGAGAGGTATGGGCGTAGCCAGCCATGGGATCAGGGTGGGGCAGCAATCTAAAATAATGTATTTTTTTATTTTTTTGTGTCAACTGATGACTGTCAAGTGTACGTTGTGTACGTTTTACGGTAAGTATCATAGTAAGTGTAATGTCTCGGGGGTCAATAAAACACACTATTTGTCACTCAGGTTATCTGATCAGGATACACTGTATGCGCAAGATTAAAGACGTGCTCACTCGCCTACGGCTGGTAACCGACTGACAACGCCAATGCGCCCGCGCATACACTACATCCCTTCTTTATTTTAATTGAATTGAAATGTTTCAAAATTACAATATTAGATTAGGTTTTAATATTCCGACCTAAACACCTATAATTGGTGGATAACTAATCAAATGTTTTAAATATAATTATTTCAGATTTACCGCAAGGTTTTACAGAACAGCAATGATTTACTTAATTTTAAATCTGTGTAACAAATCTTAAAGACATAGTTGATAACAGTAAATAACAATATTATAGTACAAAATTAACAAAATTATTTACTATTTACGCTAGTTCATCATTTTCTCTTAAATAACTATTACCTCTTTTTTGATTTTACATTACGACGATATTCTTTCCCGGTTTCATCATTCCGATAACATCGCAACCTCTCACGTCCGTTACTGTATGCGCAGGATTGAAATTGGGGGTCAACTTATTATCTTTGATTAAATTTTCCACCAATACTTTTTCTCCTATTTCCAAGCCTGTCGCTTTACTTTTGAGATCCCCATGCTCCTTCCCTTTTTCCTTCATTTGCAGATCTCTTTCTCACTTCTTCTTCTATTGATTTGTATTCCATGTCTGGTGCTGCCCGGATCTTGTCTCTAAACTGTCTTTTATAAAACAACTCTGAGGGAGATTTGCCTCTTCTTGTATTCTTTAAGATCGGGAACTATTGGCGACACCCACGGAGAGGGTCCATTTACTTCCTCGATAATATCCGCATCCTTCAGTTCCTCTAGTTTTTTGGCAAACTTTTCTTCTAAGGGAATGGGAACTCTTCTACAAAATTATTTTTGGCTTATGCCAAAACCCGATTCACCTGTCTAGTATTTTTGTGTAAAGAATCTATGTGCAATGGAATCGAATCAGTTACTGATTCTGAACAAACTATATTCAGGTTTCGCATATACCAAAAATAATGTTGTATATGGTTGAGTGACTGGTTTTACTGTTCGGCCTTTTGGGATCTGGACAGTCACTCCTTTGAAAACGCTTTCCCTAACGATGTCACATTGTTTAATTCATTAAGCCAAATTGAAGCCCAATTTTAAGCACGCCTAATAAATCGCGTGTGCTGTTTCTGATGACATAAGCAGTACACTTTATACTTTTATTTTTAATGACTGAAATGTCCACGTCAAAGGAGCCTATAATATCCAGGAGTTTTTTACTGCCATAGGAAATAAGTGTCTTATTAGGTTTGCGTATCTGGTTGAAACTTACACATTATTGACTATTAGAAATTGTTATATTCTGTCTGTAATAATATTACATCTACTTCTTGAATCTATTAGCATATCAACGGTGACTCCCTTAATATTGCATTTCATAGTTTCGCCGTCATACAGGTGGAAAATATAGTCAATTACAGATTTATTGGCATCATTTTTTATTTCTTTTCTTGGTTTTTTTTTTTTTTTTTTTTACAGTCCTGTTGTCTGGCCTGTTGTTGGAAAATTGTCTTTTCTGTCGAGTCCTGCAATATTCTCGGAAAAGACCAATGAATCCACATTTTAAACATCGTTTGTCTTTTGCGGGGCATTTTGTGTCTTCGGATAGATGGGTGGAGTTTCCACATCTACTACATTTTGTGTTCGCTGATCGTTGTCTGAACGGTTTGTTGATTTTTTTTTCTTATCTATTTCATTTATTTTTGCTTTGTTGTAATAAATGATAAATTATAATTATTTATTCAGTAAATTGGTTTTGGCAAACTCTTTTACACGTCAAAAGACACTATTTTACACTAGATGAGGCCGGTGTTTCGTACCTGACTACTCTGAGAAGAAACATCCGAAACAAACTCAGAGGTCACAGTCTCTTTTAAAGTCCAGACAATTTTCTATTGTTCAAATTATATGGAAACCATGCAGTGTAATTATTCGCATCGTTTGTATTTACAGTTTTAAATTGTTCTAATCGCCTGGCTACAACTTCTAAAGCATTTGCTTTACTGATGATTTCGTCTAAACATATTGTATCCCAGTATTCTTATTTTTTTTTTTCGATTAATCGACACTTTTCCGTGATTTGATCGATAATATGCTCTTCTTTACTATGGAATTGATTTATCGGCATGGTTTCTCAACCTTAATAAAAATCTTTCAAATTGTTCTCCTTCCTCCTGTTTCGTGAGTCGGAAAAGGTATCTTTCATAAATCCGACTTTGTTTTGGAGCAAAGTAACCCAACAAACAAACTAAGCTCATAACATTAAGTTTATAAGGTCTAAACCCTTAAACTGATTATAAAAGAGCATTCATTATGCCAATATTACTTTTAGTGGCACATTATTAGAAGATTTGGCTTAAATTACCTTTAATTTTATATTTTGGCTGGGTAAACGATAATAAATCCAATTTATACGGCTACAATAAGGGCTCGAAATTGTTTTTCTTATAGAGGCTAGTTACATTGCTTTTTAGCCACATAATATTCAAAGTCATATAAAGGCTTTTAGTATGGTCAATTATTCTTAGGAAAGTAATGCACAAGGTAGCTATGATGCTTTTAAACTTATAGGAGCATTTTATAAGACGTCTATCCAACAAATGAATTCTAGCATGTTATATGATGTTTACACACACCACCTCTACTCTTATGGTACTACAAAATGACCAAGCCGATACTCACGAATCAGCTAGTGGTTCCGCAGAGGATTATTTTATAGAAAATGAGATTGAAAAGGAAACCAGTGAGGAAGAACATAACTGTAGCGGTAGTGATAGTGATAAGGACATATAGATATTGCTATTTGGACATATAGATACTGCAAGAGTCGGAGAATATTGATATTCGTAGTGATATAAGAGAATGGGTAGTGAAATTCAACATTTCCCATATCGCTTTAAGTGACTTATTATTTGATCTTTTCTCTTTGCAATTAATTTTCCGCCAGTTACACGAATGTTCAAGTTTTCTTAATTTATTTTCATTACATTATGACCAGCGCAGAACGCCATCTTTTTCCCACTTGCTCGGTACTGCGGACAATTTTGAGTGTCCTAACAATTTTGTAAGGCGTTAAGTTACTATTGTTAATGAACCTCACTATTTTCAATAATATGGTTGGCGTTTTTCTTTATTTGCCAAACTGTTGCACAAAATAATGTAAATCACTGAGAAAAAGACTTATTGCAGACGGCTTTAGGGGCCGTCGGATTTTTATGAGCCTTTAATTTGCTACAATAAGTTTAAATAACCTTGTATCGGACCATAATAAAATATGTATAAGGGTGATCGCCCTTATCAACGCTCTTCATATCATTCTCACAGGGGTATTGGCTTTGTTGGAGCACTTTTCTTGCCATCATAAGTTTAATTTGAAACTATAAAGCAACTATAAGAGGAGTATAAGGGTTTTGCCCTTATAAGTTGTGCCCAAACGCTCCCTTGTTAGCGATAATACTGCTGCTATAAGAACATTATTTTTTGGCATTCTAAGCCACTACAAAGAAAATTTTTTGATTGTTTGAAACAGTCTAAATTATTTAGAGCTATTGCATAATCATCGACACCTGCGCCTTCTTCAGCATGAGCTCCAGGAAGGTTTTAATACACTTCTTGAATTGCTATTCCCCCAACGTGGAGAAGAGTAGCTCTCTTTTTTTTTACGGGAGTGTCGATGTTGGCATTCAGTAAATACATTTCAAGTGCCCTCTTCCATTTCCTCCAGCGAGTGCCGACAGATGTCGGATCGCTTTCGCAATCGAAATGTCTAAGTTGGGAACTATGGATGATGCACGAGTCATTTTGGGTAGCAATAAAATATTGACTCTTATTTTTGCGTGGCTTTTTACTCAAAATCAGTAACAGTATTACAACTGCATAGACCTATTTTTTGTTGTACCTTGCGTGGCTTTTTACTGAAAATCAGTAACAGTATTACAACTTTACTTATTTCAATTTTATTTCATATTTATTTCAATTTTATTTCGATTTTATTTCGATTTTATTTCAATTTTATTTCAATTTTATTTCAATTTTATTTCAATTTTATTTCAATTTTATTTCAATTTTATTTCAATTTTATTTCAATTTTATTTCAATTTTATTTCAATTTTATTTCAATTTTATTTCAATTTTATTTCAATTTTATTTCAATTTTATTTCAATTTTATTTCAATTTTATTTCAATTTTATTTCAATTTTATTTCAATTTTATTTCAATTTTATTTCAATTTTATTTCAATTTTATTTCAATTTTATTTCAATTTTATTTCAATTTTATTTCAATTTTATTTCAATTTTATATCAATTTTATTCCAATTTTATGTCAATTTTATTTCAATGTTATGCAAATTTTGTATCATTTATTTAATTTGTTATAATTGAAATTGTATAAATGTAATTAATTGTAATTGATATTGATAATCAAAATATGTTTTACTAACACAAGCTGTTTAAGAAAATTGTTACTAACCATTTATCAGCTCTGAGCTTGAATTAAAGATTTCTCGAGTACTAATTGCGTGGACTTCATTATATTTTTGTAAATGTTTGTTTTTTTTTAAATAATATACAGTCCTTTTAAAATTGTTACTTATTTAATCGGCGTGGCCCTTTGTTATTTACTCATTGCGTGACCTTTTGTTAGGTACTTATTTAAGCGGCGTGGCCCTTTGTTATTTACTCATTGCGTGGCCTTTTGTTAGGTACTTATTTAAACGGCGCGGCGTGGCCCTTTGTTATTTACTCATTGCGTGGCCTTTTGTTAGGTACTTATTTAAACGGCGTGGCCCTTTATTATTTACTCATTGCGTGGCCTTTAAGTGTACCTTTATTATAACTATTTTCCGAATATGTATAAATTGTGCAAGCATAAAAATAGTTAGGTTAGGTTATCTACCTAATTTAACTATTGTGATGTAATTGTTCTTCAAATAAAACAGTAAAAGTAGAATATGTATAGTAGAATAGTGTAAACACAACATACGTACTTTTGCTATCAACACTTCCAAATTCAGTAAGTCTATTATTAAAATGACATTATCTAAAGCTATTTAATATAGGTTTTTACTAATGAGTATAACAAATCCATAAACAAAATTAATTCTGTAAGTAATAATATCTTTAAGCGAGCTGAAATAACTAATTACCTATCCTTTCTACTGTGTTGTGAACAGTTAGGTAAGTATTTCTTATTATCTCGATCATAAATCTCATTATGTCGATAATTACGTTTGGTTAAACTTTTTACTAATTGTGGGTAGTTACCGTTAGGTCGCATACTTGCACAATATTATATTTTTGTAGTATCCTTGCGTGGCCTTATTTTCCATCTAATACGATGCATGGCCATTTACAATGAAGGATAGTGGTATGAAACTGTTTATCAGTAACAATTGCTTACGTATTGGCTCGATTCATATGTGATTTTGATTTAGCTCATAACTCAATGTAAAATGAGTGTTAATTTGCTAGTATTTTTTCTTATATAATAACAAATAATTTGTAATAGGCTATTTGGAACGAATCTACCCGCAAACAACTGATAGGCAATAAACAATTACTTATATTCCTTCCTTCATTTTATTTTGTTTTTAATGTGTCATGTACTGACTTTTATCCTCGTCGCCATTTGTAATGTCTCGGGGGTCAATAAAACACACTATTTGTCACTCAGGTTATCTGATCAGGATACACTGTATGCGCAAGATTAAAGACGTGCTCACTCGCCTACGGCTGGTAACCGACTGACAACGCCAATGCGCCCGCGCATACACTACAGTAAGTACCTAGATAATTTAGTTTTTAAGGTTTGGTTAGGTACTTTACAGGTCAGAGTCAGGGTGGGGCGAGCGCCCCACTCTGCCCCACCGTGGCTACGCCCATGTTGAGAGGCAACTGTAGGTGACTCCGGTGACTCAGTTTGAACTTTGCATTTAGCTAATTAGTCAAAATGTAGGTCAATGTCTCTCACGTTTCTTCCCGGCTGTCTTAAGATGTGACGAGGCTTACTAGAAGGTAAGTTTTGCAACTACTCAAAGCTTAACAACTTATAATCCCTTGCTGGATCTTTTTAAAGTCATGGAAACTAGTTTTAAGTGATGTCGTGGAGTTTGAAGTTTGGATCTTCAAATTGCAAGTGTCACAAGTATGCGTAAGCGACATACAGCTAATAAACACAATAAAATTAGTACGTACTCGCCTCGCAACGACCAATACCGCGGGCGTCTCCCGCGGCGCGGCGGCTGGATCGTGAGGTGGACGCTGACGCCTCCTCTTTGCTGCATGACTGATTCGCAGAAGAAGGCATTTCAAACTTAAACTAAATTAAGTATGATTACTGAAATCGTCGTATGGTATTCTTCTGTGGGGTAGTGCCTCTGATATTAAAATTGTATGTACCACCCTCTTTTAGGTTGTCGTTTAAAAATAGAGTTAATTAGAAGTGAAGTTCATTTCTTAACACAATAGAATTTTCCACCTTGGTTGGCTAAGAAAGCATTCGCCACACATTTTAATTACACAGAGCTCACATCTCCCTACTGCTGCCTTACATGCCTCGCCGTAATGTTGAAACAAGACGCTCATTAAAATGTAATTAAGTATGTGAGATATTTATTAAATTATTATCTAAGCTTTAACATCTAGGTTCTAAAAGAAAAACTAAAGGTAATAAGACAGTATGCTTAAACGAATTGGCCTGGTTTTATTGAGAATTAATTATCATGAATGAAGAAGAAGCCTTTCAAACCGGGTATCTAAAACAACCAAACCGTGAATAATAAATTACCCTTATATCTTGAGGACCATTCCCTGCATTTCTGTCTTTGATTAATTTTATTGCTTCGAGTGACATTAGTATTGAAAATGTTCTCGGGAGTTCTGAAATGTCAGCGATAAAATGCGGCCATCCACTGCCTAGCATTGTCTCAACTTACAAGGCGTATGATATGACCATCGAAATCAAAAGATTATTCGGCCGATAATTACTTGATCGATTAAGTACCTAATTTCCTGTGGGATGCATTTCAATGACGCTTCAGTTTCTGGGAAGCATTAGTAGTTGCGTGACGTTGCATAAACAATTGAATCACGCTTCGACTGCATCTAACACTACGCCACCTACCGGCGCTACGCATAAACCATGTAAGTTAGGTACAGATGATTAATTACCTGCCGACTGTCCCACCCTTTTGTGTTTGTGTGCTGAAGTATAATATTCTAATACGTATTCGAATATAATGCGGTAAGGCAGCTCTAATTATCAGCAGACCTGATCATAGATGTGGTTTGTAGAGCTTCTGCCTTTGAATAAAAAAGTGAGTGTATGTGAGTGCCTAATATTCTTAATTGTCAAACAGGTGGTTTCAAAGAATCACTCTACATGTGTTTAGAATCAAGCAAAGATAGTTATATTTTCCCCGTAAAAGTTCGACCTCCAGGAACGGGCAAGCCGTAATTTCGGCAAGCCGTAATCGCTACAGTGAGACCACACTATGAGGAGCGGCTTGATAGGCGTCACGGCATCCTCACCTTCCGCCTGACGCAGGTCTTCACCGGACACGGTTGTTTCGGGAGATTCGTGTGTCGGATCTCTCGGAGAACACCGTGGAAATCTGCTGCTTGGGAGCACCGCCGCCGCACCGCGCCGTGTTCTCACGGAGGCGATAGGCGGCGGTGACCTCTTGCGTCCGACATGGTCGATGCCATGCTGCGGGGCGAGACGAGATGGGAAGCAGTCAGGCAGTGTGGGAGAGGACAACCTCCACTTCAAGCAATACATCGGTGAAAAAAACTTTTTGAAAAAAAGGGAACCGACTTCAAAACCAAACACAAAAAAAGTGTAGGTAAAATAACTTTTCTTTCGGAAGTCGGTGGCTTTGTTTTTTTTTATTTCATTGACTATGGCCACCGACTTCCGAAAGAAAAGTTATTTTACACTATTTTTGTGTTTGGTTTTGAAGTCGGTTCCCTTTTTTCAAAAAGTTTTTTATTTTACCCTTTTTAGTTTAGATATTGGCGTCTTTGAAAATCAACAATCCTAGTAAGCAACAAAAACGGATCTATGCGGGCAACTTCACGAGATATCTATTATTGTTATATACTAAAACCTTCCCCAGAATGTAACAAATACTTTCCTGAAAACCGCATCAAAATCGGTTCAGCCGAACGCGAGATAACCTCTGACAAACATGCAATGGTTACTGAAAATCTACAATCCAAGTAACCAAAAATGGATCCACGCGGGCAACACTTTTACAACAATTTCTAAACTAAAAAGGGAAAAATAAAAACTTTTTGAAAAAAAGGGAACCTACTTCAAAACCAAACACAAAAAAACTGTAAAATAACTTTTCTTTCGGAAGTCGGTGGCCATAGTCAATGAAATAAAAAACAAAGCCACCGACTTCCGAAAGAAAAGTTATTTTACAGTTTTTTTGTGTTTGGTTTTGAAGTCGGATCCCTTTTTTTCAAAAAGTTTTCTTCAATCTCTTTAATGAACAGACACCGGCCTATTACAATTTTATTATATGTATAGATTGCCGGTAGTGAGGTAGATATTAGTAGATAAGTGTGGCTTATATATCTTTCAGGAACATTCTCGGCTCTCTACTATAATATATATTAATTCAAAATGTAAGTAGGTACCAGATTCATTTCGCTGAAAGAATTTTATATGAAAGTTTACACGAGTGTAACGTTTAAGAAATTCGATGTAAACATTTTAAATGAAAATGGAAACATTGAAATCTCAACAGACTGTAACGAAATCTATTGTTGTTTACGTTTTGTAAATATCCATTTTATAAAAATCTTTTGACTGAAATATTAAATATTTCTTTTTGAGCCACTTGTTTCCTATAGTCTTTTATTTGACGACTTACAAATTCGCTTGAGTGGCGCCTGTGTCTTGACAGAATTTATAAGTGGGAATAAAAAGTTTTTTTTTCTATGTCATAAATTAACAATGCAATGTAATACAAACTTACGTTGGGCAGTGACAAGATAGTGATAGTGAGGATGGCGAGTAATGCGTAGCTCGCCGTCCAATCAAGCACCAATCTGTAGGTACCGAATCAACGCGTCGTCGCCTTCCACGCGCTTTTCAAGGAGCTGTCATCAAATGGGGACTATGGTTACACACTCGTCTGGGACTGTTTGAAGAGGGCACTGCGGCCCTGGAATGCAAAGTAACTGAAATAACAAGGTGGTTTATAGTTACTTAGTAAAGTTTGACAGTCCCTTCGCTGATAAGGAGGATTCACTTGATTAGCAACAAGGGTGAGTGTAAGAGATCTGGATAATAATGATCGGGCAACAGAGAAGCTGGCAGCAGATTGCATGAGCTGGCACTTACGTTACTGTGCTGGTCAAGGTTGCTTCCGCAATGGTATTAATCTCCTGTAGCAGCTTGCGAAACTGTGACTCAATAATAAGAGAATTGCTCCCCTCTTTTTAGCTAGGCTTCGAAGCGTAGCAGGACGTGTATTTTGCAGACGCTGTATGATAAAAGTGAAAAAAAACTAAAGCTTGTCAGGAAACATAAATTCAATCCAACAAACAATCAACTCCAAGAAAAACAAACAGTTTATAACTGTCCCACTGTTAGAACACATCAGGTCCCTTCTCTGTTGAATGGGCCGTAATCCACCACGCAGGGCCCGGTCGTAGACATAAATACTAGTCGTGAATCCCCCAATTTTCAACTTTACATTTGACATTCAAAATTGAAGGCTCTAAACTTATTGTTGAAAGTTTTCTAAAGTTTTTAAGGAGCCAATTTGTAGGCTGAATTTACGCGTCCCCAAATCCAATCTATCCGTTGAATTAATGATTGATAGCTCGAGATCATGCCGTCAGTTCCTTGCAACAAGTTCGGACTTGCGGTGCATATTAAGTAGTTTAGCTTTGAGGTCAGACTATGAAACGCTTATTAGGACCTTGGAACATTTGATATTCATAGAGACATTGATGTTTCAGTCTTTGAAATTACTGTTGGTGTTACGGGCTTCAGGGAAGGTAAGAACAGCCATAAGTGACTAAATTCAGCTGATCCGTGCCCACTTCGCAGTTCGCTTGGCGTCGAGCATAATCCTATTCATATTATGAATTTCCTAACAAAATATTATCGGCGAGTGTTTTAATTCAACATGTAAAACTAATTCCTAGGTCCACTCAATGGATACCGTCTTATATTTACACAGTTAGTCGATTTATATTATTTGTAAAGTATTAGGTAAAACCGTCCGAATTCCTCGCCTTGAAGCTTTATCAAAACATGAATAAGCCTAAATAAATAGATTGTTAAATGAGACCAATTTTGTTAACATTTACTATTACTTACATTATTATACTACGAATACAATAATGATGTCTGATTGTTATATTTCATATTTTCCAGTCCCAGGAATATCTTTGTACTTTATCGTGGGCTGGACCGCAAAGAGGCTGGCAGTCCATTTTACTCAACCCAAAGTAGGAACTATATACTAATGGCTAGCATATAGCTAACATATGGCTAGCATTAAACTACCATTATAACTAGCCTATAGCTAGCATAGGTACATACATATACCTACGAACAATTTTCAAACCTTAAATAGTAGATTATTAACCAAGAGGATAAAGCAGTGTCTTCTGTCGCGGGTGACGATTTAAATCGCGAGCGTAACGAAGGACTCGAGGTTTACTCCCGAGCGTAGCGAGGGTGTTAAAAACTTAAATCACGAGCGAAGCCAGGGATTTAAGACGAGTCCTGAGTGTAGCGAGGGATTTAAGTTCATCCAAGACCAAGACAACTTTATCACCGAGGAAAATACTCTACTTTTCATACCATTTGCGAAAAAATTAACACAATAATAATATGAGATAAGCATTTATTAAAAATAATGACAATTAAAATTCCTACTTCTGTGAAATAAGGCTTACAACACATAGAATATGGAATGGATGTACCTACAATAAAAATATGCAACTCGATGTGGGATAATTTCCGATCGCCATGCGGGCAGATTCGCAAGCAGAAGTTATGGAAAATTGTTATTAACGTTATTTAAATAAATGTTAATCTATATTTATTTCCTTAATGGATATTAATTTGACCCACTTCTCAAAAGCTTTTAAACTTATTAACGTTATATCATTTTTAAAGTAATTTCTTGATTGATAAACGCTTTGAAAAAAGGTCAGACAAGAACGTCATCTATTTATTTTTTTATGAGGAAAAAATATCTGTCAAGTGCGAGACTAACTCGCACAGTTTTGCAACACCTTTAATTTTATCTAGGTAATTGTTTTACAACTTTAGTTACGCACTTCGTTTTTTTTTTGTGTAAGCTCTTTTAACGCTTCGTTGTAAAATCATCAAATGAGAGAAACAGCTATACTCTATAAGAAATCTCATCTATGGACTTTTCGATGTGCTTTTCGACGAGACAGTTATGAGATCGTCCGATCGTGAAGCGCACTCGCTCACCGCTCGCGCTGTGAGATTGGATTGGAGTGTCGTAGTGTAAGTAGCTAAGTGTATGACTAAGTTGAGTCCCAGCGTGGTGTGAGCGCTGAGCCACGCCGCAGCCAGGCCCCGTTTATAGAGGATACCACTGCAGGGCGGGACGGGTGGGACTGTCAGACTCGTACTGACTAATCCACGGTGTTCCTTCAAAAGCCCTTTACGTTCCAAGGCCACGGTAACCTGATGAGACAGTCCCAATGATTTATCCCTTATTAAAAAGTCTCCTCATATAAGAGCAGTGGTGGCCCAGTGGTATCGGCCCCGACTTACGAGTTTTAGGTCGTGGGTTCGAATCCAACCAGGCACATTACTTTGTGTTTTGCTTTCAAAACGGTTAAGGAAAACATCGTGAGGAAACCGGCATGTCCTAGAACCAAAAATTCGAAGACATGTGACATCCACCAACCCGCACTGGGCCCGCGTGGTGGATTATGGCCTACTCCCTCTCTCAGAGAGGAAGCCTGTGTCCCAGCAGTGGGAACATTTATAGGCTGATGATGATAAGGTCTCCTCGACTTGAATACGGAATCCTGAAAACGATGACAAACAGATATCTTTATATACTTACTTTCTTTTCCAAGGTGTAGTCTTTGAAAAGAAAAATATATTAAGATATCCCATCAGGGTGACAAAATTAAGTTATTATGAAAGAAATGGCTTGTCGTCGCTGCTTTAATGAAGATAGTGGAGATTAACCGGTTCTAATAGCAGATCTATTAAATGGCTTTTATATGGGCTCGAAATTGTGTCTAGAGTAACACTGGCTTTTGGCTGCACCTTCCCTCGCGTTGATTTAGATTTTGACATTCAAGTCGGGTTGAATCATCATCATCAGCATCAGGTTCAAGATGCCACACGAGACCCCAGCTCGACAAAGGCCTGTAGACCACCACGCCGAACGACAATCAGCCACTTGCGTCTGTCGGTATACTAGCACTCTGCCCGCGATCGCGCTGCTACGTTCGCGCGAACTTTTTTTTTCATCTGTGAACTTATACTCCCGCGGCCACTCTCTTTATGGGAGACTTTTGGAAACTCTAAATAAATATCCAACATAAATTTGAAACTCCTATCAAATTAAGTAACGGAGAAAACCAACTATCAACCCAAAACACAACCCCTCAAGGTTAAAATTTTGCAAAAATCGTCTTAGTGAGCAACTTCGTCCAGAAAAGATTTTTAGCATTTGTAGTTTCTGAGATTTCGTGATGAGTGAGTGAGTGAGTGAGCGAGTGACCTTTCGATATGGAATATATTATTATAGGTGTACAGGTTAACAAGAAAGTTCATTACGTTCTATTGTTATAGTAATCCCACAGTATCAAATAGTGAAGGGTATAAAACAAGCCCCGTCAAATAACAAGTACACATGTCTGTCATTGAACAATATTATTTGGCCATTTTCTATCGATATTTCCGCTCTCCCAAATCGTGGTACAGTCAAATAAATGATAACGCTCTTACTACTGTACTGTCAATGTCGGTTTGAGTTCCCAATCGTATTGCATAGTCTCCGGTCGTGTCGGATTCCCGTCCCATCGGACAATGCAGTAAAGAGATTAGTGATACTCAATTGTGTTAGCGTACACAGAATCATTTTCCTTATAGTATTCCCACTGCTGGGACTTAGGCCTTCTCTCGGTGTGAGGCAATGGTCGGTAATCTGTATTACATTGGACATGCCCATTGCACTAGATGCCTGTCTTCGATGTAATTGTTGTGGATGTGAATAATATGGTTAGTATCACGGTGTTTTCACTAATAAAATGAAAAATTACCCTGTCTGAAAAATTCGAGTGCATACAGGACTTGAACCTTAGAAGCTTAGTTGGTAAAGCGTCCGGTGTACTGAATCGGAAGGTCACAGGTTCAAGTCCTATCCGCACTCGATTTTTTCTTTCCATTAAAATCTTTACGATTAGCGACACAGGCGTTAATGTATATAGTAAAAAAAATATCCTGTCTAAGTTGCAGTTTAAAGCAGTGGTAGCTACTTGGTTATCACTGGTTTCATGTGGCCTACCGATGACGTCATCAGCGAGAGTAGTTTCACAGTGAGAATGAGATGGCGCTAGACGACTTGTATAGCGCTCTTTCCCGCAGTGGAACTGTCGCTTTTTAAGACGTCATGGTAGGCCCCCAGCAGTTAGCTTACACATTAAAATTGTGCACTACAATAAATCTTTTATATAGGGTGTTAAAAATCAACTGCAGGAATTTCGTGTGCGTACTCGGTATCAAAAAACAAGTATATTAGAAAAATAAAATTTTTTTTCGAGCATTTAAAAAAAATCCTTCAATTTTTTTCAAGCATTTTCTTTTGGCCTTTTAATACGGCCCATAAAATAAGTTACTTTTAAGTATTTCGATAAATTGCCAGTCCAAAGTTTGCAAAATGTGATGGGAATGTTGGAATCAGCTGTGAACGCTACCCACGGGTGAACGACCCCAAAGAGCTACTAAATTCATTCATTTGGTCAAAAAAAATGCTTGAAAAAAATATTTTTTTTTTAAATTGCTCGAAAAAATTTTTTGATACCGAGCACGCACACGAAATTCCTGCAGTTGATTTTTTAACACCTTATATATTAAGAAAATCACCTTTGATATTGACCACAATAACCGCAGTCATATCATAGAGGGAAAAACAAAGTAGGTACTTGTTTGACTGTACGACCGACGTACGTATAACATACGAATTACGAAGGTACGGCAGATATTTATTCAGCAAGATAGACCCTCGTTACAGAGGATTTGTTATTTGTCATTACATACTCTTTTCGATTTTCAGGTTCGTAGGACGCGGATGAAGATGATTCAGTGAACTTAATGGACACGATGTAACTGAAAACATTATTGTAGTTATTTCGATAACTACAATAATGTTTTCAGAATAAAAAAACATTTTTCGAAATGTTTTTTTATTTCATTTCATTTTTTTTAAACATTGACCTACACTAGGAGATACTTCCTGTATCGTGTGTGCGTTTATATCCATGTTTCACGATATAGGAGAATTCCTAGTGTGTGGCAACGGCTACGAAATTGCTACGCGTCTGCTACGAACTGGCTACGAGCTTGCTACGAACTGGCTACGAGCTTGCTACAGGTTATCTGTTGCTTACGGATACATTATGTACCTTCTGTTTATGTGTTGGTTACGTGTTAGCTGAGCGATAGTAATAAGCAGGTTATGAATTGTCTACGAGACTGCTACGTATTGGCTACGAGATTGCTACGAACCGGCTATGAGCGTGCTACAGACAGGTTGTTTTGGTACTTGTAGAATACGGATAATTAATAATGTACCATCTATTTATGAGATGGGTATGAGATAGTTCGACAATAGTAACAATCAGGTTATGAACTGTCTACGGGACTGCTACGAAAATCTTACGAACTTCCGACAAACCGGCTACGAACTTAGTACAAAAAGGTTACCTGTTGCTTACGGAAACATTATGTACCGTCTATTTATAAAATGGTTATGGGTTAGCTGACAAAGTAGTAACAAGTAGGTTACGTTATGGTTACGAACGGGCTTCGAGTTGCTACGAAACGTCTACGAATCGGCTACGAGCTTGCGACAAAAAGGTTACCTGTAGCTTACGTAAACACTATGTACCGTCTATTTATGAGATGGGTACGAGTTAACTGACCGATAGTAATAAGCACGTTACGAACTGTCTACAAGACTGCTACGAACTGTCTACGAGACTGCTACGAACTGTTACAAATTAATTGCCTACGAAACGGCTACGAACTTGCTACAAACCGTCTATTTATAAGATGGTCATGGGTTAGCTGACAAAATAGTAACAAGCAGGTTACATCATGGTTACGAACTAGCTACGAGCTTGCTACAAAATGTCTACGAATCGGCTACGAGCTTGCTACGAAACGGCTACGAGCTTGCTACGAAACGTCTACGAATCGGCTACGAGCTTGCTACAAAAAGGTTACCTACTGTTGCTATGGAAATATGTAACAAGCAGATTATATGTCATGGTTACGAATAGGCTACGAATTGGTTACAGCTTGCTACGAAACGTCGACGAGGAGCTAACTATAAGATAACTTATTCGTAAAGATTTTTTTGAACGCATTTTTTTTATTACGAGAGTTTATTTCATCAGTATTTTCTCGAAGCAAACACTCGAAGATGTATGACATACATATACAGGGTGTAAGAAGACACTTAACGAAGCCGAAAGCCACGTATTCTCCCCATTATTTGGATCATTTTTTTCCTTTAGACCATACCTGGGACTCCACGGGTTCTCGAGATTTTGAAGGTCAAAGTTGCATTTTTTTTTAACTTTTTTTTACGAAGTCGAATTCTAAGTAGTATTACAAAACTTTTTTCTAAACAAGCATTACCTGAATTTTCGATTTTTCTAAATAAATTACGCATTTGAAGTTACGAACAGTAATGTACGTAAGAACTAAATGCAGAAACGCACGGCTTATGTTAGTGTGCGTTTGATTTACTTTCGACGGTCGATGACCCTCTTCTCTAGACTGGGATTTTCAACTTATTATTTTTTTGATACTTAAAAATAAAAGTCGGTTCCCAGCGATAATTTTAGCGTAAAGCTACTCAGTTAGATGTACAGTATGCGTACTTAACGGCAGTGTGATGTGTCTTCTTACACCCTGTATGTACCTATACCAACCCGCACTATCAGCATGGTGCATTAGTAGACCTTTGTCCCAACAGTGGGGATGCAATGCTAGCCCGATGTGCGGCACAGTGTGCGAGTGTACAAATGCTCGCTCTTGTGACCTCACTCACGCAAACACAAACTTGGATACTTTTGTGCGCGCACACTTGAAGAGTAGAACTGGTTATTTGTGCGTGCACATAGCTAAACTTACTTCTGTCAATGATGATGAACAAAATGTTCGTGGAGCTTTACCGGTAGACACAGAGGCCATCTTAGTACGCGCACTACTGAAGTGCACGTACAAATGTGCCGCTCACTGTTTTGGTGGAATCGTACCATGTATACCACGTTTGCATGTATATAAAAAGAAACAAATATGACAGCCCACTAAGCTGCGGTCGATTTATTAGGTGCCGCGATCCATTCATCAAACTATCGCTCCATCATCATTCGGGTTTTGTTGAAAGCATTCTGTATTCATGTCAACAGTTCGCAGTGTTTCTATCAAATAAACTAAAACAATTGCCGTTCCCTGTTCATGTAATGAATAGACAATTAATTGCATTGAGTTTAGGTGGTACAATTCGCGGTTTTGTTGTGGAATGAGTAACTACGAGTATATTGTTCATTTTCAGATAACTACAGTTAGAATTAAAGCTAATGATTATATAGTTTTACTATTTCTCGTGTCGTGGGTGCTTTTACAAACATAGAAACTGTACGTGTAAGTCATACAAAAAATTGTTCTGTGGGGGGATCGAATCTGTAACAGAAATAGAACCCGTTAAAGAATAAGTTGGTACAGTTAAAGGACTCAATAAAAGTTGATTTCAAAACGGATTTTTACATAGAGGGTTTTAATTAGCGAACTGCCTATTACTAAAAACAGTTGTGATGGCCTAAAGGTTAATATGTACCTTTCCTGTCATGCACGAAGTTGTGAGTTCAAATCTACTTGTCAATCAAAAATCTTGTAAGATATAATGTGTCATTTTAAATGCATGTAAGTTTTTTCCAAATTTCTTTAGTATCACTGACAATAGATGAAGTAAAACATCGTGGCGAAACCTTGACTTATATACTCAATAAACATATTTTTACATTATAAGCCTAGAAACTATGATACCAGAGGGTAGTCATGGCATCATTCTCATTCGAGAAAAAATTGCAGGCCGCTCGCGAGGATTTCGAACTATATCAAACAAATATTATTCATGTAGGATTAGAATATTTCTTAACCAAAGTCATCATTACATTTTAAAGAGATTTTAAAGTTCAGTAATAAAGTTATTTTTCATTTCTTTAAAACGAATGGTTGTAGACTGTAGAGTGATATCTACTTAGTTCTAATGGAGTACTGGTCAATTATTTGCGCAGGCCACTTTAACAGCAACAGGCATTCGCTTAGTATTTGTTCTCTTTTAGTACTTATCTGCTATTTGCCTCTATCTCACTCTTACATTGTTAGGAAACTCTTATTTTAAAGATTTCATTGTCGAATCCTAGGTTTTATTAGTATTAGAGTTTAAGCTGAAACCTTTTGCTAAGAGCATTATAAAGTACTATCGGCACGCTCCGGTATTACCACACCTTTTATATTCGACCTTCCCAGTGTATTATTTCTCAAAACATTTTCTTTCGTAGTAAGTCCTGACAATAACGAACACAGTATTATACAATTCGGTGCAGTAGTTTCGAAGTTATGCGCGAACATACAATTCCACGATACAATTTTTTTACATTTTGTAGATAAATTACGAATATTATCTTTAGCAAGTTTTTCATACGTAGGTAAATCCTTGTAATCTCCGAAAAGTTATACTCGTACACCAATATTTCGCCAGATATGTCATAGTTCCAGCCGCGGTAATCCTGGCTGTATGGCTACTAAGAAATTCTTGATGGGAAAACTTAGTATTAACACCTTATGATAGATTAAACTTATTATAGTCCTTGCCCCAGTTAAGTGCCAACTATCTTCGATTAATTAAAAATTAATACGTCTACGTCAATGGCACCTGCAGTTAAGTTTTCCGTGTTGATTTACTTGCGCGATGTGTTCGCTAATTTTTAATCGAATGTGGCTGAACCGTCGGTTATTTGTCACAGTTTAGATTGTTTAGTTAGATTGCGTTTTCGACCAGTACTTTAATTACTTAGAAACGTTAGTCATCGGCCATTTGTCGCCATTTGTCGTCGCAATCTCGGCACACCTCGCTTTTATGA
Source organism: Agrotis exclamationis (assembly GCA_950005045.1). Classification (NCBI taxonomy): domain Eukaryota; kingdom Metazoa; phylum Arthropoda; class Insecta; order Lepidoptera; family Noctuidae; genus Agrotis; species Agrotis exclamationis. Next base: position 14,578,703 of record OX465428.1, read on the forward strand.
GCCGTTTCGTGGACTTTGATTCGTTTAATCTCTCTACGTGATTGTTTGAATGGACATGATGGTACACACGTATAATTAACTTTTGCTTTTAATTATGTAAAAGTTTCTTTTTTCTTTTTTTAGGTATTGTCCGCGCTTTTCGGCTAGCTGCGTGCGTATACAACTAAATAAAGTAACGTTTTCATTTTATTTCAGGTGCTCTAAATGAAAAGAAATATTTAGAAGCCTCAAATTTTAATTGGTGGTTCTGAACTTCTTTGACCAAAGTAGTTGGGTAAATAAAGTATTATTTTATAAAAGTTTAATAGCCACCTGACTTTAAGTTAAGATAAGGATTGAGTTCCTTTGTATTTAAACAATTTTGGTTGCCCAACAATGCTTGTTATTCCTCAAAGAACACTTCTGAGCCTTTAATATTTAATAATTTTGGAATACAAAAACATTATTATAACTTTGTTGCTTTTAAGAAGAATTGGATTTAATTGTGTAGTTTGTAATTAAAATGTGTCAAAGTAAAAATAATGTATTTATGAAAGCTATTTGTCGAGGTGCCCAGGGCGAGTTATTACTTATTATCCAATGTTTGTGCCTTGTCTAACCGAAAGCGACAGACAGATAAGAAAACACTGTCCTCTAAGTAATGTATAAAGGATCCTACAGAAACTTGAACATTAATTATATTTGATAATTAGTTTATTGTGTACAGGAGTTGAAGAGAAACCGTGAAAAACATTCATAATCTTTTTATTTATTTCATAATAATTTATAAATAAACTTAAATTATAAGTACATAATGCAATTGAAGGTAAACCTAAATTTACAGGTACGCTTTATTTCAGGTTATTTTCTAAGGGTAGTTCGATAATACTGATATAACATTTAGATAAGTATCTAAACCCCTCCCTCCTTACAAATTTAAATTTACCTACTACAATTTATAATATCAAAGAAATTTACAATATCATATAGGTAAGTCTAATAATTTATCTAAACTAGATATTTAAGGAAGAATGTGAAAAATAATATGAGTTAAAAACACATGTTGATAACCACCTATTTTGTGAAGAAATAAGTTTTGATAAAAAAGTTTGGACATCATTAAAACTTTTTTAGAAAAAACATAAGAACTTTTTAGAAAGACAAAGAGAAGACTATTACTGTTACAAGGAAAGAAAGATTTTATTAGGCAATCACAGTTTCTAAGTAAGTTATATGAGGACATAATGGTATTTAAAAAGGACGGTAGCTAGCTTCTGTTGTTTACAATAGATTGCGGGGGAGCAGGGGGTAGCTGTCTTGAGACCTCTTGGAGCCGATGGGGAAGTGAGATAGGTCAATCTCGTCCATGGGGTAGTCGGCTCTGTACCTCTTCTTGTCGAAGCTTGAACTGAAACAGAAATAATGCATTAGAAAATTGAGCTTTTAATCTCTTTAGGAATTGGCAGAGGTGCGCCTTCTTTTTTTAGCCTTCTCTGTCCTACTTCTGTGCAAAGGCCTCCCTCCACTATTTTCACCTTTGACGACACAGTGCGTCCTTCTTTCAATTCGGACGGAACCTCTCCAGTTCGTTCCGCCTCCTACGTGGCCTGCCGCGACCTCGCCTCACTATCTCAGGGCAACAGTATTGTGATATTTTGGCCCAGAGTTCGTCCGGCATGCGGCAGACCCGTTCTGTCCATTCCCATTTCAGTTGGACAGCCATCTGAACCAGGTCTGGTATATTTGTTTTGGAAAGCAATATTGTGTTTCGTACTCAGTCCGTTAATTTCACACCTAGTATACTGCGCTCCATTGCTGATGTCAGTCAAAGACCAAGTTTGTGTAAGACACAGAAGTGCACCTAATAGTCCCTTTTTATTAACATAGAAAATGGGTTTGCTTTTGACCATAGTCTAGGTCAGGAGTGACAGAGACAAAGCCAACGATGAAGCGAGCTTACCCAGATGAAGCTTGTTCACTCTAACTTTGTCCAGGGTCACGTTACCTGTTTAGACATTCCCGCGACCCCGGCAGCCTAAGCCTATCTCAATTGTAAAAATTGTACTTAATGATACCAGTCCCTTGTAGGAATATGCACATTAACTTTACGTTGCTAAGGTTTATTTTCAGATAAACGGCAACTGAGTTAAGCTTGCCCAAAGTTCTAAGCCTCAGCTTTAGCCTTAATGTTCCCCAGTGTTCAAGATCAGTGGCATTATGATCGTCAGTCCAGTGGGTACAAACGGTCGTTAACCCCGGCTTACACAGGCGTATCAATGTCAAGGTAGTTGGTTCCGTACAGGTGATAGAAGCGCTTGGTGGCGTACGGGAACGGCATCGAGGACCTGTCGATCTCGTCGAAATTCCTCTTCTTCACGAAAGTGTCGAGGCCGGACCTGTGGAAAAGATGTGCTGGTTAGTTGGTTACTGATCATCCTAGTCAATGGTTTGGTTATTTGGACGTGCTGAGATAGCTGGCCTTTTACGAGGTCAAAAGGCTTATATCTACTAGCTTTGAACACCAACCTCTGTTTAATATCTCCTTCAAATAATACGTAAAAAGAGAGTTTTTAGAGTCCCATTTATCTATGTAATACTACTGTTTAACGATTTAGGTCTATAAACGTAAGGGTACGTCCACACTTATAACATAACATGTTAAAAAACACAGTAAACATCGTTATTTAACATGATCCAATATACAGAGAAAGATTAACAATATTAACAAAACATTGCTATTTAGCCTAGACTCACTAAGAACCTAGTTTAATCTATGTTTCTTTTTGCTTTTAAATTATTTTGAACAAATACTTTCTTTCCTTATTAACTGAACAATATTATGCTTCGAACACACTGCCGGCGGCATGACATACCCGGCGGTCTACCGCACGTCGAGTCGCACAAACAAGCCTTGTTCACATGAATAACAATAATGATAATGTTGGTAGTGAACATGCGCTGCTCGGCAAAATACTGGGTATGGTATACATAAATATGCTTTTAGACAGGATTTAACACAAAATGTTATTATGTTATTTATAAAAAAAATTGGTATAAATCATGAAGATTCAGTTTAAAAAAAATTGGAAAAAGCGCTTTTTTCTTTTTAAAGTTGTACAGGTCAGATAAATTCAGAAAAAAAACGTGGAAAATAAAAAAAAATCGCTGGTTTTTTATATACTCGTAGCAAGAAGGACCTAAATTATTTTTCATAGTATAGGTATCTTCCGGAAATCTTGTGTATTATTGTGACATCAGATGTTGATGTTACAATATTTTAAGCTATTGCATAGCTATTATCGCGAGCACCGAGCGCGGCGCGGCGCGGCGACCGAATCAAAAAAATTCCAAAAACCTAAGGATAATAAACATTAAAACATATAATAAACATAAAAAATAGGAAAAATCCGACGAAAAATTCCAACACGGGGGAGTCCAGAATCATGTCCTGGACCCATGGTATCCGTTTGTGCGTCGATGTCTCTTACTGTATATACGCGGTAGGCGATTTTATTCTTTTAAAACAAAAAAAAAGTTTGAAATAGCTTCACCGCGGCAGTCTTCGAGTGCCACATGTATTTTTTTATTACAAGATTAATAATGGATTATTTGTTATCTTTATACAGCTACTAGCAAACCCGGCGAACTCCGTTTCGCCACCAGATGGCTTCGTTTTATGTAACATTTCGTTTGGTGATTAGAAGAAGAAGAAAATTTTTTCCTGAATTTCCTTTGCTATAAACCTCACGGAGCCCGAGACCTTTCCAACGAATGCAAAACCGTGGGAATCGGTTCGTGCGTTCTGGAGTTATAGCGTCAGGAAGGAAAACCCGACTTTTTTATATAGTAGAGATAAAAAAATGCTTTTCTGCAATGTTGTTTTGGAATGGAAATAACAGAGAAATTAGACCTCTAAGTACTGCAAATAAAGACTATAATGTAACATGAACACTATCAAAATATTGTTATTTCAAAACCGGACACTTTCGCATTATCCTCAAGAAAGGAAATAGATATCGCTCTCAGCGATAAGGCCGCCATTTTAACCATGGAATTAGCGATATTGTTATAGGTACTATAGATGTTTTACAATGTTCTTGTGCAATAAAGAATTATTATTGAAAGTCATTTGTACGTATGTAAGTCTCTGGGATTCAAAGATATTTGCATTTTTGCATCAACCTACCTCAATCTGTCAAATTTCTTTAATACATTTTCAACCTTATCTCAATAGTTGAAGGTTAATATTCGATTGGCAAAATTTGACAGATTCGGGTAGGTTGACCTGCTAGCGTCTGTACATACCCCAGTTACGCCTGCAAAAAACAAAAATGGCCGTCATTCGCGACATGTTTGGATAGGATTTCTTTTTTATGAGCAGTTTTGTAGTTTTTATTTCTTTCTAATTCAACGATCGGCTGGTGACATAATAAAACGTGAGTACGTAACTCGCGAAATCACTAATGCCGCGGGAAAGAGCTAGTACGTTACAAATCATTCATTTAACATTAGTTACAGTATGTACCTTCTTGATAACAGAAATAACTTAATTATGAACTACAAGACCAAAAAGTTAGCCATAGGCCCGAGCAAGAAGGTTCTGTCAAATTCAGCATGGATTTCGAAACTAGTTACTGAAGTACGTTATAAATTAAATTTACATAATAATTATCATGGCCTGTAAACCCTGTAAGACAAGACAAGATAAGGCGTGCCAAATACTACACCCAAGTTGCCCCAGTTATGTTAAAAAAACAGGTGTTTCATACAAAATGGAGTTTTTTTCCGTAGACAATGTATGAAACACTTTATTTTTTTTTACTTTTAGGGTTGGTCTCATAGTAAAAGTTGTTCATAACCATGAGTACTTTCAGCTCATGGAAGGTTGATAATGTTTTACAATTAACCCTGTATTCTATAGGGGGACGAGCCTATTGTATTCAACCGTTTACAAATCCAGAGTCCGCGGCTGTTAATAAGAAATGCCTAGTGGGACAACTAAATAACACTTGGCCAGACCTGGGATTCGAAACCGGGACTCCGAAGACGCACTTACGTAACACTAGATCAACGTTAATGAAAGATAGAAGAGATAAAAGTTAATTAAACCCTTCCCGTCCTACCCAAGAAAGTTAAACATCTGTCGAACACTTGTCTAAAAAAAGTGAAACTATAAATGCCGTTTTGCAGTTGACAGTTTTTTTAGACAAGTGTTAAACAAATGTTTACCTCTTATTATAGTAAGACGGATTATGTTACCGAACACTTTGTTATTAAAATATTACAGACTATAGTTTGATTATTAATTCGAGTCAGTAAAATGACAAGTGCAACTGTCACTGATACATACAAAATGAAACAAACCAGGAACATTGGAAATGTCATTTTACTGACTCGAATTAATAATCGTATTTTAGGTGATAATGCTATGTCACCTGTAACGGTCAATTGAATAGCGAACCCAAGTCTGAAATAAATCGTCAAAATTAAGTGGTTTTCCCTCGCGCTTACACACAAATAACGTCAGTATTGTCGTAATATTATGTGTTATATTACAACACAACTGTCAATTACTGTATTTTGAATTGAAGAATGGATTCTACGGGTTTGTATTTAAGGTCTCAAGTCGCTCGTAAAGTTAAAACTTGTTTTTGTAAGGGTATTGCAGAAAACTAGGAACTATAACACCACGAAAGAAGGAATAATGATAATTAGTTAAAATAAACTGGGACTATTTTTAATTTAACTAAAATACCAGTCGCACTAGAGAGCAGTGATGGCCCATCGCATCGGTCCCGACTTACGAGTTGTAGGTCGTGGGTTCGAACCCCGCCAGGCGCATTACTTTGTGTAATTTATTTCATCACCACTGCTCTCAAAACGGTGAAGGAAAACATCGTGAGGAAACCGGCATGTCCTAGAACCAAAAATTCGAAGACATGTGACATCTACTAACCCGCACTGGGCCCGCGTGGTGGATTATGGCCCACTCCCTTTCACAGAGAGGAGGCCTGTGTCCCAGCAGTGGGAATATTATAGACTGATGATGGTGATGACCAGTCACACTAAAGTCCTAAACTATCTTTAGAGGGTCAAATCCCGTCGGGGTCGCGGGACTGTCTTATCAGGTAACTGTGACCACGGAACGTAAAGGGCCATTGAAGCACACCGTGGATTTTAGACAGTACGATAGGAGGACTCATTTGATGATTTTACCACGTAAAAATTTTTAATCCCGATCATTCTTTCCATAAATTCTTGTTTTCTTTAATTTTAGTAAAGGTTCTGGGTGACGGTATCCGGTCACGGTTATACACTTTCAATCAGGGTTGTGAGCAAAGAATATTATTCGGAAGGGAAATTATATTTCCTTGCTGAGAGGACATGTTTAATATAATGGAACAAGTATTTAATAAGTATGGATAAATTTCTTGATTATTAAATATTTGCCCGCTACCAAATTACTTATTTTTCTAAACTTAATAGGCTTTCAAAGATTAATATAAGTTATTTATTATTAGTAATTTTATTTCGCTGCTTTTTCCAGAATATTAATCAAATACCTAACCATTTTCGACGGAAAAACTTTGAAAGGAACTCAGGCCAATTGTTTGATCGTTAGTTAGGTATCTAAACTATTTGTTAAAAAAAAAACACATTTTTTAACAAATGGTTAAAGATAGTCAGCTTGACTGCAATTAAATAACTGGCCCTTTTAAACACATTAAAACAAATATAGAAAAAAAAATGAAGTCAGTCTCACCGGTCGATCTCGTCGAAATTGCGCTTAGGAAGGCCATCTCCGTAATATCCGCTGAACTCGATAGGTGCGAGCGGCCAGGGCTCACGCTTGCCGCCGTACGGACTGCGAACAAAATTACATGGCTCGTATGGTACGATTCTACCAGTGCGCGTACAAAACTCGTATCGCGTTCTCAACCTCTATATCCCCCAATGGCTGTCCGTAACTTTGTGCGCACATATATAACGAGTCTACTGCTTACGTGTTCGCACAAAATAGTTTCCTCGAACATTTTTAGAATGTTCGCGCGCAATGTGCTAGTGTTTGCTTGAGTGAGTTGACCAGACCGAACATTTGTGCCGCACAGTGTCGCACAACGGTGGAACCTCATTTTAATATTCATAAGACGTCCGTATGACTGTAGGGGTTCAGTCATCATGGTCATGGTAACCCCTGAAATCCCGAAAAGTTGGAAGTTTTATTTTAGAAAGTTTAACACAGAAATATTCATTAGCTATAATTGATCTTAATAAGAATAAGCCTTGGTAATTGTGTATTAAAAAGGAAAATAATGCATCGAAGAGAATTTATTAATTATGCAATTATGAGTGGTTCTACTTTATTGTCTTCTACATAATTGAATGTAATTTAAAGCTCTATAATAAAAAATATTACAAACACTCATATTATAAAGAAAAAGATAATTAAGGAAAAGATATTTATAACAAAGATTTATATAAATAAACTATTTTATTTACCTTTGCAACAAGCTAAACACTGATCGGATAACATAAAAAAATATCGAAACGCAAGGAAAAAGAAGAACATAAGCATATCTTTTTTTAAATTTGATTAACGCTTGCATCGCAAATTTTAAAGTTATTTTTTAGTATGTATAATGGAAATAAATTCAATAGCGGGCAGGACTTCATCATGCCAACTGACACTTATACAACCAGGATATCGCAGTCATGCCCAAAGTCACCTAAAATCGTCTGTTGACATTGACAATCAGAAGGTCGCTGGTTCAAATCCTGTTCGCAATCAATTTTTCTTTACAAGTTTTAGAAGCAAATACCTACTTATAAAATTAAATCAAGAGTAATGAAGTTCTTTTTCAGTGTGCACCCTATTCATAAAAGTATTTATGCAACACGTCACAGCGGGGTGTCGCAAGCTTACGAGAAACCTCTCTATCTATAGGCGGCTTTATGCCTCTCTATGGAATATAATTACGTAATTGGGTATTGAATCGAATAATGTTTTATTTTCGATATGTGACACAAATACGGCATCTCTTATGTAATTACATTTTCATAATATAATGATTGTACCGTGTAGATAACTGGTGTTCGAGGAAAGCCAATTAAATGATAATGAAGTTGAGTTGTATTTGAATAATTTGCAGCATTTTAGAACAATGTAGGCGGAGGATTTCAAAGAATTATATTATACTTTTAGAGTGTTTCTTTACGAAATATTTTTACAGATAATTAGTTTCGAATTTAGGTTTCATTCTAATTGTTTTGAAAGTAATTACCTAGGCAGTATCCTAAAGCCTCCTGCAGACACACGCGATTAATCGCGCTGCGACAACGAGCCAAGCTAATTTCCACTCTAAAAATAATGCGAATGGACCGCGACATGTCGCCCCGCGCGATTAATCGCGTATGTCTGCAGGAGGCTTAAGGCTGTTTTATGTTGAAGCAGAAAGAAAAACAAACGATGGTATTTACCTGGCAAAGTCGAACCGTCTGGAGATAAGGTAGGGCACATACCCGGAGTGGCGAATCTCGCGTACTTCCCTGACTAAGTTGCCGCCGAGAGTGTCCAGGGTACGAGTCTTGTGGCCTATGTGCATGGAATCCAAGAGTCAGTTTAAGAACAGATACAGTGCAGAAAAGAAATATGAATGTATTAGTTGACACTCTTACCTGACTGACGACAATCATCACTATTAGCTCAAATTGATAAGTGAAGTTGGGGCAGAATACTAAGAGGAGAACTTAGGGAGGTATGTCGTGTGATGTTATGGGAATAATGAATAGATGGTAAGAATCTGAGAAAACGTATGCATTGAAATCGGATCTAATGGTATGAATATAGATCGACTGAATGAAAAAGAAATGCGATTGTATGAGTTACAAATAGGGTGAAATATGACTGCTGAACAGATGTATTGCAGAAAAAGGAATTAAATTGGGATAGATGAGGGCAAGACGATGATGGTTTAGAATACTGGAACAGCAAAACAACAATTCCTAGGTTGCAAAGTATTTATTTAAAAACATCAACACCGAATGATAAACAATGACAATTTCAATAAATAAAACTTTTCTTAGGGATATCACAATTGTATACGTTGTATGAGAAAATTATTTCCGAGGATAGAATTACTAGGATAGGGTAGTTAAGTAATTAAACGAAGTTAGAGCCTCCTATGGAATCCAGTTCACGAACAAAGTTGCCGCCGCCGATAGAGTCGAGGTTCCTCACGAAGTTACCTCCACCCAAGGAATCCAGGTTCCTCTTGACAAGGTTCGGCCCGCCGAGCTGGTCAAGGTTCTTCTTAACAAAGTTGCTGCCTCCAATGGAGTCCAAGTTCCTTACAAAATTCCCTCCACCAATAGAGTCCAGGTTACGAACAAAGTTACTGCCGCCCAGGGAATCGACGAATCTGGAGTAAAGCCTTTTGTCTCCTTCAATGTCTCTGCCTCCGACTGTGGAACCTGCGATGCCGTTGAAAGATCGGCCTGCGAGAGATGAACCTCCAAGACCGTGAGTGTTCCTGCCTACCAACGAGCTGCCTCCAAGGTTCCTGCCCAACAGAGAGCTTCCACCAAGGCCGTTGGTGTTCCTCCCGAAACCGTTCAAGTTGCGCTCATCGTAATGTAAGAGTAATCGGAGAAACTCTTCAAGATCTTCTTTTTGTTTGTAATCTGTAACAATGTCAAGCAATCTTAACTTTATGCAAACGAGTGTAACGAAAGATGAACATTTAAGTGCATTAACATAAATTAGTACTTACCACATATTGTGCAGAAACAAGTATCACCAAGTGCTAAAGCTTCGTGATTCAACCTGTGCATGGACGTACTTGTGAGTGGTGCAATATTCCATCACCTGAATGGTATTGGTGCACAAAAAGTTTTTTTACAAACTAAGTGCAATTTTACGAGATAAACGGTGGGTGTTATTTTTTTAAATACGAAATGTGCAAATATATTTAGGTGCAAGTTTGTGAAACGTCTTTTGATATGGGAGTTAGTCCTTTGTCATCAAATAAGACGTTGGACGTCACGGAACATAAATAAATTGTGCTGAACGTTCACGAAGTGTTGTTTGTGATAATGGTGCACAATGACTGTGAGAAATTCTTACAATTAAGTGCGCTCATGCACAATCAATATCTGGATTATTTCTATTCTTAACGATCTAACATTTCATAACTATAAATTCGCAATATCGTACACAGATGTTAATCCAATATTGATTGCGCTCGCTTCAAATCCCGGTTGGTACAGTTAGTTCTATTATATGTGCCAGGTAAGGTATCCGTGTTAGCATTCTGTGTGCGTACAAATTTAATAACACAGTGGAGGTTAGTTAATTTCACAGTAATGTGTGCGTGTGACTGGGGACTTACCGGCGGCATCGTAGCGTTCCGCGGAGTTGTGGTCACTGCCACTCACGTCTTGTTCCTAAGGAAGAAATAACCAATAGTAAGAAACAATAAACAATTTATTTAATATGTATACCGTCGTACCCCAAAAAGTTAAGCATCTGTGGAACACTCGTCTAAAAAAAGGGTACCTGCAAAACGACCCTTAAATTAACGTTAGATGCCGTTTTGCAGTTAAATTTTTTTTTAGATAAGTGTTCAACAGATGTTTAATTTTATTGTAGTAAGACGGTTAAAATACTTTTAATTCGGATAAAAGAGTCAACGATCGTTAAGAGAAAATTGCCAATCACTAAAAAATTTTTGGAACTTCCGAATGTAAATATCTGACAATATCTACAATTTGTAACAGTTACATTATGTTTCTGACCAAAATTGAAACTTCGATTTTTATTTAATACTGGTTATGTCATCTGTCGGTGTTATTGTTGTTACACTAGGGTCACATTAACGGAAAATCCTGTTAGTGTGGGCCGGCTGTTATATATTTTTTTTTACCTACGAGTATCAATAGCCGAATTTACCTATGCGTGTTGTTATGCTCTCAAATAGAAACCAGCCGGCAAAAACAAAATAAAAAACAGAATCTAGATTGAATTCTAATTTCGGGCGTTAGAAAACATATTGTTGACTAGTAATTGAATGAAGCAACTGTTAACAAAATTGACAAATATTTTGATAAAACCGCAAGCGTTAGAAATTCTAATTCTAACCCAGATGTCAAACTCCTATCTCAATCAAGATGCAGTTTGACCTCGACTAACAATAACAAACTGCAAAGTTGAGTAGATCGCTTCTATTCGCTAGAATAAACATATCGTTTATTTACTCTACCTGACTCTCGCATACGTTGTTAGTCTATGACACCGTAATTTAGGGGACCCTGTAAGTCCGTTCTGTTTCGCTGTTAGCACTAAAACTATTACGGGGACTTTGAAAGGGTATGTTATATATTACAGTACGAATAACTATGATTGACGTAAGTACAGTCATATTTGTCGAAGTAGAGTTGTTTAAATCAAAATAATATTGCTTATGTTAGATAAGTTTGTTTAATTATAATTTGCTAGCAATGTGTTGGGTACGTGAAGATTGGCACAAATAGAATCTACCTAACAATGAGTGTAGTTGAGTGTATATGATGATCAACAATATGTGGTGATGGCGCATAGGTCACCTCTCCTCTAATGCTCAAGCTTGTGAGTTTGAACACGGGCCAGTCTCTATCAATATGTCTCTTTTAATGTTTTTTTTTTAGTTTTCCTTGGACACAACTGACATTAGTGAGGGAAAATTATTGTGAGGAAACCTGGACTTTTTAGATATAATTCTGAAGCCATGTCAGAGGCCTATGGAGTTTTCAGAGGCGGTTTAATTGACTGTGGTACAAGGCAGGTCGCATGCTCACACGAAAAAGAAGGATGTATATGAGTCAGTTGAAACACAAATTGATTACGACAAATTAATAGTGAGTCATAGTCAATCAACATACAATTATTTTACACAGGCACTAATAGAACGTTGAAACAAAGGTGCAACCCTCGAATCGTTTCTTATGAAGAAAAACTAATAACAGGCTCCATAATTATCATAGATAGACTAGAACAGTACAATACATTTGAATCCCCCTTGCCACTACAGGCACCGTAACTAGAAAATTATATTTCTGCTATCGACTCCCTATCACCACCCATTATCTCCTTTGCCGAGAAAATAAAATTAGGCCCGTTGCCTCGCCAGTCAACTTTAATTTTCCCATTTATATTTTTATTTAGTACCTATCTTCTACAGACCGATTAGCATTTAATTGGAGGCTTACGAGTAAGTTGCCATTATATTTTCTCGTTACGAGGCAGCCAATCAGAATTTGTTCTCTCAATTAATATTCCGCCGTATTTATGGGATATCCTGAATTGCGCGGAGCGGCGAAACGAAAAACTGTTACCGAGATTCGTTCAATTTTAACAATTCAGTGAAATTTTGAGTAATCTCTTACTAAATTGTGTCAATTTACCCGGTCAGTGGTCTGTGTAACTGCCTTTTAAGTAGTGGCTTTTAGTGCCTAATTGAGGTGCCCGGTTGCTATCATCTAGGGACTCCTCAAATTCTGGAATAAGTCCTTTTTGATAATCGTGTTTGATTTGATAATTTGATATGAATAACTTCTCAACGTAAAGCGTATTAATAAACTGTTCCACAGTTACTTAGAGAAGTTTCTGATATGAGTAGCCATATATTATGCGCATACATTACCTGTTATAACTATTGTCATTTACATAATTTTGTAGAATTTTCTAACGCACATTTTTATGATGTAGGTACTAGCTTCTGCTCGCGGCTTCGCTTTCCACTCCTCCTTTAGCATATTATAGTTCCTCTAGGATCTCAATTATCTTTGTACCAAAACATCGAAACATACATTTACATAAGTATACAACCACATACACTTTCACATTTATAATCTGTGTAGAAAGCTGTATCTTTGTAAAGAGAATAACGTAGGCTGAAGATATTATTTTAATTAGCGAGTATAATATACATAATGAAAGAAAATACGCCTGCTCAAAAACGTTGGAAGTATAAGGGCAATTTCTTTACAATACACTTAACACAGAACAAAAGGAAATGTTTCGACCGCATCATTTAAAAGAGAAGATAAAACAATATTTTTATATGACATATAACTGGAAAACTGGTAAATATTTACGGTATTAGATACATGGTCGGTCGAGCGCAGTGTCTTGCTAGATAGAGAGTGTATTATTATATCATTTATTGATACACCGACTATCCTTTATCTTTCTGATTTTTGTACTCAGAGATATTTTATTACCAGGAACCGATCGCTTTAGCGATTATATTCCATTTTTAAAATTGAATCAGATACAATCTTTCTCAAAAAGAAATTGCAGTATTTACTCTACTATTTTTTTGCCATGAACACTATTCGCGTGGATAAAAGAGAATTTAAGAAAGTTAAATATTTTTATTTTGTCTAATGTGTATGTTAACGAAAATATATACCTACCTAGATGTCTACTTTCAAAGGCACTAACAACTCTTGGACACACCGAGGTTGGCTTTGGTTAGGTTCCTTTAAACCTTGCACGCTGAAATAGGAGTCCATACCATTTCCTAAATTGCTTCGAAATTGTAAACATTTACTAGAAATTCTTAGATATCATACATTTCTGGTAACATATTATGTTTTTTCTTATAAAAAATACAAATTTTATCACAGCCTTTGGTAAAATCGGCTTTGTCCATTGGTAAATCCAAATTTCGCCAGTTTTATTACAGTTTCATAATATAATGACCATATAGCCATCAATGGGATTCTGGGCTGCTATTTCTTGATCGAAAACACAATAGGTAACACTTTGGCGGACACGGGAATCGAACCCATTTGTAATCATAATACCAATGAAGCCTTTTGTTTTTTTTGGTGGTGCTTAAATAGAATTCCGTCCACCCTGGGCGGAGCGGAAGGGACTATTAGACTCTTACAGACTAAAAGTCTACTCTGTTTATTAAATTGCCTGTTGTTCAGTTTTTGTTTGTTGTTCAGTTGTTCAGTTGCCTGTTGTTTCAGAATACGGTAACCTTGATAGACAGTCCCGAGACATATACACGTAAAGAAGAAGATGGGAAGGTTGGATTACCTGATGAGGATCAGCACTGCAGCAGACTAACAGCGCGGCGACGGCCACAGCCAGCGCTCCGCCAGCACCTCGCATCATTGCACAGAGCTGGACATAAGAACATAGTTTAATATTATTATAATTGAAAAAAAAAAGCTGGAGATCGTGCGCTGTGGCGCTCCCTGGGAGAGGCCTATGTCCAGCAGTGGACTGCAATAGGCTGAAATGATGAATGATGATGATGATAATTTTTCACTTTGACCTCTGTGAGAAAATATATGGGGGAGAGATAGAACATTTCTACAGGGTGAATTCCATCATTGAAATTGATTACGATTAGAAAAATTTAAACTGCGTTCAATACTATGAGTGATAATGTTTGTTTAAGAATATTGACACTGACAGTTCTTAAACTCGATTTAGATGTGTTTGATCGCGCACATTTGTGTTTGATTTTAATATTTTTGGTGGAGTTGCCTTTAAAAAAAACCTGTTCCATAATGATACACTCGAATTAATTAGGACACGGCCTATATTTAGATGGAAATAATATTTTAATCACGGTTATTCCTTAAATGTCTGATCTCTCTGCATTGCGGTCAGCTAACGTGTTCAACAGCTATAACAATGAAAAATGAATTTGATATTGGAATTTGGTTTGTTTATGCTGTAGAATATGATTAGGTCTACTATTTTGTTAACTTATTGCGTAAAAGCCTTATTTTTTACACTTGATAAGTGTAAAAAATAAGGCCTCTTTTGACAGATCAGTTCAGAAGGGACTGTCGAACTTAGCCCATTCATAAACAACGCGACGCAAGTCTCCGATATCTTACGAATTTGGTATCCAGGCGACTATCGCAATAGTAATCCATAGAGGTTCATACACAGGCACAAGTCAATGGATACCAAAGTCGTAAGGTATCAAAGATTTGCATCGTGTTGTTTAAGGAGGGCCATATACTGACTAAAACCATCCTTAAATTGCCCTTTGGGTTAGTTAACCCAAACGTTTGCCACGGTGTACAACAAACTCGCGGGAATATGACAAGAAACTTCTTGTGATATTCACAAGAACCTTCTTGTAATATTCCCGCGAGTTTTTTGTACACTTACTTGGTGATGATTAAAACCACCGTGGCAAACTTTATCAAAGAAAAAAAACTCTAATACAAAGCATCGAATCAGTCCACGCAATTAGTATGAAGAGTCAATTTATTTTTCGATCCATTTTCTTTAGAAAAAGTCAGTTAAATGGTTTCAATCACGGCGAAAAAAGAGGTTTTACGCTTATTCAATTACAGCACCTATACGTATTGGTTGTGTTTATTAAAAGGTGGAAATTGCCATTACCTAAGCGCTCTGTTAGAAAAAGAGTCAACACTGTTTATCAACACCCATGTGACGACCCTTAAGATTGTATGAAACCTGTACGTCATTCGATTGCAAGAATGCATGTTTTATTGACTAAAGAAATAATATTGAATCTACGATAGAAATGTCCCGACCACAAGACTGTTATGACTGGGTACAAGGCTTTGACGTCACATAATGAAATGCATTTATTGTTTTAAATTGCATTCAGCTAGGACTTATTATATGTACAAAGTAAAACGCCACGGTTTGAATCCATTACGTTTCATTAGATTACATTCACGCAGAACATTCTCAAGTTATTATTATACAGTTTTTCTCTTATTTTCCGTCTACGTATAATGTAATTGAGGTGGCGCTTAATTTAAATTACGTTGGTACTTAATTAAAGGAGGAAAAAAGAAGCAAATATAACATGAAACATATCCAATTAATTTTATACTTCTACGTCTATTTTTTCTTGTGAGTTGTGTATTTGAACTCAATTATCTGTCATGAGGAAAATTACAATAATAGAATAAGATATTTGTGCAAAATAGTGTTGTCTCTGTATCGTAATTATAAAGACATCAACGCACTGGCAGGTTTAAGAGTTATAAGTTTGTAAAAAAAAAAATGATAAAGGTTTTTGTCCATAAAAAATGCGAAAAGAAGTCAAGCATAAAACACTTGTGTTTATAGTCAATTTACGAAGAAATACGCTTAGTACATTAAAAATAAAGTTTTTATTGCTTGATACGTACTGTATGTTCATTTTATGACAAATAGAGGTCATGAAAGAGGAATCTATCAAAGAGTATTTTATTTATTTCCTCTAAGTTTTGATCGGTCTTCTTAGAAGTGGGTTGTGAGGACATGTTACACGTGCAAGCAATCAATTCGCCGATTGAGTGGAACCAATTTTAAATCTAAATATAGAACAATTTACGAATCAAGCCATTCCCTTACAAATGAATGTCACAACGATTTATTATTGGAAACTTAAGTGTCTTAGACCGATAACAGTTGACGTATTTTATTAGAAGTCTCCTTTACTAAAAGGGTCATTGTGAACTTTTGACATGCAAGAAAAAACAGGAATAATAAAAATGTAAGGAAAATTGGAGGCCTTCGCGGACAATGACATTAATTAATTTAGCTTTGGAAAGCCTTTTAATTTTAATGGCTTTTAGGCTGAGTCGATGATGATCAACGAGGATAAGTGGCAGTAGATACTTAGCCCGAAGATATCTTAGGAAAATAACCGCACCGTCCGTGACCCCGGGACATAACGGGCTATTGAAGGACACCGTGGATTTTAGTCAGTACAAGTCTGACAGTCCCTCCCGCCCTGCCCGGGTGGGAGGACTCATTTGATGATTTTACCACGCAAAAAAAAAAAAAAACCGTGACTAATGTAACCAGTATTTTTTATATTGTCCATCGAGTTTCTTGCCCATTCTTCTCTACGGCTACGCTTTGGATTGGGCAACTACATTATACTTTCATAAGTCATATGTGTTAACTGTGTTAACTGTAGAGTCAGTTTTTTTTTTACAATTTGAATGTACCTGCTAATGTTTAATTGAAATATATGCTTTGAAGTTTGAGTTTTTGATACTGGCATGTTAACACTGGATAAAATTCAAAAGTATAATTATTATAGTTTTGGGATACTATCCTATTTCGTACTTACTGCTTGTTCGTGAAAACGTAAACCGTTGATCAGTCAACATAAAGTAACTTTATAATAATGCTACATGATAACTGTACATCGATTTTAGAACAAAGTTAAGGGCATAATTATTATTAAAAAGTATAGTGTAGTAGTGCAGTAATCTCAGGGGGTCTACTCACTTAGTTCGTCAACGAAAATACGAGCTTGTACGAATGTCATCATCATCATCAGCCTAATAAATGTTCCCACTATTGGGATACAGGCCTCCTCTCTGTGAGAGGGAGTGGGCCATAATCCACCACGCTGGCCCATTGCGGGTTGGTAGATGTCACATTGTCTTCGAATTTTTGGTTCTAGGACATGCCGGTTTCCTCACGATGTTTTCCTTCACCGTTTTGAGAGCAGTGGTGATGAAATAAATTACACAAGCTAATGCGCCTGGCTGGGTTCGAACCCACGACCTACAACTCGTAAGTCGAGGCCGATACCACTGGGCCACCACTGCTCTCTGAATGTAATTTGAATGAATGGAGCCTACTTCCTAAATTCTGACAACACATCAGGAGCTGGGACCACTGTCCTATCATGTTGTTAACCATTTTTATTTCGTATCACTAACCAAATGTCCGTAAGTGATAAAGAATAAGAAAAGCAAGGACATTTTATCCAGTGCAACTTCAAGTATCGATAGTACCTATAAAGTGCTAGTATTCAAAGACTTTAAAAGAAAAGTTAGTGCTCAAGGAAGAGTTGAGATCGAAAGACAACACGTCTTTGAGATACTGTGTGTTTAATAAGCTTTTAACGGAAGCTGCAGTGAAGAGGAAAATTAAGATACCTATTGAGAACTAGCAAAGTGGTAGTTAATGGATATGGCAGCTTTATAGTTGCAAGAAAGACGGCACGGTTGGCACTGTGGCTGTCGTGGGTTCGATCCCCTCACGGTATAAATATTTGTATGACCTACAGCTACTCAGCTACAAGTAGTTGTTTCGGATCTGGGTATATGTGTATGTAAGTTTCAATGTTTGTCAACGTACCCACAATACAGGTGAACTTTCTAGTGCGGGGTAACGTTTTTAAAATAAAACATAGGAAGAAAAAGTGACGATAATTACGTTTAATAAATAAAAAAACATCTTATTTTTCTACTACTTATCTTGTCATTATTATTTTCATGTGATAATTATTTATTTAAGATTGTGTAAGTATTAGAAAAGCCTGCCTAGATGCTAGTTGAAACACATAAAACTATGAAATAACCAATGTGGAATATTAGTTTTAGATTATTTTTGTTTAATTTAATTACGTTATTGTTAAAATAACAGAAAGAGAAGATTTATTTGTAAACGAAACAATACAAAAATCATTGAACACGAATTTTTATTAATTTTAAATAATTATACTTAATCTTTGATTGAACACCATAAACTTTTAAAGCTATTATTTCGATGTAATATTTCTCATGAAAATTATTATTATTATTTATTTAAACATCGTGTTTAAGAGCGATAGCGCACTTTAAATAAATAAGTTAAAAGCACGATCAAAAAGGTCACATTTTTTCAATTTAATAAAAGACTAAGGTTTTCAATCTATAGTCTCTTTAGTGAAAGTTAATTACTTGTCTATGACAAAACACGAATCAACACTCAAATAGAGATGCAGTGTGACCATGACAAATAAAAATAAAATGAAACAGGAACTATTAAACACAGGATATGAGGTCCATATTGAACCGGAAGTGACGTGAAGCGACGGAAACATTCAGTGAAATAAAGTCGTAAATATGGAATGTTGAATAAACCGTTTTATGCTCTCATAATAATGAAAATGCAGTATAATTGAAAAACTTATTGCAAGTGTCTATAGATTATGTTTTAATGCACTTTATAAGCTTTGAGTGCGTTTTAAGTTTCCCCTTAGTTTATTATTAAACTTTTTCTTTAAGCAGAAGCTTTACTGAGGCGAAAAGTTAGAGAATAAACATTACAAAGGCTATAAATTAATGGAAAAAAGTGAATTTTAAATTACCTTTTAGTTAATTATTAAACTTTTTTCTACAAACAGATACTTTACTGAGGCGAATAATTAAAGAATGAAACATTACATAGGCTATAAATATTACGATAAATGAAAAAAAAAATGCATTTTTTAAATTACCTTTAAATAAATAAAGTTAAAAGTTCACTTAATAAATATAACTATAGTTAAACTTCACAGAAAAATATATACCTATACAAAAGTAAAGTTCCAACAAAATAATTTAAAATAAGAATAAAATAAATGTTGTCGTACCAACCTGTGTTCGAGTTGTTGAGGAGAAGAGAGCTCGTTGTCGCTGGTTGTGTTGCGTTGTGCCGCTGAAGCCTCGCCGCCGCCTTATATATCCGGTGCGTGAGCTAGGGCGGATCGGGATGGGCGGGCGGGCGGCGCTGCCTCCTGCAATAACTGTCCACCTTTTTCCACAAATTACTCTCAACTCTGAATATGCAGTTCGTAGTCACGCCTTTCAAGGTTAATGTTAGTTTGTGACAATTTTATTGTTTTTGTTTGTAATACGAAAACAAATGCATTTTGATAGACTTTCACGTTTCGTGTTTATTAACATAGTTTTTAGATTGGTAGATGTCACATGTCTTCGAATTTTTGGTTCTAGGACATGCCGGTTTCCTCACGATGTTTTCCTTCACCGTTTTGAGAGCAGTGGTGATGAAGTAAATTACACAAAGTAATGCGCCTCGCTGGGTTCGAACCTACGACTCGTCAGTCGTGGCCGATACCACTGGGCCACCACAACAATAAATATAACAAGATTTATTATTTAAAATACTCAAATAATTACCTAAACGATACGAATTTGAATATTAAGGTTATCATTGCCAAACTTGATTCACCTATGTTAGTATCGGCTAACAGTGTAACCAGCCTGTATTTTACACGGATGCAAAACCCAGGTTTTTTAAATTTCTGTTTTTATCAGTAGCGACTGAACGGAAACTGTAAAAGGTATTTTTCCTCAAAATGTATAGTGAAACTTTGTACCTTTTTTACGAACATTACGCAGACGGAGGACTTTTGAATTCGATACAATTGAAGTTTATTTGGAGAAGGAAAGCGAAAAACAATTATTTTTAAACTTAAATAAAATGACTTTCGTTGTAGTACTCGTAGTTAGACAATCAGTTCATAACTTATAGCTAGGCCAGGCTAATGCTATTTCCCGTTGATTTTCGCGATAAGTATTAGTCTTTAAATGTTCGTATAAACCTCCATTAACGTGATAATTAACGGCATTTCCCGTTAGTGTGGCTCTAGTGTCAGAGACAGTCGTTTCATTTCTTAGAAACCTTTAGGTTTTATAAAACTTTTCAATTAAGAAGTTTCAAGTAATCAGAACCACTTATATGTGCTTGTACTTTGTACAAACATTACGCAGAAAACCTGAAAGTTTTATATTCTTGTTAGAGGTTCCTCACAAATGAAAACTTTTGTATTAGTTAGTGTAGTAGGTTAACATTTTGAAGAATTCAACACCCACGTTGGCCAAGTCTCAAGGGACACGCGGTAGGAATGTGTAGTTTTAAAGGAAAATTTTGTTATGAACACGTTCTGCTGTACGCAATCAGGGATGTCAGACGGCCATAAATCCTTGTGCCGAGCTGACTAAAAGCTGGTATTCAAAACGAAAACCTGGTACATGTATAAATTGTGTCGGAAATCATACTCTATTGTAAAAAAGTAAATTTTAATTTTGTGTACCGTTAATAGAGTGTAATAAACAAGCAGTTTTACTAACCTTACAGTGGATAAATAGGTAGGTACTAAAAAGTGACAGTAATTTTTTGTCCGTGTTATATTTGACTACATGTTAAGAAATAAAATAATATTTGATGTATTTTAGTTAGAAATACTCGTTTGTTCCATCAAATTTGTTGGTTTTTCTGGATTGTCAGTCAACGGCAAATCTTGGTATTTTTGCATACCAGGACCGTGTAGTCTTAGTACATGGTACGTGACACTGAAAACTAGTATATGTACCAAGAAACTGGTACGTCTGACATCCCTGTACGCAATATGGGATTATTTATTTCTCATCTATGTTAAGTTAAATCACCAAATGGCCCTCATTTGATGATTAACATAAAGAACATAATTCTTCTGGGCCTTTTCTGAAAGTGCCGGTAAAAGAAAAAAAAATAGTACCTAATGGGTAGTAGGTAGGTACTATTTGGAGCAATAGTTACTATGTCACAAAAGTTGTAGCGTTGCTCTCGGCCAAGTTATACAAGTTAGAAGATTCGTAATTTTCATACCTACATTTGTTGATTTCTGAAAGTGCTGAGAAAGATAATATAATGCTAAGTATTGCTGGAACTCGCGGGCATGCGAGGGGCGAGTAATGGGCAACTTGCCGCCCGACCATGGACCATGCCCGGGTCGACGGCGGAAAGAGCGTCAGCAAGACGACGGGGCCCCCCTACAGAGGGCCAAAGCCTGCAGGGGTCGTGGGACTTATTCCATTACCGTGACCCTGGAACGTAAAGGGCTATTAAAAGACACCGTGGATTTTAGTCAGTACAAGTCTGACAGTCCCTCCCGCTCTGCCCGGGGTCGGAGTACTCATTTGATGATTTTACCACGCTAAAAAAAATAGTATTGCTGGAACTAGCGACTTCAAGCAATTAAACATGACATAATATCACGCCTGTATAATCCCGTTTTTCTAGTTTAGGGACAGGGGAACAAAGCATTGATACAAGCAAAAGTCCGCCTTATGTACCATGATATGGGTCGCGAGACTGTCTTATCAGGTAATCGTGACCCATTGAAGGATCACCGTGGATTTTAGTCAGTACAAGTCTGACAGTCCCTCCCATCCCGCTCTGGATAGGTGGATTTATTTGATGATTTTACCACGATAAAAAAGGACATGCAGGTTTCCTTACGATATTTATTTTCACCACAAAACTATAACACTTGGAATTGAACCAATTTGTATGTCGTCGAGTTAACAAACACAATAAATTATGGCGTCCAAAATGAGTAGGTAACATAAATATAAATTAGTCTTCAGTAGCTGTGCGACGAATTTCTGGAAGATGTGAGTCCTTTACATTGCAATGAGATGTGACAGGTAGGGAGATAATAACAGGAAAAGGTCGAGTAAACACTTCCCCAAGATCTCTTGGACAAAATGACATAATAGATGATACTTATGATATTGTAAGACCCTATAAATGTTTCAAATTGAAACGGTTGGAACAGAAATAGTTACTCGCTATGTAACTTTGTGTGTAGATACAAGTACAGTCAGAAACACCGATAAGTAATGTGACACAAATCTACAACGACCAGTTAAAATTTCATTTTATTATTTTTAATTGCTTTTTTCAGCTGTTCCCCACTGTAATAGCGGGTTCACCCACTGCTCGGATCCTATTGGTCATAGCATAATATAATGGACTATCCAACACAAAAAAAAAATCAATTATAACCAGCCAGAAGTTCCTGAGATTCGAGCGTTCAAACAAAGTTTTCAGCTTGATGTTTGCACGTATTTTCATCAATAAATTAATTTATTAAAACATGGTTTGTTTTGCAATATGACCTCAATAAATACTACGTGGCTCATGCATGTTTTCACTTAAATATTTATTAACATAATAATATTTCTTAAACCAATTTACTACACTAATAAGGAAAAGGAAAGAACCGGAAAATGGTCAATAAATAATAGAACTGGATATTGGAATAACCACAGGGTAATTACATTATAAAATGACAATATGCATGACACTAATATTTGTTTTACATAATTTTCATAAAACCCAATTTTCATAATTTTCATAAAACCCAGATTGTTTTCAACGAAAACTAACTACTCGTAAGTTAGCCAGTAAACTCGGCGCAACAAAAACAAAAGTGTTTTAAGCAATCATGAAAAGGATAATAGTTGGTGTTTTCCTAAAATTGTAACGTCTATTTTATCATAGAAACAATAGATCTAACAATTTATGCGTATTTTTTTTGATAATATATAAATTACATTAAACATGTATAATTACACTGAGCAGTGGTGGCCTCAACTTACAACTCACTCGTGAGTTCGAAACCAGTCAGGCGCATAACTTCGTGTAATATATTTCATGAAGAATAAACGGGCTCTCAAAACGGTGGATAAATATTTATTCTCCTAGTCCTAGAAACAAATTTGAAATCATACTCGTAATTATGACATCTACCAACCTGCAGCGAGTTGGTGTGGTAGATATACTGGCCTGTTGGTCTAGTGGTTAGTGACCCTGACTGCTATGCCGGAGGTCGTGGGTTCGATTCCCACCCAGGACAAATGTTTGTGTGATGAGCACGATCATTTGTTCTGTGTCTGGGTGTAATTTATCTATAATATGTATGTATTTAGAAATATATAAGTATGTTTATCAGTTGTCTAGTACCCATAACACAAGCTCTGCTTAGCTTGGGACTAGATGGCGTTGTGTGATAGTTGTGGAATATTATATTATTATATTATATAACTCGCTCCCTCTCAGAGTGTGGATGTCTGTCTGTGTCCCAGCAGTGAGAACATTGTAGGCTGATATGCTTATGCTCATGTTTTTTTTATTTATAGGAATAACTGTTAGCTTGGCCTTGAAACTCCTTTTTCTAGGGATGTTATTGCTCAATTATTTTGACATCTTTGAATAAACAATATGACATAGAATACTTCTAACATTTTTCGTGTTTACCAAACCATGAAAAACTATGTACGAGTAAACATCGTATATAATCTATGATTATGTTATGTATAGATTATTTATTTCCTGCATTCTATACCGTTACAATTCGTTCAGATCATGTTTCTTGACGAAAAAGGTATTCTGAATTTGTTTTCCATGTAGGTACACATTAGGCAGGCAAGTAACACGTCTGAAAAGGTGACTGAAGTTAAAGTTCAAAGGGAATTGAATTTGGATAAGTTTACGAAACTATTGGTAACAGTTCTACGCAGTTATCTGCTATTTTATCTAGCTTCTTAACCCTACACCGCTTAGGTATCTAGCTATTATACAATGTGTCCGGTTTCGGTCTGTACAAACTTAAAAGAAAGGTAGCTTGTTCTATTCTATCGATAAAATTATTCTACTTGCGTTGTCGGAAACCAACCCCTACTGAATGGTACATTGTATACCTATTTGGTAATGGTTATTGCAGGCAGAAGGTTATAATATACAGGGTGAATTTTTCAACTGGTGGTGGATTGCTATATCCGAAACTATGAGAAATGTCTAAAAATACTGAAAGGAGTCTCTAGACCGATTTTGATGAAAACTAAAACTGCATTGTTAGATTTTTGTAAAATCTTAATCCCTGCCCGGGAATCGAAGCCGTTGATATCATTACACCATTGGCTAGTGTCACCATTAAGGATCAAATTCTGGAAAGTAATGAATCATTTACAAGCAAACATAAGTTTTTAAATTTTGAAGGACACATAGAAGAAGGAAGATATTTTCTAACAAAGTTATAAACTGACTAAATTAAAGTTAGGGATGCATCGATACGCCTTTTCGCCGATACGATACCGATACTTTTATAAAAATAGCTCGCGGGCAGCTCGCGAACTGCTCGCGAGCCGCGCATTCGCGACGCATTCGCCAGATGTGGACGCACCCTAAGACGTCATTGCGCCAGAAAACGAATGGATCTGCATCTCTCGATATATTGGTATGTCTCGACTTACACTACATTTTTAAATTTAAAAGTATCGTTGAATTGGTCATAAAATATCGTCGATACCGATATATTGGCTAACCCCATGTATCGCCGATATGTTGGTATCGGTATCGGATGCATCGCTAATTTAAGTGAAATATGATTGGTTCATTTTGGATAACTACTCGTATTATCACCTGACAATGTTTTAGAATCTTTATTGAAATAATAGCTTTTTAGAGTTCTGTTCTGCTGAGCGTCTGTCTGCCTGTCTGTCACTAGGCTTTGTCTCATGAACCTGAACAGTTAGACACTGATGATGTGTTACTGTTGCCGTTGTAACCACAGATACTAAAAACAGAATAAAATTAATGTTTATGGGGCTCCCATACAACAGAGGCCTTATCACGAGTTTTCACTTATTGTGTCGTAAAGCAAACTGGAACTTTGACATTTAATTTCAAGCAAAAAATAAGTTCCTTCTTCGTACACCAGAGGCGCTGTTCCATTTTTCCATACAAGGAACGCTGTAAATACTGGAAAGACGCTGTAGAGTAAAAAAGTGAAAACTCGTGCTAAGGGCTCTGACATGAGTTTTTGTTTTTACATGGTTTTAACTGTTTTAAGCACATTAAGTAGATACGTATATGAAGCATGTATACACTTTGACTCGTGTTTCCATAGTGTTCGCTTTGGAGTTAATTAACCGTGAGTTTACTTAACCTGTAAACAGTGTTTAGATGTAGTTACACGACGTATATTGTGTGTTAAAGTGTGGGACTCGCTTGCACCACCAGTCACCAAAGTTATACTTACTTTTAGGTCGAAATGAATAGTCGTTCCTAAGCCATAGCCAAGCTGTCGCGGGACATACGTATACCGCGACTCCGGAACGCAAAAGGGCCACCGAAGGACACCGTGGATTTTAGTCAGTACAAGTCTGACAGTCCCTCCCGCCCTGCCCGGGGCTGGGAGGACTCATTTGATGATTTTACCACGGAAAAAAAAAAAAAGCCATAGCCAAGCTTAAGTCAGTGCTTGGCGACGTCAAATGTCAATAACTTTCATGGAAATTACTCACATTTGACGTAGCCAAGCACTGACTTTGGTTTAGGTACGACTATTTATTCAGCCATTAGTGTTAAAAATTACATATTTTAAACTTTATTGTAACGATAATAAAGTTTTTGACTTCTTTTCTTTTGTTTCTTGTTTATTAGGCGCGTCCAAACAGAGCAAGCAGCCTCGCGAGGCATTTGCCGCTCGAAGCAAATGCCTCGCGAGTTTGCTCGTTCTGTGTGGACGCGCCTATTTAAAAACCGTTGCCCCACACGAGGAAAATCTTCTGTGTCGTGGGTGCGTTTAAAAATAGAAACTCACATACACAAACACCCAGAGCCAGAACAATTACTTGCAGATCATACAAATATTAGTTCCGTGTGGGATTGAAACCACGACACAGCGTGCCGTCAAACTAATACGAATTATATAAACTAGCCTGTATTGTCCCCACTGTTGGGAAAAGCCTCCCTCCATTCCGTCCAACGGTAACGATTGTGCGCTGTTTTTTTTTCAATTCTCAAGTTAGAAGCCGTTTTTTTTTCAATTCTCAAGTTGGATTTGCACATTGACTACAAAATATACAGCAATGCGCCATAGGTGTATGGTGAACATCGTTTCGCATTTTGAAAACATTAGGATTGTGCGTGATAGCCACAACCTTCGGATCTTTAATTCAATTGTGAATAGGTTATTTCTAGGCAAACGTGCTTCACCGTCGACCACTTCACTGGAGATGGTGAAAAGCGAGCCTTTCAAAAACAGCAAAATGTTGTGCGTCTATGGTCGCCAAATTTTTTTTTAAAACCAAAAATTAAACGCCAAAAAGTTATTTCATATTAAACTAAGGAATGGCGTTTTATCCAACCAGTACGTATTTCATTAATCCGTAAATGAATTTCTCTTTTAAAAATCAAATTAACTTAGTTATTCAGAAGTTCTAATGATTTTTATTTGTCCGGAGTCCAACTCGATCCGAAAGTTTGAAAAATCGAATTGTTTTTACGACTTCTCACGAACGAAAATTCACGCTGACAGATTGATAGGATCGTGTTCTATTGGTATCACGGTATAACCACAGTCAGTATAGCAGATATCATAGTCTATAAAATAATTTATGTTTTTAGACAGAACTGTAGATGATATTAATCTGGCCGGGGTCGCGGGTTTGTCTTATCAGGTAATCGTCACCCCGGACAGTAAAAGACTGAAGGACAACGTAAATTTTAGTTAGTACGAGTCTCATTTGATGATTCTACCACGTAAAAAAGAAGTGATATTAATAATAATAAATTTTTATTCGAAATGAAAATCACCGTCAAACCGTTAACTTATTTATATTTACGGAGTGTAGGAATTCAATAGAAATATTTAATGAAACAGCGGACGTCCTATGGCTGAGATGATGATGATGATGATGATGATGATTTAATGAAACAGTTTACTTAATCTTTCACTTTGATACATCGAAATACGATGACCATATTTCTAGTTGTAGTTCATGTATATTTCAGGCGTGTTCGGCGCAAACGTGGCTCCCGGTAATTTGACTTCACGAATGTAGTTCCTGAAACGATGTTACTATGTAAGTGGATCACCCTGTCACACATTGAAGTTTAAATAATTATCATAAAAATTGCCACTGTCCGGTATTACGAAATCATTATTTTTTTATTTATTATTATACATCTACCTAGTACAGCTTTAGCCATTAAAAATAAATTAATATACAGAGTGAATTTTTCAACTGGGCATGGATGGCTAAATCCGAAACTAAGGCCCGTATTACAGAACGCGCCTCAAAACTCAAGTGTTACTTAAAACTAGTTTCAACCAATCAAATGCCTTGAATCTAGTTTTAAGTAATGCTTGAGTATTGAGTGACGTTCTGTAATACGGGCCTATGAGACATATCGAAAAACGTTGAAAGGAGTCTCGAGGCCGATTATGACGAAAACTAAAACTGCATCATTGGTCTTTCCTGTCCTCCTGTGTCATTGAAATCCTGGCAAGGAAATGAAAACGGTGATTTTGAAAAAAAAACACATCCTGTATTGTTACAATCCAGGGTTGAGCGCGTTGGGCATCGTCAGCATATGCGGAGGTGGATCAGGCCACAGTGCGATTAACGGGACATTTAAAAAATTTACATCTTTTACGTTACATTTATTTGATGGTAGATTTCTGGTGAACTTCTGCAGGAAGATCGGGTGCGTAGTACTCACAATCGATGTGCTTGTATGAGCAGATGTATGAATGTGGATGAGGCGAAAGGATCGTAGCAGGTGATGCTCTGTTTTCTGCGTAGCCCCATGGGAAAAGGGCATGAGTGTATGTGATGGTTATGTGGAAGTTTCAGTACCTAACAGGTAATGAAAATTCTACCAATGATAGTCATTGAAGTCCACCACGGTAATAATATGTAAAAGAGCATTAAACTCATGATGCATAATATGTTAAGTAATATCCGTAAAGTTATATTAATATGAGCGCCGTTAAATGTCGTCTAACAACAATGTTTTAACCATCATAAGAGCTGTGCAATTTTGATCTTTTAAATCTTGTGTGATCCTCAACGGTGTCTATGAAACATGAAAAAACATAATCAGTTTGTAATGTTTCCACTGTTGAAACCATAGACATATTTTTTTAAAGGTAAGCGTCCACAGGTCCGCATCGCAAGTATCGGACGCACCACAAGTAACGGATTTTAGTTTGCCTTGTATGTGAACTCATACAACAGCGTCCATTGATCCGCACCGTACGGACCGCTCATCGGCAATGCCTACTTGCGATGCGTACCGATGACGTCATACGGATTGCCGATCAGTGGACGCGCCCCGCGCGCTCGCTCCGCATCGTCGGCATAACGACAAATTCAAACATTCTCACAAACACTTTCCGTACCTACCATATTCCGCACGTACGATCACTACAAAAATCCGAATGAAGGTGGCATCGGCAATCCGATTGCTGATATTCGCGTCGGCAATCCGATCGCTGCCGATACAGTGGACGCAGTCTAATTAATCCGTTTGATGCGATGCGTCCGATACGTGTGATGCGGACCTGTGGACGCTTACCTTTAATCTATGGTACGATCAAAAGCCTCCTCTGCGAGCAGGTGTTTATCTGTGGTTCATTATTATTTTCCCGCCCTTGGCGCGGCGCAATAACATTTTTCTTCCATTCTCCAAGTCAGTTGTCACGCTATCATATTGTTAATTCTCCTTTTTCTTTCATATCAAGGTCTGCCTGTATTTAAAATAATTTAATTCGCTCGTCGCCTTCCTCATTACATGTTCTAAACTTATAGACCTATAGACTAGTCAAAAAGATATTACCTAACACACAATGATAGCAAAGTTTCCATTGAGTACATTTCCACCCCCCAGATCCCATAGATGGCTAAACGCTTGCCGGGGTAGCGGAATCGTAAAGGGCTGTTGAAGGATTACCGTGGATATAGTCAGTACGAGTCTGACAGTCCCTTACACTGATGCTACGCTACGCTAGATGTGCTATGCTACTTTGTTATGGATGCGTTCGATATCCACCATATAGTATAATACTGGTGGACACGGTTTCAACTAAGCTACGTTTTTTTAAGGAAAGATGCGATCTGTGGCTGCGTGCTATGGATTAATGAAGCCTTGTCTAATTGTCTGGACAGCTGCGCAGTAGTGGAAACGGTGACATAAGTTTAGTAGCTAAGCTTTCACATATAGACAGCACAACTGCATAGCAAATCTCGTTTGGAAATGCACCCTTATGCCAGACATATTAAAATCCTTCAAATACTTTAAATACTGGAGAGTACGCACGTCCCAGCAATTTGTTAACGTCCTTAAGAAAGTTGATGTTCTAAACAACCTTGTCTTAGATAGAGTATTATTAGAGATGAACGTAAAGAAATTAATTTATTCATAGATATTACCACTTAATGGTTTGACCTTTGCTTTTGCCATTTTTATGTTTTGGGCTGTTAATTTTTAAGGAAAATGTATCTGAGGAGGTGGCCTTCTATAGAATTTTCTGCTAACAAAGGTGTGATTTTATATTTCCTCACACCCTGTGTGAAGTGAGTGGAGCGGAAGGGACTGTCAGACTTGATTGATAAAAACTTAACCTGTTCCCTCATTTGCCCTTTGGATTTCAGTGCGTGGTGCCCTTTTAACATAGTTTCGTGACCCCAGCAGGCATTGGGTTCCCTTCAGTTTGCTGACAGCGCCTTGGCGCGCTTGTAGCACGCGTCGTCGATTCGGCCCTGGTTCTTGATCGGACGGCGAGTGGGTCTGTCGGCAAGACAGCACTTACAGTGGTCGGAAATCACCTCGCCGCCCTTACCGCTCTGGTAGTCTCCCGTGGAAGTTACTTTGCCATGAATGGAGTTTCTTTTTTATCTTTTAAGGTATCTAGGTCAAAAAAATAGTTCATATAATTATATTATATCTTTATCGGTTTAACTAGGTGAAAACCTAGGTATTGTTTAGAAAATAGTGAAAGGAAATGGTGTCCTAGAAGCTTAATGTGTGTCGTCCATTTCCTTTTCCAGAATTTTGTGTGTGTCAAGGGAAACAATCATACATTGTTTTTAAATGGAAGGTTTCCGATGTGGCTGTCAACAAATCATTTTGTATTTTTGTACTTTGTTGAGCTATAGTTTGTGTATGTGAGTTTAAATGTTTGTAAACACACCCACGGCACAAAAAGAAATTAAAAAAAAAATCCTTGCTGACAACGGCACAGAAGAAATTCTTAGTGTGGGGATTTTATTAGTTCCGTATCAGGGTGCGTAGTACTCGGCGGCTAGCTTGTATAACCAGATGCATGAACGTTAACGAGGTGTGGCGAAAAGAGTGGTATCTAAGGATTGTAGCAGTATCTGATCTGCAAGAAGATCAAACATCTGCCGGGGTAGCGAGTCTGTCTAAACAGGTAGATGTGACGTTCTACGAGTAGATGTAATGGGCAATTGAAGGACACCGTGGATTTTAGTCAGTAAGAGTCTGACAGTCCTTTCTGCTCCACACTGGGAGAGGGAAGATTAATTTAATGATTTTACCACCAAAAAAAGGTTTGTAGGTAGCGTTCCGTAGTTTCTGTCTAGAGTCGAGAATTTAAAATATGAAATTGTAACATTTCACAATAAATGTTTATTCGTCACAAGGATCATAACGGCCATGTTTATCATTTCCGCGGGTCCCTAATCTGTCACGTATAAAATTAAGTGGTACTTCGTGTAAAGAAATTCATATTTCGAGTCGACGTCGGTCACTTGCGGTTATTTTGTCAACATTTGCAAGTCTTTGAGTGTCCGAATATATGCGAGTCACGGACGCCTCATCTTTATTAAGAGAAGTGGGTGTATTTTTCTTTAATATTTACATCACGGTGTGTCGGACCTCTTAATTGACGGTTGGCGCCTGATGAACGCTGTCGTCTCTAATGATTCTGTGTGGAGCACACGGATGGGGGACATACCTAACGTGTTTGTGAGGACTCTGCGTTTTGCGAAACGTCCGCATAGTGGGCATTATTCTTTTGTTTTGTATATAGCCTAAGAGCTGAGTGCTGATTTCTACGAAAGTACTAATCAAAACTTGTCTAGTACTTCTTGAAATTATCCCTATTTACAGAAATGTAGACCTGGTTGAGAAGAAGGGTGATTGAACCAAGACTAGACTTTGAATTTTTGAAGAAGTGTTAACAAGTTTTCAGCGTGCCTCAAGGGCTTTCGCAAAAATCCACGCAGCTTTCCAGCTATGATTCCAGCAAAGATTTCTGAACCATATCTGATTATTAGACTTGATTGATATTCGCTCCGGCTTTGAGGATTGTACGAAAATCGGAGGACGAATGGCTTGAGCGGTTTTTAATTAAATACGCCGCGATTTAGACAGGCTTTGATGCGGAAGCTTGGAGTTCAATTAACTGAAGTAGTGTTCGCAATTCTACCATATTCATAAAATTGTAAGTTTGAAAAAATTAATCTAGATTTCTCGCTTGCTCCTTCTCCATAATTAACTTTAACTGTGCCAACATTAGTGAAAAGGTACAAATTATTAGGAGGTACAAAAGGTAGAAATTATGAGGATTATAAATACAGATTTTCAATCATAAAATGTATGAGTGTGCGCAACAAAGTACAAAAAAAATGTAAAGAAAGTAATGTTAGGATCGTAGTGTTCGGTGGCGTTCTGTAGTTTTTTTTCCTACCCATTATGAAACAAAACTGTAGTTTATATCTGTATACATAAATGTGAAAGAAAATAATGCTTCATCCTTTTAAAAGTACTCATTTTAACAACAGCGTCTAATTACAATGTAAAACATCAATTCAGATCATTTTACTGGATAAAATATGGAAGGTTGTTATTAGAGCGTGCGCGTGAACAATATATCAATCGGTTTTTTTCTGAAACCAATTATTATATGGCGCCAGCATCTGGCAAGAGCCTTTTTCATATATAAATGTAATTTTCAGGAATATCAATATGATGTAGGCTTACTACGCGAACACAGAATAATTTGTTCAAATAAACGTACAGTATGTTTAGAGAATGTTAAAGGTTAATGAGGTTGGTTAGGTGAGGTAGGTTTTTTTTTCTAGTTTAATAATATATACATATTTCAGTCAGCCAACATAGTGTTCCCACTGTTGGTGATCACGCCTCCTCTTCGTGGGAAGGAGTGGGCCAAAATCCACCACTGATTCATCATAATATCTTCAAAATGTGTAGATCTATTACCATTATATTCGGCGTAGGATTATGTTTAACCACTCTTCATTTCTAATGCTTTAAAAGGTTTTTACTAAATGACATGTGTAGGTGAAAATGAATCCGTAGGTGTATCAATAGTTTAAATAAAGTGCTGTGGAATCGGCACGGTAGCGGCCTAATCAATAAAATTAAGAAGGTCAGATAACGTTTAATGCCAGTGACGAATGTATGCGTTTTGTGGCAATTCTATTATCTAGAGTGCTCTCGATAGTTAATAAGCGCACTCGACACTCAATGAAGTGAAGTACTTGGAAGCTCGTGGTACAAACCTCCCCGAGATATAATATGCCACCGAGTGATGTCACTTCATATTGCGTCAATACTAAGGCACCGTTCACACCAAACGTATTGTCCGCTGCTGACTGTGAGCACGCGTTACACAGTTTATCGCTTTTCAATATATATTTGGGCCCGCGTGGTAGATTACGGCCCACTCCCTCTCACAGAGAGGAGGCCTGTGTCCCAGCAGTGGGAACATTTATAGGCTGATGATGATGAATATATATTTAACTTCTTGTGCACACCGAACCGACTATACGCAGACCGACCGACTATACAGATAGTGAGCATACTCACAGTCGGCGGCGGACAATACGTTTGGTGTGAACGATGCCTAAGGCTGTGTCCGCAGTATGCAAACTGTTAGCAGCCAACTCAGTTTGCGGCGTATCGGTTGCTCGCCGGGCGTAGTGAGTCCGTTTGCCGCAAACTGTTCATCTAAATAAGCGGCCAACTCATAACAGTTTGCTTGCGACACACGAAAAATGATTTGAATTTGCAGCTAACTTATATTTCACAAAGCGGCTCACTCAATCGGCTGCTAACAGTTTGCTTACTGGGGACGCAGCCTTAGTTAGCAGTAGCTTGCTGAACACAGCTGACCAACTGTTTCTTGTTTTTGTTGTTCAAGGTTTGTTTTGTGTTTCTTTTTGTTTGCAACGTTTATAAGGTCACTGTTAGACGTATACAAACTCTGGGGACGCAGAATACTCGTATGATATACCTGTAGGTAGACATTAGCTAACCGCCCCGGCTTCGCACGGGCGCGAATTTCTGTATGAGAATAGGTATGTGTGAATTATAAGCAAAAACCTTCCTGTTGAATCGCTCAGTTTATTGGTAAAAATGGCATCAAACTCCGTTGCGTAGTTTGAAAGACCTAAGGGTATAGGCAGAGGGGCGATTCTTTATTTTATGGTATGTGGAGATAGACAGAATTACCTCTTATTTGGGAGTAGTCAGCGTAGTCAGGGTCGACGGCGTGTTGTGTTTCACGCTCGCCTCAAAGAGTATCAGCAAAATGACGCCCCCCCCCCCCCCCCCTAGAGGGCCAAAGCCTCCCGAGGTCGCGGGACTAAACAGCTACCGTGACCCGGAACGTAGAGGGCTATTGAAGGACACCGTGAATTGTAAGTCAGTACAAGTCTGACAGTCCCTCCTGCTCTGCCCTGGGCGTTTCCGTACTCATTTGATGATTTTACCACGCTAAAAAAAGAAACTGTAGCCGAATTTATTTTGAAAAAAAAAAGTAACATATTCCATCAACCACATCAATTATAACATTTTCAATCAAACGTCAGATACAATCTGTAATATCCAAATAAATGTTTTCGTTTGTTTAATTTAGATCACCTTTGTACGTTGTAACCGGTAAATAAAACGTTAGGCAAATGCCACAGGCCATTTCAATAAAACTCACAATTCTATTTATGCCAATCCTGTATGTTCAATCAAATACACATTCAATGGTTACTTTAGATTAGAACAATGGATTTGTAGCCGTATTCTGTGAATTTTTGATTTCATATGACGTGCCTGCAAACTTCATTGTTGTTTTTCTATACTAGAAGCACAGAATCTGTATTGGTATGTACCTACAATATCTAGGAATGAACACCATGAGCAAGAATACGGAAATTAAAAAAAAAAAACATAAAATCGTGATCAACGCCTTCCGGGTGTAACGGAAGGGACTCTCAGACTCTACTCATTAAAAATCCAAACTGTTACTTCAGTTGCTTTCCAGGGTCACAGTTACATTTTTGAGACGGTCCCGCGAGCAGAGAATGGAATCTTCCTGTCTGTATGTATCAAGTGGATAAAGAAAGTTGCTAGTAGTAAAATAACTGTTGTGTTTAACTAGTAAGGTAATGTATAAAACGTAATTGTACTGCTGTTTTTAATCCCGAAATAAAATTAAATAAATATATTACGAGAATTCAGGACTACAAGACTATTTTATCTTCTGACCATCGGCAGATAGTATAAAATACGAAATGGTATCTTCCACCGTCAATATTTTGCAGGAAAACATTCTCCATGATAAAATATGTTTTCAGAAAAATAATACCTTCGAAGTTCTTCGAATTCGAAATGAATGAAAAGAGGTTTTGTAACGTGATACTCATATGAGAACTACGCGAAAGTTAGTACCAACCAGTTCCGCATCACACGGCACACGTAAATGTTCAATTTTCACCTACTTATACTAAAATACTGCAGTTGTATCACTTACAAACCTTATTTATTTTCTTCCACGTATTTGAAATACGAGTCGCGTATGAAGGACTCTGTACTTAAACATTTATTGAGACATAAGCCTTGACGTGGCTTATATTTTTAAAATGTTCTTACAACGCTTTTATGGTGTTTTTAAAATGTAAAGCAATTTCTCCCTAAGAGATTCTTCCTTTCTTGCGTGACAAAGTCTATCTCAAATTATCTTCCAAGTTCATCGAGCAGCGGATCTAAAACGGCCACTTTAAGCAAAATTCCTAATGATGCACTACGTGAATTTCCAGCAACGTCATTAGCTATACTTCTAATATTCACTCACAAAGTGAATCAATATGAATATTGCTAAGTGGCCCGCCCCGCCCCGCGCGCCGTAGCGGCTGCAGAAACCTTTGGGCGGTGTAATGTAAATATTATTTATTTGAGTGAACTAACAGTGAAATAACCGTTTCAAACTATTATTTCGAACCGATTAGGGTTGAAACTTGTGTGTGTAATTTTCTTAAAATCGCCGTGAGATCGAGTACCTCGATCTCACGGCGATTTTAAGAAAATTTCCGGACGCCTATACATATATTTGTCGCTACCCGTGACCCAAGTCCAGTCTCTTGGGTACATTACCAGCTGACAGTGTCGAGAAGTCGTTTTTTTATGCCCTTCATAGTTTATTGTTTGTTTAGTTTATTTAAACGCTTTTATTTGTGACATGCCCCGGTTTCAATAATATAAAATTAATAGATTTAAAAAATCTAAAAACCCACGTTTTTAAATGTCCTAAAAAGAAGAAAATAACCCTACGGGGCTGAGAGAGGGGCCACTCAAAACGTGGGGGCGTATATTATTTAAGGGATTATTTATGGGATATATTTACATCACGTGAGATCGTAGGTGTAACTTGCAAAGATACGCCCCCACGTTTTGAGTGGCCCCTCTCTCAGCCCCGTAGGGTTATTTTCTTCTTTTTAGGACATTTAAAAACGTGGGTTTTTAGATTTTTTAAATCTATTAATTATTTTATTATTTTTATCATTGTTCATCGGGTTTGAAGCTACCCTGAAAATTTCAGCCTGCTAGCTTATCGCCTCAAAGCCTGTCCGCCATCTTGGACGTCCGCCATATTGGATTAATAGCCTAGCCTAGCATAAGCCACATGACTATTTTTTTCGTATTCCTGACAGCAAACCCTTTCATTTGATACCCATATCACGGGGGTGGATTTCAAACAGCCAGTCTACCATCTTGGACGTCCGCCATATTGGATTTAAGTCACGTGACTATTTTTTTCGTACTCCTGATAGCAAACCCTTTCATTTGATATCCATATCACAGGGGTGCATTTCAAATAGCCTGTCTGCCATCTTGGACGTCCGCCATATTGGATTTATGTCCCGTGACTATTTTTTTCGTATTCCTGACAGCAAACCCTTTCATTTGATACCCATATTATGGGGGTGGGGTTCAAACAGCCAGTCCGCCATCTTGGGGAGGCCGCCATATTGGATTTGTTATGACGTTTCTTAGCTAGTCATGTATTGTCATCAGAACTCAAAGCGTGTACAAAATTTCAGCATGCTAGCTTATCGGGAAGTGCCTCAAAATTGAGTTGCAAAAGTCCAACCGGAACGACAAACAAACAAACTTACAAACAAACAAACAAACAAACAAGAAAAGTGAGTGTATAAAAACGTGGGAAAAAAACGAAAATATTTCATCGAACTCTGACCTTGGCAGAGTGGTCGTGGTCGTCATTTCAGCTGTTAGTGGCTCGCCTAACAATACGCCGTCATTCCTGTCTGACGGCCGCCTTTCTGTTGCAGACGTGCAGGGAACTGTTCCCAGCTGCTTGTACCTGGTCCGTCCATTATAGGCGATCTAGCTCGTGCTAGGGTGCCTTCAACTTTGCCCTGCACCACTAGGCGCTCGATGGACTCGTCGCCACGTTGGGATAAGTGTCCAAAGAATGTCAGGATTCGAGTTTGCACGATGGAAGACAGGCGCTGCTTGATGTCAAGTTCCTAAGTTATGGAGACATATATATATAGGTCAAGCTAATAAAAGCATGTCAAAAAATATTTAGGACTAGCTTCCGCCCGCGACTCCGTCCGCGCGGATGTTGGTCTTCGCGTGGATGGTTCATTTCTCCATTTTGAGTAACTCTGACAATGACATCTTATAAATATCCATTGGACCCAAATACGGCTAAGCCTATAATAATTAAGGAGATCTATTGAGCTATTCGCGATTCAGAAATGCGCGTCATAGGCACAACGCCATCTAGTGGTGAGTGGTGGAACCTTTTTAGAAATCAATGGAGGCAGGCGTGGCGTAATGTTCTACTTTGATAATAGGGGTCGCCAGTGGTTCCATAATAAGGTTTGATACAGATTTTTTTTTCTACGTATTTTTCCAGGATAAAAAGTATCCTATTTTATGCCCAGGATAATAAGGTATAATTATACCAAGTTTCATCGAAATCGAACCATTAGTTTTCACGTGATGCCTGCACATACAGACAGACAGACAGACAGACAGACAGACAGACAAAATTTTTTTTAATCACATATTTAGGTTTGGTATCGATCCAGCAACACCCCCCGCTATTTATTTTTTCAATATTTTCAATGTACAGAATTGACCCTTCTACAGATTTATTATATGTATAGATATAGATTTCAACCCAGGACCCGTTGTTGAGTTTGCCCTTGCGCTTACGAGCACTAGCTAAACCAACGAGGCAGTTTTGGCTACATATTAATTTATTGCATTTTTTTATCCATTTCTGTTTTGATATCAATGTTGCACTAACTTGAATTAGCCCGCAAACTAACTCTGTGTACAAGCGAACCGTAGCATAATCCAATTAGTAAATTGATATGTTTTTTTTTTCCTTTAATTCACTAAAATCTGAGGATTATTGGAGCTTCTTAGTCTATTCTGTTGGATGTAAGTATGAATCAAATCTTGCTATTGATTTGATTTTTGAATCAGTTCAAAAGCGTGTGCAATCAGTCAGGGAAGACACAACTGAATGATCTAAAATTTTGCACACGCTTTTATTGTGACCTTCTTGCGTGTCGATAAACTCAAATTACTCGTATATGTGACCATACGTATTCACCAGCACAGCTTCGTTCACCTCGTTCAAAACCTGGAAGGTGCAGTAAGTGGGGCAGGATGGGCAGGAAAGGAGGTAGGGCATATCCTGCAGATAGGTTTCACATTGGTGTTGTACGATCTGGTGCTGTTGATGAGTCTAGTATACTCATTTTGGCGGTCAACCTGGGCGCGCAAACGATTGAGAGATATCCAGATTTTATTGTAATGGTAATAGCACGGGTAACAGGACTGTCTTAAAAGCTCGATGTGGCCCTGGAACGCAAAGGGCAACTGAAGAAACAGGTTGGATTTTTAGTAAGCAAAAGTCTGACAATCCTGACAGGCCTGTTGGTCTAGTGGTTAGTGACCCTGACTGCTATGCCGGAGGTCGTGGGTTCGATTCCCACCCAGGACAATTGTTTGTGTGATGAGCACGATCATTTGTTCTGTGTCTGGTTGTAATTTATCTATAAGTATGTATTTAGAAATATATAAGTATGTTTATCAGTTGCCTAGTACCCATAACACAAGCTCTGCTTAGCTTGGGACTAGATGGCGTTGTGTGATAGTTGTGGAATATTATTATTATTAATCCCTTGATCCCTTCCGCTCCACAAAGGGCGGGGACTCATTTGATGATTTTACCACACCGAAAAAAAAAACTGTCTCACTCGTAGTAGGTAAGTATATGTAAAACTAGGTACTACAACGCTTCATACAATCTACATCGGAATTCGTTTGAGGAGGGTTTTTCCCTAAACTTATTAATAACAGAGATAGTATAGGTTCGTTGGAAATTGGAAAAGTTGATTAATGAATCCCCATTGTGACTGTCAAAACATCTTGGAGTAGATTACGGACGACAGCCGGGCCAGCCATCCGGGCCGGCGGCCATCCGTCCTCGAACATCACGCTAATAATACAACTGAGAACTGATACCAATGAGATGTCTCCAAAGTACACGCTTACTTGACTAGCTTTTATGCTTACGGCTTTGCCGGTGTGGGTCGAGTGATTGTCCCACTGAAGGGATAAGAAGTATCCTATGTGTTGTTCTTTTGTCCCCATCATGTGGCCCTGTTTGCCAAAAAATCAAATCTGTGACGTAATGTTTGCGTGAAAGAGTAACAATCAACATCATCATCCATCTAGCCATCCTTATAATTCGCATTTATGGAAACCTATATAATTATACATTATAATAAGTGCCGTTGATTTTCACGAATCGAAGTCTATTATCGTGAAAATCAACGGAAATGCCGTTAGTGTGGCCCGGTTATTAGAATTTAGGAGAGATTAATGTCATCTGACTAGCAAAAAATACTCGTACCTATGTTAATCATGAGGTAACCTACTTTGCTTTCTAATTTTGGATTTAATGAACGCCCTTCCCACGCTTCATTGTTGTTATCATTAGACAAACAAGGTCCGAATCAGGAAATGTATAAAGAACAACAAACAATGTAGGTATATGCCTCGAGCAGGGATTCACCATGATATTGTAATTAGAGATGGGTCTACCGGTTTACTATGAGTTTAGCCGACTAGTCGGTTACAAAAAAGCCGACTAATTGGTCTACTAGGCGGCGTATTTGTTCTGTGTCATTCACATTGAGTAGCTATATTGGGGTGTATTACGCGAGTTTGACAAGCGGATGTGCGATTGACGCTTATGCGACAAAACTGTCCTGCGACTCACTAGTTCGACATCACGCTGGTGTGACAAACAATTTTGCGAAGGTAGGCCGACATTACGGTAGTGCGACAAAGAAGATAATGGTCGAAAATGCACGGAGAACTTAGGATGCAAGAGCGAGCGCAGCGAGCTCGGGACTTGGGGCACCCCGTTCGGACAGGTTAGGTTAGAAGGGGAGAAGATGGTTTTCAAGGAAAACTTATAAAAATTAAGGCTGATTAAGAATAAAGTTATAAAAAAACAAATCAATAACTCTATCTGACTTGTCGGCGCTTTTTTCTGACAACTTGGAACATCTCTAGGTTGTAGGTACTTAATGTTTTCCCGACCTGCCCATTGATCCACAAGCATGAACATTGTCGAACAATAATGATGGGCTGAAACTCTACTAAGTACAAGTAAAACAATTTAAAGGATAACTAATTGTAACTTGAGGGGCCAGTTTTGTCCAATGTTTAAAATAAGAAGAAACTTGAACTTTGGTACGGTCCCATTAAAATCGAAGTATCAACAGCCAGTTTTTTGGTAAGAATACAAAAAACCACCTTCGCTAAAAACTGATAAGTGATATTTCGATAGACTGAGAGAGAAGATCAATAAAAGTAACACATTAGGATACAGAATGTGTATGTCAGGACAAATGAGGAAACGAAATGGAAGAAAAAAAAACATTAAAAAAAGCTGTGAAAGATATTTTATGGCTCAGTGCTGTAAAACAACGCGTGACATTATTACATTCGCGTGTAACGTATTTTTAAGTATTTTGAACTTATGGAGGACTTTGTTTAACGGACTCAAATGTTTGTTCTTTGCTTACTTCATGAACACCATGAGGGTACACAACATAAACATAAAAACCAGCATAGTGCGGACTCGCGCTCGAAAGGTTCTGTACCATATTCTCTAAAAACGGCAAAAACATGTCTGTTGTATGGGAGCTGTAAAAATTTACGCCCTCTCCTATGGGTGAAGGTCGTGGTAGAACACCATAAATATTAGTTCCTTTTTTCCCCTTATTCTCTGAGTGTCGCTTCAGTATTTAGATAGGTTCTTTATCAGAAAAAATCACTAATGACCAATTTTATTTTTTTGATAGATTTTGCATTCCCTGGTTTGGTTCTTTATATAGAGATAGTTTTAATAAAACATGAAATAATAACATAAATATCTCACGGGTGATATGTGACGAATATTTTAATCTATGGAACTATCCTGTCTACGTCTAGGGTCTATGTCTGTAATCTATGGTTTGTAGAACTGTCAATGTGGTCAATAAAATAAAATTGTCTCACGTGGTGTACATACGAAAAGTTATTTAATTTAAAACCTCATAAATCCACACGATATTATAGATCAAAAGGAGCCCCTTTAAAATGTGTACTTTATTTTGTTTTGTAGCATTTTTTGTAAAAGCAACAGCAGAATTCCTCGAAAGGCTGATTGAAATTCGGAGATCAACAATCGGAGTGTTTTCAGGGCGTATGAAACAGAATCAAAACTTTAAAGTTGGAAAAGTGTAGGTTATTATAAGATTTAAATTGTGAGATAGTTTACATCTAAATCGCTGAGAATCGTGTCTACCTGAACAAGTTTTTTATAAAGATGCGATTCCACTGGTTTGCGGCACTGTGCGGCACGAATATTCGCTCTGGTGGCCTACCATGGGAACGAGATGGCGCTAGACGACTTGTGAAGCTCTGTCGCTTTCCTATAGCGGATATACTCACGCTTTAGCCCTCTGCGACTGACGTGACTCAAGTTTTACATTTCAACTGCCCTGGTAGTACACGAGACACTGCATTTCAACAGCAAATATTTTTGTAGATTTAAAATATACAGATAAATTATTCATATTTAGTAAATTTTAAGCCTTTAAATATGTTAAATTTACTTGAAATAATAAAGAACAATTTGTTTTTTCAAAATTAAACAACGTTTATTTACTTAACATAAATCAGTCTACAAATTTCTAAGACATTTATGACATAAAAAAAATCAAATCAACGTTTTTCAAATTAAACGTGATAAAATTTAAAAGTTCACAATTCCTTCAATCAGCCTAGGAAAGATGAAAAATATTCGTTGGTCAATTTAAAAACTAGAGACTTTCAAAGATACACCTTTTTTGACAAATTATCACACAGTGGCTTGGAGCACTGAAGGCAAATTGGCTGCAAACATTCACAACAACAGTACCTATTTATTTGTTTTTTTTTTGGACAAACATAATATATTTTTGTGCTACTTAGTAGAACTGACGGAATTAGTGGTGGTGGAGGGGGGGTATCCTTGCCTAAAACTCTAGTGATAATCATTGGCAACTTCCTTGGCAATCTTTCATTATACACTCGGATTTTCTGATCCAGCACTAAGTCTCCGACCATATTCAACAAAAAACTCCTCTCCTCATTCCAGAGAGAGATACTAGATTATCAAGGCTCTAACATTGTGGGTTAATCAGCGTTCTCCAAAAGTTTCAGCTAATGTTCTCTTATGAGCAAAAGTCCTTGGTTTGGGGTTGCTCCTTGAGATATCCATCTAAAAACAAGTTAGGTGCAGTACTGTTAGCCTTCCTCCAAGACTATACCCGCGTGTGCTATATATACTTATGTATATTGTTTTCAGTAGCCTGTGTTTCTCAGTAATAATATGTGTATATAATTCTTTTAGGTTTTTATAGTTAATTGATAACATACAAAAGTACAAATCTATCCTAATTATAGTATAAGTAATAAGTATAGTTACAATATATTATAAGTAAATGGTTTATATTATGAAAATTGGAAAATAAAAATAATACATAACTTAAACTTATTGTCTGACGTAGTAGTTTAGGAGACACTATAAAGATATAACTATTTGAATGAGGTGGTAGTCTCGTGGACACTAACTTTAACGCTGACGTGGTAGTTTCGTGGACACTTTCCTTCCGCTACGCAAGCGTGCGTACGCGTGAGCCCACTACAGTAAGCTACTCGCAGTGGCGGTGCACAAATTTGGAAATTGCCGGTAAAAAACGGGATTTTGTATTTCGCGGTGTCTGTTGGTACCACATCAGCTGCAGAAGGTTAAGATGTCATGGTAGGCCACTTGGTCGACCCACTCAAGTACACACGAACAAATTGTGCGCAACGAACATTCAAAAAATGTTCGCGCACACCTGGATATTTTTGCACGCACACGTGAGCAGTGGACTCGTTATTTGTTCGTAAGTTCAGTGAAATTTTTTATGCACAAACTGCACTGTGCGCGAACAAAAGTTACGCACAGCCTTGTCTATGGTCACAGCCCCTAAATGGGACACCAGCTTATTACGCGCACTGCTGAACAGCGCCACATACTGTTTTGATAGAATCGTACTAAGTATAAGAACACATTAATGGTCACAATTCTCCAGTCAATTGCAGGTAGGCAGATTAAACAACAGATAGCTACATACAGATTAAGACTAATCATACAAAATCGCAAAACAATTGTACTTTATGCAAAATATTACGTAAAGTCAACATCACACGAAAGAAGGTTGTTATATACATCTGAAACGTATCATTGATATTCTGCCAGTTGGTCGGCTTCGCAACCGCAAGGCATGACACTAATAGGATGTCTGAACGCTCCACAACTTTATAAAGATACCTGAGCTTTCAATTTCTTACTGAAAATTCCTTGTAATGCGATATAAGTCCAACCCAATCGGTTTTGCATAGCAAGATATTTTGATCCCAAGGGCTTTAATTTTGGTGGAATTTAAATAAAGGTGTAGAAGTGCTATTTAAATTTAAAGCTTTGGCGCGTGGCTGACGGGATTTCTCATTGGTAAAAAGATAAAAGTAAATTTTTATTGCCTTTTTTTTTTAAAACGTTGATCCACGCCAGGAATTTCTTCCTGTATCGTGGGTGCGTTTACAAATATAGAAACTCACATACACAAACACCCAGACCCGGAACAACTACTTGCAGATCATACAAATATTTGTTCCGTGCGGGGATCGATCCCGCGACACACTGCGCAGCAGTCGATCACTCAGCCACTGCGCCAACCGTGTCAATTTTTGAAGCACATAGAACTGTTGTATGTCCGTACAAAATTATTTTTTATACGTAGAATCGTTCTTATTTTGCATTCAATATTGTAATTGAGTCATCTATCAACATTTTGACTGCAGAGTTGTAGACAGATAATAATGGCCATTGTAGAATAAATATAAAGTGAAAGACATGTATCTCTGTCGTAATTTATATAAGACTAAAATGTTTGATTTTGAATCTTAGGTAGATCTAATCTTTCAAAGCCTACGTCATCGTAAAACCCTTAATACAAGCGAAGACGAACCTTTACGAACTCTCTCAAAAATCATTTTCAATTTAGCTGTTCTGGGAGACATGTCATAGGTGCGTCCCCACACAGCGCGCAGCCTCGTGAGGCATTTTCCGCGAAGTTGGTATGGACTTGTCTCGG
The DNA here is from genome assembly GCA_950005045.1 of Agrotis exclamationis. Lineage (NCBI taxonomy): Eukaryota > Metazoa > Arthropoda > Insecta > Lepidoptera > Noctuidae > Agrotis > Agrotis exclamationis. Next base: position 14,623,106 of record OX465428.1, read on the forward strand.
GCGAGGCAAGTGACAGCGCTGCCGCGGTCGAGCGACCGAGCGCCCGCGGAGCCATCCAGTTTCGGCTTTTGTTTTTCGCGTATATGTTTCGTGTCTCGGTCGAAAAACAATAGACGCGTCCACACAGAGTGAGCAGCCTCGCTTGTCAGTTTCCTCGCGCAGCAAATGCCTCGCGAGGCTGCGCGCTCTGTGTGGACGCACCTTTTCATTATTGGTTCATCGGTTCTTATCTGCTACTCGTTATTGATTTTGGTTACGGTATAATAAACCAATGGATAGCTATTACGACAGTACTACTGCCCTAAACTAATTAAAGTTTTACTAATATTATAAAGCTGAAGAGTTTGATGGTTGATCGCGTTAGTCACAGGAATTACTGGTTTGAACTGTAAAAAATATTCTTGTGTTGGGTAGTCTATTTATCGAGGAAGGCTATAAGCTAGGTATATAATATCACGCTGCGACCAAAGGGAGCTGAGCAGGGAGGTGAAACCGCGGGGCACATCCATGGCCGTAGCCACGGTGGGGCAAAGTGGGGCGCTCGCCCCATCCTGACTCTGACCTGTAAGGTACCTAAACAAACCTTAAGGCCGGAAACGCACAGGCCGGTGGCTTGCTTAGCGCCTAGAGCCTAGCGAGTCACCTTAGTATAACGAACGTTTGAAAATGTTCGTGAACGGCCGCATTGCGCGCTTGACACCTAGCTAGTCGTCAAGTGCCGTTCACGAACATTTTCGATTGTTCGTGACTCGCTAGGCTCTAGGCGCTAAGCAATCCACCGGCCTGTGCGTTTCTGGCCTAAAAACTAAATTATCTAGGTACTTACTAATATGATACTTAATATCCGTAAAAAAGTTTACATTTGACAGTCATCAGTTGACACAAAAATAAAAAAAAACAACATTATTTTAGATTGCTGCCCCACCCTGATCCCATGGCTAGCTACGCTCATGGGCGCAGCTATAACATCTAGATGTGTAATGTGTATTTGGTCACATGGAGAGAGAAATAGTTTGATGTTCTGTATAGCATTCAATTTCGAATGGGTCATTTAAAGTCTTGCTCTAAGGCTGGCACCCAGAAGCACTTATAATCTGAATATCTATGAACATTAACCGGAATAGCAATCAAATTGTTTTGAATCTGCTATAGTCCCACTTGCGATTAAAACCAACTTCTTTAGTACTGCATAACTTGAAACGTCTGCACCTGTAACACGAACACCGTAGAAACGGTTTTATCGACGGGAGAATCGACAAAATGACAGATTTAAGAAAGATTTCTATCTTCTTATGATGGTGATGTTTGATATGTAGAAAAGAAATGTTTCCTCTCTTCGGTCGACAAGTCTACAACGTCAAGCATTACATGTCTCAATGTCGCAAACTACAGGATATGTATTGCTACAAAATCAAGAGCCAATATACTCAAAACTTAGGATAAACATCATTAATTAATACATAACATAAAATCACGCCCTTTCTCCCATGGGGGTAGTCAGAATCCACAAAACGTGAGTACACAAACCACCAGCTTCGAGAGTACATAAAACACATCATTAATGAATCATGAATATTCATTATACGTTATCATTTCTTATAATTGGAAGAATCTTTTGAAAGTTAGAACTGCTTGAGTACGAATTACGCGCTCATGCGTGTTGCAAAAGTGATTCAGGGAAAATCATAGATAGAAGATATTGCGAGTAACCCATAATAAGGGGTAAAACAAATTAACACAATTGCTTAGAGCATCATGGTAACTCGTGGTATACACGAGTTACCGAGATGCTAAGCAATTGTGTTAATTTGTTTTCATATTAGGTACCTTTGTTTGTATCATAATAATAAGATATTGCTAGTGGCCTTTTTACCGAAGTATGCGCCTCCCGAGGTTATAAATCAACGACTCAATTTCTCAAACGAGCTTTGAATCCCGCAGTGAAATGGATAAGAAAAAAAAAACAGCAGATGAGCAAGAAAAAGCATAATTTCCACTTTAAGTACTTATGTATAATTTAAAATAGTACTTAATATGTTCCTTATAAATATGTACATATATTGTGTCTTAGATCTTCAGACGGAACCATAAAACGAAATCGTTCATATTTAGACAAAAAAAAAACGAAATCGATACGATATCGTAGCGAGCTACAGATTACTACGTCGTAGCTACAACTCGTAGCGAGGTCTACGAACTTTTCGGGCCTACGTGAAGCGATAGGCAAAATATGAAAATTATTTTTATTTGTTAATTTTGTTAATGGTGGGCGTATATGCAGTGTTTATATATATGTTTGAATGTGTACTGTAACTATATTTTTGTAATTGAAAAGGTTAGTATTGAAAAGATACGATAAGCGTATGATAGATAAGGTAGCCTAAATCAGGCAAGCCGAAATCGCGGCGGTAAGCCTTTTTAAGGAGTGGCTGGAGAGGCGCCAAGGCGTCCTCACCTTCCGCTTGACGCAAGTTCTCACCGGACACGGGTGTTTCGGGAGGTTCTTGTATCTGATTGGGAAAGAAGAAACACCTGGGTATCATCACTGCGAGGATCGCCCGCAGGACACGGTGGAGCATACGGTGCAGGTCTACCCCGCTTGGGCAGAGCACCGCCGCGTATTTACGACAGGCAGCGACCTCTCGCGCCCGGCATTGTTCGAGGCTATGCTGTGGGGCGAGACGGAATGGGAAGCGGTTGCCACCGTAGGTGCGGAAGGCGAGTAATGGGTGACTCGCCGTTCGATCATGAACTATGCCCGTGTCGACGGCGCGTCGTGTTCCACGCGCGCCTCAAAGAGCTGTCAGCAGTCCGACAGCCTGCCAGGGTCGCGGGACTGCCCCATCAGGTAACCGTGACCCTGGAACGTAAAGGGCTATTGAAGGATCACCGTGGATTTTAGCCAGTACAAGTCTGACAGTATAGGTACGGGTAGGACTCATTTCATGATTTTACCATGATAAAAAGGCTGTTCATTTGCATCTCTTGGGCTTTAACCAGTTGACAGCATTCAGAGAGACGCCATTTTTTAATTTAGTAGGTATTTAATTTAATTATAAGTATAAGTTTTTACCTTTCATCAACATCCAGAGATGCGAGGCGAACTTAACTCATGTATTTTACAGTCGCTGAGCTAGAGAGCACATTTTATAAGGATTGTATAATCATCATAAAATGCGCTCTTTTAATAAAAAAACCGGCCAAGTGGGAGTTGGACTCGCCCATAAAGGGTTCCGTAGTAGCAAGCATAGATTAGGAATATAATTATATTGAGATTAGTAAGTAATACACACAATCAATAAAAATAACTTTGTTTTTCATAGTGTTTGTATGAATGGCAAAGTTTTATTTGCGGTTTTTGAAAATGTACTAAATCTCAAAAACTGTTAACTATATCTCATCCAAACCAATTTTCGTTGGAAGTTTTTGTTGAGGTCTACATTATATATATTTTTTTTGTTTTATCATTCTCTTATTTTAGAAGTTACAGGGGAAGGGGGGACACACATTTTACCACTTTGGAAGAGTCTCTCGCGCAAACTGTTTGGTTTAGAAAAAAATGATATTAGTAACCTTAATATCATTAATTAAACCACCACGCGTATGGGTTTGGTGAAAAAAAAGTTTTGAGTTTCAATTCTAAGTATGGGGGGTACCCCCAAAATTTGTTTTTTTTTTTATTTTTGTGTAAAAATCCTAATGCGGTTCACATAATACATCTAATTACCAAGTTTCAACAGGATAGCTTTCATACTTTCGAAGAAAAGTGGCTGTGACATACGGACGGACAAACAGACATGACTAATCTATAAGGGTTCCGTTTTTGCCATTTGGCTACGGAACCCTAAAAATCACTTTAAAGACTGACCATAGACGTGGTGGTGACATGTGCCTCGTTGGACTTGAAACGTAGTTGTATCTGCCTTGTTGGACCTCGTTGGAACACGCTTTAAGTTCTTGCATACAAGCATTTTAAATAAAACGCATTCTTTCCCCGTAGTGTATGATATAAAAAATATATATCACAGTTTATTTTCACATTAGTTAAACCAAAACATTTTTACAACTATTTATAAGAAAATTGGACGTATTTATGTGTAATTTAAAAATAAATTATAATTATTTATAAATAAATATTTTTAATAAGTTATTGTACATAATTAGTGGATGTAAAGAGGAAGACGGGACATACATTGAATTATTTTAAATACATTTTTAATAACTACGTAAGCGTGCGTGCGTGTAGATCTTTATTTTATAGCTTTGTTTGTGATAGTTTATAGTGACAACATGGCAACTTTGCAATTTTTAACGATTTTTAAGTGAATAAAATACTTTAATTAAAAGCGGTGTATACATATACGCAAAACAAATTAACAATTTAATTAGTGGGTCTCTGCTATAGGTAGATATCTATACCTAGGTAGATATAACAAATGCAATTTTAAATAACAAAATTGCTTTTATTATGATTTATATAAATGGAATATAATTCGACTGCCCGAACGACAAATAATACATTTATTAAGGACCCGTCCCACCGCCCGTGCCGAAGAAAACAAGCTATGGACTATTCTTTCTCACTCAATGAACGTACACACGGCTACACATTTAGCTATACAAAACCAGTATTAGCTGACCGTACGTTGAGACGAAAGATTATACAAAGCGAGACCAAGACAAACTGGTTTTGTATAGCTTGATGTGTAGCCGTGTGTACAGTAGAAAGTCTACTTCATATCGCAGACGAGAACTCTGTTGGTTCCTCACCCTATAACGGAGGGTATGGCTGCACGGATACCGAGCTTGCTCAATGCTCATGACGCGATTTGCAATTTCTAACTAAAAAATAAAATCGTCCTTGCTATTACGATATAATGATGCAATTCGACTGACCTGATGTGGAGAGCGTGTTTTGTTTTTCATCTACCCGTAAAGATAACCGGCACGTTTTGTGTATAAGAGCCGTAGACATAGAGAATGGACTGAGCAATCCAACAGCAAAGTAACAAACAGAAAGAAAGTGTGAGAGAGAAACAAAGAGATTGTGGTAAGCAGGTAAGTAGTTGTCTTAAAATACTATTGGTCGCCAAATTGCTTTCTCTTTCTAAAGTAGAATCATGCAGGTATTGCTCAATCCATTGTCTATATCTATGGAAGAAGCTATTTTAGGGACAGATGTGTTGACCTAATAAAATAATGTTTTTATATCAGCTTCTCGCTAATCGTCGCGCGTCGGCCATGGAATAGGAAGATGCTTCAAATGAAAAAAATACACTGATAAAAAAAGCATAACCCTTCTTTGGCAGTCTTGTAAAAATGTGATAGTAAAGAAAAACACAACATTTCTTTACTTAAATGTAATACAAAAATAACAAAAAACTACGTACTGGTTTCACATTCCAATCCGATTGCAAAAATAACAAGTTAAAATTAAATTAAATTACATGATTCACTTTACAAAATAAGAAAATAAATTCATAAAATTAAATAGCGATTAAACTTATTATGGTGGAATAAGGTAACGCGCGATATTCAAATTTTCTTTTTTTTTCTCGTGAGTTCTTGGTGATCAATGCTTCTGCCTTCACCGTATACGAAGAGACCTTTGCCCAGTAAAAATAGGCTGTTATTGTTTACATTGATGATTGATGGATTTGCAACCTTAAGCAGACAATAATATAACACTTTTTGCAAAAATAATTATTCTATATTTCATTGGCTACCTTTACTCTTTCGCTTTATGTGCTTGACGTCAAATATATTTATCTATGTGTTATTTTATGTAGACCTTAGTTTAGCTAGCTGATCTTCAATGTCTCTGTCCCTGCTCGATTCTCCAAGTTTGTTGCGAGCCACAGAGGGGGCGTCTGCCATCTGAAAAAAAAATTTGTTAAATTACAGGTAAGTCTTGTTTTGATGGGGTTTTTTTTTAGTGGCCCCGCACTAGGAATTCCTCCTTTATCGTGGGTGCGTTTATAAATATATAAACTCACACACACAAACGCCCAGACCCGGAACAACTACCTTCTAGATCATACAAAAATTTGCTCCGTGCGGGAATAGAACCCGCGACAAGCGGCACAGCAGGCTGATCGCTCAGCCACTGCACCAATCGTGCTACTCAAACTTTTTTGGTGGCGGAACCCTTTTGAAAAGAAAATTTTTTGATGGAACCCCAAATTAAAACAAAAAGTTACGTGCATTCTTCATTAACAGGGAATCACATTGTAATGATGGTGTATTTTTTTTCATTAATCGGTTTATCGGGTTTGATCGAAGAGATTTTAATTCTTATATCTTGTTCGGCATCCAGTCTACTGCGATATCTTGTTTTGGTACCTAGCTGTATTCTCGCGGAGCCCCAAAAAGGTTTCGCGGAGCCAGCACACTTTTTGTATAGCTGATCTAGAAAGTCACATAGTAACCCAAAAGCCTAGTTTCTATTCTAGTTTCATAGTACTGAACCTCTTTTTTGGGGTGGGGGCCGAAATCGGCGTGCCCGAACAATGTTAGGCTTGACTTATTGATGTGAGTCAAACTACTCTTTCTTAAACAATATTATGTACTGTTATTACCTTTCCACTGATTTCGATGCCTATTTCATCGAGGACCTTGTTGACAATGCCTTCAGTCTCCTCTTCATCGCCAGACTCATCCATAATGTCATCAAGGGTTTCTGAAACTGTAATTCAACATTTTTAAGATTACTAGAAGCAAATTCAATTCTTGCAAATTGTGTGTTAAGAATGTAATAATCATTATTACAATAATTATTTGACAAAATTCCAAAAATTAATATTTTAATGCTTATTTATCTCTGTGTCTATGACTACTGTATAGTAAAAACCCATTTTGGAACAATTGTTATCTGGTTTAAGTAATCACATTGGTCTTGTGTTTCTCTAATATTATGAGTCATATTTAGGTAAACAGGAAAGTGTACTTTTTCAGTTAGGAAACTCAGACTATTCATGTGCTAGATAACTGTACTGTAGGCAACATGACATTATGCCTATTTCTTTGGTATTGTCCTTATTTGGTATATTTGGTATATTCCTTTAAGTCTGGTTGTTGTAAGTTCCAGTATGGTACAAGCCTGGCAAAGTATTTTGGGTTATTCTATCCAGAAATTCTCAGTAGCAACCTCTGGATTTGTGCCATTCAAAGGCAACACGCTCCTCCCTAGTAAAAGAGCCTTAAAGTACACCTCTACCATCGCGAAACGGGCAGTATGTTATATTTTATGAACTACAACTTACTCATTTCATCTGTCATATCCATCTTTGCATTAGCATGTCTGAAGGCCTCCATGTCCTTTGCAATTTGTTGTGGATTCATGACCTTATTCATGCTGTCCATTGTTTTAGCCGTGGTACCCATCGCCCCTGCAATTGCTATGTTTGCACCCATCGCCTTATTTTGTATTTGTACACTTGCAATCTGTAATTTATTGTACATTTTTTAAAGTATGACAGATATGATTTTTTTTTCTAACCAAGTAGTATCAGGGATGGCTTACAAGCTAGTTGAAGCCTATTTTTGTGGACAACTGCTATAGGCTTATTATCCTCTAAGAAATGGGATTTAAACATATATTATCAAGTGTGCATAAACTATGTGCACACCTATTTTTTTCATAATCAGTAACTACAGGCCTGAAATTATTTGATTTTAATTTTTAAGTATAAATAAAAAAGAAAAAAGAGCACTGATATTTAGTCTTCATGTTCTCTAGTGTTTTTAAAGAAGCTAAATTAAAAAAAATAGTTTTCAAAGTATGAAATTCTGTGTAACTTAAGGCAAAGTAATCTAATCATAGTAAAATAAATTAGTGATATTCATCACAATCATGTTACCTTACTATTAGCATTATAAATCCTAGTTTTCTGTTTTCTCATCTGCACAAGTTGTTTTGCTAATATTTTACAACCCTCATTGTTTCCCTCTTTAGCCATCTTCTTAATCTCGTTTTCCTGGAAATATAAACACAAATATTTAATTAGTAAATTCTAATTTGATACCAAACCATTGAAGTACAGGATGAAATGCTTCTTAGCTAATGATTCAAGCCATGAAACTGGATAACTTTCCTAAATAAACAAGGTAGGAAGAAAAAAAAACAACCAGCTTCAAAAAACGAAACAAGTGTACTGCATCAAACAAAAAAAGAATCACATAAATCGGACCAGAAACCTTGGAGCAATGGTAATTGGTGATTGGCGATTATTATTCATTCATGAAGTGAATCATTAGGAATATTGCTAGTGGCCATTTTAGACCCACAGCTGTCACATTTCCTACATTATTTCCTATATTATTTCCTCTTTCACAAGATTCCAATATTATTTTTGCTCTTTTTGTTTCAATAAGAAAAATTATCCAGTTTGTTGGTCTGAATCACTACCTTAAAGAAACAAAAACTTACAAGCTTCTTTTCTTCTCTTTCTAACGCTGCCTTATCTCGTTCCAAATCTCTATTGGCTTTGCGCAGCTCGCGATCATTCTGCCTCTGTTGTTCTGAATAAAAATATTTATATGAATAAAACCCAACACTTTCTTAAACTTCTATCATTATTTTTACAAAACATGTGTCAATTTCTTTGGACCTGCTTACCTGCTAATATCTGAATCCATACCTACACATCTATACCAACTAAATGGGATTGTGTATGGTTGGTTTGAGCTTAAAATATAAAATTATTTGGGAGTGGCTTTGTGGCACTATTGTTTGTAAATTCAAAGGTTTTTTCTAATGTGATATAAATGAACACAGATTATTACATTGTCTACAGAATTTGTCTGACATACAGTGTCTTATTGGTCAATTAACTACTACTACCATTAGACTCCTACGACAATCATAGCGTGATGTAACTAGTCTGTTTTAATATTTGTCTCAGAATGTTTGTGCTACTTGAAAGTAGTTAGTTAATTAATGTATTACAATAGAAAATAAAGCCAACCAAAAATACCAGCCTAACCTGTCCTATATGACAAAATAAATATAGTATGACTCATCCTTATTCATTGTTGAATATTTGTCTTTATAAACCACATCAAGGCTGTTCTACGATGTTTCATTGCAATACTTAGATTAGCAATCATTTGCTATTTTTGGAAGTTTCGAAAATAATAATTACAAATAAAGTGAAAACACGTTTTCTGTAATAGTGGATAAATCACAAAATTGAATTGTATTATCGTTTTTTTTTATATTCGTAACGAAATATCAAAGATTCTGATATTTTTAAGAATCAGATGCTTGTCGTCTTAGGACTTTACTAATTCTCAGAACTTACCTTTGACAGTAGGTTGTTTCCCAAAAAAGAAGTCCATTTTAAAAGTTAAAAAACACTAATAAAAAATTATAAGTCTCCCCAAAAGTTGTAAAATGCTAACCAAAACAAACTGATTGATGATAAAAATTGACAATCAGATGACTCATTTTTATTACTTGACAGTGACACAAGTCGAACGAAGTTACCATATTAAAAAAATACTTGGCACGTCATATTTTGATTGTGTTTGCGCGATTTTATTTTGTAAAATACCTTAAACGGTCCTATAGACATTATCGCGAAAAATACAATCAAGCACACTGCAAATGAGACAATTATTAACGAACATGTTTCACATTTCTACACTAATGTTCTACAATATTGAAATCATATTATGAGATTTTAAATAGGTACCTCTAGAATCCATAACTTTTAGGGGGTCTAAAATTAATATCACGAACCTTATTACAACAAATAAATATATAATTTACAATTCTTTAAAAAAAGTCGCCTTCCTCGAAATCATGGATTGTGAAACTGACATTCTAGACTAGCACAAATGATACATGGAAAACGCTCGCTCTAACAAGCAGTCTCTAAGTAGCAAGCAGTTTCAATCTTTTTCTGCAAAGAGGTAATTTTATTAACGCGAGCAGAAAACAGAACGACACGACAACGGTTTATGATAGAGTCCGGGCCACCCAAGGGCCACCACATTCATGCGGCGCCTACCTACCTCAAATTTTCCGCAGGTCATCATGAGTGGTACATAGCGCGGTTTCTATCCGATGTCCGAGGGAATTTTACCTAGATAGGCAACAATTCTCTTCTCTTTCGCCGCAATATAAATTGACCTTATTATAAATTTCCGAGTAAAATGTATCAATTACTGCTTGATGGTTCACTAGCGTCACAGAGCAATTTAAAAGTCTTTATTGAATACTTTATTACCGACCTTGGAACTAGGTTGGTACAAAGGTGGTGGCTTCTTAACTGTAAAAGGCAGGCCACATGGGTAGATAAGCTTACTAAGCATGGTAGTCATACGTAATTGAGCTGCAGAACATTTTGAAACATTTTGCACACACACGGTAAGGGTTCCATACTGACTAAACCGCTCCGGTTTTCCCTCGCACACTTGCGTTGAGATTATAGGATCTAATGCGACTTCCTCCGCCCCAGACTTATGGGTTCTTTGGGACGTGAGATGTCAAGTTCCCCCAGGTTAGGTCTGTGACTGGGGCGGGTGGTGTAGGTCTCCGGTCCAAACATGGGGGCGACAGATGGCCCCGAATCGACCTGCCTGGTAAATGAGCAGACGCATTTTTGAAATGGCGCTCATGCTTGGCCACGTTTTAAAGTCCAGCTAACATAGATTTGATTAGCTTGCATTACCAACTTCATACGATAGCTTCATCATAGCTTAGCTTACTGTATGACCCGTGCTTAATTGGAGGTAGGCTGGTTAGGGTAACTATGCCATTGATGTGTTTACTTTAAAATTTAATTGAATTGACTCAGTGTGTTTACTATTAGTTAATGTCGCTGCTAATGTTCTCCGCAGTTTACTAAGGAATGTAGTTATTGATAGTAGTCCACTCCCGCTTGTAACTGAACTATTTAACAATGACGATTGCAGATCATCTTTTCGATGAAGGCATCAACAACACTTTACTTCATCATGATATGAGGCACGTGCTACAAAATAAATCAGTGTACGAGAAAACACAAAGGGATTATGTAAGTACTCAGTACCTTCTAGCAATCTGTACAAAACGCCTGTGCCTATATAGAAACGTATGAAGTTCAGATTCTATCATCCCAATGAAGTTAGGAGGCTAATATTGCGAATAGGATTTGTATCTGATTCGACATTGATATCTTAGCAATAGTCATCAGAACATTTTGGGAGAGGTATCATCAGCCAGCGTAGTCGAACACTCGAATTTATTTCTTAATTCCTTTCCATTTGAGTCTTCTATTTTTCTCAATTGTCCTCCTACAGGAGCAGGAGCAACGAGACATGCTGTCATCTCAAAATGGCGACACGTGCGAGATCCACGACCAATTCTACAGGGATCATAAGTTGCTGCTCGTTCTGTTCCGAGCGCTCGCTGTCATGCCCATCACGCGATCGCGACCAGGTTTAAACTAACTTCTCTATGTTAATGTTGTGAAAAGCTTCAAAACAAAGAACTGGCTTGGTGGCTTTTTAGGGCTTCTGTCTGTTCAATTCGGTTTTTGTTGTTTTATACAGAATCTTTCGGAAGAAACGGCGGTCATAGAAATCCGTTTTAGTATTTTTTCGCGATAAAACAGATCTCCAGACCCGTGACAGAAAGACGCCATCGAAAATGTATGGATGAACATGATCACTCTGATCACTGTTGATACTCCTTTCTTATAAAAATGCCGTATCACATTATCATGCTACTATATAGAACTCACAGGAAGGCATCACAATAAACCTTTCTCACTAATATTTCAGGAACCATCACATTTAGCTGGAGGTCGACCGCAACGATGTATGCTGTATGCTTCTACATCGCAGCCACGGCAATAGTTCTGATCGTGGGATACGAGCGTATAATGATACTACGATCAATTCGACGCTTCGACGACTATATCTACGCCATTCTTTTCGTCATTTTCCTTGTCCCGCATTTCTGGATTCCTTTTGTAGGTTGGGGCGTGGCTCATCAAGTAGCAATTTATAAGACAAACTGGGGGAAATTTCAGGTAAGCATAAGTGACGAAAGTTAGAAATGAAAATGGCTATCTAACTAGGTACCTTGCAGTCCAAAAGTCTTTTCGAATTTTATTGGCCTTCAGAAAAAAGGAAAGTCACAGATGTTAATATCGTGTTCTTAACTTACATGTATTGTAGGTCAGATACTACCGTGTCACCGGCGAAAACCTGAAGTTTCCCAACTTGAAGACGACAATCGTCATCATAAGCGTGGGTTGCTTGTTGCTGGCCGTGTGCTTCTTGCTCAGTCTCTGCATCCTCATGGATGGATTCTTACTGAGACACACCACGGCATATTACCACATCATAACTATGATCAACATGAACTGTGCCCTGTGGTACATCAACTGCAAGGGAATTAAGATTGCATCACAGAGTCTATCTGACTGTTTTCGCAGGGTAATGGGTTTTTATATTTTTTGGTCTCTTACATGGTAGCTGTAGACTGTAGTATGAAATCCACTCTTAGCTCACTTTCATTAAGTTCAGTAACAATGGCTAACATTGTTATTAAAAAGGGATCATTCGTACTCCACATATTAACTTTGACCAAATCGGGAAGTACTATATTAACCCTCTCGTTGGCCATACTATGGTCGTAAGCACGACTACTGAGTAAAGTGGTCTTGAGCTCTTTTCCAAATCTAGCAGTGTTCTTAGATTTTTAAGTAAGGAATATCTAAAGAAAAAAAACTTTTTTTTTTAAAAAAGTACCGACTTCAAAACAAATACAAAAAAGTTTAAAATAACTTTTCTTTCGGAAGTCGGTGGCAATAGTCAATGACACAACAAAACAAAGCCAGCGACTTCCGAAAGAAAAGTTATTTTAAACTTTTTTGTATTTGTTTTGAAGTCGGTACTTTTTTAAAAAAAAAGTTTTTATTTTACCCTTTTTTTTAGTTTATTTATTACATATTCAACCCAAATTCTTGTAAAATACAAAATTTTCTTCCATTATGCACTAATCTTGTAATCCGTCACAACATAAAAAAATCCATATCTCTAAAACTACTGAACCGATTTTGATGAAACTTGCAGTGTACCCTAAGTTGAACAATACCTAGTACAACAAAAAAAGAATTACTTAAATCGAACTTATAGTTCCGGAGATATGCGTGCACAAACATAAAAACATACATACATACATACATACATACATACATACACTTATGAAATTTGGCACATTTGTTCAGACGCTGATATAGACTAACATATATGAAAACTGGGCAGTTCTGATAATATTACATACATACGGGTCGAATTGATAACCTCCTTTTTTTTGAAGTCGGTAAAAAACAGTCATGGAGGCTGGCTTTTTGCCCGGTTGACGGAACGGGCGTCTTATGTATTGCATGGGGCTTAAAATAACTGACCTTACCCTTCTTCGGGCGTGTCGTATAACTTTTATATTTACATTTATTATCAGGATGTGGAGGTTGAATGTTCAGCGAAATTGATATCTCGGTACCGATACCTGTGGCTCAACTTGTCTGAGCTGCTGCAGTCACTGGGGAATGCTTATGCGCGAACTTACTCTACTTATTGTCTGTTTATGTAAGTTACTTTTCTTTAACTAAGTGAAGCGTCAGACTTGTTTCTTCGTACATAAGCATTAATTTACTGATGTTTTTGCTGAAAAGTTTCTGTTTAGGAAATAATTTAGGACCTCATGATTTTCTTACAAGGAGCTTCTAAGCTATTCTCTAAAAGACAATCTTTGGCTGTGCGCTACGACGAGTCCGTCGTCGAGATAGGGCCTTGACAATATAGTATGGCGATTGCGTCACCGGCATTAGCTTAGTGAATCCTTAATTGTAGTTTAGGCGCTGGGGTGATATTCTCTAAAGATAAAGTAAGATGAGCGACCTCAGACTCGAGATTACAGTTTTATGAACTTTCAACTTTATGGTCTAGCTAGAGAGTACAAAGTTGAAAATCTTTTCTATCTAGACGATCTCATTGACGACAACTTATAGAACAGAATAGCTGCACACAATGTTGCATTTTAGAGATTATAAAATTAGTTTTTCTTAACCAAAAAGCTCTGAAGCAGCCATTCTATTCATCATTATAAAGAACTTTTATTATGAGACCCTTCATTATTACCATTTATATGAGCATAAGTGTAAAAGTAGTTAATTATTGTTTCAAGAAGATTTCTTGTAAAGAAAAATCGGTTGTCTGTAAAGTCGGTTTACTGACTATAGTTGAACGTGACAACGTCATAAGAAAATACTGCACTTACGTTGCTATAAACAATTGAAAATTGAAACGCCTCAGAGCGAGGTAACGCCGCATGACGTCATGTTTTTTCGTGCGTGCAGCCGGCTCCATCGAATTATAAGACGTTGTCACGTCAAAAAGCATGTTCCTTTTTTATTGAATCTTCCTTTTCATAATTTCAGAATATGAATGCTCTTTTGAGAACTTCTGATATTGTTTTCTTATCTAGGTACGCGAACATAACGATAGCTGTTTACGGAGCCCTGTCCGAGATAGTGGACCACGGGTTTGGATTCAGCTTCAAAGAGATGGGTCTGTTCGTCGACACGGCGTACTGTTCCACTCTGCTCTTCATATTCGTCGACTGCTCACATAAGTCTACCCTCACGGTAATATTGTAAAAGCATTTGTAACTTAATAACTTAAATTACTTCTATCGAGTATGATAAAAATGTACCTAATTTTTACTTATGGTATTTTTTTAAACAGCGTTTTTCAGAAGTCTTTAAAAATGTTTTGACGCTGCCTGGAGTCCGGTATCCAGTACGTGTGTAATATAGACACCCCAAGTGTCTAGATTATGCAAGTACCGGATGCCTCTCCACCTTGTTAATCAACACAATATTTTCTATTACGAGTACATTGAGTAACCCTCTACTTTCTCGATACAAAATTGTCAATCATTACAGGTGGCAGCGGGTGTACAAGATACTCTTTTGTCGATTGACGTCCTTGCGGTTGACAGACCAACACAGAAAGAGGTTTATTTTAAATTCATATTAAAAAAAATTCAAATACCAAAAGACCAACTTCCAATGAATTAAGGAAAATTTTGAATGAGAATAGAAGCGAAAGAAAAAGTGAAAGAACTTTCGTAATTCATTTTCTGGCGTAATTTTTAAAAGTTCGTAGAGCCACGCCTACGCTCTGTCTACGCTACGGCGCGCGGCGTATTGCCACGCTACGCAGCGCTACGGCGTAGCTCACACTGACCTACGATGACGTGTTCCAAAAATTACGAGTGCACTTCCCAGAATTTTCAGTTAAATAAAAACTCATTTATTTTGGTTTGTTTTACTCATGTATTTTTTTAAATTATAATTTTGAGTAATAAATTAAATACCTATCTCAGTTGTTAATTGTGTACCTCCATTTGTTAAAACACCGCCACAACTTAAAAAAAAAAATATTTTTCCAGATTGATCATTTCATCCAAGCTATCGAGATGAACCCAGCCGTCGTGAGCCTGAAGGGATACGCTCATGTCAATAGAGAACTGCTTACTTCGGTTAGTAAGAAATTATAAGTAGAAAAATGGTATTAATTTCAGGCCTAAATGGGATTTGCAAAAAGGCCTTTAGCAAGTGTGTACGGAATTGTTGCTTGAGAATGGACGATTGTTTGACGATGCGCCGAACTCGGTCCCAGAAACAGCTAAAGAGATGACGGGCCTAAAAAGACCAATTCAGAATTTTATTGTATTTAATATGAGCGTACAGTGACTGCGATTGTTGGTTCGAAGTGGCGCTCGAAAAGAGTACCAACTTAGCGTGGCATGTAGAAAGTCTTTGTCCAACAGTGGGACACTTATAGCTAACCTTAGTTTTTATATTGCGACGAAACCTTTTTGAAAAATCAAATAGTTATAAGCGACGATGCAACAAGAACGTTCCAATTTGCTTCTTCAGACTTTTTCCTTCTCCTTTTCACTCAGTCAACGTCTGGTTCACAGGCCATCAGCATGATTGCCATCTACCTGATTGTGCTGCTGCAGTTCAAGATCTCGCTGCCAAAGGATCCCCAAATAGCTACTACATAATTACTTTGAAGTTTATTTATTCTCTACACAATAATACTACTGCGATCACCAGAGTCTGTGCGCTTAATTATTTTTTAAGTATGCTTGCTTTTGCTCATTATCTCGCCTGATGGAAAGCAACGATGTGGTCGACGGTGAAGCATGCTTGCCTAGATCATCATCATCATCATCAGCCTATAAATGTTCCCACTGCTGGGATACAGGCCTCCTCTCTGTGAGAGGGAGTGGGCCGTAATCTACCACGCGGGCCCAGTGCGGATTGGTAGATGTCACATGTCTTCGAAGTTTTGTTTCTAGGACATGCCGGTTTCCTCACGATGTTTTCCTTCACCGTTTTGAGAGCAGTGGTGTTGAAATAAATTACACAAAGATGCGCCTGACGGGGTTCGAACCCACGACCTACAACTCGTAAGTCGACGCCGATACCACTGGGCCACCACTGCTTGCCTAGATGTAACCTATAAACTCTTGATTTTAAGAATCCAAGGTTTTAGCTATCAGGGAACATAGACTCTGGCAGGGATATTTCCACTCCAAAGCTGCTTATTTTTTTAATAGATTATGGCCCACTCCCTCTCACAGAAGGAAGACTTCCAGTCGTGGGATAGCCATAAGAAAGCAGAATAGAAACAATTAGCACAGCTTATCATGTTATTGATTTCAAGCACCGACAATAAAAAAAATGCTGTCAAAGAATTTCAGTGTTTTTTTTTCTATTACTAATTCATGTGTTTCCTCATCTTACCTATCCTTACCTACTTTATTTCGTAAATGAAATTGAAAGATTACCCTAACCTAATTTAATGCATTTTGATACAGGGATACTGGATAACTGAATATTAGCAGATGATAGAACCGTCTAGTTCTTGGTAAAATCATCAAATGAGTCCTCCCATCGGGGTCGCGGGACTTATCTCATTACCGTGACCCCGGAATATAAAGGGCTATTGAAGGACACCGTGGATTTTAGTCAGTACAAGTCTGACAGTCCCTCCCGCCCTGCCCGGGGTGGGAGGACTCATTTGATGATTTTACCACGATAAAAAAAAAAAAAGGCAGGACGAAAGGGACTGTCAGAATCGTACTGACTAAAATCCACGGTGTCCTTCAATAGCCCTTTACGTTCCAGGTTACCCTGATAAGACAGTCCCGCTATCCCGGCAGGCTTGGCCCTCTAAGGGGGGCCCGTTAGATACCTGACAGCTTTTTGAGGCGCACGACGCGCCGTCTACCCGGGCATGGTCCTTAATCGAACGGCGAGTCATCCATTAGGTACTCGCCGTCCGCATGCCCAGACTTTTTATTCTTATAAAAGAAAATAAGCCTACATCCTCGTAGTTTCGTTCAAACAAAATAAACCTAGGTATTTGAAACCCGAAACTAATGCAATCAAATGTTATACATGAAATTATTTGTTATTGTTCATAGTACCAATTTACCGGCAAAATGGATTATGTATTCGAGGAATAGGTTCTTTACACGAGTCTCTAACAATAAATACATATAAAACAATACCAATGATAGATCTCATAAGTTATACGTTTCCATGTAAATATTTGATGTGCTTATGCGTGAAGGATCAATTTTCCGTTACTGATGGTGAAACATTAACACGTGGCTAAGAAATGGCTTTAAAAACGATTACGGAAAATATCTATAGAATAATAAATATAGAATCGCAAAACAAACTTTTACACGCGTTATATCACTTACGACTCTTTAGAATAGACTGGATGCTCTTTATAAACTATACATATACTATTAGGGTTCCGTAGCCAAATGGCAAAAACGGAATCCTTATAGATTCGTCATGTCTGTCTGTCTGTCCGTCCGTATGTCACAGCCACTTTTTGTCGAAAGTATAAGAGTTATCCTGTTGAAACTTGGTGCGTAGAACCGCATTAGGATTTTCACACAAAAATAAAAACAAAACAAATATTGGGGGTGCCCCCCATACTTAGAATTGAAACTCAAATTTTTTTTTTCACCAAACCCATACGTGTGGGGTATCTATGGATAGGTCTTTAAAAATTATATTGAGGTTACTAACATCATTTTTTTCTAAACTGAACAGTTTGCACGAGAGACACTTCCAAAGTGGTAAAATATGTGACCCCCCCCCCCCTCTGTAACTTCTAAAATAAGAGAATGATAAAACTTAAAAAAAATATATAATGTAGACCTCAACCAAAACTACCAACGAAAATTGGTTTGGATGAGATACAGTTAGCAGTTTTTGAGATATAGTACACTTTCAAAAACCGCAAATATAACTTTGCCATTCATACAAACACTATGAAAAACAAAGTTATTTCTATTGTTTGTGTATATTACTTACTAATCTCTATATATTAATATCCCTAATCTATGCTTGCTACTACGGAACACTTCATGGGCGAGTCCAACTCGCACTTGGCCGGTTTTTTTAATATTAAAAAGTTGAAGAGTTTGTTTGTTTGGTTAAACGTGCAAACTCAGGTACCTACTACTGTTTCGAATTGTCTAGTAAGGCTAGGTACAGATTATTAAACTTCACGCTATAACATAACCGAAAGAAGAGCAGCGAGTGTGAAACCATGTGGAGCACTACAAAAATTTATAATTCCTGCATTACAGGTAAATGATTTAAAGATGATGATGATGAGATGATGTCGTATCGTAATGACGAGAGATACTATTAATACTCTTCTAATTATGCAAATAAAACCTTATAATAAAACCTATAATAAAACTAAATTCAGATTTGGTTCGCAGAACCTCGAAAATATAATGTATTATTACTTTATTCTGTTTATTTTATTCTCCCGCTCTCATTAAGTAGAAAATAATTTTAATTAAGCGCCCTTAATTACATTATTTGTAGGAATTAATAAACGCTGCGCGCTGGCAGAATTAACATTTTTTTTTTTATTTATGTAACATGGCTTCAAAATGTAATGTATGTGACGACGACTCTCCCTCACACGAACCGCCCCATCCTTCACTAACTTCTACTGCTTCGTAGAAGGAGGTAACTGCTGCTTCCTATGGACCCCCTCGCTCCGTACCATGACCTGGACTAGGGCCAGTAACCTATAAACCTTAAGTCATAACCGCGTGATTCAACCACAAAAATTTACATATTAACAGTAAATATAAAAACTGTAAGCAAATCAGTATAATAGTCTTGTATTTTATTGTTGTTTTACAGAAAAATAACTCAATTACTTACATGTATAAATCCCATGTTTCTTATACTTGTTTTCAATTTTTTTCTATAAATTGCACATGCCGTGTAGCTTCAATAGGTATAATCATGCATGCTGCCGTTGCAACCTTGGCTGTGGCCGCCGCTCTGCTGGTCTGCTGCAGTGCTCAAACGGTAAGGAAATGGCTAACAACTATCATAACTAAAATAAGTTTCCTCCACAACTGTAATGCAGCTAACATAACTATGTGAGCAAAAGTGTGGATCATACTATTCTAAGGGTGCCTTTCCACCAGAGATGTGCTATGTAGCTGTGCTGCGAGGATGTAAAAGTTGAGCTACGAAACTGTGTGACCGTTTCCACTGATGCTACGCTATGTAGCTGTGCGAGAGTAAGATGTGCTATGACCTATGAAGATGTGTAGCTGCGCTACGAAGATGCGTAGCTGCGCTACGAAGATGCGTAGCTGCGCTACGAAGATGCACAATTTGAGTTGAGCTATGCGATGTATCGATAGCACGCATCCATAGCACGCATCCTTCCATACAAAAACACATCTTGGTTGAATCCGTTTCCACCAGTGTTGTGCTATGTAAACCAATGAATATGATTGGTAGATATGAAACGCATCCGCAGCAATGTAGCATAGCGCATCTGGTGGAAAATGAAACTCTCAAATGAACCCACAGAACCGGACCTAAAATGCTACCCTGTGGTACTCCTGTATTGGGTACGATAAGAACTGGCAGATTGCAGCAGTAAAAGTAATATTCGTTTCATTTTATCCACTAGAGTTCCCAGGAGATTGTAACCCTCTCTGATCAGAGCGGAACAGCTGCACCCGACCTCAGCTCTAGACAGGTGGATCTTCCTATCATCGAGGAAGCCAAGTTAGTAACGATATGCACACACAACTTATTGCAGGTCACTGGTAGACATACAGTCTTTATTTCTAGAACGTATGCAAACCATTTATTTTAATTGTGAGTGTTTCGAAAAACAATTTAAAGTAACAAGTTTAGCGATAACACAAGCGGTATAGTACTAAACTTTGTGACTATAGAATCTAAATTCGATGTTTTTATGAAATTAAAATATACCATTATTAGGATGCAAAGTATTTTAGGAAATCTGAGACTATTTGAGACGAGAGACATAAGGCTATAACCAATCGAGCAACGATAAATTGAAAGGAATGTTTTTCACAGATAAACTACTATACAACTTTATATGTAGGTAAAGTAGAAACCACAAGTCGGCCAATGTATTGCCGATTAAAGTATTTGTTTAGGGTTAGACGAAGCTTATAATATGATGTGCATACATATAAACATTTCATAAAACTGAAAACGTTACAAAGAATTAAGTTAGTTGAAATAAAATTTAAAAAAAAACAGATTTTAAAGACATTTTTCATAGGAACCCATGGAGCTGGGATGGCATAAAAGATAAGTGGACGAATATGATATCAGATTTGGACCCAAAAGAAAGAATATTGAAACTACTGAAGCAATGGGAAGATGGTTTTATAAAAATAGCTACCCCTGAGTTGATAAAAATTGCAAAAGACAGGCAAGAGTACTGGAAATCTTTAGAGAAATCCTTCGAAAAACGAGCTGGGCAGGATCAACAGGATAATGTTAAAAATGCAACGTAATGTATAATTTTTTTATTTTTTATTTTAGTGAAAGGCAACTTCTTTTTTTTAGTTAATTAATCGTTTAATTTAAATAAATCAACATCAAAATAACTTCAGTACGTGCCGTCATAATCCACTCACTAAAGACGTATCCGATCACCATTTTTCTCTCGATACGGATATTCTTCTAAACCTGCAACGGTTCCGAGTGTACCAACTCGTACTGGGTCCAGGTAGAACTAAATGAATGATGGTTGAATTTCGACCATAGGACGACCTTTAGTAACTGTTATAATTCGAGGAACCTTTGTACCGGTTCTTGTTTTCATCATTAGGACTTTAATAGAGACATTTCTTCCGAGAGCTGTCAACTCCACCTACCCTAGGGGAACAGTGTATAAGAAGGGGGCGATAATAATCGCGAGGTATAATGGGGACATACACTCTTTAGGTATACTTAACACAACACTAACTTAGCGCAAGCGTCGTCAGGACATTATTTGCAAGCGGCCTTTAACAAATGGCGTCCTGTTGGCGCTTGTGCTACGTTAGTATAGTGATTTCCCATCATACCACGCGTCCCCGTCTTAAACACTGTTCCCCTATGTATGTTTAAAAAAATTCGTTTCAAAGTCCAATATCTTATTTACAGAATAATTATTTCAGTCACCGCTCAATAGAGCCTTTTACTGTTACTATCAATTAAGTACCTACATGATTAAGATGACAATATGCATATATATCGTTTATTGCTCAGGAATGAAAATGCGCAAGAGAAGGAAAAGGAGCACAATATTCAAAGGCGGCAAGGTGTCACGGACGAGATTGATGACACGAACATGAATGTCGGACGACAAGGACTTCACAATCTTCTCAGGCGGCGGGGAGGCATGGACGAGACTGATGCCAGGAACATTGAAGTCGGACCACGAAGACCCCAAAATCCTCACAGGTGGCAGGGAGGCATAGACGAGATTGACGAAAACATTGAGGTTGGATCACGAAGACTCCAGAATCTTCTCAGGTGGCAGGGAGATATGAATGATAAAGATGCCACAAAAATGGACATCGGACGACGAAGACTTAATAATAAGGACGTCGGACAGCGACGCTTTCAGGCGGTGTTCCACAATCTACAATAAAGCATAAAGTCTAGAGACCCTTCTAATATCTCAACAATTTGCATTGTCATTTGGACTACCGATTTAATTTATTTTTAGCTAACTATAAAACAGCAATCTCATTATTTTTGTTTAATATTTTGTCAACTGTGCCATGGCAACGCCATGATGATTCAATGGTTTATTTCGAATCGAACTTGATGCAGTTTCTTCAATTTTCTTTATCACGTCTTTTTAAGTTATGGATTAATTAAACACTGTGGATTTTTGTGGACCGGGTACTGGCAATGTACACCGTGAATATGCCGAAGCACATAACCTGTAATAGTCCTCCTGACAGACTTCGTCCTTTGGCCCTCTAAGGGGGCCCCGTCATTAGTACGGAAGGCTTTTAACGTGCTTTTCAAGGCACGGGGGCACCGCCATCTTCCAAACTCCGTTCTGTTACTGAGAAATTCTAATAGGAAACCCCAGAAGTACCATTTGCCCGACCCAGTGATCGAACAGGCACACGGTTTTTGCAAAAGGAAACCTCTACAGGTTAGAGTATCGCGCCGATATTTTTAATTTACTACCATGGCGTAACTGTGCCTAATTTTATTGTACCGCGATTCTCTTGACCATACTAGGTAGTCAAGGTAGTTCATACAATGACTTACTTCGAATTACACAAACCAAAAATATTCCAAAAGAAAACAGGTTGTCCATCAGGTACAAAAATACTACAGATGCGACGCAGAACACCGATATACTTAACAAATAATGAACTGAAGATTTTGCCAATGTCAGCACCGACTCACAAGTCACAGGTACACAATGTGGCAGTGTCAGAGAGATCTCTATAAATATCAGTGTATATGTAACATATATATTTCTAATGTATTCTTTGATAGGTCAGGAGGTAGGTAAGGGAACATTATTTACTTATAAATTATATTGATAATAAATAAGAAAATAATCATAGCTATGTTGGAAACATTTATTGTCGAGAGCAAAATCAAATTTCAAGTCACTTCATTTTTATTAACGCTCACAATAAATACACGGTATCTCATATTGTCATGAGATGATACAGAATGATACTTCACAAAATATACACAATATTTTAAGTATCGTAAACAAATATAAACGTAAGTACACAATTAAAGTACAAAGCCGAATTGCGAGTTCATCAAAACACATAAATGATAATAATAATGGACAATGAAATGATGCATGAACGACAATGATGGTCGAGATGATAAAACAATCAAGGACAAATTTACAAAAAAAAAAAAAGATTTGGACTAAGATTTCATTAAAATACCATAACATGTATAGATAATTAATCATATCTCTTAAGATTCGCGGCAGTATAGCTACAGTGACACCAAAGTAAGACAAAAATATACAAACCAACATAAACGAAACGAACATGAATCCAATAAATAACCTTAACGTTAACATTGAAATACAATTACGAACAGAACTTGCTACAAAACTTGATTCGATTAAAATCAGAACGAGTACATTACATAGAGGAAGATGGAAGTATCACAATTGTCAGACATAAAACAAGAATACCAAAATCGTTTAGTCCTGATCATCTTATTAGCTAGTTGAAAGTGGCGAACCAGGTCTTAAAATTAAATTAAAACAAATTATTATGAAATATAATTATGATGACTTGGAGATTCACCACGTCCATTTAGGTGTGTATAGTCCAAAGGCCCACCTATCGGGGAGTCCTTGGTGTGTAGCGTTCTTGAACTTACTCTCTGACCAATCAAAAGGCTTTATCAGGTCTTTGTTCAGCAGTTCTAGTTTATCTTCTTCAGCTTTCTCTTGTTCTTGCATAACGAGGTCTCTTATTTCAATGCCGTTAACGTCAGGCTTGTTATTTAGCAGTTCTGTATAAATGGGTGCTACGTTTCCCTTGTTGAGCAATATTTTAGTTGCGTTTGGCTGTATTTCTGTGTATGGTGGACCGGATATCGCGACGAAATCTAAATTGGACTCGTTCAATGTGCCTGTAAATGAAATGAAAGTTATTTAAGACCATTTCGGAATGTTATAGCTTATTGAAGTCTTTACTATTCTAAAAGAACTGTTATCTTGTTTACTAGAAACAGAAACAAACGTCCTTTTAACTACATTTCAACGAATTTTGGTATTAAGTGTTGTTCCCATACTAAAAGATGTTCAAAATTATAAGTGCAAAGAGGTTGCTGAAGAGGTTTCTAGTTAAATAAACTGTGATTGTATTTAGCATAACTAAAACAATAACCATCGAGAAAGTCAACTCACCGCTTACAACTTTGGTGTCAATAACTCCGTAGGCTTTTTTGTGAAGGCTGGTGATGTCCCCTCGAATTCCAACAACAGACCAATACCCTCGCTCGATGAGAACACAGCTCGCATCTTCAGAACAGTCGTCAATGTCCTCTTGGTTAGTAGTGTTTGATTCCGTCATATTGTTCTGTCGCATTAACGCAACTATGCTGTCCAATTTCGTGGCGTTCTTATAGCCTAGCTTGAACAGCATAGCTCGAGGTGACTCCGACTCTGAGAAGATGTTCCCATGTTTTTCTTTCATTTGGTTGATATGCGTGATTTCTGCGATGTCCTGAAAATTACGTGAAAAATTAAACACATTCCTATCTTGGTATATTAAAATGGACCAGACGTATGAATAACGTGTCTATAGTTCGCACTTCTACATATTTTTATTTGATTCTACTCGGTTTTAGCATAACATAAGGCGGATTGATTGTATGTACCTATATCTACACTAATATTAAGAAGAGGAAAGACTTCATTTATAAACCACTGGAGCGATATTAAAAATTCATTCACCAGTATAAATCTACATTATCAGTTAGTAACTATATCTATTTAATTTTTAATCTGCTTGAAGTCTAAGACATCATCATCATCATCGGCCTATAGCAGTCCACTGCTGGACAGAGGCCTCTTCAATTGCACGCCATTTCATTCGATCCCCGGCTACTATGATCCGGTCTCTTTGGGAAGGTCGTCGCTCCACATCTGCCTATAGGCGTCCCACCTTACATTGCTGATTCGCGGTCTCCACTCGAGAACACGTCTACTTCAATTCAAGGGTCAGGATTCAAGATTCTCAGGCGTCGGTAATTATAGTAAAATATAAATTGAATACTATGTAAATCTTATGCTCAAATAAATAAATCTTTAACTTACTGGGAAAAACGGCAATCCATGTGTAGCCCAATAGCCTTGTTCCAAGAAAGCATCAGACAAATCAGCAGAGTGCGTACGCCCGGGAACTTGCTCCACCAGTGCTAGAAGACCCTTGGAATGACCGTTGTTGTTGCGGTACACCACGATATGTCTGATGTCCCTGAGGGAGAAACAAACATCAATTCATTGAAACTTCTCTCGCTGTGTAAATTTAAAACTATGGTAATACCCATGCCCATAGAAAAATATACGTACAGGGTACAAGTCTTCTTTCTATACATATGTGTAAAACCTCAGTTTACCCACAGACTTGATCAATGAAGGCAGTTCGTTTTGCTCAGCAATTTCTAAGGAAAAGGTTTAGCGAAGGTCAAAAAGAGCTTTGACTTATTTCATTTTTTTTATTGATACGCTTGTTCGAATGAATTAAGCTATGATACAAAATCACCAAGATTAGAGAGATTGGGTGGCTAAAGGTTGAAGTTAAAGCGGAAGCTTCGAGAAAATACATATTTAGAAAAGATATAGGCACTGTTGTAGAATTTCAATGTGCTGAGGTACTCACTTGTCTACTGTGCTTTGAGTAACGACTTCTTTTCGGGCTTGCTTGGTGACTTCAGTGCGAGGCTCAAGGGCGTGCAGGTGGTCGAACCTATTAAAGTCTACGATGAGCCACTGCTTGCTCGCCGTGCCTGAGTTGCTGTTCGCCAGGAGATGTCCCCAGCTGCTCACATTGGAGGCCAGGTGGTTCGCGGCTGATACTCGTGGACCAATCGGCACCTGGAACGTTTTATCAATTGCTTTAGATCAGCGAATCCCATTCGCCGGGTCGCGACCCAGTTCCGGGCCATCAAAATAATATACCGGGTCGTAGGACTTTTTACTATTAATAAAGGTGTATTATTTTACCTAATGGGTTAACTAAGTAATAAGCAAATGGATTTAAAAGTATTAAGTGGGCCACGGGCCACGAAGATAGTATGAAAATTACCGGGCCATGGCAAAAGAATGTTTGGGAAACACTGCTTTAGATTATATTTTCAACCAATTTTGTATCTTTCTACTGCGTCTTCTTGATGCACAAGAAATCAAAATCCTCTATTTTGATTATTTTAATCGTTAATTATAATCTACTAGTGGCCCGTCCCAGCTTCGCCCGGGTATATTAAGAACCGATCGACCGATTTTGTGCAAACTACACATAAAGCCTCGAGCAGACACACACGATTAATCGCGCGGGGCGACTTGTCGCGGTCCATTCGCAGTACATTTAGAGTAGAAATTAGCTTGGCTCGTTGTCGCAGCGCGATTAATCGCGTGTGTCTGTTCGAGCCTTAAAGCATCTACTAAATAGTTCGAACAAAGCCTAAACATTTGGTTTGGATAGGTGAGCCCGTTCTTGAGTTATAACATTACAACGAAAAGTGGTATTGATTTTTATATTTAGATTCATAGCTATTCCCCATGGTTCAACCACACTGCTCGGGTCCTATTGCCGTAGCGTGATGATTTAAGTTCAAAAATATTATTGTGGTTTTCGGTAGGTTTAATGACAGTAATAGCTTATTATAATATTATATTACCTACATATAATAATAATACGTATATTTATAGAATAATTACCAATGTAACCACAACTATGTGTGACGAATTGACAAATGGTTTGTTCAGTATTTAAGTACATAGTGGTATCGTCACTAAATGCGTTGGTCTCATAACATACTTAGTAGGTATAGATAATATACATAAGGTATGTTGGTTAGTCGATTATCAGAAATATTTGACACTTTTTTTTTTCTTTTTGATACATATCAATATAAACGAGGACACTTTTAAAATTGCCAATACGTCACATGCAACTTGCAAGTACATTTATACGTTTGCGTTTGGCGTCACGAGCCAGCTGTCTTTTAATGCGTTGTTTAATCTTTGTAAATATGCATTGATGTAACAGAAGAAAAAATCATGTCCATGATTTTTCAAAACCCTTTCTGAAGGAATTATTAGATTTGCAATTTATTGAGCCATCATTTTGCGAAAGGTACATTTTGCGAAAGGAACATTTCGCGAAAGGTACATTTTGCGAAAGTGACTTTTTGCGTAAGGGAATTTAGCTAGTGAGCCTGATTGATGTTGACAATATAGATATTATTTTAACTCACTTGTTCAGTTATATTGACTTCCTTCCATAGTTTGTTATTAAAGTTGCGTAGCGGAGTGCCCGTCACTGCCAGTCTATGATTTTCCCCTTTCACTACATAGAATTCATCGTGGCTAGTGACAGATCCAGGGTATCCTGAGAAGTGGACCGTAGTTCCGGGAACGAGTTTATCACTTTTAGCAGTCTCGTGGTAGTTTAGTTTATACTTCTTCATGATGCGGGTCATTGAGGAGTAGCTGAAATATAATGATTACATATTATTAGAGAGAATTGAGTTAAACGCGGCGACGGCATGTAGGTAGGTATTCTAAGTAGAACAGTTTTTTTTTTTCGATTAAATAACGTCAACTAATGGAAGACATACTTAATATACTGCCGGGCTGTCACGTGGCTGTCTTAAAAAGGATCCGAGGGCATGAAACGCAAAGGGCAAATGATAGAACAGGGTATGTAAGTATGTGTTGTGTTCAATCAGAAAGTTTAGTCAATAAGAGTCTGTTAGTCCCTTCCGTGAAAACCAGGACGGGCGGACTCATTTGATGATTTTACTCTCCAAAACAAGTATAGAAATAAAGCAAATTAATATTCTATCGTCTAATCAGTACGTTAATTGCAGTCGACCGAAATAAAATTGTAAAAGGTCTCACCTTCCAGCAGCGTTTTGTGCAACATATAGCTTTTTCGTAGAAATCCCATCACTGGTCGTATCATCAACAACTCTTAAAAAGGCACTGGATAGATGAGGAACTGATTCAAGAGCTTCGTCCTCCAACGTAAGGTTCATTTTACGTTGAATTTCAATCGCCTCTGATACTGAGTTTAGCCAGTACAAGTCTGAAATGTCAGTTTCGTATTCTTTAAGACCGCGGCTGACGCCGTGTTTCCAACCGGTAAATATGCCGCTGATTTGAGTGTAGTACAGAGATACCTGAAAACAGGAAAATATATTATGCTTTATTTATTGGAAACCATACATTAACGATGCTAAATGCCGCTGGTTAGTATCGCTTGTTGTAATTGTACGGACAACAAAAGAGATGTATGTATATGGAGTAGGCATCAATTTCTTGGGCAAATAAACATAATAAAAACACACCTTTTGAAAAAGAGCAACTTTGAGATTACTCTTTCATACTACTCGTAACAAAAAAAATCTTGAAATTGGACCACGCCGTGAAAAGTTATGCGAGAGAGCACCTCCTCCTTTTTTGTCGGTTAATCACTGATGCGCATGCGTTTGTTGGCATTTTTGGTTGTGTAACGAAACAAAATAAAAAAAGACCTTTTAAAAATGTATACCTGCATAGATATCTCTTTTGCTGACTGTACATGTTTATTGATCACTTTCCGCAGATACTACAAGAGGTGATTAAGAGTTAATTTGGGAAAATCCCTGCTTTATTTTTCTATCGAGATTTTCCCGTAGTGCATAAACAACACAGAGTAGTTAATTACGTTAGCTAGTCAAATTGCTTTAGTGGACGATGGATTTCAAAGAAGAGATTATAATTTACATACTCAGTTTTTCCTTGGTTATTCGGTTCACTTTGCAACAAAAATAAAAAATAAATTGGTATTAGTTTAGGGTATCTCATAGGCTATGGGACTAATTTTTATTTTTTTACATTCCTAAATATTTGGTAGAAAGGTCCATAAAAAATATTCTTTAGAATTAGATAAGTCCTTATTCTTTATAGGGGGTCGACTCTCTTAGTTCGTCAACGAAAAAGCGAAACAGCCAGTACTCGAAACTACTCACTCAAAAAACGTAAGGGTTAAAAATAAATAAAATACTGTTAAAAATAACCCAGCATGTTTGTCAACATAGCACCTGCAAAGTTTGTTGCTAAAAACAAATACGTCAACTTTGCTGACATTACTTGTAAAATATTAACCGTTAAAATTGGTTAAAAATACTTGGTAAGAAATAACACAGTATCCTAAGTTAGTAACGACCGAGTCAAGTTGGCTGAATTTAGCCAATTTTACTTGGTTAGAAATAACACAGTATCTTACGTTAGTAACGACCGAGTTAAGTTGGCTGCATTTAGCCAGTTTTACTAACTTAACTACAGCCGGCTCACTCGGTACATAACATCAGTGTTACTCGGTATTCTTAACCAATTTATCCAGTATCTACAGCCAGCCTACTCGGTAGTTAGAGCAGTGTTACTCAGTATACTTAACCAATTTATCTAGTAACAGCAACCAGCCTACTCGGTAGTTAGAGCAGTGTTACTCAGTATACTTAACCAATTTATCTAGTAACAGCAGCCAGCCTACTCGGTAGTTAGAGCAGTGTTACTCAGTATACTTAACCAATTTATCTAGTAACAGCAGCCAGCCTACTCGGTAGTTAGAGCAGAGTTACTCAGTATACTTAACCAATTTATCTAGTAACAGCAACCAGCCTACTCGGTAGTTAGAGCAGTGTTACTCGGTTTTCTTAACCAATTTAAGCTGTAGCCACAGCCAGCCTACTCGTAGTTAGAGCAGTGTTACTCGGTTTTCTTAACCAATTTAATTCGGTGCATAAAGACAGTTAAATTTGTATTAAATAAAAATACTTAGGTCAATACTTCCAAAGTTTTTATATTCGAAAGTAGATACACTTTAAAATATAAAAACTTTGGAAGTACTGACCTAAGTATTTTTATTGATAATACAAATTTAATTCATTAATGTTCCATAATATTGTCCAAACAACGTGTCACTTGTCCAAACTTATCACACACACCCAATATTCACAGCGGAGCCACGAACGAGGAGCGCATGCACGCGTGCTTACTTCATGAGAATCGACGAGCAAATGAACGAGCGAACTAGCGACCGAGACTAAACGAATGATGGGATTGATTGATGCTAGCCAAACGATTCGATTATTTTTAACAGAGTTAGCTACTCGGTTAAAATTAAACGACACGAACCGATTGCCGTTAACAGAGGCAGTTTGCAAGAAGCAACCGAGTAAAGAAAAATGGCAGCCGCCCATACCTACATTTGATTTAGCTGAGATTAATTTCCTACGTCTTTAAATGAAAAATATTTTATGACTCATCAGTTGAGTCATCCTTCAGGGAGGCCGATGACTCAAATGGTGATCCACCGACCAATGAATGGGGCCTGGCTGAAATGTTCACGAAAATGAAGGTGGCAATGAATCGGTTAATCTTATGTATTGATAAATATGTTGGTTTGTAAAAATCAACCGAATAATTACTCGATTACAATCAGAAGAGTTCTACTTATCTATTATTAACTATAGATGTTTGTAAAAAACAACCGAATAATTACTCGATTACAATCAACAGAGTTGTACTTATCTATTATTAACTATAGATGTTTGGAAAAAACAACCGAGTGAAATACTCGTTTAGTAACAACAACATGCTTATTGGTTATTAGCCAAGAATATTTAACAATATTCACAAGTCTACTCTTTGTCAAGTTTACTTGTAGATTTTTAGGCAAGTCTTAGTTAAAATTTACCAATATGATTGTAACCGAGCCAAAAAGGTACTTTGCTAAAGTAAAATTTTTTCAGTGCTCTTTCGAGTGAACCCAACGCTCTACTAGTTCTGATTTCATAAGTTGTGACAACACATCGGGAGACGGAACAAAACTAACCGTATGATAAGCAGTTAGGCCTGAAGCCTCGGCCGAAGCTTCGGGTTTCGTGCTTAGACAGTAGTACTTTAGAACATGGTGTAACTTACATGATGCCAAAATGGGTCCTCCCCACCCTTCTCCGAAGAATGTGCCTTCCAGATATCAACAGACTTGTCCAAAGCGTCCCTGAACTTGTTGCACTGCTTCATTGCAGCGGTATCCTCATCGCACCTGGCTCGGATGGTGTTCTCCAAGTGCGAGTGAATCAGCGACCAGGTCAGGGCACCCTCGACGATGCCGGCCGCGTATGCTTGGTGCTCGTCAGAATATGATGGGTCAGTCTCTATTTCCAGGAGAGACCAGCTGAAAAATAAATTATTTTTTTAAATAAATGGAACTGCGTGTAACTCGGAAATTATCCCACGAAAATACCGAGTCTTAATAAGAAATGTGTTTCCGAACGCATACAACCCTAATCTCTTCAAAGTTAGAGTGAACAGGCTTCTTCTAGGTAAGCTCGCTCCATCGATCGTCGACCTTGTCTTAGTCACTCCTGACCTAGACTACGGTCAAGAGCAAACCCATTATACATAAAAAAATCCTAGCCCCTAACCCAGGTTAACTCGCCAAATTCCATAAATGGGTTTCTGTTCAAAAAGAGGTTAAATGAGAAGTCTGTTGCAAATCAACGTGGAACTACGATAAAATATTGTGTGAAGATATTTAAGGTCTCCGAGGTTGTCGCACCGTCTGAGCAGGTTATGGTGACCCTGGATTGCAAAGGCTACTCTTCAGTAGCCTTAGCAATCCAGGGTTCCGGTATTCCTTCGAACAGGTTGGATTTTTGGTCGGTTAGTCTGACAGTCCCTTCCGCTCCGCTCAGGGCGGGAGGACTCATTTAATGATTATAAGTATGTTATGATACCTAACACCCAAAAAAAGTGCTATAGGTACATTTATATTCAAAACAAAAAAAATTTTGGAGTTAAAAAAAGACTTTGTACAAGTTTCAATATTTAACTTTAGAAATAAAGTTTTACATACCCCGTAGTATCAATATCCATCCTAAAGTAAGCGCGTGCTACCCCCCTAGGTATATCAGCTAGTTCATTGCTCTGTCCCCAGTACTCGATACGATATCCGGTTTTATTTGAAAAGAATACAGTGGCTGCGTAATTTCCATCTTCCTGAATTCTGAAACAAAAAAAAACAATTTTTATATTTATTTAGACTCTTGTAAACAAAGAGGAAACGTCAGGGTCGAACTGCCGATATAGTAGTTGTGGCGATAAATTCGAAAAATGTTTGAACCTGAGCAGGTTTAATCATGAAACTAGTTTAGACCCGGGCCCTTTCAGCTGGCCCAGTCCGGCACTGGATAACGCAAAATTGTAAGCAATTTCATCATTATAGTAAATGTTCAAATCTGATAAGAAACATAATAATTGTAGCGCAATAAGTGGGATGTTTTGTTTATTCGCCACGCAATTTGTCTGAGATTGTTTTCCTTCTCTTGATGCTATCACAATAACCGCTAATAATGGCTGCGAGATTAAGACGGTTTCCTGTGTTTTAAAAGCAATTACAGATAATTAGAGCTATTATTGTACTAACCTTTCAATTTGTCCAACGAACAGGGCCAAGATTGACAGGATGCCGAGAATCCCAAGGATATAGGAGCTGATCTTTGTCTGAAGCCACGAGGCCCCGACTACTTTAAGAATCTTGCTCATTTTCAAACTGATTACACGTTTAAAATATATGTAAATAGATATATAGACTACAAAATGAAGAATATGTTAAGAAACTTAATAATAATGAAGTGACAGTGCGTGTAGATAATTTTCTCCAGCGGGAGAGTGACCATCAAAGTTGTGATGGCGTGGCCAGGTGTTCACGGGTCTACTGACGATGCTCCGAATGCTGCGCTCGGAGTCTTCATTGGTTATAGCTCGTCGGCCAAGTATTTTTAAGGTGTACTTTGGCACCAATTTTCAACTAATTTCCCTTTTAATCTGTAACAAAAGATACAAAATTTTATTCAGAGCTCTTGAATTTTTATTTGTTTGTTTCTCTATGCGCATAATATATTGTGTCCAGTGGTGGAAAACTTGAAGAGGGGAAAGTATAATTATCTTGACATTTAACAAAATGCACATTTTGTTAGGTTATTTTTCACGCGAGGGTGATTTGATGAAGACTGTAGCTACTCCAAGTCTTATCTAAGATAAGACAGGTTCATTGTTAGAGCCTGGTGAAGACGTGAAGTTCATAATGCCACATTATAAAGAATCAAATAAATTGATGATCTGTACGTCCGTTTATTAGTAGTTCACAATTAACAATAGCGATAGTTAATTATGAATGATCGAATGTTCAATAAAAATACTATAAGACGGAGATACACACAAAATGTATATATTTTAACAACTATACAACTCTGAGGGGAAATTATTAATCAAACTAAATGCGGGTGAATTGCAGGCATAAATTAACTAAGGACAGTAGAAAGTTCAAGCCAGCATATCACCCAACACGATAGTACCTAGTCCTCAATGCCGTAATGATCAGAGCATGAACAGATAAGGTTCAGGTCATAGAGCGATGCACTAACTTATCTCCTGTACTATTCACATGACTGAGTAGTGTGTCTTACACATGACTTGCCACGACAGAACAGTATCACCGAATTTGTTGATATTTACGTTCGTGATAAAGACGGCTTCGCCGAAAATATAACGAAAAGCCGATCAGAGTTTACCGATCGGCACGAGCCAAATGAAAGTCTTATTTTGGAAGTGCTTTGGCTTTGTAGTCGAATAATAATTATAATGTTTGTCGGAGCGAAAATGGCAACTGAACAAAGGCGTAGTTGTCCAGGGAAGTAAGATGAATTAGAAATAAATGTGTAAAAAAAACCAGAAGGAATTAACGCGATGGGAACTATCCATACTAAAGAGTTTGTTTCTTTAATTGAACGAGATAATCACAGGAAATACTGGTTCGAATTGAAAAATTCTTTATGTGTTGGATAGTCCATTTATAAAGGAAGGCTTATAGGCCGTAAAACAACACGTTTCGAACAATAGGAGGTGATCAGCGAGGGTAAAAGCGGGGGGAACAGCTAGTTTCCTATACAACATTATTTTTTGTTTGTGCGAAACCCGATACACCTGTCTAGTATTTTTGTGTAAAGAATCTATGTTCAAAATTTTAAAACCGTATTATAAAAAATCACAAAGTTATAAGCTTGTATATTACCCGGTTGTCCGTTCAAAAACATGCTCATTTCGCGGTAGGTACACTCGCGTAAACCGCGTCTCCTGTGTTATACACTCGTGATAATAGTTTGGCAATAGGTACCTAACCGTACGGTGGTTGTATTGTAATTAACTGGTAATAAAATATAATTAAAATAATTTTGAAAAAAAATATAACATGGTATTAAAATTATTGAAATCGAATCAGTTACTAATTCTGAACAAACTATAACAGGTTTCGCATATACTAAAAATAATGTTGTATAACTGTATGCCTCATCCTTTCTTGTACATAAAAATCTTGATAGAATGTAGGCATTTTGATATTCTCTCATAGTTTTGAAGTTATGCTTTTACTTGAGCTAAGGAAATATTTATAGAAAATATATTACATTGCATTATTTAGATAGTGACAGTTTGTCTGGACAAACATAATTATTGTTCGTTTTAGATAGAGTGAATAGCAGCAAATCTATTTTTGATCTTAAAGATAAAAAGTTGTTTTAGTTGTCATTAGACTATGTAATCATTATTTTATGTCTTTGCTTAGTTTAAGATTTTGCTACTGCTTTTCATACAGATAAATATCATACCTAAAATTCTTTTCATTTTACACCCTTGTTTTTTACTATAACTAGCTTTTAACAGCGGCTTCGCCCGATCAGTCTGCCGCCCTCTTATAGCATTATTTGTGTTGTTTCATTGTCACTCAAGACCAATGCAGCTTTCAACTGCTGAAATATTTTTTGAAAAACCATTCATTTATACAAAAAAATACAAATATTTCCTCTGTATAAGTATATTAGTATAGATTAATCTCTATACAGCATGATATGTCTGCTTTTCCTATAAAGTTTTAATAAAACATTTCAAAGCAAATGTCTAAATTCTAAACTATCAAATGATTAGTTGAGCATTGGGGATCCCAACTGCTCAACTGTTCGCAGTTGAGCACTTACAGTTGAGCAGTCGGGAAAAAGCGTTTTCCACACGTGTCCATAATTATGGTCCTTCGACCCGGATCCCACTACGAGGTTGTACCTAGTGGTTGGTACATAAGTCCTCATCTCGGTAAAATATTTTACGCCGCCTGTCACAAATAGTTTGTTTGATAATATTTTACTGTAAAAGCCATCCACATTCATTCTTAAAACTTTCCCTCATTCTTTCTTCTCGTATAATGACGAGAAGAAAGAATGAGGGAAAGTCCAGAGGAACCACCAAAACAAACAATTTCGTACACTGGCGTCAACAACGCTAATGCGACAGGAAATGAGGCAATTATCGGTGTGATGTAGAGCAACATAATATTATTCCATAAGTTAGCAACACAAACACCACACCACACAGGTGTCGACGTAGTATACAAACAAATTACTGATAATGTTCGAGAAACAGAAATTTCCGTAGGAACTTATATCTAAGACAGTACAAACGGATCGAAGGAAGCAAAGATCTACTTACAAAGATACTAGTTCCTTTAAGGTTTTGGAACTTCCAGGGTTATAGGTGCTTCTTCACTGAACTTAACACGTTAAATGCACGTCTCTATACCTTCAATATTACGACTGGTCCGCGAACATCAGTAGTCAGGTAGATATACTTCGTTATCACTGTACCAATAAAAGATACTCTAATGTCTATGGATTGCGCTCTCACGTTATCTATAACAGTGTTTAATTACTAAATGTGGAATAGTTGACAAATAAATTGGTTATTTTTATGTGGAGGTAAGGTTAGAGACGTATAGTTAAGGCTCAGGGCTCACATACTGGGTTGTCTAAAATCTGTTGCCTATCAAAATAACATTATCTTCTATAATAAAATTGTTTCTAGATATAATAGAGATATTTGGAGAAAAAAAACCTGCTTTAGTTAGAGTAAATGTTAATTATTCACTGCCTAAATACGTACCGTTTCGCTTGGTTTCGGTACTCACATCATCTTTTGGAATATCAATTTGTGAAAGAAAGTAAGCACATAGAACAAACATTTTCGATACTATAATATAAATACAAACATCGTTTCAATAAACAAGACTCCGAAATATAAGCTAGGACTTCCCATCAAAACTGTTTTTTTAACAAGCTCTAGGTGTTCTTAATTAAATGATATTTTAATTCAAGTGATATTTGTACAATAGATATGACAAAATCGTCATAGAAACATTAAATAAATTGTATGTACTTACAGTTTAATTTAAATTCTTGT
This sequence comes from Agrotis exclamationis, assembly GCA_950005045.1. Lineage (NCBI taxonomy): Eukaryota > Metazoa > Arthropoda > Insecta > Lepidoptera > Noctuidae > Agrotis > Agrotis exclamationis. The sequence continues at coordinate 14,659,565 of OX465428.1, forward strand.
GTCACATTTTTATCGTATTTCGTTCTATATCACAAATTGTTATGTGTTCACCATTTTGTTTTTTTTTTAATTTACTACAGAATTACAGTAAAAATGTAAGCTTAAATATGAAAGGTAGCCATGCCACAAAAGTTCCTAGGACATGATAGAGCTAACATGGACGGATGTGGTCGCTAGGCTGCTCAAGTGCACAAGCGTTAATGAGACGAACAAGAAATCATACACTAATACCTACAAGCTAACACGTGGAGTAAAGTAAGACAAATGCCTAATAAACCTGACTACGCTTATCTCAGCAAAAATACTTCAAACGAATCAATTTTTGCAATCACTCGTTCAGAAAAACGTTGTATCCAACCAAGCAAGCAGAAGTTTTTGAAACAGGTGGAATAGCGAAAATTGATTTTCAATATTAAAATTTTCAATAAGCTGGATTTTCGGATAACTCGAATAATCTGTGAAAATGACTTAATTTGTTTCTTCATCACGTTTTCAATCCCAAATCACTGGACTGGTTTGTATGAATTTTTGGTACATCAATAGACGGGAGACTTGAGTTGTTTATAGACTATAGAGGGGGGAAGGAAAGGCAAGTGAAGCTGTGGCTAAATCCACGGGACCCTAGAGATTGTAATAGGCTACTTCTTTTTGTTTACAATTTGGGAGCCGCGACTTAACTGTGAAGGGGCCATCCCCGAAGTCCTATGGGCAAAATCGAATCTAATCGAAATAATTCAAGGATAAATAATAACTAAATATTACTATCATCAGTTGCGATAACGATATTCAAAAATTTTAATGGCCTATTTGATAGACTGTATTTATAGTTCCACACACAATGAACTGTTGGCAAACCCTTCCATGCAATCTTGTTGACAAAACATCGTACAACAATGCGTGCATTTTCATTTAAAAGTTAGAAACGCACCTAATGTTTTTTTTTTAACGTTGTGGTCGTAAGATGACCAAAAAGGCCCTATGAAATTTAAAGTCCCTTGATGGCAAATTCTTCAGGAGGTAACTTTTCACAGATACTTTATCCCTTAACAACCACCGATAAAAAATACTAATTTTTTTATGAATTAAGTGAGTTATAGGTAGGTGCATCGATACAGCATTGTTTTAGTTTTGATTTGGTTCATTCGTCATAATAAATTGCAACAATCATCACAATATGAGCACATCGAAAAATTAACCGTTTGCAATTTACTTTTGCAAGAAAAACGCACCATGCGTAAAGTTCATAATAGTTGGTGTTTACGGTAAATGTGCTTGTGTCGCACCTTAAGTGCAGATGCACTGAGTCGGCCACACGCACCGCTTGTTAGTGCTTCCGTACTTTGTACTTATCGAGGTGCAACCTGAGCGGCGTCTGCGCATCCACGAAGCTACTTAGCGCCATGGCAACCAGACCTTATGGCTCCTGTTTCAAGACACTTCCAATTACACCATTACGTAACACATCACCCATTACATCTCTAAACAAAGAACGCGCTGTAAGCTACTCTTAAGGTAAATGTATGCAAAAGTCATCATTTAAGTATCTATCGACTTACCGGAGATCCGTGAGAGGACGACACTGATTACACGAAATACGACGCTTACGACCAAGGAAATAGACCACTGAAATAAATCCCTTACTAGCGGATTAAATGCAAGCTCCGTACTGTAGAGGTGGTACAGAAATAAGAGCACCTAATGGTAGACGAGTTATTCTGGTAGCACTCAGTGAATTTATGTTACTTTATTATAAATATTAGAACCGAATTTGCAAAAGTACGTTCGGCGAATACGTAAACATATCTAAAGTAAATCAATACGGTTCGGGAGGTACGGCAGATGCGGTCGGTTTTATGAATTTTATGATGATGCTCTAGTGTATATTTATGTTATTTATGTTCGCACGTGTCTCTGGCAGTTCCAAGGTAAATATCGTTCTGACCGCCAAAATCAGCACGTTATTCCGTGCTTAAGTACTTCTGAGGGTAAGTTTTCACTAAGCGGAAAAATTATAGCGCATTTTTTTGATGCCGGCTGCTACTGAATCAATTAGAAAAGAAAAAAAAAACAATTAAAATGTGTTCGAGGATTTTTCCCTTTATTAATGGAAATTGACCTCGTGGGTGATTTTCAGATTACCCCGTTGACGTTTAGTAGTCATCATGTGTTTTTAAATGTGACTCCCCACTGGTGGTACCTACTTACCAGTCGGCACATCTCAATATTTTTTACTCCATAGCAGACTAAGACAATAAGTAAAGTCGCAGTAACATACATTTCTACGTACAAAAATATATTTGCTACTCCGAAATAACTAAGTACTCGTGCCACAAAATCTAATCACAAATATTTACATTAATATTACTATGAATATCAGTTCATAAATAAAAGTTTAATTTTATCTAAATCTATAAAATGTGATGTGGTGATGAAGCGCACGTCTCGTGTTGAAATGGAAACCCAACGTGATTTCTTTGACCTGATGCACGGTGCGTCAGCTGTTTTTATTGACCGTGCATCATGCACAGCAACAAAAACTGCATCAGTCAAAGTTTTTACATATTATTGTCATTTGCACAAAATCACGTATCTAATAAGTTCTGATCTCCTAAATGCCACAACCTATTTCAATGAACTTTAAAATGTAAGGGCTGTTTGGAAGATAGAATAGTTTTGGACTCGATAAACACTACAAACTAAGATTAGAATACGCATTTCGTCCCTTCCGCACTATATCCTGCGATCGCAAGATCACATTCGCACTTAGTTATATTCACAGTTGGTCCCATTTGCACTTAGTTTTATTCACATTGGTCCCTTTCGCCCTTTTCCCATTCACTCTTGATCCGATTCGAACTTGGTCCCATTCGCATTTGGTCCCATTCGCACTTGGTCTACCGTTGCGTACAGAAATATTACTTTGCGTCATAGCAGGTACCTAATGTATGCAAGCTCACTCACGTGTTATATGGGTGGGATCAACATATGCGCTCACCTAGGCAATGGTTTCGCGATACTGCGAATGGTACATTACTCTGCCGCTATTTCTGGCATCAAAAATGTATTTACTTCATCTTTGAAGTACTCTAGTATATATGTATCGGTGCTTTGTATATAACAAACACAACTATCGGTAGATATGTGCAGATAAATAAATGGATGCCCTTGGCATTTGATGGTGTGAATATATTGTACTACGTATAAAATTGTTTGCATCGCGCGTCGGTATCTTTTAATGTTCTCTTTTCTCCTGCCTGCGGAGGCACGTTCAAAGCGTTGTTGGTCATGCCGTGTTCACCGTGAAATCACGTACGACTATGATAAGAGGACCAATTAGATACAGGGCAACAGTTTCATGATAATTACTAACTAATTACCACAGTATGTTGTAGTGATCATATATTATTGAGTGTTTATTTTCAAACATACGGTCGTTGCTTTCTTGCTTATGCTAAATCGTGGTAATGAAACTAATCTGTTAAGTAAATGTAAGACGACACACTAGACTATTTATTGCACGTATTAGGATCACAGATATCTACAACCTAATCAAATACATACCTAAGCTCTTTATTTATACTAAATTGTCGTATTACCATTAAGTGTTCTGTGCGTATTGTTATTGCAAAAACTTGTTCATTGGCCCTTTAAAAAGTCGACTTGATAACAATCGTAATTAACTCGCATCAATCTATCGATAAAAAATAGTGAGACTTCCCGTCACTATGAAAGCTATAACCTCGATCGACCCCAAAGTTACTTCGCACACGACCGGAAATTCCTGTCTGGATAAAAAAGTCCTGTCTAGAACCACGAAGCGCGTCGTACGCTTGCTAACGCTCAAAGATTTTTTTATTCATTTTTTGTCGAGTCTACCCGAGTTTACCCGAACTTTGCCGAGCCACTGTAATAGACATAGTCCGTTTCCCTACTTTCTCTCACAATTACAATCTAGAACAAATACATTGTTGAAAGTATGTCTTACATTTACTAGTGTTTCTAGATATTAATCTATCTAATACCGAATACGTTAGTTTCACTTTCAACAATGAATAATGAAAGTTTTATGTGACTAATTGAGCATGTTAAACGTAGAGACTAAAAGCATGTTTCATGCATTCACGATGCCTCAGTACCTCTCTCATTCTGCCTTTATTTTATATTCTATCAACAATGTTGCATATCTCAAAGGTCTGACTTTTTTAAATCTTAGTATAAAAAAATCCTAAACCATTAAGCCGATTGTGATAAAACTTTATTTGGTTCTTCTGGGCACGTCTGCGAAGGTTCTACCTAAAAAAAACTGTTTTTATTTACGTAGCATTGCAACTTGGTCTCAAATAAAGGAAAAGAACCGCAACCTAATTATGCCCGGGGAATGCACTATCGGCGCAAAGCTGCGTGTCGTTCAATAAGTGCAGTTGCAACAGTGAACGTTGAATGGATCACGCGGAGAGGGCAATGACCCGCTTGCTTGCCACCATGACACCGCCGGCTGCACGGAACCGACCCCATACTTGTGCCCATACGGCCATATTTTATAAAAACATCGATAAATCAATTCGCATCACTTTACGTTCGACGTGATAGAATTCGGTGAATCGATTTTAGCGTTCAGAACTTCAGATATTCTCAATGAATAATTCGATTTTATTAACAAAATGTGGGTTTGTAGTGGTTATAACCACGGAAAAGGGCCCATTTTATACGCGTACTTTTGCTAATAAAAAACTCATAGTAGACTTGAGGAACACGACTTAGACCAATAATACACTTATACATAGTTGGACTATGCAGAACCAAATTCTCCCGCGAAGCCAACTCTGAGCATCTAATAGAACCAGTCAGGCCTGTAACGTACTCGCGCGCTTCTATTACTAGCTACTTCAAACATTTGTCAATTTTTGTTGTGTTGTGCGATTATGGAGAAAAATTAAAATTTAATTTTTAAATTATATAAAATGTATTAACTAGTATTTCGCCCGTAATATTATATCTGCCCATACATGTTTGCACGGTAAACGCGTTAGTATTTTCGGTGAAGTATATTGTGTTTTACATCTCAATTTTTGTTCCCCTTTTGAATATGGCGTTTTTACTAAGTTGTGTTTAAAATTTTTATTAGTCATATGGTAACAGCATAGTCGCGCCATATTGTGACGAATTAAGGTTTGGACACTAATAGTTTTACAAGAAACCTTTATAAGGAAATGAAGACATTCGAGAGTCCACAATAATACCAAGTACACTTACTCTTAGAAAGTTGACTTATACACCCCTATAAGGTCAAGTAACAAATGCAAATGGTTCTAAGTGCATTTAGTTCTATAAATTACTATTACTGGCGTATGACACTTATAGCAGATTTATAATTACTTCTTATAGGCGACTATAAGTGTAACTTACTGGATCAAGTTTTCTCAAGTGTATTCACACCTATGCAACACTTTTATAGACCATCTTAGCCTTTAATGCGCCTATAATTTCGTTCTATACACGACTATAAGTCAACTTATAAGAACATGTGTACTATAAATCCAAACGAACTCCGTGTAACCTGTTATAAGCTTAGTGGTAAAACCTGGAACCACTAAGAGAGAGATACTAGGGGGAGAACTTTGTTATTTGGGATTTTTATTATGTAATGTACTAGCCGATAATGTTTTAACATTTATACCGGCTGGCCTCCGAAACTAGCGATATTGATCGACTTTAGAATCCTTCAATTATGCAAGAATCTTGTTTCTAGAGAGTTTTGTAATGTCAATAAATGCTCAAACCAAAGTACCAAAAAAATCAGATGACATTTAAGATTATTCCAAAAAAATACAACGGTCATGTCAGTCAGTATGAAATAAAAAATCCTAATTAATATTAATTAAAGAATGTTGATTCTAAGCTAGATACAACAGTCGTAGGTTTACCTTTTCCAATGACAATGTTCAGGAAACAGACGTTAATAATTTCCGTGTGAAATGAAATAATATCATGTTGAACTTGCAGCTTGATAACTACACTAGCGAGCAAAACTATGGAATCACTTGGAATTGATATAATGGATCTACTTAAATAATGGCGTGATTTATATGAATTTGGTATCAATTTAAAGTTAACAGTTTAACCTTTGAAATGGTTCCATTTTTATTATTCTTAACTAATTATTAAGTTCTCAAGATCGTACGGAATTGTAGTAAGTGATTCCACGGTACGGTTGCTCGCGTCTGTAATATTCTACGTCCCATGGTTAGTTTTGTCGTGATACACAATCGTATTATTATAAAATAAGAAGGAAATTAGCTAATGTAATCCCGGTATTATGAAATGACGTTTATCGTACTACATTTTCTGCGAGCCATAATACTTTCAAACAGTATAACTTCTTAGCGTGTCGATGGCAAATTATTTTATAATATATTTTGTTTGGCCCAAAATTCAGCTACGCGAACCCAGTATACTTTCTAGTACTTTTGCGTATCACAGGGGTAACAGAGATCGGAGTCGGTCTTGAAAGGGCACCGCTGCCCTAGACAGGGTGGTTTTTACACAGTAAGAGTCTGACAGTCTCCCAGGAAGGAATGACCTTAAGAAGGTGCAACAGAGGTATCCCAATAACAGTCTAGAGCAGGGTTGGAAAAAAAAACAGTTTTTTTTAAATGTTATAAAACAACTAACAAAACTGTTCACAAGTGTTTTTTTATGTTTTTTTTTTTAAGTTTCTAGCATTATTTCAAATTAATTCGACCTATAGGTCGACGTCTACACTTATAAACAAGTTATATATTTCATTTTTAGACTACATCTTTTCAAATTCGCCGTTTGTGATGAAATATTTACAAAAATGATCAATGAAAAAAAAAAACATGTATTGTTTTTATCTAATGTTTTTAAATATTATTTCATTACAATGCCAATAAAAGTTCAAAAATATGAGATAGCAATGACATAGACTCAAATCGTTTTATGTCAAACTATTTAGACTGCTGAATATTAATTTATTTTCATTTTATTTAAGTAATTAAAACGTGTGATAAAAAAGACTGTTTAATTTCAAACTGTTTTAAACAGGTGTTTTAAAACAACTTGTTTTAAACATGCCAACCCTGGTCGATGTGTCCCTACACCCCAGCCAAAAGTAATGAGAAGAAACACCGTGTGATTTTAGACAGTAGGAGTGTGACAGACCCTTCCGCCTACACGACGGCAGAGAACATCTAATAAAGACTTCAAACTTCTTCTTCTTCATCTTCAACTTCAAAGATTTTCTTTGGAAAGAAAAATTCGAACCGCGTGCAGGACTTGAACCCAACCTCCAGATTCAGTACATCCAACACTCTTTCCAACCGAGCTAATGGGGTTCTTACCTACAGCGTCGAATTCTTCAATCCATTTCTAGCATTTCAAGCTAGGTGACGTTTCCAACGAAAATCTCTGAAATTCGCTACGCATGCTTTAATAATGCGTTTAATATTTCTAAAATCTAATTACGTAAAATAAAATGTAACACAATAAACAATTTCAATTAACTTTGTAATACGCCCTAGTTGACAAAACGCCCCGTCTTGGAACCACACGCGACCCTAGGGCCATAGCCTAGAATGACGGGCAGGGTTGGCATGATTAAAACAAGTTGTTTTAAAACACCTGTTTAAAACAGTTTGAAATTAAACAGTATTTTTATTACACGTTCTAACTACTTTTCATGGAGGATGAATGCAAGTAAAATGAAAATAAATGAATATTCAGGAGTCTTAATAGCTTGACATGAAATCATTTGAGTGCATACCCTTGTTACGTCACATTTTTTAACTTTTATTGGCATTGTAATGAAATAATTTTTCAAAACATTAGAAAAAAAACAGTAGATGTTTTTTTTTTCATTTATATTTTTTTGTAAATATTTCATTACAAACAGAAAAATTGAAAAGATCTAGTCTAGAAATGAAACATATAATTTATTCATTAGTAAAGACGTCGACCCATAGTCGGATTAATTTGAAAAAATGACCGAAACTAAAAAAAAAACAATAAAAACACTTGTTTAAAACATTTTGAACAGTTTGTTTTATAAAATTTAAAAAAAAAAACTGTTTTTTTTCCAACCCTGATGACGGGGCATTTTATCATCTAGGGCGTAATACTGAGTTTTACTCTACATGAACTTTACAAAACCAGTTTACAGTGGTCTCACTTTGTATGATCTTTCCGCACAATCGAGAATCAGCATGATGGTTAGTTTGATGTGTAGCCGTGCTGTGGTGATTTGGATCAATAACTTTCGTTGTACAAACTTGTAACTAGATCAATGAGGACGTCAATGACTAATTATCTATTAAATCAGCATTTCATTTAATAACAAGGCTATCAGGTCACTTTGTGGTTAACTGTTATTATTATTAACTGGTCTAAATTTTGTCAGCTCGTCAATTCTTTCGTTAATTAAGTACTAGGTTGTTAATTGTGTTTATGACAATTTACGCTACAATATCTTTTATTGGAAATCTAATCTCGTTTTAAAAGGAAATAAAAGTTTTCAGTGCTTGAGACAATAGCAGAAAATAAGAAACCCTCCACTTCATATACTACGCTACATTTTTTACATCTTCTGTAGTTCTTTTCAGTGACAGACCGGCCCAACGATCGTGGACTTGTTTAAAATTTTATACAAGCCTCTATTTATGATTCAGCAACCGTTCATCGATCCATTATTAAAATAAACTGAAAACTGCCTGAGCATTCTTCAATACGACACCTCTGAGCATGCACTACATATTTACCAATACATATTAAAAAAATAAATTCGATACAAAATATCAGTCAATTATAAAAATCTGGAGATAAATCCAAAAAGAAGTAACCTAAGATGGCAAAATACACCCTAATTCATACAAAATAAAGTCAATGATCAAATAGCTCTACTTACAGCGTGAGTGGTGTGACCACTATCACAAAATGTCGGCGTACTCAACCCATCGGGATAGAACACTGTTGTAGACTGTGGGAGACGGTCGATTACTGATCTAGACCGCAATTGATCTGGAACAACAAGAACATACATTTATAAATAGAAAAAAAATATGGGGTACTAGCTGTTTCACCCCCGCCTTTTTCGATAAATGGATTTTCCAACACATTTTTTTTTTTCAATTTGAACCATCAATTCCTGAAATGAGAAACAAACCCTTCAGTAAGTAGTATGTAGATAGTTACTCTACTTTAACCTAGTAAAGTACTTGGAACTAATAGAGTATTATGCTAGTCGACTCTACTATTTACTCTACCCGCCGTACTACTTATGTATTTCTATTATTTTTGAAAATGGAAAACCGAAACTGATTTTCTGTACTGCCTGTGTTTGAATTCGGAATTCGGAGAGTTTAAAAAATTACAACTTTCTAGCAAGTAAAATACTTGTTAGAAAGTTGTAATTTTACAACACAAACATTAATTATTATTTTATTTAATACTCTAAGTGGTGCAACATTGTAAATGAAAACCAATAACTAATTCTCGTTATATCCTTGGAAAATAACATATCACTACATAGTATAAAGCAAAGTCGCTTCCCGTTTCCTGTCCCCCTGTATGCTTAGATCTTTAAAACTAAGCAACGGATTTTTATGCGGTTTTTTTTAAAAGATAGAGTGGCTCAAGTGGAAGGTTTTTATGTATAATACATCCATAATATCGTAGAGGAACTCTGATAATTCTAGAGGTTTTGTAAGGTCGTAAATAAACTATTTTTTTTGCGCTTACATTGCAAACGCTGGCTGAACGCTCCGAGATAGATCAAAATGATGTACTACAGTATTATACACCTTAAAAAGGTCTACAATAAAGTCCGCGATGGTATATGCCTATCTCTTAGGGATAACCCACAATAACTATTTTTTATCCTTTACTTTACTAAAATATTGGCTTATTTACGAAAAAGCGATTTTAAGTAATACAGCATTAATCCTTACCCAATTAAGTACCTTAAGGGGAATGCTCCAACCAGCCCGCGAAATTCAAAATTTCTTGGGTTTTTTGCAATTTGCAGGCCAGTGCTAGGTTGTATGTTGATTAAAATATTGATCGCGCTTGTAAGACGTATGTAGTTACAGAACTATAATCAACAAAATCATCAATATAACGCTCTAAGTTCATAAAGCTTCAGGAATGACTTTTTATGTTATTTTTTTGTTCCTGAAGATTTATGAACTCGGAGGGTTGTATTGGTGATTTCGATGATAATAATTCTGTAACTACATACGTCTTACAAGCGCGATCAATATTTTAATCAACATACAACCTAGCACTGGCCTGCAAATTGCAAAAAACCCAAGAAATTTTGAATTTCGCGGGCTACCCTTGAGCATCAACCTTAAATAAATTGTGCATGTAATATAGATCAATATGGCCCTTTACAGCATGTAATTTAACTGAATATTTTCGAAGATATTACAGATTTAAAATGCAGGGACATAGCGGTTGCGGCGGTACACGATTTCATTTAATTATATAGGAATTCGTCTTAGCAAGAGTTGTTCAGCCTGATGAGCACTCTCTGTAGACGTATAAAAATTAAAGATCTGGAACACCTGTTGTGGAATTCGAAGCGCCCAGCGACACTAGCAAATATAGGAATGACGTCTTTTTTTAACGTGATAAATTCTTCAAATGAGTCCTCCCACACACGGCAGGGCGGGAGGGACTGTAAGATTCGTACTGACTAAAATCCACGGTGTCCTTCAATAACCCTTCATGTTCCAGGGTCACGGTAATGGGATAAGCCCCGCGACCCCGGCAGGCTTTGGCCCTCTAGAGGGGGGCTTCGTCATAATGCTGACACTCTTTGAGGCGCGCGTGGAACACAACGGGCCGTCAACCCGGGCATGGGCCATGGTTCGACCGCGAGTCGCCCATTACTCGCCGCCCGCATGCCCGCGCCTACGGTGGCCGCAGATCGTCTGCCGACGTCCGTAGCCGTGGGCGTCTACCACTGCGGCTAGGGTGGAGGGAGGACGCTGTCCTCTCCCTCACGCGGCCCGCCTCCTCCTTAGCGAGCACGATTGCTTCGCAGAAGGAGGCGACCGCTTCCCACGCCGTCTCGCCCTGTAGCATGGCCTCGACAGGGCGGCCGTGAGGACAGGGCGGTGCTCTGCCCAAGTGGAGCAGTCTTGCACCATATGCTCCACCGTGTCCTCCGGGCGATCCTCGCAGTGGTGACACCCAGGCGTTTCTTCCCTCCTTATCAGACACAGGTACCTCCTGAAACTTCCGTGTCCGGTGAGGATCTGTGTTATGCGGTGGGTCAGGACGTCATGATGCCTACCCAGCCGGACTCCTCAAAGAGGGGTCTTACCGCCACGATTGCGGCGTGCCCGGACCTCAATTGTGACAGTCGTTCCCTCCATACTGCCCTGAGATCGCGCCGGAGCTCTTCCTCCGGATTCACCCCGGCGCTGCGCCTCCACGCGACACTCATAGACTTGCTGGAGGGCAGTTGCCTCCAGATCCCAGGGCAGCAATCCGGCAAGGAGGTTGACCGATTCGCCGGCGATCGTGCGGTATCCTCGGATTATCCGGATAGCCATACTATGACCCTCTGGCATGTGACCCAGCATTAGTGGTAACATCTGGATGCTCAAGGCCCACACGGGGGCCCCGTAAAGGCCCATAGACCACACGACACCGGCGTACAACCTCCGGCAGGAGGCGTTTGACCCGCTGAGATTGGGCAGGAGTCGTCTGAGGGCGGCTGTTGCCCGGTTCACCTTTGGGGTACAAACTCAGGATATGCTCCCTGAAGTTCCACCGGCTGTCGAGGATGGGTCCCAGGTACTTTATCGTCCTCCCGACGCCGATGCGAAACCCTCCCACCGTTATGTGGGACTTTAAACGTCCCACGTTCAGACGGCCAGGAAAACACATGGCGTACTGTTTTGTGCAGCGCGCAGCGCCACGTCGAGCCTCAACTGCCGTATCCTATCAACGACGGTCGCAACCGCTTGCGTCGTCAGGTCGCCTTCCACCAGGACGAGCGGCGTAATATGTTACGCTGACGCCGTCAAAGAGTTCGCAGAGAGTAAAAGTTGTTTAGTCTGATGGGTATTTCCTGTTGACTTACAAAAATGAAAGGTCTGGAACGTCTCGAATCGTTTCGCGCATCCCATTGCTGTCCCGTCCCCGGGCTCTTAGAATTCGATATCAGACGTTTCAGAATTTAGATTTTGACGAACCCGTTGCCGCTGGCATATGCAACAGGATCCGCGTACGAAGTCGCGGGCAGTAGCTAGTGTATTATAAAGTAATGTATTCTATATACACCGTGTTCCGGACGATATACATAAACTTCGACCAGATGTTCAAACCACGGAAGTAAGCATTTTTCATTATGGACACATTAATAAATTCTTATTTTTTATTTTTTGTTAATTTTCATACAAACTAAATACCTAGACGTAAATAACCCGATATGCATGCCTCTTTATCCAAATTGGCAACGTCGTATTTTCATTCTTGACTGGCCTGTTGGTCTAGTGGTTAGTGACCCTGACTGCTATGCCGGAGGTCGTGGGTTCGATTCCCACCCAGGACAAATGTTTGTGTGATGAGCACGATCATTTGTTCTGTGTCTGGGTGTAATTTATCTATAATGTGTATGTATATAGAAATATATAAGTATGTTTATCAGTTGTCTAGTACCCATAACACAAGCTCTGCTTAGCTTGGGACTAGATGGCGTTGTGTGATAGTTGTGGAATATTATTATTATTATTATTATTATTATTATTCTAACATTTGGCGGGCTGAAACTTGTCAAAACAAAAGTTTCTTTGATTTTTTATCTCGTTCCTCATAGCACTGTCAATGTATTATACTTTGTTCAGCAGCCTGAGATATTCTATCTAAGAGCTGTTCACGGTTCTGAATTTGTACGGAGTACACCTTCTCCTTTAAGGTTCCCCAGACATAAAAATCTAAAGGAGTCAGATCTGGGGACCTAGCTGGCCATGCGATATTTGTGCTACCTCGTCCAATCCAACGGCCAGGAAACGTTGCATTTAAATATTCACGCACTTGTGTGCCATAATGTGCAGGGGCCCCATCATGTTGGAGCCACATGGTTCGCAGAGTTTGAAGATCCACTTGTTCGAAAAATTCGAAGCTAGTGACGTTTCTTAGGAACTCTAAGTAATTGTCAGCATTTAGGCGGTGGGGAATCTCAATAGGGCCGATCAGCTGATTGTTAAAAACACCAGCCCACATGTTTACAGAGAATTCAGTTTGATGTGACGCCTGCCAATGTAAATTCGGGTTGCTCTCATGCCACTGCACTTGATTTTTGGAATTGAATACTCCCGCTCTTGTAAACTGGGCTTCATCCATCCAAAGAATTTTTTGAAGCAGTATTGGATTATTTATCAGTTCTTGATTCATTCTCTGGCAAAAAACAATTCTTGAGAAGTGATCAGGTGGTATTATGCCTTGGGATTTTCTGTAGTGGTAGGCATGCAAACCATATCTTTTCCACAGTTTCCACACTAGCTTATGAGATACACCCACGATTCTCCCAACGCGTCTCGTTGAGAGTGTAGGATCATGAATAATAAGCTTCATTATTCTGTTTTCTTGAGCGACGCTCAAATTGATTGCTCGTTCAGGGCGGCGTGGTCTAATTCCGATCTCACAAAATCTCCTGTGTATGTTAATAAATGTTCGTATATCAGGAACGCGCCGACCAGGGAATCGCCGTTAGTACTCTCGCACAGCTGCTGTAGCATTTCCGTCACAGAAACCGTAGACGAAGTGAATATCAGCTTGGTGTTGAGCAGAATATTCGTGCGGCATAGTGAAAGTTGTAATCAAAATAATTGATTAAATTAGTCGGAAACCCAAAAGCAAATTACAATAAACAATAATCCTGACAGTTAAAATCATGCATGACAAATAACAACTTAGGTATCCATAGCGACCAGTTTAATCTCTTTGAAAGATTCGTTATCGCAAATGATCGTATTTCTTCGCTAACTCTCGGTTTCCTCTCGTACGTGCAAATGAAATGCAAATAGTATTTGATAGATTTATCATTTTAATTGCACTAAGCGGCAACATAGGCCAAATTAAGATACTTTCTCACTGCATAGCTCAATTAAATTTCATTAAATGAAATTACAAATATCTTTGTAACGAAGCCTTTTTAAGTACTACTTCCTTTGTTGGATTTGATTTGTAAAAGCCATAGAAGTATTTGCTAAAGTTTATGGATAACGTGAAGAACACGGTGTATAGAACAATCACCTAATAATAACACACAATTTTGCCGTGTAATAATATTTCGGGGAAACCCCAGCAAACTTGCTCACAAGTTTTTATTCCATGAAGAGTCGACTAAATTAAACCCGGTTTATTAAATTGACAAATTGAATTGGCTGAGAATTCGACCAACTTTATTGACCATCGTTCTGAAACGAAAAATCACTTATTCTTTTCATCAACTTTTACTACGAGGCCACCTTTAAAATTGTAAAAATAAAATACCTACTCCTAAGCCTACTCCATAGATTTTGTACTCATGTAAATCGTAAAAATTAAAGGCAGCGTATTTTTTGCTAATCAAGTACGTTTTTCATAATGATGAGAAAAAAGTAACCCTTTACAGCCGGGCTACACTAACGGTATTTTCTCGCAATAATAGTCTTTAAATGTTCGTATACTTAAACGTCCATTAAAGCGATAATCAACGGCATTTCCCGTTAGTGTGCCCTAGTGTTTGAAAACTGCTAAAAAAAAAAACTAGGTATGGATTATGAAAACTGCAAAAGTATAGTTTGACAGTCCTCAACAACAAATATGCGCCAGAGTTGATGTTTCTTTTCGTTTATTTTTCTTTTTATATTAAGTACAATGTTTTGCTCCACTTTCCATAAACCTATATCTTAGCACTATATTAAAAGACTTTATAATATGGGTTTATTGTGTGTTTATGTTCCAGTTTCGAGACGAAAGAAAATAGATCCGTTTTCCTATAAAACTGAAATGTAAGTTCTATATGATAATGTAATGTTCAATACTCGGATAAAAATAATTCGTACATCCATTTGCGTTAGGATGAAAAGACCATAATTTAATGTACCTAGCCTATCTAAAAATAGGTGTTCTTGCAAATAGCTTAGATAAGTACAAAAATAAATATATGTATAATCTCGCCAAGGATTTTCCACGTTCCAAGTTCGCAATGCTAATGTACTTTAAAAGCGGTTTTATTAATATTGAGTTTGACCTTATTAGTCCGATGGTAACTTAATGTTATCTTATAATATTAACTAGCAATCTGCCTGCCTTCGTACGGATAGCCTTTTTTAACTTCTTTTTTTTTAGGTGATAAAATCATCAAATGAGTTCTCCCGCCCTGGGTGGGGCGGAAGGGACTGTCACACTTTTACTGACTAAAATCCACCCGTGTTCCTTCGGATGCCCTTTACGTTCCAAGGCCACGGTATCCTGTGTTAAGAAAAACCCGCGACCCCAGCAGGCATTTGGCCCCATAAGAGGCCCCGTCAGATTGCTGACAACTCCCCGAAGGCACGCGCGAAACACGACACGACGCGCCACCGACCCGGGCTTGGTCCTTGGTCGGACGGCGAACTACCCATTACTCACCGTCCGCAAGCCCGCTGCGCCGCTGTGCCCTCTGCTAATCAGAGAGACACGCGTTGGAGCGTCCACACGACAGGCTATTCGCGTACGGGCAAAGAGACCCCTTAGGCACACAGTGCCTAAGGAAGAGTTTTTGCCCGCATCCCAGGGTACACCGGCCCGAAAAACTGGTCTTCCCCCCGGACGTATCCGAGAGGGAACTCCAGTCCACGGGCGCACGTGGAGGTTTCCTGTCTTAGCACCCCAGCCTTTTTTAACTTGGTAAAATCATCTAATGAGTCCTCCCACCTACTGTCAGACCCGTATCTGACTAAAGCCCACGGTGATCCTTCAATAGCATTTTACGTTCCAGGGTACGGTTACCTGATAAGACGGTCCCGCGACCCCACGAGTAACCTTAATGCAGCAGGCATTTGGCCCCATAAGAGGCCCCGTCAGATTGCTGACAACTCCCCGAAGGCACGCGCGAAACACGACACGACGCGCCACCGACCCGGGCTTGGTCCTTGGTCGGACGGCGAACTACCCATTACTCACCGTCCGCAAGCCCGCTGCGCCGCTGTGCCCTCTGCTAATCAGAGAGACACGCGTTGGAGCGTCCACACGACAGGCTATTCGCGTACGGGCAAAGAGACCCCTTAGGCACACAGTGCCTAAGGAAGAGTTTTTGCCCGCATCCCAGGGTACACCGGCCCGAAAAACTGGTCTTCCCCCCGGACGTATCCGAGAGGGAACTCCAGTCCACGGGCGCACGTGGAGGTTTCCTGTCTTAGCACCCCAGCCTTTTTTAACTTGGTAAAATCATCTAATGAGTCCTCCCACCTACTGTCAGACCCGTATCTGACTAAAGCCCACGGTGATCCTTCAATAGCATTTTACGTTCCAGGGTACGGTTACCTGATAAGACGGTCCCGCGACCCCACGAGTAACCTTAATGCCAATTTTTTAGACCTAAATTTAGATTTAAAGTTATTTTAAGATAAATACATAATTCTTTATTTATCTCTATTGGTTTACAACAACAGTAATAAAGATTACAGTTGACGTTTTCGAATTTATCGATTTGTCATCTTAGTCAGCCAATTCACACAAAACTTTAATTAATTACAATCTAAAACCTTCCTCCATCCATTTGTGGAAAATCTTTTCAAAATCTGTTCAATAGTTTTTGAGTTGCTCGCGTTCAGGCAGATAGACCAAAGTTCCCCGACATTGTTTTATATTATTTAATGGTGTGTAGGTAGTTACAACGGCAGCGGCGCGGGCGACGGTCACTCGACACTAAGCAATTAGTCGGCGTTGATCACCTGTCGCTATAAACAAACGTCTGCGACACGAGATGAGAAGACGATTAATGGTGCACGGTTTACTCTGAGGGTGGCCCCATTGCTAAGTAGCTGTACCGACGTAGCTACTGAGGCACTCAGACACCATAATTATAAACTGAAAACTGACACAAGTCGTCTCCATGGCAACGAAACGTGTCGGCTAATTTTAGAATTGAACACTGAACAAGGCTGTGTTGTATGTTCTCTTCCGCGGTGAACCTTTGCGGATTTTAATTAAAATTGCCTATATGTTGGAAAAACTTTTCTCCATCCGAACGGTATGAAGTAAAGTTCAGAAATATTTCATGAGGCTTTTTGCGGCGGCTTATACCAACAAAATTATACCAAATTTTAAAGGAATAGACACTGTTACTACGTATTACATTTCCAACATTATTCAGCAATATTATTGGCGAAATGAACGAACGGGTCGCCCTTAGAATATAAATGAAGGATAAGAATAGATCATAAACTCGTCATAGTTTCCCTTCAAACTTGGCATTCGTTTTAGGAATGCTAATATATTTTTTACCGACTTCAAAAAAAAGGAGGTTATCAATTCGACCCGTATGTATGTAATATTATCAGAACTGCCCAGTTTTCATATATGTTAGTCTATATCAGCGTCTGAACAAATGTGCCAAATTTCATAAGTGTATGTATGTATGTATGTAATATTATCAGAACTGCCCAGTTTTCATATATGTTAGTCTATATCAGCGTCTGAACAAATGTGTCAAATTTCATAAGTGTATGTATGTATGTATGTATGTATGTATGTATGTTTTTATGTTTGTGCACGCATATCTCCGGAACTATAAGTTCGATTTAAGTAATTCTTTTTTTGTTGTACTAGGTATTGTTCAACTTAGGGTACACTGCAAGTTTCATCAAAATCGGTTCAGTAGTTTTAGAGATATGGATTTTTTTATGTTGTGACGGATTACAAGATTAGTGCATATGTAAGAAAAATTTTGTATTTTACAAGAATTTGGGTTGAATATGTAATAAATAAACTAAAAAGGGTAAAATAAAAACTTTTTAAAAAAAAGTACCGACTTCAAAACAAATACAAAAAAGTTTAAAATAACTTTTCTTTCGGAAGTCGGTGGCTTTGTTTTGTTGTGTCATTGACTATTGCCACCGACTTCCGTAAGAAAAGTTATTTTAAACTTTTTTGTATTTGTTTTGAAGTCGGTACTTTTTTTTAAAAAGTTTTTATTATTTTAACACATCGAACCGTGTGACGCAACAAGACTAAATAATTTACGATGTCACGAGACAGAGACTAATTTAAATATTTTTTCCAGCGGCTGATAAGAATACGAACACGCAGATGTGACGTCACATTTCATACGCACGCGAACCCGTGAACGAACGATTTATGCTCTTTCTGAATTAAGACAATAGTCACAGTTTATAAGCGTTAATGAATCAGTAACCAAAACTAGTTTTTTCTATTGAATCCTTTGCATATAAAAGATTTTGTCACAGTTTCATGTGTTAAAATAAAATAAGACGTTTATAGCACGGTAGCACCATATTGGCATGAGGCGTCACCATCATCGGAAACCGACAGACAGCCTCGCTACTGTGAAGTGTGGGGGCCTCGGAAGAGGTGTGAAGAAAATTCCCATTAACAAAACTTTGGCATTAGAGACAACAGAAAAAATAATGTTTACGCGACTCAACAATTCGCAGTCTTATCTGCTAAGATGAGGACGAAGGAAGACCTACTTGACAAATAAGACGAATCAAGGCTAATAAGAGAGACTTTCTGAGCTATCAATCAATTCCATCAGTAAAATTAAGTGACTGTTAGAAGTTTGAAAAAAATTGTGTGGAGCTGAAACTTTATCCTACCAAATTAACATTCTTTCTAACATGTATTCTAGTGCCACCATTTTGAAACCAGCTGACGATATTCTCTATGCCGGGACCTAGACAATGAGGTATCTTCTCAACAGGGGAATACGTTGTACCTACTTGTAATCCACTAGGCACCTCCAGTGCAGGTTGGTGGATCTCATATTGCCTCCGAATTTTAGGTTCAAAAACATGGCAATTTTCTCGCGACGCACGTTTTCCTTCACCGTTTTGAGAGCAGTGGTGATGAAATACATCTAGTATTGAACCTGCTTAGGTTCAAATCAACAACGTAGAAGTTGAAAGTCGGAGACTTACCCATTGGGCCACCAGATCATGTCAAATGTGATTTATGAATTGTTAAAATGATCAACACTAGGTAGACACTAGACAGTCATTCAACATTCTTGCCCCGTAATTCATCAAGACAAGATATTCTAAATGAAGTACATACGTAATTAACTCCGTGTATATTTCCATATGACGCAGATGCTACCTGCTTTATACGCCATAGATGTATAACTTTCGAACAACATCCTGTTATAACTTTTGAAAAACGTCCTTCGACTCGTTTGGGTTGGGGTTTAAAGAGCATTACAAAGCCATATAAACAGTGCTCCTCAACGTTAAAAAGACCAGAGCATGCCCAATTGCCCAGCTGTGCTATTCTTTAAAAGACCGCTGGACTCTACCGATGTAGATAGATAGAACATAGATAGAATACACTTTATTAGGCACACCACTACAAATTACAAGTAGATGTATGTACTCTTCGACGAGGCGACTTTAAGATCGTCCTATCGTGCAGCGTGAGAGATAAACGATAGAGTCGCTGCCTATAGGTTAGTGCTGTGTTTCCCAAACGTTGTTCTGCCATGGCCCGATAATTTTCGCACTACCTCCAGTGGGGTTACATGCCGATGCCAACGCTAGCGGGGTCGATGATACAATTTTTTCCATCTAGCCCGTTGACGGGGCAGGGCAAGCGGGGTGGAGGAAACCAGCCCTGCCGTGGCTCTGAAATTCAACGCAGAGCTACCGTTTCTTGTAAACTGCTGCTATCGCGATTTCTACTTGTTTTGATTTCACAATCTAAAATGAAAAAATCAATTGCCATATTGGTTTTTGTCATTTACGTGAAACTGTTTTATGGTTCTTAACACGTGCAGCCATGGCCACAGAAAAATGAGTAACAAAGCATTCGTAATGTTGTGAAATAATGCATGCAGACTGAATCGAAACTTATTGTAGTCAGTAGACAGTTTTCTACAGCGAACTATTAAAGTTGATTGTTTTATTAAAATATCTATACTAATATTATAAAGCTGAAGATTTTGTTTGTTTAGTTGAACGCGTTAATCTAAGGAACTACTGGTTTGAATTGGAAAATTCTTACTGCGTTGGATAGTCTATTTATCGAGGAAGGCTAAAGGTTTTAAAACATCACGCTACGACTAATAGAACTGAGCAACGTGTGGGTGAAACCACGGTAAACAGCTATTATCAATAAATCAGCCAAGAGTGTTCCCACAACTGGGACACAGAGGCCTTACCATGAACTCTTAACGCGATCCAGTTTAGGCTTTGGGAAAGTGATAGAGCTATGCAAGTCGTCTAGCGCGATCTCTTTCCCACAGCCTAAACTGGACCACGTTAAGAGTTCATGGTAAGCCACCAGGCCTCCTCTGTTTGAGAGGGAATGGGCAGTGGAGTGATGGATTCACCATACTTTCCAAGTGTTGCTTGGTAGATGTCACATGTTATGAATTTTCAGTTCTAGGATATTCTGGTTTCCTCACGATGTTTTCCATCACTGGTTTAAGAACAATGGTGACGAAATTCATATACAGCTGCGGTTCGAAACCATAGTAAGTTGGCCACCGCCCGCACAGCTCAATACAGAAAACATAATTTTTTGTACCTACTTATAATTTTTGTCAAAAAATTAAAGCGGAAGAAGATATCAAACTTACTAATATTTTGAAACACGAGACCCTATCCTTCATTAAGATTTTACAAGGATTTTTTCCTGATAATAATTCTGATTGAACTAAATTTTCTTCGTTATTTTGTAACGTCTTTACGCCTAGATACGAGAGGGATTAGAAATGTAAGGTCAAGAAAGAATAAATATATTTTAGCAGTCGGTAAAGATAACGAACAGGAAACCCAGTAATAAAACGACATTGCCTTAGTTTTTCTTGCCCGTAACACCTTGGAAGTTGTTACCACGTCAAGGTATAAATCAGTATGTCTACTTATGGTGCAATGCCTCTGAAATTCTGAATGCGTTGACGAACTAGGTAAAGTCCTATCTAGGTTCCTGCAGATACTCGTATTATTAAAATCTCAGAAGTAATGGTAAATCTAAGTTTCGGTGCTCTATAAACAAAGAATGGATTGAACGTTCACTATACTGAGAGGCCTGTTGGTCTAGTGGTTAGTGACCCTGACTGCTATGCCGAAGGTCGTGGGTTCGATTCCCACCCAGGACAAATGTTTGTGTGATGAGCACGATCATTTGTTCTGTGTCTGGGTGTAATTTATCTATAATATGTATGTATTTAGAAATATATAAGTATGCATTTATCAGTTGTCTAGTACCCATAACACAAGCTCTGCTTAGCTTGGGACTAGATGGCGTTGTGTGATAGTTGTGGAATATTATTATTATATACAGCTCTGGAGAGGGCTATGCTCGGTGTTTCTCTACGTGATCGAATCCGAAATGAGGAGATCCGTAGACGAACTAAAGTCACCGATATAGCCCACTGGATTAGCAAGCTGAAGTGGCAATGGGCAGGCCATATTGCTCGCAGAGCAGATGGCCGATGGGGTCGAAAAGTACTAGAGTGGAGACCACGGACTAGCAAGCGCAGCGTAGGACGTCCACCAACAAGATGGACAGACGATCTTATAAAGGTCGCCGGAAGACGCTGGATGCAGGTCGCTTCCAACCGGTATATGTGGAGATCTAAAGGGGAGGCCTATGTTCAGCAGTGGACGTCTTATGGCTGAGATGATGGTACAGCTCTAACGAGAATACAGATAGAAAAGTGTAAGAGAGACCAAGTGATTATACTCAGTAGTTGACTTTGAATACTAGTGGCCGCGAAATAGCTCTCTCTTTCTGGACAGTGGTTTTAATGTGTTTTATGTTTACCCCGTACGTATATACCAATAAAGAAGGTAAGTTGTACGAAATGAATACAGTATGAACCATCCCCTTACAAACAATCTAACTAAATCTTTGAACTCCTTCAAGTGTGACTAAAGGAATTTCAACCCATTGAAAAAAAAAACACCTCAGACGAAGTAAATGATGGATGATCGGATAATAATACAGTTAAGGTTTCTCGGTAGATGTCAAAGCCGAGGTGTATTATTGAATACAAGCTAAGCAAGAGACAGGTAAAAACCTTTGTTATTTCCCTCGGAGGGAATGACAATGAACGATGAAAAAGATAACTTAAAACAATATCAGCTGGACTATAATAACATTCCAATGACCAGGACAAAACATTGAACATATTACTTGTTTAATGACTTGAGAATATTAAAGTAAAGATCTTGGTCTTGGAAAGAGAGAAAAATAGAGACACTGATGGTGTTTTTGAATTTACTCAAGTTAGACTTAGTCAATAATAGTCTTTCCCATTCACCCAACACAAAAAAAAATGGTTAGGTAAGGACTTATAATGATAACTTTGATAGGAACTGTGGGATTGTCCTCCGTTTTCCCCAGACAGAGAGTATCGAGGACTTTAGTATTGAGGATTCAGGAGAAGCAGTTCCTATTGTGAAAATTTGTCCCAAAAAAATAGATACCTTAGATTTTGGAGGTGTAGTTGAATGAAATGGAGCTAGTTCTGCTCAATCAAGCAGTCCTATATAAAAAAGAATGTACGTCAGATTTTGGAGAAGTTAAAGAAGATGGAGTTACTCGTAGTTCTGATCAAGCAGTAAACCATTCGTTTTTGCATAGCTCAATACATCAACGAATTGATTTGCAATAACAAACACAATTGATTTCCGTGGTAGTCAATTCTTATCAATAACATACGCAACGGAAATCGATTGTATGGGTCGGAGCGTTTTTCCTTCTTGAGTGACGCTCACTGTTGGCAATTTATAAATATGCCACATGCACTTGCATTTGCCTGATGCTTGACAATGCAACTGTTTGGGGCAGGGAGCTAAGTTTTTATTTCAATATTCATTCCTAAAGCACCTACGATCATGTCTGTAATCCCTGAAGGGTAGGCAAAAGTATACCTAATATTTCAAACATCACATCTATTTCGGCAGTACTATTTAAAGGAACCGTTTAATTGGGGGCTAGCGTATTGTAACTGGCCACGAATCTTAACTTCTTGGATGCTATTAGGGATGCTTGATTGAAGACCTTAACACCCATTTAATCAGCCTAAAATTTACTGTAATCAGAAAAGCAGAATAGTAACCAACCTAAGTACGTACGTTAATAAATGTGAATAATTATTAATAATAATATCTGATACGTATGGCTTGTTTCAGTACCTTAGGTATCATGCGGGCGGTATGTGATTATTGGAATGAAATTTCCCTTTAAGTAAACATTCTTGTATCTAAATTCAATTTTAGCAAGACATGGTATTTCATTTTTATTAACCACTACTATTCCATCTTGTGTCGCTTCCACAGATTAGTTAGATTAGAGCTATGTATTCCATGAACATAATAATAAATTTCTGGTAAATGCTTGAATAGTTGCTCGGGACTATGAATCATTGCCATTACCTTATCGAACCGAGCAATCTTATCACTTAGCAACAGAACCAATAATGTAGTCTGTTGAACCATAGTTTAATACTGTGGTTGACCGAGCCGTAACGCCAGCAGTTAATTAACGAAGCGCCATTACTGTACCTACTATTAAGAATTCTGTGCAATTACCAAACATGAGTGGCATTTTATTTTAATTCAAGGCAGAAGCATTTATACAGTTTCCTGAACGCGCGTAATCGTTTTTTAAAGAAGTTTTCGAGCATTTGACCTCAAAATACTGATACAATTTGAGCATGTTCGCTTTAGCACCAATAAGTTTGCACATCGGCTGTTAGAGTACACGCCGTGGTCTAAATATAACACCACGTGCACGTTTAGGGGACAATGTTCGGAGTTATTCGGTTCATAGACTGATTTGGGGTCAGATGCCGTGCGTCTACACTCCATTGTGACACAAATATCTCGCCCTGTATAATATTCCGCATCTCTCTCGTTTTTATGAATGACTTTTACGTGGTGACCTATTTTGAAGGTGCTCAATATGTTCAACTTAAGCATTATCAAAATGGTTTTCGATTCTATTGCTCTTACAAGTTAAAGGTCGCAAGCGAAGTTTCATTTGATGAAGAGAAAGTTAATGAGAATGATTGCTTTGTAGAAATTTGTACACGTAACATGAATGATATCACCATTTCTCGGAAAAGCGATTATTTCCTGAAAACTACATTAAATTGTGCAATATACTTTCAATTACTTACTGGGAAATAATGGAAAACAATGGCAAGTTACTTACGATTTCATTGATTTTCCTCTCGAAATTCAGATATAGCCTTTGCGCTGAAAACCACCAAAGGACTACATTTGAAAAGGCACTAAAAAGGGCTTTCGCGTGAACTACAATGAGCCCTGTAGCGACACGACTGCTCGTTATTACATCGAAATGACGAGTGGCTGGGACTGGCTGGCTGGCGATCGATGGCGCTGCGGGCGACATGCGCAGGCGCCGCCTCCTACAGTGTGCTACGCGATAATCATTCTTATTATCATCGCCATGACACAAGTCTTCCACAAAGGAATCAACCTTAATAACAATTATACTTATATGTGCTGCAAAGTACCACCCATCAGTTAATCTTCTTCCACTTTCTCTTCAACACATAAATTTTGATATATTAGTGATAGATTTGTAAAATCTTTGACTTTTGACTTTGAACATTTGAAGTAAACATGCATCCATTTGGAATAACATTTCATCATAATGTGTCTATGTAGTCTGTGATCAATGTGATCATAATCGTCAGACTGTGAGACATCACTTTTTAAGACTATTAGCGCTATCTGTGTATTACAATATAAACTACTACGTCAAGTGAACGGCTGACCATTCGTTCATAGAATGTAGCTTCGAGAATAACCTTCTTGATGTTGCAATATTAACTGAAGATGGCGCTACTAGTATGATCTTTTATGTTTTTAACACGCATATTAGGTAGCTTCACTTGTAAGAAAATCTTCGAATTTTAATTTGACCCACTTCGTGCTCTTCGATTAGGATGAAATTTTGCACACGCTCTGAATTCTGAAGACAATACATGACTAGCTAAGAAACGTCATTATAAATCCAATATGGCGGCCTCCTCAAGATGGCGGACTGGCTGTTTGAAATCCATCCCCATGATATGGGTATCAAATGAAAGGGTTTGCTGTCAAAAATACGAAAAAATCGTCACGTGACTTAAATCCAATATGGTGGACGTCCAAGATGGAGGAAAGGCTATTTGAAATGCACCCCCATGCTATGGGTATCAAATGAAAGGGTTTGCTGTCAGAAATACGAAAAACATAGTCACGTGACTGTTTGAAATGCATCCCCATGATATGGGTTTCAAATAAAAGGGTTTGCTGTCAGGAATACGATAAAAGTAGTCACGTGACTTAAATCCAACATGGCGGACATCCAAGATGGCGGATTGGCTATTTGAAATGCACCCCCATGGGTATTAAACGATAGGGTTTGCTGAATGGGATACGAAAAAATTATCACATGACCTAAACCCAACATGGCGGCCGTCCCAAGGTGGCGGATAAGTAGTAAATAAAATTTGATTAATAAGAACACTAAAAAATATGTTTATAGTTTTTAAACTAGGTATTAAATAATTATTTACGTTAAATATTTTATTAGATTTAATAATTTTTTAAAGATCTCAATTTTTTTAAGAACACTTTCTGCATAAAATTATGATAATGAAAAAGACTAAATTGCAATCTTTCGTCATCCGGTTGAAACATAACTTTGATTGTGGATTCTATTATCTATAGATACCTTTTGATGAATATTATTTGATGAATTTATACAAAAATTCGCGAGTATTCTGTGGTGTGAATAACTGAGTCAAACATAAATTATGATAATTACAACGTTCTATGTTGATACTGTCTTTTCAATGTTACGTTGTATATAGTAGGAAGTCATTTTAGTAATTATTTTTATCTTTTTAGGTAATGGGTACAATCATCTTTGGTAAATTATCTCCTAATCTATGCAATCCTACTGGAATACGTACCTACCTACCTAATTATTTTGAGCAATAAATTATTAGTTAAGTACCTACTCATAATTTAGTATGAAAAACTTAAACTAATTAATTTTGAATATAAATAGGTAGCAAATTTTGTTAAAAACTTTATCTTAGGCAAACCAGTTTGTTTGACGTCCCATCTACTGGCAGTAGCTAAATAAGCTGACGACCGTGATGCCAATTTAACCTTTGATTAAATACCTAATTTAAATTCAAGAATACAGTTTAGATCTCCGGGCACTACAATAATGCTGAGTACCTACCTACTGGGTAATTTATTTTAGAGAAAAATTTACGGTGTCACGGCCATCATTTTACCTATATAGACTGACCTACATAAGTATTTTTTTAGTATTATATGCTAATCAACGGTTGTTATAATTTTAGAAAGTTTTAAGTTTTGTGAGAATTAGGTAGGTATATTTATTGAAGTGCACCTACTTACATAATACCGTTTAGTTATAAAACAAATAAGGCTAACGATGACATAATTTAACACAAATAAACTGATAAACAGTACGTGATTCATTATCTTCGTTGTTTTTAGAACATTATGAACAGTCCGGAAAAATGTCTTTCTACGTATCATTAATTGTAGGTACCTACCTACTTAAGTGTGGGGGGTACGATTTCGAGTCCATCTTGTTGCAAATTTATTATTTTTTCTCGCTATCGAACACCCATGGTGTAAACGTCTTGGATTGATACGAAATAATTACAATTTTAATTAATAGAAGTGTTTACTTTTAGGCTTTTAGTATATAACAACAGGTACTAGTCTTTGCCCGCGGTTCTGCTCGGATGAAGTTCGGTAATTTAATTAGGTACCTATCCCACGTAAACGTCATACCGGGGAAAGTAAATCCAAGTTATAAACTAGGTATCGGTGTACCAAATTTCATCCAAATACATTCATTATTATTTTGAGAAAGAGTTAGAAACATCCATCCATTGATCCTCGCAAACTTTCACATTTTATATAATAGGTACTAGTGTTTAATTTCCTAGTAGGCAAGGCAAGACTTGCATGTAACGATGTTACCTCATCTCATTTATATTAATGTTCACTGCAAAACGTTTTATTTTGCAACCAAAGACAAGTTTACATGACTCGGCATTCTTTAACTCACAACAAACTTGACATGCCCAAGAACACCTTTTTTACTTAAAATATCATTGCCCAAGAAAAACGAAGCAATTTTTTAGGCGTATACCTATTTAACTACGATATATAAAAGCGTGGGTGGTACATTCCTACATAGCTAGCTAGCAATTCGTGTACCGAGAGCTGTCAGTGTCGGTGCTAGGTATTGTGTGCCGAGCTCGAGACCTTGGGGTGTTACGTGGCATTATGTCGAGTGTTCCCCGTCCGCGACCTGCCCCACGCCGATGGCTCATCGTCACATTGCCTCGGGTCAACGAACTTACGCCACAACCATTTACCTAATGGCTGCTTCCTATCTTTGACGCCTCCCAAACTTTATCATGTAGCCACGCCACGCACATTATCGTCCGGACCGATATATTCACACTTCTATTATGACGTAGCTCTGTACTACGATAAATATAGATTTAGCAAGAGTAGTGACGTTCAACACGTTTTCCAACGAGTTTATAAATCAAAATATTTATGAATCGTTATGAAAACACAAAGGTATGAATACTCTATTTGTATAAACGTATCGCACAGTTATGTACCATACTACCCATTGTGTGAATTAAGAGATGCTTTATTTAATAAAAATGTAACGTAAAAAAGAGGATTCGACACAGATGAATGTTTTATTGTTTGGCAGACAAGCCTCCATTGAGTGTGACCTATACTTACTAATAGCAGTTGAGTAAACTGACAACGCACATCTTTGGATGAATAGATAGTAGTGTACCATGATATTTAAACTTGTTTTCCGAATTAACAGTCTCAGGTTAACTTCCGGGCCTACGGAACAAATATTTGAACGGCCAAAGCTTAGATAGGTAGGTACTGGTTTTAAGGGCGCATAACCAGAAAGTTGGCAACGTGTCGCAAATAGCTGTCAAATATTTACAAGTTTAAATTAATTTGGTAAATTTACTGTATGAAAATAAGAAATATGGCTTTGTATCTGTAGTGCACTAAAACATTGGTTAGGGAGTGCAATAATTAATATCGTAACACCGAATATATATAGTTTTAGTTGTAAAAAAAGTATTTGGAAACTTTCCAAATGCTTTTTTTACACCTGAAACGGTTACAACATCAAATTCAGTGTTTTAATTGCATTCCTATATCAATGTTTTAGTGCACTACAGAGCCATATTTCTTATGTCCATACAGTAACATTGCAAAATTAATTAAAACTTGTTAATATTTGACAACTATTTGCGACGTTGCCAACTTTCAGAATAAGCGCTCTTAAGATGCGCATGACTGACACCCACACCGGATAGACAACAAACACAAATTCTGTAATAGTTACTAAGCCGATAAACCTTTAGAATGTGACCTTGATCTACTACCTATCTACGGCGTAGTGTGTGTTCATTATTAATTTAAGTTCACGTTCAATGTTTAACTGTTCGTGAAATGTTAGTCAAAATACCGTGATATGATATAAACTCATCATCATTGTGCTTAGCAACAGATTATTTGTGTTTCTTGAAGCGTACCTTTACAATAAACATAAGACCGAATTCTTTCGTTGCATTAGTTAAATAAACGTAATTTTAGAATCGCTCTACTAGCTTGTCTCCCAAACCAAACTTACGAGTATACCTAGTGCAAAGGAGCTCTCTTTGACGTATTATTCTAATTATTCCCATTTTCTGTCTCTCTCCATACACACAAATACACACACACATATACACATACCTATTACACATCCATATTCAATTCCTATTGTTTTAATTAATGTTTGCTCAGTGTTTTCTAGGCTCACTCATTATTTGAAACTTGTTTTTATACTTAATTTGCTGTAGGTATTATTATTTTGGTTTCAAGGTAATAAGCGTGTTTGGCAGAACGTTGAACATAGGAATATGGTGGATAGGTGGAGTCATCTGCTACTTACTCAGCCCTAATTTATTTGGCCCTGGCCCACTGGGTATTTTTACCGACTTCAAAAAAAAGGAGGTTATCAATTCGACCCGTATGTATGTAATATTATCAGAACTGCCCAGTTTTCATATATGTTAGTCTATATCAGCGTCTGAACAAATGTGCCAAATTTCATAAGTGTATGTATGTATGTATGTATGTATGTATGTATGTATGTATGTATGTTTTTATGTTTGTGCACGCATATCTCCGGAACTATAAGTTCGATTTAAGTAATTCTTTTTTTGTTGTACTAGGTATTGTTCAACTTAGGGTACACTGCAAGTTTCATCAAAATCGGTTCAGTAGTTTTAGAGATATGGATTTTTTTATGTTGTGACGGATTACAAGATTAGTGCATATGTAAGAAAATTTTGTATTTTACAAGAATTTGGGTTGAATATGTAATATTTAAATAAACTAAAAAGGGTAAAATAAAAACTTTTTTTAAAAAAAGTACCGACTTCAAAACAAATACAAAAAAGTTTAAAATAACTTTTTTTTCGGAAGTCGGTGGCTTTGTTTTGTTGTGTCATTGACTATTGCCACCGACTTCCGAAAGAAAAGTTATTTTAAACTTTTTTGTATTTGTTTTGAAGTCGGTACTTTTTTTAAAAAAAGTTTTTAATTTTTTTTTCTTCTTTTTTCTTGTTTCAGCACTTTCTAAACTTTAAAGTGCAAATTTTATTAATAATGGGTAAAACAGGCAATATTTTGTTTTCTTTTTTTAATCTTTGATGTTGGCAGATTCCTATAAAATTATTGCTTTGTTCAGATGTTAGCTAGAAAAAAAGTTGTGAGTCCTCAAACTTACAGAAAGATATTATTAAATAGGTACTTAAATGTTAATTTCAACTTGCATTAAAAAAAAATGATGGAGGAGTTCCAATTCTAGCAAAACATCCCTAGTGTGTGAGCTTTCTAATGGTATGTAATTTGCTTTTATAAAAAAAAAACTTTAAGAGTTATTTCATAATTTTATCAAGTAGGAAATTTTTGACGATTCTCTACCTTTACGGAAAGTTAAATGTTTTGCGAAATTTAATACTGCAAAGTTGGTAAAAATTAAATGATCGATTGAAATTATGCTGTATCAGTTAGGTGCGTTAATGAAACAATTAAATAATTTTAAATAATTTATTTAAATAATAAATTACAGATGTTCAAATTGACGCCCTTCATTTACAATACAGGTGCGGCATCTACGTCTGATTTCTACAGTTTTTGTGCGCAGCAGCATCTCCTGTCGCAGATTCAGTGTGAATGTCTGGGCAGGAGTGATTGGCGATAAGCTAATAGGGCCTCATTATTTGCCTGACAACATCAATGCGAACAACTACTTGGATTTTTTTAATAAATGATTTACCACCATTAGTGGAAGAAGTGTTCCAAGTAGACATAAACAGGCCTATTGTCTTTCAACACGATGGTTGCCCAGCTCACTTTAGTCTAATTGTACGTGAGCATTTGGATATCGTGGATTGGCAGGGGAGGACCAATTCCCTGGCCTCCGCGATCGCCCGACCTCACTCCGCTCGATTTTCACGTGTGAGGAAGGGCAAAGGAACTAGTTTACACTACAGAAGTTGAAAGTCGAGAAGATGAGATAAATCGAATTAATGCTGCTTTCGAAGTTATGCGATAGGAGATGCTGCTGCGCACAAAAACTGTAGAAATCAGACGTAGATGCCGCACCTGTATTGTAAATGAAGGGCGTCAATTTGAACATCTGTAATTTATTATTTAAATAAATTATTTAAAATTATTTAATTGTTTCATTAACGCACCTAACTGATACAGCATAATTTCAATCGATCATTTAATTTTTACCAACTTTGCAGTATTAAATTTCGCAAAACATTTAACTTTCCGTAAAGGTAGAGAATCGTCAAAAATTTCCTACTTGATAAAATTATGAAATAACTCTTAAAGTTTTTTTTTATAAAAGCAAATTACATACCATTAGAAAGCTCACACACTAGGGATGTTTTGCTAGAATTGGAACTCCTCCATCATTTTTTTTTAATGCAAGTTGAAATTAACATTTAAGTACCTATTTAATAATATCTTTCTGTAAGTTTGAGGACTCACAACTTTTTTTCTAGCTAACATCTGAACAAAGCAATAATTTTATAGGAATCTGCCAACATCAAAGATTAAAAAAAGAAAACAAAATATTGCCTGTTTTACCCATTATTAATAAAATTTGCACTTTAAAGTTTAGAAAGTGGTGAAACAAGAAAAAAGAAGAAAAAAAAAATTAAAAATACCCAGTGGGCCAGGGCCAAATAAATTAGGGCTGAGTAAGTAGCAGATGACCCCACCTATCCACCATATTCCTATGTTCAACGTTCTGCCAAACACCCTGTATATTATACCTACCACAGGCCCCAGCGAAACACAACCATATTGTGTATTGAATATTGGGAATTGTTTTTATTTTGTGGT
Source organism: Agrotis exclamationis (assembly GCA_950005045.1). Classification (NCBI taxonomy): domain Eukaryota; kingdom Metazoa; phylum Arthropoda; class Insecta; order Lepidoptera; family Noctuidae; genus Agrotis; species Agrotis exclamationis. Next base: position 14,691,274 of record OX465428.1, read on the forward strand.
AAAATCATTAAATGAGTCTCTTCCACCCAGGGTGATCCTTCAATAGCCCTTTACGTTCCAGGATCATGGTTACCTGTCGAGACAGCCCCGCGCCCATTTAGATTGTGGTGCGATTATTTTTTTATTATTTTTGGACAGCATATTTAGACCGGGATAAAAAGTCTCCTATGTGTTAATCCAAACTATAACTTACCTCTATGGCAAGTTTCACCAAAATTCTTTTAGCCTTTCTGTCGTAATTAAGTAACTTAAACATCCATCTAAACATCCAAACTTTCGCATTTATGATTTTAGTAACGACTATGAAGGATATAGGTAATGGATAAGAATCCTTACGAAGATTATAAAACACAAAATAAGTAATTCACGAAACAGTTACAATAATTAATGGTCAATTAATAATATTAACACTTCAATTCATAATATTTTATGAAGATTCTTCTTTAATGGCCATTTCAGGCCTCCTTTTCTACGCTAGTTGAAAGTGGACGCGGTTTTCTGAATATTATCCAGTCATCTTCCAATTGGTATATTACCTCACTTGTGCTGCTTTGTCCTGCGACATTCATTCCTGTATTTAATTATTATCAGCAATGCGCAGTAATTAAGTGTACTGTGTTATTAACAACGCGCTGGAATATCCAAACAGGGCCGGAGCTAGGAGGGGCGGTTTGGGGCAATGCTGAGAACACAGCGACTTGCACTACAGAGTAAGATCTTATGACTGAAACCGACACAAACATGTGGAAGGTTCTTATGAAGAGAACTGGATTTTTCTGTGCTAATAAATGTGACTTTGGGACACCCCGACACGGACAGGTTAGGTTCGAAGAGGATGGCTGGTTTTGAAAGACCCCACCATCCCCTTCGTGTTAGGTTACTTTAAACCTAGAACGCAGAAGTAGCTAAGAGGAATTCCCTGAACTGTCCTTCGTCTTCGTCATCAGACCCCTAATAAAACTAAACAGTTACAAGTCATCTAAGTAGGTGTAAAGTTCTTATCAATACAAATTAATCAAGCTCAAACACAAGATAGCTGCTGGCTGTGAATCGTTGAGGAGTTCCCTCGACTGCCTCTCGGCTCCATCATCAGATATACGCCAGACCTTTATTAAATTGTAGTGTTTTGAAATACCTAATGAAAAATAATAATTTACCTACTAAATCAGTCGACGCCTACTCCTTACTGTTAAGGAGTTGTACCTTCCATCATCAGCTCAGCTACATGAGATGATGATTACTATGCGCAAGTACTTAAATTATTTCATAATACACTCGAGAGCAATGAATCCGGGTCACTTAAAGAATGTTAAAAATCTCGGAAACTAAAAATGATAGGTTAATGCAATAAATTGTATTTAATAGACAATGTAATACTCCTTAAATGAAAGTAAAAAAAATATGAGTCACCATACATTTTATTAACACAAAATTACATAAAGAAAAAAACTGCTGATCTCTCCTTAAAACAAAAATAGGAAACATGAAATTTTTAAACTTTATTACGATTTTCTTGAATTTTAATACTTCGTTTTGCCTCCTCGTGCTTCCATTACTGCGTTTACGCAGTTTGGCATGCTGTATACCAAGTTCCTTATACGATTATGGGGAATATTCTCCCATTCCTCTGTGAGAGCAATTTTGAGCTCACGAAGCGTCATTGGGGGAGGGTTTCGTTGTTTTACGCATCTGCCTAGCTCGTCCCAAGCATGCTCGATCGGGTTGATATCCGGGCTGCGCGCTGGCCACTCCATACGAGTAATGTTCATCTCTTGAAGGTAGTCATTCACAATCCTACCTGTATGAGGTCGGGCATTGTCATGCATAAATATAGCATCCTCACCTAAATTGACCATAAATGGACCAACGTGATCATTGAGGATTTCTTCCACATATCTTACGCTAGTTAAAGAGCCGTTTTCTATGATCACCAGCTCTGTGCGACTTTCAGAAGAAATTCCGGCCCACACAAGTACAGACCCACCACCGTAGGCTACTTTTTCTTCGATGCATGCTTGCTTGAATCTTTCCCCTGGTCTTCGATACACTCTGTGTCTTCCATCGTGCTTGTAGAGCATTAATTTTGATTCGTCGGAGAACATAACTTTTGACCAATCTTCAATACTCCAATTTACGTGGCTCTGAGCATATCTTAGTCTTGAAATACGATGCCCACGCTCCAGTTTAGGGCCGTTTGCAGGTCTAAGGGGTTTTAAGTTAGATTCAGCAAGCCGACGTCTTACTGTCCATGCACTTGGGTTACTTCCTCCGAGGCGTTGAAACTGATTGGTGAGTTCAGTTCCTATGAGAAAGCGATTTCGATGCATGGTGTTCACCAAGTATCGGTCTTCTCGTGCTGTGGTACACCTGGTTCTGCCCGTTCCTGGTCAGCGTAGGTTAGAACCAGTTTCTTCGTAACGTCGGAGAACTCTTTGTACTGTTGACAGCGACACACCGACAGTCCTGGCTGTATCGCGCTGACTCCGGCCGGTTTCCAGCATTGTAAGTATTCTGGTGCATTCTTCAGGCGTAAGCGACATAATTTCAGCTTGAATAATGAATATAGAGCACTATCAACATGGTTTATGTACCCACATAAATAATCTGTCATTTGATTTGATTTTGACAAACAAAAGCAAAACCAAATGCTGTAATTTCGTAGTTCCATCTTCGAAAGTGGCCCTTTTTCAAATTTGATTTTTTTATGATATAACTTTACAATAACTAAGAAGTTTTAATACCTTCATTTAAGGAGTATTACATTGTCTATTAAATACAATTTATTGCATTAACCTAGCATTTTTAGTTTCCAAGATTTTTAGGATTCTTTAAGTGGCCCGGATTCATTGCTCTCGAGTGTATGTGTGGGCCAATAAAATTTGAGGGTTGCCCTCGATTTCTCCAGGATCCAATCATCAGATATTGAAATGGTGACAATGGGCCCACACGGGAAGCACCAGCTTTCAAATAAAAAAAGAATCATGAAAATCGGTTCACCCAGTCGCAAGTTATATTACGAGTTAACAAACATAGAGTCAAGTTAGAGTGAACAGGATTCTTCTGGGTAAGCTCGCTCCATCGTCGACCTTGTCTTAGTCATTCCTGACCTAGACTAAGGTCAAGAGCAAACCCATATTACATAAAAAAACCGATTTGATAACCTCCTCCTTTTTTTGAAGTCGGTTAACAAAGTAGCCAAGTTCAGTAAACAATTTTATCAAACCTTCGAGACAGAGAGAGATGCGAGATACTAACTCGTATATGTTGGTACTGTGGCAATTTTTTTATGGATAATCAAATGAGTCCTCCCGTCCTGTATGGAGCTAAAGAGACTGTTAGACTCTCTATACTAACTAAAACCACGCAGTTCAATTGCTCTTTGTGTCTCAGGACCGTGGTAATCATATAAGTCATAAGACATTGTCACGATTTGTACTTTGTGGCCTTCAAGACAATTTTACGAACATGATGAGTCCCGAAATTTCGCAAAGCTTGCCCTTAAGCTGAACATGTTGAGGCAACCAAATTATTATATCAAAAAATTCCATTACCTAGTAATATTACTTACTTTTTGGTATATACTTGTATGTGTGTATTACTTTTGAGTAATGAGGTCGTATTATCAATCATAATGTTATGTATACATACAGGACATAGTAACTCATTGATTTCACTTACGCATGCCACAGTTCTAATTTCAGAGTAGTTATTTTGAGCATGTTTTGAGTATCAGAAATTGGTCCAATTTGCCCGTATTGTACTTTGATAGCTGAAGTTTTTGTAATCCCAAAAATGGGTGATTAGGATTTATTTGTGGCGTAGTCTGAGTGGGTTTAATAAAATAAATGGTTTCAAATGAGCTATGTTACTTAGCGAAAATTTTTACAAAATCTTTTCGTTTTATAATATTGCCTTTTACAGAATTGACCTTCATAATTTCTGGCTTACCTATTCTATAAATTAGGATTCTACCAAATTCAATTTGACGCAAAACGAATTTTCTGCCCATTCAGATTTAGAATTTGATAAAAAATGTAAGTTTTTTATTAATTAATAATACCAACTAAGGCCATAGAAACTCAAAAATAATAAATAAGAATAGCATAATTATAAACTCCATAAACACTTCTAAGTATTTAATTTATCCTATAATTAAGAAAGTGTGTAAGGATGGATGTAGGTATTTTGTTACTCTTTCACGCACAAACTACAGAAAGAATTTTGAAAAAATTGCTTGAATTATTATTAACAAGATACATTTCATCCCATTATTCCCGTGGCGATACAAAAAGTGGGCGACGCCGTGGACGTAAACTAGTGATATTTTATTTTTATTCATAAAGTTTATTAATGAAGATCGAATAGCCACAGAGAGTAATTAAAGTTTTATAATGTAATGATTTAATTAGTGCCTAAAATAAAAAACGGCCAAGTGCGAGTTGGACTCGCCCATGAAGGGTTCCGTAGCAGCAAGCATAGATTAGAGATATAATTATATTGAGATTAGTAAGTAATATACACAAACAATAAAAATAACTTTGTTTTTCATAATATTTGTATGAATGGCAAAGTTATATTTGCGGTTTTTGAAAATGTACTATATCTCAAAAACTGCTAACTGTATCTCATCCAAACCAATTTTCGTTGGTAGTTTTGGTTGAGGTCTACATTGTATATTTTTTTTAGTTTTATCATTCTCTTATTTTAGAAGTTACGGGGGGGGGGGACACTTTTTACCACTTTGGAAGTGTCTCTCGCGCAAACTGTTCAGTTTAGAAAAAAAATATGTTAGTAACCTCCATATCATTTTTAAAGACCTATTCATAGATACCCCACACGTATGGGTTTGGTGAAAATTTTTTTTTGAGTTTTAATTCTAAGTACACCCCCCAAAATTTGTTTTGTTTTGATTTTTGTGTGAAAATCCTAATGCGGTTCACATAATACATCTTTCTACCAAGTTTCAACAGGATAGCTCTTATACTTTCGACAAAAAGTGGCTGTGACATACACGGACAGACAGACAGACATGACGAATCTATAAGGGTTCCGTTTTTGCCATTTGGCTACGGAACCCTAAAAACTAGTGTAGGTATAACTAAAAACCTCGTTGTTTAATGATCGGGTACACGATATTTAACTAGGGATTTAAATAATAATTATAAGAAATCTAAAATTTCCCATACAATTAAAAAAATTGTAGCTACTTACGTAGAAGTATCCAACAAGGCGTCTACTATACAAAAAGACAGTTCATGAATCTCAATTATGAAACATCTAACATTTCTTTGCTCTTATCTTAGTACCGGGGCCCCGCGGCCTTTACAAAGCCGTCTCTAATACTATTTTCATCCACTTTCCTTTGTGTTAGCAACTCTGAGAGACTCTTATTTTCTTTGTCATAAATTCGCTTGACAAACAAAGGCTTCCCAATTCTGATCCGACCGTATCAATCCATTTTCCCCGGTAAGGAAAACATCAAGTAACCCAATCCCAGACAGCAACCAGGGCCGTTTTTACCTGCTGGTGGCCGGGGCACTTTATAGGATATTTAGGCCCCACACCACACTTCATGGGATTTTTTTTAGCGTGGTAAAATCATCAAATGAGTCCTCCCACACAGGGCGGGAGGGACTGTCAGACTTGTAATGACTAAAATCCACGGTGTTCTTTCAACAGCCCTTTACGTTCCAGGGTCACGATTTCCAGATGAGACAGTCCCGCGAATGGGATACGTTAGGTTTGCTTTTAATAAAATTCTAAGATTTATCTACACTAATTTTATAAAGAGGAGAACTTTGTCTTTTTGTTTGTTGGTTTGTAATGGATAAACTCAAAAACTACTGGACCGATTTCAAAAATTCTTTCACCAGTTGAAAGCTACTTTGGTCCTGAGTGACATAGGCAATAAGGGGGGGGGGGGCGAGCGAAGCCGCTGGGAAAAGCTAGTATATTATAAACATGTAGAAAAACTAACGAATCATGAGATCCTAATACGTGGGTGCAAAAAAGAGCGTAGTGAGCACGAAAATATAAAACCCTCTTGCGTTAAATAATCTACCTAAGTCCATGGTTTTCTGCTATTATGCTATAATGGTCACAGAAATTCGGGGCCCCTAAGGATACCGGGGGCTTGGGTCTGGATCTAGAGCACCCATCAGAAAATCCGACCCATTTTTTTAGCGTGGTAAAATCATCAAATGAGTCCAAAGTCCACCCATTACTGTCAGACTCGTACTGACTAAAATCCACGGTGTCCTTCAGTAGCCCTTTATGAAAAATCCGGCCCTGGGTATAATAAATCAATATAGATGTGTACCCATCAGTGAGAAATGGAGCTGGCTCACCACCTGTTACGTTTAACTCACCCTGCATAAGGAAAAAGGTAATTCATGCTAATTTAGTCATCGGCTTTATGTAAACAGATGAATATCGTTCAGGTAAGCGAGCAGATGATAGGAAATGTACAAAAACTTTTTTTTTTCAAGAATATAGACTACTCAAGAATAAAGACCGTCTAAATGAACTGAAAAATTGGATTCTTACTTTTATGACGGCCTAAAGTATCGAATACCGATAACGTGACTTGTATAAGTGACTCTTCGAGACGAATTTACGAGAAAGGAGCAGGGTGAATGTGGAGCCTATGGAACTATAACAATGAGCAATTTTGTATTGTCCTTCATTGCGCATCCTCGCTCTCCGAATGGAGTAGTAAGGACTGTCATACTAAAAAACCACTGGTTCCTTTGTGTTCCAGGGCCGCGCTAACCTTCTGCAATTTATTTTATTTATTTATTTTATAAAAATATTTGAAAGTCCAAATAGATGCGCGCCTTAAAGATAGGGCCAAATCCCTATCTTTAAGGCGCGCATCGATTTGGACTGGTCGAAAATCGGAGGGAGAGCTAAATCGATTGGGATTAGCTTCCAGTCAATACAACTGTACCCTTCTTTTTTTTTTTATCGTGGTAAAATCATCAAATGAGTCCTCCCACCCCGGGCAGGGCGGGAGGGACTGTCAGACTTGTACTGACTAAAATCCACGGTGTCCTTCAATAGCCCTTTATGTTCCGGGGTCACGGTAATGGTATAAGTCCCGCGACCCCGGCAGGCTTTGGCCCTCTAGAGAGGGGGCCCCGTCATTATGCTGCCGCTCTTTGAGGCGCGCGTGGAACACGATGCGCCGTCGACCCGGGACAACTGTACCCTTAGCACGAGTTTTCACTCTTTTACTTTACAGCGTCTTTTCAGTATTTACAGCGTTTCTTATAGGTATGAAAAAATGGAACAGCGCCTCTGGTGTGCGAAGAAGGAACTAATTTTTTCCTTGAAAATTGTCAATTCGAAATTGTCAAAGTTCCAGTTTACTTTACGTCTCAAATACTGAAAACTCGTGCTAAGGGTACTGAATACCAATATTTTACATGGAGTGACAGTAAATCTGTCAGCTGACTTCAATAACCCAGTTAGCAGTTATGACCGATGCAGGTGACTAAGTGACTAATTTAGGTACTAATTATGGGTCAGTGCAAACGGAGACGCGACGAAATGTGTGCCTTTTGCCGTAGTACATATATAAACTTAGAGTTTGAGTCGCTATTAAAAAGTGCGTCTTGCTCCGTGTCGGCGCAGCCGGGCGGCGTCGGGCGTCGCGTCGTGCAACGACGACATCGCGTCTCGATGTGCATTGACCCTAACAGGTAAGGAATAAGGAACGATACTTAGGGCTGATTTTTCAATTGTCAGATAACTTTTATCTGAGGAATAAAAATAACGTTTTGACATATTTTCTATAGATAAGCTGTCAAACCGCGCTTTTTATTCCTCGTATAAAATATATCTGACTATTGAAAAATCAGCCCTTAGTAAAACATTATATTTGTATTTTTTGTTAAAATCTTTATACAGTTAATAATATTTACAATTATGAAGATTTTCCAGAACAGCTGCTATGTGAGTCTGAAACAAAAAATATACAAATCAATGACTATAACTTGAGTTGTTTTCATTAAAATAACGAGGCATTGTTAAAAGATAACCTAGGTACTGACAATCTATCTGCAAACCTAGAATTACATAAGTAACAGTAGATACTAGCTGGTACTGAAACAAGTTTTTTTTTAATGACACATGCGTCTTGTTTTATTTTTCCCTCACACACAATCACTTGTTTGTCTTCAATGGTTTTTTTTTAAATAAATATTAATCACTAGCTATGGCCCGCGGTTTCACTCCCGTTACTGTGCTCCTATCAGTTTCAGTAGTTTCTGAGATAGCGCATACAACGAAAAAACAAACTCTTCAATGTTATAATATTAAGATTACTTATCTCCTGCTTGACCTGATTCGTATAAGAAATAACGACACAAATATGCCTATTCCGAGTTTCAAAATTCTTCGAAATGGGATAATTACAGCGATTGAGTCGCCAATTTTGAGCAAACAAGGCATCGCCAGCCTAGCCCTCGACGGTATATTTTTAAGGTCCCGTTAGAAACGAGAGATCCACATCAAAAAGATTCTAAAAACGGATACTCGGAAGGGATAAAAGGGTAGTTGTGGCAACACTTTAGTCTCTCAAAATGTTGCCAAACTAAATCCTACCTTTCTATATCATTTTACAGGCAACAAAGTGAGAGGTTGTTAAACGTCCTATCTATAATCTAAAAATGAATCGCTGAATGTGTTGCTAAGCGCAAATCTCGAGAGCAGCTGAACCGATTTTGCAAATTCTTTTTTTATAAGTACTTAATTATAACTTGAAGTGCAAGGATGGTTCTTACGGAGAGAAAAAAAAATGCCTGAAAAAGTCTAAAAACAACACTTTAGGTATTACTGGAGGGGTTCCGGGAACGCAAAACAGCGGTACGAAGTTTGCCGGGCCAGCTAGTTGCTAAAATATTAAAATAAAGTGTTTATTTTGCCTCAACCGCAAGTTTTTAAGTGAGGGATAGGTAAGGTAAGCAGCTGGTTGTCCCAAGCTAAATTCAAACCTGTAAGTAAGTCCGGACAGTATTTGATGGTGTGGGCCAGGTCGCCGGTGGCGCCACAGCGGGGACAACGGTAACCGCGGAGTACTGGACACCTCACGCGACCACGTACGTCCCGAAGCGCGTGTGATGTGTACCAAAATGACGGCTTACCGTTGTTCTTGCAAAATGCACATTCCTGTTAAAAAAGATAGGTATCATCTATAGCGAAAATATTTGCATTAAGTATTATTTATTATACATATTTTTTTAAACTTTTCTCCACACTAGGCGAAGCACAAAAAACGCACCCTAAGGTGGGTACAGATTGGTGCAATGCAACATGTAATGTAAAGGTGGGTACAGATTGGTGCAATGCAACATGTAATGTAATATTCTGCCTTACATTGCATGTTCCCTGCTGCCTTGGACGTGTGGCGCGCGCGGTACGCGCATTGACTACGAATCATTCGAGAACATCTGTTCCCGCATTTCGTTACATCATCGTCATCACTCCACGCACCCTCTTTCACCGCCATGATCGTTGCGCATGCGAACGAAACGAACGACCGTCCACGGCTGAGTCCTGCGCACACCGCGCGCCCCTTTGTGTTCGTACTAAAAACCGACAAATCTCGGATCGAGCCGCGCATGAGTTGTAACGCTCGGAGCGTGCGCGACCCAGGCGCAGTTCGTGCGCGCGAGGCGTCCACACTATGGGAATCCTGTTACATTACATGATACATTGCAGCAATGTGGACCTCAAATTCTTGCATTGCATGTTGCATTACATGTTGCATTGCACCAATCTGTACCCACCGACTACACTCAACTCACATACACAAACATAGGGTTGCCAGGTCTTAAAACCGTAAAACCGGACAGACTAGTCAGTTTAGTCGGACATTAAGGTGAAAAGACCGGATGCCTTATTTTTTTTGTCGAATGGAACGACCAATTTTTTAAACAAAAAAAAAGTGAAGTACGTGTGTGGTATGTGTCAACTAAACAAAATTCCTCTCGCGGTGCAACGCAAGCGAGCGCGGCTAGTAATAGTAATAGTCTGCTAGCTTGGGATACCTAACGATATAAGGTGAAGCGGGCGGAGCGGAAACCAAATTATGACTAATATAAAAAAATATGAAACTCCCTAATTTGACCGTACACGCAACCATAAAGCCAGACTGTGTCCGGCTTTATCCGGACGCCTGGCAACGCCACAGCAACGCTACACAAACAACCAAATCCTGAACGACCTCAGACCTGTAGGTTACAAATATTTGCTCGCAATATGCAACGCAGCAGTCGTTCGCTCAACCAATGCGCAAACCGCGCGCGTCGTCAATATTCAAATGTAAAAGTTACGATTTCGTATTCTTTAAAACCTCGGAATCTTCTCAATAAACCAACTTTCACGCCATTCATCATCATCATCATCATCATCATCATCTCAGCCATAGGACGTCCACTGCTGAACATAGGCCTCCCCTTTAGATCTCCACATATACCGGTTGGAAGCGACCTGCATCCAGCGCCTTCCGGCGACCTTTATAAGGTCGTCTGTCCATCTTGTTGGTGGAAGTCCTACGCTGCGCTTGCTAGTCCGCGGTCTCCACTCTAGCACTTTTCGATCCATCCCCATCGGCCATCTGCTCTGCGAGCAATATGGCCTGCCCATTGCCACTTCAGCTTGCTAATCCGGTGGGCTATATCGGTGACTTTAGTTCGTCTACGGATCTCCTCATTTCGGATTCGATCACGTAGAGAAACACCGAGCATAGCCCTCTCCATAGTTCGCTGAGCGACTTTGAGCTTTGACTTTCACGCCATTCGATATACATTAATGCAGACCACTTATGTATGATATTCTCTAAGTTGTCGTCGACGGGCCGCGCTGATACAAAACCAGTAAGCCATTAAAGAATAGCACCCTAGCACTGGCTGAACTAGAAAAGTACAATTAATATACGGTTAATACACCAGAAAGATTAACCAGCTAGGCAGCTATGCTATTCTCTATAAGAAATCGCTGGACACTACGATATGCTCTTCGACGTCATCGTGCAGCGCGAGCAATGAGTGCCAGTGTCGCTGGCAATAGCTTAGTGAAAAGCAAACTCTAGTCTCAAAGTGGCGCGGGCGTGAGCGCTGCTGCTGCTGAGTTGTCATGAGGCTGTGAGAGTCATGCCAGTGTGGGAACGAGATGGCGCTAGACGACTTGTATAGCTATGTCTCTTTTCCACAGTGGAACTCTCGCTTTAAGACGTCATGGTAGGCCACCAGAAGGTTATAACTCTAATTTCTGAACGCTACATTAAAATTTAAGAATCGAATTTTAAAACTTACCAAATATCTTTGGGTGATCATCCTCTGTCTACGTAAGACATCAGCATACTGCATCAGCAGTTCCAGCTGATGAGGAGTTAGGGAGAGCAGAGCTGCTTCATGCTGCAGCACTATGTCTTTGAAACCATTGGGGTTCTGTGATGGGGTCGACACTGAGGCTGGTGGAGTGTGTACTTCCTCTGTAAAAAGGTTAATAAATTTCTCAAGTTACTTTTGCTTGTGCACGGCACTGTTTATTTTTAAGCACGCGTAGTTTCTCGACGGAAGAATCGACAAAATGACAGAATAATTTCTAGTAGTGCCAAGCCTGTTCTGATCATCACTATATTATGGAACATGGTACCCTTTTTCATGTTAACATTTTATTAAACCTAACTTATTTGTAGCCTTGAAAAGTGAGAGCGACCTCCGTATTTTTTTTTAAACTTGAAATAAAATATCCTGGGAATAAAATTACTTAAGAATTAATTTAATTTAATATGTTTAAAAGTGAACCGTGTGACTAAAAAACTCGCTATAGGCTGTGAGCTCAGCAACTCAAATACAGCTTTTGGCGAGAAAAAAATTAAACCGACTTGAGAACCTCTTCCTTTTTGGAAAATAAGTAACTTTCTCGTATTCAAATTAGTAATCGATGTTGGTTATCGGTTCAAAAAAAAAACTAAGGCAAAAAAAATATGGCGCCTAAAACAGACCCGCCCCATTTGAATGTTGTATGCGAAAAAGGACGCCAATAGAAAATATAACGTCGAAAAAGAAAAGGGCTGATGTCAAAGTTTCTTGCTTCTCGCTACGCTAATGAAGAGAACCGTATAGAACATTGTTTTTGATTCTGCATGGTTTTGTATTAAACATGTTTTAGATGTATATAATCCGATGTTCCTCTAGCTAGATGAATTTAATCCAACGACCCTCTACCTAGCAAGATGGCGTCAATCAAAATATGTTTGCTGTGACGCTAGATTACATCAATTTAAAACATGTTATATTTATTCATCACCGCCCACTTCTCATAAGCAAAAAAAAAAATGCCTTAAGCCATCTTAGAACCCAATCTACATTTATGTACTAAATTATAACTCATATTCGCATTTATAATATTAATTGGTTTGCATAAATTAGTATGTTCGTTAATGAAATGGTTAGTCAATAAACGCCCCTAGCTGTTTAACGGGTTTAATTGAGAAAGGTACACATGGTACAATTTAGAATAGATTGGGTAATACATGTAATCAGACAAAATGGATTTGCTATTCAATTGAAATCATTTATTTCAAGAAGGCCAGTTACATGCACTTTTGAATTGTCAAAAGACAAAAAATACAAATTCTATAAAATTAGCTATGGTGCCTACAGTCCCAGTCACAAGACATAATAATTGTAAAAGTACTGTAGGTGCAAAGCGTAGATCTCTATGGAGAAGAACGAGCAAGAAACTCCATTGAAATTCTTTTGAATCACTGTGCTATGGGTGTCTACCACGCCATCACATTAAATCTTAAAAATCGAATTTTAGGATTTTATTTTTGTTTCATTTGTGTTTCCTTCGTCATTTCAAAGCATTCGAACCCAGACAGGATATGTACAAACCCACTGCCGATCGGGGTTATTAGTTATTACTAAAGAGCAAAGGCCACCACGTTATATGTGGCCATAGCTCAAATAGTCCACCAGTGAAGCATTTTCAAATTCTACTAAGTCTGAATCACCTTTGATTTACACCTAAGAGCAACCTTTTTTTAAGCTATTGCATAGCTTTTATCGCGGGCTCTAAGCGCGGCGCGGCGGCGCGGCGACCGAATCAAAAAACTTCCAAAAACCTAAGGAAAATACCTGACACCACGCATCGTCTAACATCGTTTTAGTTCGGGAGACTTCGGCAATCATAAAAATAACCGTCTTATAAACAATTTAAGCTACAAAACTTTTTTTTTTAAAAGTACCGACTTCAAAACAAATACAAAAATGTTTAAAATAACTTTTCTTTCGGAAGTCGGTCGCAATATTCAATGACACAACAAAACAAGGCACCGACTTCCGAAAAAAAAGTTATTTTAAACTTTTTTGTATTTGTTTTGAAGTCGGTACTTTTTTTTTTTAAATGTTTTTATTTTACCCTTTTTAGTTTAATTATTACATATTCAACCCAAATTCTTGTAAAATACAAAATTTTCTTACATTTATGCACTAATCTTGTAATCCGTCACAACATAAAAAAATCCATATCTCTAAAACTACTGAACCGATTTTGATGAAGCTTGCAGTGTACCCTTAGTTGAACAATACCTAGTACAACAAAAAAAGAATTACTTAAATCGAACTTATAGTTCCGGAGATATGCGTGCACAAACATAAAAACATACATACATACATACACTTATGAAATTTGGCACATTTGTTCAGACGCTGATATAGACTAACATATATGAAAACTGGGCAGTTCTGATAATATTACATACATACGGTCGAATTGATAACCTCCTTTTTTTTGAAGTCGGTAAAAAGGAGTTTTCACAATGAAACCTACTTATAAAATTCGTCTACAACAAAGAAGTTCTTTATTACGTAGTGCACCGTCCACAAACATTTTAAATAAATTATATTCTCGTTAAATATCAAAGACTAATAAACACGGTAGGCGGTTTTGTTATTTTAAAATAAAATAAAAATGTTATGCAATAGCTTCACCGCGGCAGTCAAAAAAAATACATGTGACACCCGGACCACATGTATTTTTTTTATTTTTATGTACGCATAAAATACTTTTTATGTAGATTAATAATACCTAATTTGAGTGGACTCTAATGCTAGTCAGCAAAAATACACCAGATTTCCAGTTTCTCCAGAATATTCTAAAATCACACAAAGTAGAATGAAACCCGTTCTTTTATTATTATATTAATAAAACTTTAAAAACAATCGTGTCACATAGTTGTTTATTTCACATGTTATCGTGTGTGAATTTTAATCAAGACCTTTCGTAATTTTTTGCATCAACCATTATTAAAAGAGTTTGCAAAATGTGTGCCAATAACGCTTATTTATTCTGTGGAACGTTGAAATTATATCTTAGTTATGTTAACGGAGATAAAGGCGTTCACAAGAAACTTTAGAGGCAGAATCAACATCATAAAGGTCACAGTTGCCAGGCCATATAGTCCCGCTATATCTAGAATCGACAAAGGATCGGTACTTCAACGACTTTATGTGTACTGTTTATTTATATATTTGACATTGCGGTTCATTGTTGACAAGATTTTGTACTCAACAAAATAATTAATTATGTTCCTGTGTACCTATAACGTTCTGTAACGATGTGTACCGACCTTTCTTGTTCTCAATGACAACGTTCTCGGGACATGTATTCACGGCATCAATAGCTTTGTCTTTCGAATGCACCGTCACCTGCGCTTCTAGTACGGCGGGATCCAGTTTGACTGCTTCCAAAGCATCTGCAAGACAAACATAATTGAGAATGTTGAATATTATTACACGTTTATTGAGAAGAATTTGGATTCACTGGACAATGCTTTCTCAATACCGAAGCGTGAACAAAGTTAGAGGGGATGTAAATACAAACTGGTTAAAATTGAACCATTTTCCTAAGTAAATTAATGTATTTTATTAGCAATGGGATCTGCATATTTTAAGTATTTTTGGTAACCATGAATTACAGACCTTGCTTGACATTGCCACCGAGAGGACCACTGTTTTCATTGCATATGCCCTGAAAACAAGATTTACATGAAAACAATTGAATTTACATGAAAAGAAACGAACGATTGATTGATTGATCCATTAGCTGGAATGAAAACTAGGAACATGGTCTATTCCGTTCCTGCGCTACGGGATGCTGTATTGGATGGAAAAATGTTAACATGGTGAATGAATGTGTATGCCATGTCAATGATGAACATTACTCCATTGCTAATACAGCGTTTACATTGGAATTCAGTATTTCAGTGGTCGCTGGATCTACTAGATAAATTCAGCCTTAAGATGGCATATTCTGAAAGTTGGCAACATCGCAAATAGCTGTCAAATATTAACAAGTACTAATTAATTTAGCAATGTCATTGTATGGAAACAAGAAATATTGCTCTGTAGTGCACTAAAAAAATGATAAGGGAATGCAATAAGTAATATCGTAACACCGAATATATAGTTTTAGATGTAAAAAAAGTATTTGGAAACCTTCCAATTGCCTTTTTTACAACTGAAACGGTGACAACATCAAATGTAGTGTTTTAATTGCATTCCTATATAAACTTTGCAGTGCACTACAGAGCCATATTTCTTATTTTCATACAGTAAATTTACCAAATTAGTTAAAACTTGTAAATATTTGACAGCTATTTGCGACGTTGCCAGCTTTCTGGTTATGCGCCCTTAAAAGCGCTATTAACGCAAAAATTGCAGCTTTTTTTAACTAAGATTCAAAGGTATTGGCAGAGGAACTAACTAAATTTGAAAAGCTTTCCTTCATTTCCTTCTTACGTATGCTTTCCTGAATGTAAATTGCTTTGACTGATCAGTGACAAGACAAATAGATAACAAAGGGGATCAGAACGGAATGATAAATTACAGTGAATCAGTTAAAATTGACAGTGGATCGGTGTGGGGGATCAGGTGCCCTACCATGAACTGTTAACGCGATCCAGTTTAGGCTGTGGGAAAAAGATGGCGCTAGACGACTTGTATATAGCTCTGTCCTTTTCCCACAGCCTAAACAGGATCGCGTTAAGATCTTGTGGTAAGGCCCCAGACCGGAATAACTCAACTTATCTGTCTTAACAGCCGTTATAAAAATGTCGGTCAAGTGGCGTAGTATATTTTCCCTCCCCTTAATTTATTTTTTCTTAATTGCCTGTATTTTTTAAACTTTGTTTTGTTTTTTGTTTTGCGCGGCTATTGCACTCTCTGAACATTTCAAATCTAAATTTTACGGTTTCAAAGATTCAACCCTGTGACAGACAGACAACAGACAAACGGCAGAAACTTAAAGTGTATGGTTAAGACCATTTTGAAAAAAATAACTACCTGCCAGTGTAACTTTTATGACGAGTACATAATATACTGAATAATCCGGTTTCTATACATTGCTCATTTAAAAAATTAATTTATCAAATGAAGATAATGTAATGCTTAATTAATTTTAATTACTTACCTTAAGAAAACTAAAAGGTGATTCCAAGTCAGAAGACCTACGAGAAATTAATGAATTCACGTCCATTATTCGGTTTAAGATATCAACTAAAATAATAAAGGTACTTCAGAGAGGTTTTCTGAAAAGACCAATGGTATTTCAAATAATTAATGCTAAAAGCTAACTCAGTTGAAATGTTTCAAACACTTGATAGCTGTAACTCACAGATGACAAGGAAGTATTTCGAAGTGACTTTAAAGTGGGTAGATTAAAAACAAACTATTTAAACGAAGAAGGGTATTTATGATATTATATCTATAAGGAAAAAAACTTTTTTCCTTATCTATGACAGCAAACAGCAACTCCGATCTAGAATCGATCAAAACCTTGTTTCCTTGAACTTGTTTCTTTACTGCAATTTTATTAAATCGTAGTTATTATTTTTAGCGATGGGTAGCTATAGCCATAACTAGCCAAATACCGGCTATGAGCAAAATAGCCACGGCTATGATATCCGTCAACACGATAGCTAGCTATCGGCTACTGGTTGGCTAGATAACTGATAAGTTATGACATAGCCGCGTAGACACTGGCAGCCGCGTAGCCGCTCGTAGCCTCGTAGCCGCGTAGCCGCCACGGAGTATAGCTAACTGCTACGTTTTGTAGCCGTCCCGGTATTCGGTAGCCGGGTAGCTAGAGTAGCCAAAAAAGCCGATAGCTGTGTGCGCGCTCGCTGCGCTATGCGTGTGCGATCTTTATATTGGTATCGTCCATCTTTTTCTCACAATATTCACAAAATAGATTAGACAAAGAGCATTATACTTGTAATTTCGTTCGTTTAATAAACGAACTTATGAAATGCGATGATTAGAAAGGTGGTTAGTTACCGTCAGGTTGAAAATAAATAAATATTTGATAGTTAGTATTTTGGTTATTGTGACCTCCGAGAGGAAATCATTTCTTGTCATGATTATAAAATAAAATTAATATACAAAATCTTTCAACATCTAAACTTTGTTGGCGTGGCGAGGATCATATTCAGATCGGGCAGTTGATGTTGCGTTATTTAAGTCCTACCTAGCTACACCGGCGCTGCTTAGTCTTGCTGCTAGTTACTAAACGCTATTGTTCAATAGCCAAGTAGCCAAATAGCTGGCTAGCTAGCTGGCTATTACACCACAAATAGCCGGTTAGCTAAGCTATTGAAATTTCGGCTAGTTACCCATCTCTAATTATTTTCAACCTTGCTAGGAATTCCAAATACAATTAATATAGTTTTTTGAATTGGCATCATTGAATAAACAACAAAATAAAGACTTGCACTCAGGTCCCCAGGTGTCCCTATGCCTGTCAGGTATAGGAAGGGCCAAAATGGCGACACGTCGATTACATAAAAAGCATTGTTAGGCTCCGTTTCCACCAGAGGTGTGCGAGGATGCGTAGCGAGGGATGTGTTTGTAAAGAACCAATAGAATCGCTTCATTTACCTCGCCTCGGTCAGCACAGCTCTGGTGGAAACGGCTCAGCGGAGCTAGAATTTTTTGCATACAAAACAAGCAAGGGATGTGTGCAAGGGATGTGTACGAGGGATGTGTTGAGAAGGATGTGTTCCCCGTCGACACCTTTCATAGCTTCGCAACGTATCCTCGCACCACACATTAATGCGCATTTTCACAGCTCCGTTACACATCCTCGCAGGCACATTTTCATCGCACAGCTTTGGTGGAAACGCCCGCACATTTTCACAGCACGCAGCTAGACATCCTCGCACGACACATTTCCATCGCACGTCTCTAGTGGAAACGCAGCGCAGAGATGTGCGAGGATGTGTAGCGAGGAATGTGTTTGTAAAGAACCAATAGAATCGCTTCATTTACCTCGCCTCGGTCAGCACAGCTCAGGTGGAAACGGCTCAGCGGATTTTTGTACATACAAAACAAGCGAAGGATGTGTGCGAGGGATGTGTACGAGGAATGTGCACGAGGAATGTGTGCGAGGAATGTGTACGAGGTACGTGTTGCGAGGAATATGTGTTGAGAAGGATGTGTTGCGAGGTTTGCGCATACTGTACCAGCCAGTCCATAGACGGAATTTGTCACCGCAACCCCGTCAACACATTTCATTGCTTCGCAACGCATCCTCGCACCACACATTAATGCGCATTTTCACAGCTTCGCTACACATACTCGTAGGCACATTTTCGTCGCACAGCTTTGGTGGAAACCCCCACACATTTTCACAGCACAGCTAGACATCCTCGCACGACACATTTCCATCGCACATCTCTGGTGGAAACGCAGCCTTAAGTTACTCAGTAGGCATATTGGCAGCATCAATAAATTGCTTTAATTATTCCTTGACAAATAATGGACACGTATACTATTTTCTTTTGTTGAATTAATGAATATTTACAAAGATATAACGCATCTATTTTGAGAGTGGGGTTCATGACGTCAGAAGCAAGTATAAACTGTACTTGCTCTTCGTCGACTTTGGTTAAAGAAATAAAAGAAAAAATACGTGTCGTGTACGTACAGTTAAGGCGGATGTGTCGACCGTCCGTCCATACATTTTTTTTTAAATTAAGTTATACTCTAAACACCATATTTGAGTATCATACCATATTTGAGTAGCCACAGAGCCACAGCTGATGCGAACTGACTAAGTACCAATCAATGGATTTGCTTCGTATAACCATACCGACAAACAGGTTCGGTAATTAGCAGTAATCGAGAATCGCGTCTGTTTTACAAAAATAACAGGTATTTCCATCGGTAAACACAACGGCCTTGTAGAATTTCTGGTCCGGCAAGTCGACACGTCGTCGGTATTACGTTTAATTAAAATTCTAATAGTCTTTGATGTTTGTTATAGAAGTAAAATTAAATGTTAATAATACTTTATTCATAAAACTTACTCGGCAGTAGAAAAAGGTTTCTACTCAGTTTATAGGGTTCTGTACCCAAAGGGAAAACGGGACCCTGTTACTAAGACTCCACTGTCCGTCTGCCTGTTTGTCTGTCCGTCTGTCACCAGCAGGCTGTATGTCTTGAACCAGTTAGACAGTTGAAATTTTCACAGATGATGTATTTCTTTTGTTTAACAACAGAATAAAATAAATATTTAAGGGTTGTTATGTAATTTTATGTGTGGCATCTCGCAGGTCAACCTAGAGGAGGTTGTGAGCTGCTTAACCGAACTTTTCTGTTAAGCAGCTCACAACCTCCTCTATGTTTATTAATGAAAGGCTTCCAGCCGGGGGCATACAACAATACATATTTGACATGAGAGGCTGCAAAGTTGTTTTTGACGCGAGTAGTTGAATTGAAAACTGCCGAGCGCAACACACAACTTTTCACCTCACTAATGGCGCATTTAAAATTAGTTGTTAAGGCCCGCATGCTGGGTGCGGGAGATTTATGTAACGCATGCCACAGGGCCCGCATTCGGGGAACTGTTTTCATTAGTTGTTAGGGCCCGCATGCGGAGTGCGAAAGATTTCTGTAACACATGCAACAGGGCCCGCATTCGGGGAACCGTTTTTATTAGGATAGCCCGCATGCGGGATGTAGGAAAACTTTCATCAAGATTGGCAGACCCGCATGCTGTATAACGACCGATGAATTTCATTGGTCGATAACATGATCGGGGAACCACCGCAGACGGTGTAACGACTTGTGACTTTCATTGGTTGTTATCTCGCATGCGGGGACTCCCCGCATGCTGTATACCGAACGAGTTAACGACCAATGAAACTGCGCACTGCGCCATAAATTGTGCCTTATGCGAGAAAATGCATTGGGGGCTTGAAAACAGCGCGCAAAATGGAGTTTTAGAAGAAATTTGACAGATTGTGGTAACTAGCTTGATACGCTGGCGTCTGCACTTACAAAAACTGACAGGTTGCCATTCACTTTTGTTGGATTACCGAAACAAATGGAATAATGGATACGATAGAGGAAATACTTCGATCACGAGGTCGAAGGTCGCATCACACATAACTATTAATACAAAAAATAAATAATTTGCGGGCGCGTCTGTCTGTCTAAACGCGTTAAATTCAAAAATTATCAAAGGAACTTGAATTTGCATACGATTTTACCAAAGAACTGAGTTATTCATGAGGAAGGTTTGTAATGTAAATAATATGTAAATTACAAATAATGTTTTTGTAAATTGGCCGAAACATTTTAAAGTTATAATTGTTGAAGATGCTAGAAAAAATAATGCCATCTGGCAACTGGAAGCTACCAGCGACCGCATAAGTGGGATTTTTGTCAGAAAAATTCTGATGCTCGCCTGATGCACCCCACATACAATCAGAAATTATGATTGGGCAGCTTTTTCAATACAAAATGTGCGAGCATCAGAAGCGGACAATCTGTCAGAATTTTTCTTACTTTGTGCGGTCTCTAATACAAAATGTATGCAGCGAGTGCGTTATGTTATGGTGACTATTAGGTACCTACCTAGAATTTTACTGACAGAAATTTCCCATAGAATGCGGTCGCGCTTCCTATCCGTGTAAATCCGGGTTGCTGAGTTGCTAGTTCGGAATATTCCAACTAGATTGCCGAATTACCTGATTGTGCGTGCAAGATGAAGAAATTTTATATCAATGATATTTGGTGACGCGCACAACTTGCGTGGCTTGGCTCGTTATATAACTTTAGCGTTCTTTTTATTGCATCTACGTCTCCGAGTGACCGATAAGCCGACGTATGTACCTCGGCATGTACATCTGGCGTTACGTTACATTGTGGGAGTAGTAGTAAAATACGTACTTTGTACTCTGTTCACACGTCGATAAACACGGTCTTAGAAAATTCGAGATAAAAATATTTAAAGACATCGTTTCACCGCCAATTTTGATCTAAAAATTCAGTATACTCCGCTGAAGGTGGAATATGTCAGTGCTACCTATACGTTCGATTCCCGCACGGAACAAATATTTCGATGAACAGGTCTGTTGGTTTTTCCGGATCTGGCTATTTAGTTGTGTGACTTTGAAAATTTGAGCGCGTCCAAAAAACAGGAGTAATAATATTAATAAGTATTTCGATTTTTTAAATGTGGTTACGATTTAAAAAATCGAAGTAAGTATACCTATCGTAATATTCTTAACTTTAATTGTTTATTTTTTATCATTCATTCACAATTTATTTTTTTAAGCACATTGAGTTGAGTGCCTGGCACGGTGACTAATGAATAAATAATTTACGTAATGGTCTTTGATTCTCGCAATTATTGTCTAGCGTCTATTCCCATTATGTCACATAATTATGAAAAACAAATACATATATTCCAGAATGAATCCACTAATGACGATTGGGAATATTTTTCTAGTTTGTTACTGCAAAAAAGCAAAGTACCTACTTATGCGCTTTTTGACTTGCAGTTGCAGCTAGAAAAGATTGCGGATACCGGCCCTTTATACATACAACCCTATGACCCTAGCATGATCTACTCAAATGAGAAAACTAGGTATACATTACGGGCAATTTTATCTTTCACCAAATCAAGAATTTATTCCCGTTACTACGAATTAGATGATTCGATACAAAAAGAAAGTAAGTTTATTGTGTTTAATATTTCATTGGCGAACAATAGAATATTTCATCGAGGTTCTCTGTCCTTGTGGATGAATTATTAACTACTTAGGAGTGCTTTCAAACCAATCAGAAGTCTGATGTTTTAATAGGTATTACTTATTTAATATCCTGTATGTATATTAAATAAGTAATAAGTTAAGTTATCCGTACTTAATTACTTCCCAGAATTCTATCCTTATTAGCGACACTATCGGATGGTGTAAACGTAAAGTGTGTGATTTTTTTCCAAAATCAGCGAGTTCGATTCTTGGCCAGGATTATTGATTTTTCTAAAATTCAATGATGCAGTTTTAGTTTTGGTCAAAATCGGCCTTGAGACTCCTTTTAGCATTTTTCGATATTCTGCATAGTTTCGGACCCAGAAATTCTATGGTTTCGTATATCGCCATCCACACCCAGTTGAAAAATTCACCCTGTAAATATACAGAGTTATTTGTAAAATATTAGCAACCTTTCATGAGCTGAAAGTACTTCTTTCTTCTTTCTCTTTCACTTTGAAACCAACCCTGGTTTCAAAGTGAAAGAAATGAAAAAAAAAATAGAAATGAATTTAGATCAAGTAAGAAACACCTATTTTTTATGTTTCAGGGTTTTACAAATAACCCTGTAATATAATTATTAAATAGGTAATAACATTATAAAATAGTGTTATTCATTATCTGAAAAACAGACAAGAAAATCTGGAGGTCTAATTTAAACAATCTAAATAAATCTTAAATTCTTTGTAAGTCTGTATGTAGGGGGTAATCTCCGGAACTAATGACTTAATTCGCCACCAAACGTAACATTTTAGCGAGGTTAGAATTAAGGAACACCTTTGTATTATAATTTCATGAAATAAACTAAAAACTGGGAGGAGGCTTCATTATTTCTGATTGCTAAGCTATTCGATTATATTATATTTTATAACATACTTATTGCCGAGTCTCAGTGACTGTCGCCAAAACTTCTCGCTATAGCTTCGGGAATACGAGCGTGGGTAACAGGTCATGAATAGAATATTTTTGATTATTATTTGATTTACTAAGTACTTAGATGGAGAGGTGCCAAAGTAGAAAAAAAATAATGTTGACGTTTCTTCGGAATATTCACGATCTCCGAAATATCAGTAGCAGTTAATAAATAAAAGATACAACATCCGCCAAATGAAACACTATTCAATGCAACAAATAATCATAATCTGCCTATAGACTTTTGACAACTTTGACCTCCTCAACTCCACAAAGCATTTATTGGGTAATAAATACCTCTAAACTTATCTTAAAGTTTTCAGAACTACACTTTGCGAATGTCAAATGAACAAATCTACGCTTGCGCTTTGCAATCGACGTCATGCACGCTGTTCTAACACGCATAAATAAACAGGTGAGAGTGAAATGATTTCCACTTTTAGGATAAACGGAACTAAAAAATGTGTTTTCTTTCATGAAAGTTTATAGAAGAGAAATCCCATATTTCTCTCCCTACAGGGGGTGAAATTTGTAACTGTGAAATCTCTTTAAAATGTCGGTCAAGCGATTTTGTTCAAAAATTGCAGAAATATTAGAATTTAATGCATAATAACTCGAATGAAACCGCGCACAATTACTTCTAATGCTTATGACAGAAAACAAAATGGTTGGTAAAGCTAAAGGTTAGGTAATTAAACTTCCAGCAATAGGCCGGTCATGTTAGCATTAACCGAAAAAAATCGTTTTACAAAGAACGAGAAATAAATAATCATTACAGTTAATCATATTTTTATGACAATTGAACTAGGCACTATACAGTTTAACAATTTAAAAAAAAAGGCAGTTGAAATATCATCGGCCTTGGATGTAACAAAATAAAATCGCGAATGATGCAACTTTAATTTGCATTGCCATTGAGTAATCCGTTCCTAGAAGTTAGCGGCGCGTAATCTTAAAAAAATAAAAGAATAATTTTATTAAACGTTTATATTTTAATGTCTTTGGTTTTACCCCCTTAGTAACTCAACGGTTTTATTCCGTTCATGAATGGTAATCGTAATAAACATAACACAAATCGATTTTAATTTAATTTAATTGTGCATTTATTAACCTTAGTCGCTATTGTTAGTCTATGGGAACGTTATACTGATAAACGGGTGACTAACAAATATCCATTTATGCAAACATCCAAACTTTCATACATTTAATATTAAATATCAGTGTAAAATTAAGGATTACACAACGACTCATGAACTAACAACGTGTCGAAAAAAACTTGCTATACATTTGACTGTATTTTATTTCAGTTTTTTTCTTTGTTGCCGATAACATCGCTGTTATATGTAGTATACATACATACATTCGTATACATTACTCCAAGGCCTTTGTAAATGATAACAGCAGTTACTGTAACAGACAGATATCTCGTGATAATTTCAAGTGGTATCTTCCGTAACAGTTGTGTTAGATGGTTTTTATTATTTATTAGGGTAGGTCGTTTTGTTTGAATTAGAAACATTTTTTTATCCACTACGTTAGGCCAGGGGTCAGCATACAATCATTATTTTTTAATCGACATTCCTAACATCCATAATAAACAGTGTTGACCCAATAAAAGGTCACGGTTGTTGTAGCTTCGGAGACAGATAAAATCGTTAAGGCGCTGTAGGTATAAAGCGAACACTTCGTAAACGTCTAGTTTTTTGTCGCAAAGTTAGCCGTATCTGTACATACCACAAACCAGAAAAAAATACAGTGTTTAGTCAAATGTATAAAAAAGACTTAAACAAAAACAATTTACAAGTGGTCTAATACTACGAGAAAAAATGTTCAATATGACCACGAAAAAAAATTTTAGTCTCGAAATTCTCAATTTTTTCAGCGACAACCATCATATTTTTTACAACTATAACACAAGAAATTTCGTGGACCTAAAGACATATCTAAAACATTTTAACGTCATAACTGTAATTTTTTAAATATCCAATTAAAATTGCAAAATGACTTACACTTCTTCTTACAATTTCCCCGCCGCTGCTTCACCACCGTGACTACCTAAAGATACGAGTAGACTCTCTTCTCCGGGGCTCCGCATTCAGTGTTAAAGCAATCAGTAATACTCTACCCAACCCTGATTATGCTCGTACTTGTATCAGCCCGCTATCCACGGCTTTTTTTTGCGTGGTGAAGTCATCAAATGAGTCCTCCCCGGGCAGGGCGGGAGGGACTGTCAGACTCGTACTGACTAAAATCCACGGTGTCCTTCAATAGCCCTTTGTGTTCCGGGGTCACGGTAATGAGATAAGTCCCGCGACCCCGGCAGGCTTTGGCCCTCTAGAGGGGGGCCCCGTCATCATGCTGACACTCTTTGAGGCGCGCGTGGAACACAACGCGCCGTCGACCCGGGCATGGTCCATGGTCGGGTGGCGAGTTGCCCTTTACTCGCCGCCCGCATGCCCGCGCCTACGGTGGCCGGAGATCGTCTGCCGACGTCAGACGCCGTGGGCGTCTACCACTGCGGCTGGAGTGGAGGGAGAACGCTGTACTCTCCCTCATGCGGCCCGCCTCCTCCTTCACGAGCATGACTGCTTCGCAGAAGGAGGCGACCGCTTCCCACTCTGTCTCGCCCCGCAACATGGCCTCGACCAATGCCGGGCGCGAGAGGTCTCCGCCTATTGCCGCCGAGAGGACACGGCTGTGCTCTGCCCAAGCGGGGCAGTCCTGCACCGTATGCTCCACCGTGCCCTCCGGGCGATCTTCACAGTGGTGACACCCAGGCGTCTCTTCTCTCCTAACCAGACACAGGAACCTCCCGAAACTTCCGTGTCCGTTGAGGACCTGCGTCTTGCGGTAACTATCCACGGCTGCAATAATTGTGAGTTTCATGCAGTGGATCACTGTTTGGGTTTTTCAATAAATACACCTAGAAGGGGGACGCACGAGTTGGAAAGTGGAGATGAGTAGGACAAAAAAGGTTAAGGAAAACAAAAAATAAGGCCATAGTGGTGGTCGCAATACGCACGTAAAAAACCCTTGAATGTAATCATGCCTTTAGACCACTCATTTTAAAAATGACGTTATTTCCTGAAAATATTTGTACCTAACCGATTTATTCATCTAGATGAGCAATGGCTGAAAATAACAAAAGTGCATGTTAAAATACCGCTCAGAATATAAATGCACTGCATACGATTCGTCGGTGATTAAGGCTAGGTTCAGATGAACGCGCGACGACGCGCGGGTCACGCGCGGGTCAACTGAACAGGTCGTTATAGGAGTGTAGATCTTAAACCGCGCGTCACCGCGCGGTGACGCGTGGTCATGTACACATCAACATCGATTTGTTACAATCTTAAACCGCGCGCCGAGCCAACCGCGCGTCGTCGCGCGTTCATCTGAACTTAGCCTAAATCTGTTTCCAGCAACAACTGTCATCTTATTTCGATATAATTTTTAGGTTTACCTGAAATATTGTTATCGCATTGATAAACAACATTTTAATATTTCGTAAATGAATTTCTGCCAATGCCAACTGCAAACAAAACATACGAATACGAATTTTGGCAAAGGACTCGATGTGTTTCAAGGTTAGAGAAATAAAATGAGCATAATATTATAATTAGTATACATTGCATGTTCAGTATGACGATTTATTGGAAAATGTATGTGTAACTGGAAATGTACCAAAACATATTAAAACTAGCAATCCGCCCGCGACTTCGTCTGCGCGTGTTTTGAACTTCGAACTCAGTCGGCTTTATTACAAAACGTGGTTTAACTTAGACCAAGGTTTAAATCAAAAATCAATTTTTGAATTTCGAACTTTATTCCAACTGCTATAAAATTCTAAAATGCACATTGACAACTTAGACCGGGATCTAAACTCGGTTTTTGTATTAATAACTTTACGACAGTAGAAATAAAGTTCGAAATTCAAAAATTGATTTTTGGTTTAAACCTTGGTCTAAGTTAAACCACGTTTTGTAATAAAGCCGATTGAATTTAAATGCCCGGTCACCCTCCTTAGAGGATAGGTAATAAGGTAATACTTTAAGAAAATCTAAAGATGTATCCAACTAACATTGTAACTTTAAAAATCTTTCACATTAAAGAGACGCCTTAAATTGATTTTGCAAAATCTGTACCATTATGACTTTATTTGATTGTAGGTTTTCATCACAATTAAGATCAATAACCTATCTTAAATCTTTGTCAATTTCTAAAATAGGAACAGTTTTGGTTTGGATTCTAGTTTATAACTAGACAGAACGAATAAAATATTTCATACAAACTGATTTCCCGATGTTACCCCGCTAGGGGTTGATTTTTGAAATGTAGATAAAGACGCATCCTTTATTCGATTGAGAGATTATTCATGCCAAGTTTTGAGTTTATCGAAGCAGAAGTACAATCCTTCCCTTAAAACTTAATCACCCCTTATCACAAATTTAGGGGGTGATTTTCGAAAAACCCTAAAATACGTGTGTGATTATTTTTGATGTCATTTCTATATACTGAGCTTCAAATTCACTGGTTAGCGCGTTATGATTTTCCCATACAAACTTTTAAATTGTCTGGATTACCAATGGAGGGTATTTTTAAAAAAGCAAGCTAATAAAATAATGCCCATCTTTTCTATTTATTTATACTCATATTCGTACCAAGTTTCAAGTTTATAAACCTAATTGATAAGATTTTACATACAAAGGTTTTTCACCCCTTTTCACCCCCTTATAGATGGATTTTCGCGAAATCCTTTCTTAGGGCATACATAATAAATTGCGACTACCGACCAAAATTCAGGTTATTCAGGTTAGCGGTTAAAGATCCTCCCCTTTAAACTTGAAAAATGTTTTTTTTTTATTTCACACACATTTCCTACCACTTTAAAAGTGTCTCTCATGCAAACTGCACTGAAGAGATTTGAAAAATTTTAATTTAAAATTTTAATTCGTTATTATGACGCAAAGCGTAGTTAGAAATACTCTTGTCTCATAGAAAATGGAGATGGATCATCTGCCCGACTATTGCGCTGGCTAGGTATAGGTACTTTACAGCTTGACACGTAAACATTTTAACAGTGTGTTTCATATTTCTAATTTATTAATAACAAAAATTATTAATAACGATTAAAAAAAAACTCGCCTAGAGGTATTTTAGGTCGGATACATTAAGTGGCCCACTTTTGTAAGACGACTAAAAAGTCACGGTGTGTACATACAAACAAACATGTTAAGTAGTAGTTAACACGTACTAAGTTTTATTTTATTTTGTTTTTGTGTATAGGTATACTAGAGGCTAATTAGATAATGTATTTTCTTAAATTATTTCGTACACCTTGTCATGGCAGGGATAGGGCAAATCTCCGGGCCGTCCCTCAAACCTTTGCCCGGGGAAAGCTCTGATGTAAAAATAACACGCTGGAAATGCCCGGGATCTCGGAGGTCGTAATCCGTAACTTTAAGCCCGTATTACAGAACGTCACCTAAAACTCAAGCATTAAGTACTTAAAACTAGTTTCAACCAATCAAATGGCTTGAATCTTTTGAATGTTGTTTTTTAATTCGGTGTGCGCAGTGGTTCAGCGATTGGACCGCTGCAGCAGCTTGCACAACGCGCTGTGCAAGTGTCGTGGGTTCGATTCCCGGACGGAGCAAATGTTTGTATGCTTTGGGGGACTGTCTTATGTAAAAAATTTACCTTCAAAAAGTGCTGATAAATCGCCTAATTAATAGCCTAATTTGAATAAATGACATTTGATTTTGATTTTATGATCTACAGATAGTTAATCCGTATCTGGGCGTTTGTGTACGTGAGTTTATGTTTGTACTCACAATACAGGAGAAATTACTACCTACCTTCACAGTGTGGGGAAACGTTAAAAATAGGGGCCTTAGTGGGTAGATGATAAGAAAGTGTATGTGAGCGTCTCGGAGCGACAACCTAATCATGAAAAATATAAAAAAAAAAGCCGGACAGGCCGACACGGTCTAAATTGACTGGACACGCAACCAAAAGCCTGACTGTGTCCGACCTTATACGGAAACCTGGCAACGCTATGTATATAATAGGTATATCATGTAATTACTATCCCACCAAAAACATTCTGTAAAAAATTAGCCAAAACTCGATGGAGCTGCTTGTTTATCTCTAAAAAAAAAAATTTAACCGCCTTCAAAAACAACCACAAAAAAGGGTAAAATAACCTACAAAATAACTTTTCTTTCGGAAGTCGGTGGCTTTGTTTTTTTTTATTTCGTTGTCTTTTATGCCACCGACTTCCGAAAGAAAAGTTATTTTGTAGGTTATTTTACCCTTTTTTGTGGTTGTTTTTGAAGGCGGTTAATTTTTTTTTTTTAAGTTTTTTTATTTTACTCTTTTTAGTTTAAATATTCAACCCAAATTCTTGTCAAATACATCATTTTCTTACATGTGCACTAGAATTTGGTAATCCTTAGCACCGGTATTAACATCGCTCATGTACACAATAAGCTAATAAAATTCCCTATCAAAAACTGCTGAACCGATTTTGATGAAACTTGCAGTGTTCCCTAAAGTGAACTATTCCTCGTACAAGAAAAAATGAATTTTGAAAATCGCGTAACAAACACTCAAAAAAGTAAAGATCATCACATCATCCATCAATAAAAATGCTCACAAAATAAAAAGTACTGAACCAAATTGGATGAAATTTTTATGGGACCAAACTGCAAGTATACTGCATCGAACGAAAAAGAATTACACTAATCGGACCAGAAACCTCGGAGTAATCGGTGTAAATAAATAAAAAAAAAAAAAAAAACAAACCGACCGAATTGAGAACCCTCCTCCTTTTTTTGAAGTCGGTAAAAAATTATGAAATCTAGACAAAGTCATGCCAAGACTAAGGTTCCTTACTGCGATTTCTATATTATTATAGTTAATGTTGTGTGACTTGGCCTTAGTAACCACTTAGCCCACCAAGTTGAATATTTTTTGTAAAGACGGTATGTCGATCTCTAATAGTTTGGTTAGGCTCTTATGTTTTCTAATCAGGGTCACCAGGTACTCCAGATCTTCGATTATCCTAGTTTTTATAGTTTTCCCTTTATTTGGCCATTAAATCCTAACTCTGTACCAAATTTCAGCTCTCTGAGTTTCTATTTTGATGATCATGAGTGAGTGTCGTAAATGCGAAACTTTGCTTTCGCTTAACTTCGGAACTAAATGGCCTAAAGACTTGAAATTTTGGATTTTAACCCATTCCCTGTCCCATGAATCACATGTGATTCAGGACTATTGTTTAGGTATTGTGTCTGCTGTGCGAACAGTGAAACTGTTAAGTATGTGATTATAGCTCACTGGATGACGTAAATTTCTGCGTTCTGGTCTTATCCAGAGGTCCTCAAATAGGGGCCTGAAAATGCGGCGAAATGGTTCCAGTAAAGGATGGTACGGCAGTGTTTGCTTCGCGTTCGTCTTGGCGGGGGCACTGCCGTGCCTCCGATAATTAAAAGACTATACATTTGATCTATGAACTGATAGGTATATACTTAACTCTTTGAACCCAAATATAACATAATTATTATATAAGTAAATGTAACAATTTATTGTTAAAGTAAACTTATGTTGAATAGAAAAAAATCTTTTGTTTAAAGGAACCGACTTCAAAATCAAACATAAAAGTTGGTTCCTTTTTAGTTCAAATATTCAAAAAAACTTAGCAATAACGGACAACGTCCACCACACCTTCAAAACTTTTCTGAAAACCGCATCAAAATCGGTTCAGCCGAACGCGAGATAATCGCGGACAAACATACAGGTCGAACTGAGCATCTCCTATTGTTTGAAGTCGGTAAATTGTAACTTTCATTGTCCGATAGCTAACGAGACGCCCTGAATAACAGAGATCCACGTGTTTTAACCCGAAGGCCAAGGATTAAATCAATATAATATAATTATTTTACCTATTTACTTAAGTAGAGTATCTATTAAGCCAATAAGGCTGTATTGAGTCTTTTCAATCATCATAGTACATAATAATAATAATAACAATTTGAGTAGGTACTGTACTAATCTTTCTTCACAATTAATTAACCACGTTTTAAGATAATATTTGTCGGTCGGTAGGTCGCGGGATTGTCTCGGGAAACCGTAACTATGGAACTATAGTAACGGACTATTGCAGGATCGCCCTGGGTAGGAGGACTCATTTGATTTTACCGTGATAAAAAAGAAGACATTTGTGGAGTTTCTGACTAAGTAATCATGGCCGCACGCTCGGGTCGATGTTTCAAGTTAAACCGTGCTTGCCTAGGTCTGTCGGTGGATGGGTGACTGAATATCATAATATACCTATCGAGTATCCTCCGTGGATCGGAAAGCACGCTAAGATATTGGACCTTGCTGTCAATTGTAGACCTTTGACAGTTGTGACAGGTCAGTGGCCTGAAGGCATAGACATTATAATCCTATGGACTGGAAATACCATAGACATTATAATCCTATGGACTGGAAATACCTACACCAAAAACGTGGATACCTACAAGTTCGCATGGCACATAAAATGGCGGCCAATGCTAGGGTTGTGCCAATTAAGAAACATAGTGTTACTGTAACGAGTATGGATACTAGTATCCCTAGTACTTTTAGGATTACATAATAGTATTACGACTAGATACCATGATTAAATTATAATCCGTAGTTACGTAAAAAAAATGAAAATTTTCACATTTGCGCTATTGCTTGTAATTAAATATTATACATATATTTATGTGTTAGCGTTAATTTAAAATTTGACGATTAATTCGGATTGTACAGGTAAACCTTTGGACTTTTTCATTTGTTTTTTTTTAAAAGTCTTTTGGTCCCGCCAAGTCTTCTATCAAAACAGCCTTCAAATCACCAATTATTATTATTATTGAGGCGTTTAATTGTTTTCTGTTGCTTGACATATTTTTCTTTAAAGGTTTATATTTTCCAGTTTGTAAAACCTGTAATACAAAAGATAAATAGTTAAATCAAATCAATTTTATTTCAACTAGGCCAATAATTACAGGCACTTTTGAATGGTCAAGAGACATAAAAATAAATCAGTACAAAATTGTTATGGTGCTACAGTTCTAGTCACAAGACATAATAACTGTGAAAATACCGTAGGTGTCCATTCTAGATCGAAGATCTCTATGGAAAAGAACGGACAAGAAACTCCATGGACACTCTTTTTACACTCAACGTAGCAAGTTAAGTGTACAGCTAAGCGATGATCAGTCCCATCTGACAGCGCCTTTTCACGAACATGCCAAATGTATCAGCACTATTAACCAATAACTTAACAATGCACCGTTAAAAAATAATTTGCATATTGCATTTTATTGCTAAAAGTTATTTTCAAGTGTCAGTTGACAAGTCTTTGACAGATTGCGGCGCTTGATGTGCTGCCGTCTGTTTGTCAGAAAACGGTTAAAAATTCAACATCTACATACCTCTTTGTGCACTGTTCCCACAAATTGATGGGTCAACTGCAATGGTGCCTCCATTACACTAGATGGTTCATCTATTACGGTAGATGGTTCCTTTATTACAGTAGATGTACAAGAAACATCAGATTCTTGAGTGTTGCTTGTTTCACAGAATACAAATGACTCTGGAAGTTGTTTTTTGTTGGATGTCTGAAAAAAAAAAATGAAATATGCATTACTATCCATATAACTTAGGCTAAAAAATCAGGCTGTTATTTAACAATCATTTTAATACACACTTACCGAAAATATTGTAGGTACAGAGTTCTCATGTAACCTAATAACATCAAGTGTTCTGTTAAAACATTTTTCTTCAAAGTGAAGTGAACACATAAGCCAGTCTTTACTTCGAGAACAAATTTTTTCGTCACCGATAGAGTCCAACCATTTTTTCTTCAATCTTTCATTTTTGGGAAACCTATAAATGATTAGTATTTTTTTATCAATATATCATTTGGTAACAGTTTCAGTGTAACGAAGGACTAGTATCGGGAACTATTACAGCAACGGTACAACACTATTATTATTGTAAACAAACAAACGAAAATAAGAAATGAAAAATATTGTCTGTAGGACGGAAATAAACCCAAATATTAATACTCTAACCATGAAAACAAGGTCACATAGCGATTTCTTCACCGAAATTGTTCTATTTCATGTAGTTTTGCATGAAAACGTGTTACTAACCTGTACAAAGTCAATTCAGGCTGATTTTTCTTTTTCCTGGCATGACAACACACAATGGAACATCCAGGCATGTTGAATTACTGTTTCTTAATGGTAACACGCACTTTTAAAAGAAAACACTCCGTAATTTACTCAAAAATCTAAATTCAACAAAAAGTAAACAACTGTTTGACAGCAGAACTACCACGAAACTTGGCACATAAAATGGCGAAATGGGCACGTTTCTGTAACTGTGGGAAATATCCCAACAAAATATTCCACTTTGAGCAACAACCGAAATATTGTTGTCTCTTTTGTCAAATATGATTACTGCATTAGAAAGAAAGAGACAAACCAATATTTCACTCTCTGTCTCATGTTTGACTCATATTTGTATAAGCAAAATGTATGTATAGAACATCGGGGCATCTCCATATAACTTCATCTCAATGGGAAATACCTACACCAAAAACGTGGATACCTACAAGTTCGCATGGCACATAAAATGGCGGCCAATGCTAGGGTTGTGCCAATCAAGAAACATAGTGTTACTGTAACGAGTATGGATACTAGTATCCCTAGTACTTTTAGGATTACATAATAGTATTACGACTAGATACCATGATTAAATTATAATCCATGTAGTTACGTAAAAAAAATGAAAATTTTCACATTTGCGCTATTGCTTGTAATTAAATATTATACATATATTTATGTGTTAGCGTTAATTTAAAAAATTGACGATTAATTCGGATTGTACAGGTAAACCTTTGGACTTGTTAATTTGTCTTTTTAAAAAGTCTTTTGGTCCCGTCAAGTCTTCTATCACAACAGCCTTCAAATCAGCAATTTTTTTTTCCTTCGTATTATTTCATTGAGGCGTTTAATTGTTTTCTGTTGATTGACGTATTTTTCTTTAAAGGCTTTAATTTTTCCAGTTTGTAAAACCTGTAATAGAAAAGATAAATAGTTAAATCAAATCAAATTTATTTCAACTAGGCCAATAATTACAGGCACTTTTGAATGGTCAAAAGACATAAAAATAAATCAGTACAAAATTGTTATGGTGCTACAGTTCTAGTCACAAGACATAATAACTGTGAAAGTACCGTAGGTGCCCATTCCAGAGCGAAGATCTCTATGGAAAAGAACGGACAAGAAACTCCATGGACACTCTTTTAACACTCAACGTAGCAAGTTAAGTGTACAGCTAATATTAAAAAATAATAATAATGAAAAATTAAAATAGACCGTGGCAGCTAAGAGATGATCAGTCCCATCTGACAGCGCCTTTTCACGAACATGCCAAATGTATCAGCACTATTAACCAATAACTTAACAATGCACCGTTAAAAAATAATTTGCATATTGCATTTTATTGCTAAAAGTTCTTTTCAAGTGACAGTTGACAAGTCTTTGACAGATTGCGGCGCTTGATGTGCTGCCGTCTGTTTGTCAGAAAACGGTTAAAAATTCAACATCTACATACCTCTTTGTGCACTGTTCCCACAAATTGATGGGTCAACTGCAATGGTGCCTCCATTACACTAGATGGTTCATCTATTACGGTAGATGGTTGCTTTATTACAGTAGATGTACAAGAAACATCAGATTCTTGAGTGTTGCTTGTTTCACAGAATACAAATGACTCTGGAAGTTGTTTTTTGTTGGATGTCTGAAAAAAAAAATGAAATATGCATTACTATCCATATAACTTAGGCTAAAAAACCAGGCTGTTATTTAACAATCATTTTAATACACACTTACCGAAAATATTGTAGGTACAGAGTTCTCATGTAACCTAATAACATCAAGTGTTCTGTTAAAACATTTTCTACAAAGTGAAGTGAACACATAAGCCAGTCTTTACTTCGAGAACAAATTTTTTCGTCACTGATAGAGTCCAACCATTTTTTCTTCAATCTTTCATTTTTGGGAAACCTATAAATGATTAGTATTTTTTTATCAATATATCATTTGGTAACAGTTTCAGTGTAACGAAGGACTAGTATCGGGAACTATTACAGCTTCTTGAGTGTTGCTTGTTTCACAGAATACAAATGACTCTGGAAGTTGTTTTTTGTTGGATGTCTGAAAAAAAAAATGAAATATGCATTACTATCCATATAACTTAGGCTAAAAAACCAGGCTGCTATTTAACAATCATTTTAATACACACTTACCGAAAATATTGTAGGTACAGAGTTCTCATGTAACCTAATAACATCAAGTGTTCTGTTAAAACATTTTTCTACAAAGTGAAGTGAACACATAAGCCAGTCTTTACTTCGAGAACAAATTTTTTCGTCACTGATAGAGTCCAACCATTTTTACCGACTTCAAAAAAAAGGAGGTTATCAATTCGACCCGTATGTATGTAATATTATCAGAACTGCCCAGTTTTCATATATGTTAGTCTATATCAGCGTCTGAACAAATGTGCCAAATTTCATAAGTGTATGTATGTATGTATGTATGTATGTATTAGATATGGGCGCCGCGCCGGCGCGGCGCCGCCGTGTGCACTCAGCACGCCGCCGCCGCCGCCGGCATTCACCGCGCGGCGTGAGTGGCGTAAAGACGTGTATTTGCTTTCGTGATTGACTCATCCAAAATGACTGACTTAATATTCCAACAATCATTGGTGAATAGTTTCGGGGATATAACATCCCCCTGTCTCACCCCCCTGTGCAACAGGGTATGTTTAGACTGCTGGTTCTGTACTTGGACACTCATAGTCGCGGCGTCATAGAGACATTTCAGCAGTTAGATGTACCGCCAGTCCACTTGACATCGCTGCAGTGATTGCAGAACAGCCCAGGTTTCAACTGAGTCAAAGACCATTTCATAATCCACAAATGCCAAGTACAGGGGCTGGTTATGCTCTTCGGACTTCTGTATAACCTGCCTCATTGTGTGGTGCTAAATCCTCCGCGAAACCCAGCCTGCTCCGGAGGCTGAAACTCGTCAAGTCTTCTTGCGAGACGATTTGTGATGACCCTTGAAAACAGTTTATAGACGTGGCTCAGGAGTGATACGGGACGATTTTTTTTATGTGCAATGGGTTTGCTCTTGACCTCAGTCTAGGTCAGGAGTGACTAAGACAAGGTCGACAATGGAGTGCTTACCCAGAAGAAGCCTGTTCACTCCATCTTTGAAGAGATTAGGGTTAATGTATGTGTTCGGAAACACAGACGCAGGCAGAGAGTTCCACTCCTTAGCTGTCCGCTTTATAATAGACGCTTGGAAACGCTTAGTGCGAATTGGTGGTATAGCAATAAGGTAGGAATGGTAATTTGCCGTGCGTCTAGATGTGCAATGATAGAAGGGGCCTGTTGGGATGAGATCTTGGGTACACTCTCCGACTCTCCGAAGTATAATCTGTAGAAGACCGACAGGCAGGCAACCTTGCGGCGAAGAGTCAAGCTATGGAGCTTGGTTCTCACCAATTTTACGTCGCCAATGAGCCTCTTAGCTCTGCATTCCACTGAGTCAAGAGCGGCAAGTTGGTATTTAGCTGAGCCATCCCAAAGGTGGCTATAATACTCCATGCAGGATCGGACTTGTGCTTCGTAAAAAGTTAAAAGCTGTCCAGGCGTGAAGTACCGCTTTTTTTTAGCGTGGTAAAGTCATCAAATGAGTCCTTCCACCCAGGACAGAGCGGGAGGGACTGTCAGACTTGTACTGACTGAAATCTACGGTATCCTTCAATAGCCCTTTACGTTCCAGGGTCACAGTAATTTGATAAGTCCCGCGACGTGAATTACCGCTTCACTCTATTTAGGATGTCCAGCTTTTTGGCCGCAAGTCAGGCTTTGAACACAATGGTGGCTCCAAAGTCGAAATTAGAAGTCAACTCCATGCCTGGGAGCTCGAGTCGGTCATTCAGAGGTACAGATGCACCCTGAAAAGTAGGAATTTGATCCAAACGACTCCATTTTGCGGGAAAAAGACAAGCCTGTGTTTTGGTTTTGTTAAAAGAGACCAAATTGTCATCACCCTACTGATAGACAAGGTTAAGGCATAATTTGTCCGCTCAACCATGGCCTAACAAGGAACAAACTTCATCCCCGATGGTGTTTGCGCTGGACACGTATCTCTCTGAAACTGTACTGTCATCTGCGTACCCAACACGTCATAATACCACATTGAAGTAGGTCTTTGATGTGCAGCAGGAAAAGAGTTGCGATACTATAAGTATGATAGTTTTTCAATAGGGATTTGTCGCTCTTCTTGAAAAAGAGGATCACAACAGTCCTGTTCCATGCCTTTGGAGTTCTCCCGGTGTCTAAAACAGAGTTGTATAGCTTTTGGAGCTCCCGAAGTACGGGCTTTCCACCTGATTTCAGAAGCTCCGAAGTGACTCCGTCTTCACCCGGGGCTTTTCCATGTTTAAGCTTCCTGACGGCCAACTCAACCTCATCTAGGCTTATTTCCGGCAGTTCATCGGTGTAGTGGCGGGTCAGAGTGGCTCAGCTATCCTCTGAAGAGGTGGCTTGTGGACCACGACTGTCGAACAACCGGCCATAAAAGTCTTCTATCTCAGCTCCAGCTTTGAGGTTATGGTTTGGCCAATAGGTGATCTAAGCTTCGTCAGATACGAGCGTTTCAGCTGTTGGGCGAACACTTTAGCACCCTGATTTTCTTCTATTGCCTTTTCAATTCGGCTTGTATTGGTAGTTTCGAGGTCACGTCGTACCAACTTGCTTATTTTCTTATTGAGTTCTCGCTTCTCTGACGGTGTAACTTGAAATCAATATTTAGATTATCTGTGTCTATGTTGAAAAAATTTTTACGATGTTATTAAAGTGTCCCTTTGGAAAAATCGTTTTTTTTTGTACCTGATGATCTGGATAAAGTATTTACTGTACTGTATGTATAGGACTGACATTTTCCTGTGGTCCCGGCTTAAAGAAGTAGTAGGTAGTAAAAACCTACGCCGCCGGCGCCACGCCGCCGCCGATTCAAATTGGTCAGCGCGCCGCCGCCGAGAATTTTTAAGGCGGCGCCCATGTCTAGTATGTATGTATGTTTTTATGTTTGTGCACGCATATCTCCGGAACTATAAGTTCGATTTAAGTAATTCTTTTTTTGTTGTACTAGGTATTGTTCAACTTAGGGTACACTGCAAGTTTCATCAAAATCGGTTCAGTAGTTTTAGAGATATGGATTTTTTTATGTTGTGACGGATTACAAGATTAGTGCATAATTATGTAAGAAAATTTTGTATTTTACAAGATTTTGGGTTGAATATGTAATAAATAAACTAAAAAGGGTAAAATAAAAACTTTTTTTAAAAAAAGTACCGACTTCAAAACAAATAAGTACAAAAAAGTTTAAAATAACTTTTCTTTCGGAAGTCGGTGGCTTTGTTTTGTTGTGTCATTGACTATTGCCACCGACTTCCGAAAGAAAAGTTATTTTAAACTTTTTTGTACTTATTTGTTTTGAAGTCGGTACTTTTTTTTAAAAAAGTTTTTTTCTTCAATCTTTCATTTTTGGGAAACCTATAAATGATTAGTATTTTTTTATCAATATATCATTTGGTAACAGTTTCAGTGTAACGAAGGACTAGTATCGGGAACTATTACAGCAACGGTACAACACTATTATTATTGTAAACAAACAAACGAAAATAAGAAATGAAAAATATTATCTGTAGGACGGAAATAAACCCAAATATTAATACTCTAACCATGAAAACAAGGTCACATAGCGATTTCTTTACCGAAATTGTTCTATTTCATGTAGTTTTGCATGAAAACGTGTTACTAACCTGTACAAAGTCAATTCAGGCTGATTTTTCTTTTTCCTGGCATGACAAGACACAATGGAACATCCAGGCATGTTGAATTACTGTTTCTTAATGGTAACACGCACTTTTAAAAGAAAACACTCCGTAATTTACTCAAAAATCTAAATTCAACAAAAAGTAAACAACTGTTTGACAGCAGAACTACCACGAAACTTGGCACATTAAATGGCGAAATGGGCACGTTTCTGTAACTGTGGGAAATATCCCAACAAAATATTCCATTTTGAGCAACAACCGAAATATTGTTGTCTCTTTTGTCAAATATGATTACTGCATTAGAAGGAAAGAGACAAACCAATATTTCACTCTCTGTCTCATGTTTGACTCATATTTGTATAAGCAAAATGTATGTATAGAACATCGGGGCATCTCCATATAACTTCATCTCAATGCCTGAAGGCCTCGTGGCAAGGGGCATTATCCAATAGCCCAGTCCCTACAAATAGAGAGCTACTGACACGTACAGTGGATTTCCAGATACCATAGTTACCATGACGAGAAACCTCACCTATGTTTGAATCTGGTGACACAGATGAAGGGACATTTGATATCCATCAGGGTCAACCAAACCTCGGTTACAGTATAAATACCAGTGATACTGCGGTAAAGCTCTATGTTAGCTTCTATAATCCTAGCGAGATTCGAAAACCAAAAACAATAAAAGTGACAAAAAAAAATACGTTGGTCTACGTCAGAATCGCGTCGTTCGTAAACGTCAGTACTCGTGTACGTGTGTATTTATTTGGTCATTTCTTTACTGGTAGTCGTTATCGTAGGCAAGTAATGCGTAACATGGTCAGTCGTCACTGATAACGTCGATAGTACATAATGCAATTTCTCAAGGCTGTTATAGCGCGTACACGTTTTTATTTCCTATAGTTTTCTTACGTCTTTTTAAAATAAACTTTTTATACAGTTTTTTTTTTCGTTTAAAATCACGAAATGGTGTCATGGATCCAGACTCGTACTGCTTAAAATCCACGGTGTCCGTACAGCTCTTTACGTTGTCCCGTCATATTGCTGACAGTTCTTTGACGATGTGACGCGTTATCGACCCGGGCATGGTCCATGATCAGACGGCGAGTCAGCCAATACTCGCCGTCCGCATGCCCAAAATGTATACCATTCCCTTAATTTTACATAATCCTTTATTTGAAAAGGGTTTCGTAATTTTTAAGCACAGCCTCATAATTCCACCAAACATCTAGCCAGACGCACGTAGACAAACTAAAACACAACACTAACCAAACATACGATATTAGGTATTTTCTAAGGGCATAACTACCACTGTATCAACTGAATACGGAGCCATGAGCAAAAAAGGACTCCAAATAAGTGGAGGATAAAATCAATAAAATGTCCTCATTCCCAAAACTGAAGTTTCGACGTCGAACCTAGCGTCTCTCGCAGTCATCAATGAAAACTTGACTTGTCACGGTCCAGAAAACTCCAATTTTCAAGCTCGCTTCGTTCGCTCTTCAATAAAGACTTTAC
Source organism: Agrotis exclamationis (assembly GCA_950005045.1). Taxonomy (NCBI): domain Eukaryota; kingdom Metazoa; phylum Arthropoda; class Insecta; order Lepidoptera; family Noctuidae; genus Agrotis; species Agrotis exclamationis. Next base: position 14,731,775 of record OX465428.1, read on the forward strand.
TTCAGTCAAGATGTTCCAAATTCTATCCCACTTCACTCACTAAATTTTTTAATACCGTAATAATACAAGTCAAGATGCTGTTTTTCATTTGTTTTTAAGGAACATTTTAATCTCCTTTTCGGATTTTGCCGCATCCGGCTTCAATGAATGTTCTGTTCTCGCACAGAACATTTATTTGTATAACCTACTAGTAGTTGTTCTGGGTCTAGGTGTTTGTGTTTCTATGTTTGTAAACGAACCCACGACGCAGGAGAAATTCATAGTGAGGGGTAACGTTATTTAAGAGAAAAAAAATCCCATTATGCATGACTATCTCTTTCCGTTACATCACCTTTGTCATACAAGAAAGAGGTAGAAGGTCAAACAATTACTTTTTTTCTCTCTTAAAGAGTTAGGTGACTCATCTCATAAGGATAAAATGTTGAGTCCATGCCTCATGTCTATGGTATTAATTTAGTAGGAGTACGGACTCAGTAGCCCCTATTCGCACGAGCGCTATTTTCGAGCGTTAAAAAGCGCTGAGTTGGAACAAAATGGTAAATTGAACTTAAATGTTACCGCCCAGAACTTAAAATCAAATGCAGTTCGAAAAAAAAGCGCCGCGCTTTAAATGCGCTGACGTGCGAACAGATACATGGAATTGCATTTGTTCTATCTCAGCGCTTTTTTAACGCCGGCAAAAAAAAGCGCTCGTGCGAATGGCGTCTGAGGGAGGAGACCGTTATTTTACCCTCCATCGGCATAATTTTATGTACAGACGCCAGCAGGTCAACCTACCCGAATCTGTAAAATTTTTCCAATCGAACATTAACCTTCCACTATCGCGATAAGTTAGAAAATCTATTAAAGAAAGGCAGATTGTGGCAGCTTAATGTGCTGGCATCCGTACCTGCCTAGTAGGTTGGTCATAAGTTCTTAATAAAAAAAACATTAATTTCTCATGAAAAGGAAAAGCCAATGGCAATTTAATATATGTATTAAAATTTATTAATTTGTAAGCTTCAATCTTAAAAACAATTTAAAAACCGATAATATCTTTTCGTGGAAAGAATTTAGATAAAAGAAGGATAAATATTAAAAGGTAAA